>CM047879.1:13116799-13866799 GCA_026212405.1 Petrea volubilis
AGGAAAAGCCCTGAGCCGGAGTACAAGCATTAGCCCTAGGAATGCTGGTAGGAGTCCAGGTGTTGGTGCCAAACATAACAGGAGCAGAAGTCCCAGTGGTAGCAGAAGTCGCAGTGTTAGCAGAAGCCCCCAGCAGATCTCTGGCAGAAGCAGGAGCAATACTCCAGTTAGAAGTGGAAGCAGCAGGAGTCCTGTGAGGAGTAAGAGGGGAAGAAGTGTCAGCATGAGCCCCCCAGTAAGGTCTCGTTCTCAACGGAGTCGCAGTAGAAGTCCCACAGTTTCTCCTCCCAGAAGAAGAGTTACCCGGAGCCCACCAAGAACCTCATCCCGGAGGTCATCATTGAGGTCAGCTAGTCGTAGTCCTGTGAGATCATCTCGACGCAGTTTAAGCAGGAGCTCAGGTAAACCTTCTCGAAGGAGCGTAAGCAGAAGCCCAGTTAGATCGTTTAGCAGAAGCTCTGGCAGGGTCCCTCCTAGGAGAAGCCCTAGCCCAAGTCCAGTCAAGGCACCTAGAAGGGTTAACCGCCCCAGCCACTCAGGGAGTCCTGTAAGTGCAGGCCGTAGGGCAAGGTCGCCTGTTTCTGATCGTGGGAGAAGCTCATCTAGAAGTCCTTCAGTTGATGGATCACCTAAACGCATTAGAAGAGGAAGGGGCTTTAGCGATCGATACTCATATGTCAGGCGCTACAGGAGTCGCTCCCCTGATCGTTCTCCTGTAAGGTCATATCGTTATGGTGGTAGAAGTGACCGTGATCGGTAAGGAACCATCATATACTCCTTCCCGCTCACTGCTTGTTGAGAAACTTTGTACAATCTCAACTTGTAATCTCCTGATTCCAGAACATTTATTCCTTCTATTAATTTCTCTTCTTTAATTTCTTGTAGATACCTGAGTTACAGAAGATCCCCTAGGCGTTATAGGAGCCCACCTCGAGGAAGAACGCCTCCAAGGTCTGATTGTTGGCCAATTTTTAAACATTAACTTGTACGGATTGTTGGGTTGAGTTGGGTTGCCTGTCCACTCTTTTAGAACCTCTCCCATATTATGCTGGTCTATTGAAGTGGAATCATGTCTGGGACTAGGATGAGGTTACCGGGTTATGTTGGTTCGCTTAGTTGAAATTCCAAGATTGTATGTCATACTTAATATCGCTGCATACTCGTATTTGAGAGTTGAGAGTTAAACACTAGAGAATTCCTAGCAGTGTGTGTGTGTGTGTAGATACATGTGTTGAAATTCTCGGTGAAACTTGTTGCAGATACAGAGGCAGGAGAAGCAGGACCCGCAGCCCTAGTGTCTCCCGCAGTCCAATACGCTACCGTGGCCGCCGATATAGCCGGAGCCGGAGTCCCATCCGTAGTCGCTCTCCTGTGGAGAGGTATCGTGGTTCGCCACGCCCTGAGAGGCGAAGGTCACCTAGCCGTAGCAGGAGCCGGTCTGCATCACGTTCATCGCGCGATTCACCACCTCCAAGGCGTGCAGACAAAAGCAACTCAAGGTCGTCCTCTGGTAGCCCACCTAGAAAGGCGGGTCTGGTCTCGTATGGAGATGGCTCGCCCGATTCGGGTCGTGACTAACCGAGTCGCGCGAGCTTTGTGATCTCAGAGTAGTTTATTCGTGGTCTGTTCTGTTTCTGTTAGTTTCGTTTCTTATGTGTATGGAACGATGGTGCTTGAGGCGTTATGGTTTTGCGAATTTTTGACAGTAAAGAGGCTGCGGAAGGTACTCAAGTTCATAAGATTTGTGATCATTCTGTGATGCATTATCCTTAAAATCATTATTTTCTATGTAAACACTGTTATCATCTATATTCCTGTTAGAAAGTTCGAAGTCGAGAAGATCAATTTTTAAGTTTTTTTTTTCTTTTTTCTCAAAATGTGTTTTGTCATGTCTATTCAATTGTATTCATTGTAGTTAAAAAAAGAAAGAATTGGTTTGTCATGAAAAATATCTAGGGTTGTTGCTATGTTTTCCGGGTCTAGTAGTGTTCCTGTAGGACAATATTTGCGCGAATACAATTTGGCCGTGCACAGCAAGTAGTTATTACATGCGTCATATTATGTGATTGGTCAACTATTGGGGGATTGAAATGTGTTCAAGAAATAATCAACTAAGAACACTGAGTAGGTTTTAGACACGTTTTTGATTTGGGAATTTAGATATAAGAAGTTAAATATCAATGTGTGTGGGCTCTATAGTTAAAGTACTGTGTAAATTTGTTTGTTTTGATATTTTTGAAATTTTACGTTGAAAATTTCTAGCATCACCTCTATAAGAGTTTGTGGTGGGATACTTTTGCGAAATTTGAAATTTAAGTTGCATTTTGAGTCGCTGTTATAATTGAGGATATCAAAATACTACAGACAAATGTCTTATGATATTAATGTTAAATAGCAATGCAAACTGCGGGAGCGATGTAACTAATAATTAGAGAAGCTTTAGCCTTTATTGTTATATTTCATATATATATACACACACACACAATAATAATTACGATATGATTGAACTAGATACGGACAAAATTTCTCTATTATGGGACAAAAGGACTAACTTGTTTTAGGTCCAATAAAGAAAACTTTTATATGAACCGTATGTATGACCTTACTTATATATCCTATGATTCAAATTCAAGAATAGTGTTATATATATTTTATAAAAAAATTAATATATAATACGTGACTGAATTTGAATAGCAGAATATAAATACCCGATTCACGGGATAAAACCCTCCAGTAAATATGAACACACACAAAAAAAAAAATGTGAAACTTTAGAAATAGACTAGACAAACTAGACAGACAAATAGGAAAGTGAAAGTAAAAAAGCCTAGTCGCTTTTCTTGTTGTTTTCAATTCCACAAATCCTTAAAAATCGCCAACCTGCTCAAGAAAAAGCTTAAACCCCATTGTTTTTCACACCAATAGCTTGGATTTTGAAGGTGTGTTTTTATCCTCTTCATTAAATAAACCTTAAGCTTCTAGAGTTTTCAAGATTCTTTCTTTGTGTGTGTGTGTTGTGTGTGTTTTCGCCTTCTTTTTCAAATTGTGTGTAAGGGTGTGAATGTGCACATATTAATCTTTCTTGAAAAGTTAATATATATATATGTATGTATGTATATATTTTCAAATTTATTGTTTTCTTGAAAATATTATAGTTTCGAATGAAACCCTTTATGCATTGTGTCCACTGGAATTGATTCTGTGAAGGTACATTGCAAAAACAAGAAAAGCTTTAATTTTTCCTAGTTGGGTCATGAATTTATGTGTTTCTTGATTCGTGTGAACTCTATAGCGGTCATAAAGCTTGTAGCTTTTTCTTTTTTTCTTCTGTCCTTTTGTTTATGTTCACTTTTATGGGTTCCCTTTTCTTTTTGGTTTATCTTCTAGATAGTTTCAGGCTTATGTGTTTAAATTTATGCACTTTAAATTATTGTATATATATGTACGATGGCTAATTGTGGTTTTAAATCATTATTGGGCCCTTTGTTTCAATCAATTGTTAAGGGTTTTTTTTTCTCCATTTCATATTAACAATAGAGTGAAGCTATGAGCTTCAATAGTTCTTCAAGGGGTCTGTGTTATTTTTTATTTATTCTTTTTATTTAATTACTATATTTGATTGTAATTATCCATTATAGAAGTATGTGTTAATCCATTGTTTTTTCTTGAACGATTTTAAGGTAACCAAAACTCTAGAATGACATTTGAGTTTGGAAGGACTCATGTTGTCAGGCCAAAAGGTGCACATCAAGCAACAATAGTTTGGCTACATGGACTGGGTGATAAAGGCTCAAGGTATAATAATTAACCGCATTTTGTTTGGTTTTTATATGAAGGTTTAAGATTAAGTGAGCACTAATCGAATCAATTGTGAAATGTATGAATCTTGTTGCATGTACTGCATAGTGTGATTTATGAGATGTGATTATTGTTAGAGGTTCATGGATTTCAAGAATTTTTATTATCTCCATGTTTGATGAATAATGTAAAGTTGAGATTGTTAGGGACGAAGCTAGATTTTATTTGGGGTGACGGGGAGAGGTGGGGAGTGATTGAACTCTCTCTCTCTCTCTCTCGGTGAGTTGAATGGGAGGAGAGCACCTTGTAGCGCCATGCCCCTTGCTGCTGTCTGTTGAGATGGTGGACTAGTTTCATTTAAATATGCATAGAATCGACAAAAGAACACAGTGCCAATTTGTCGTCCTTGTTATATTATGAAATATTCTAATTCCGATTGATCGTAGGATAACATAAAATGGTTGGTTGGACCAAGAGATGTATTGTTCTCTTCTTTTCTTGCATTCTCAATATGATTTCTCTGGATTGGAGGGTGCTCTCAAGTCTGTAACATAGAACAGGGGACCACAACCTCACGAGATATGCTTCTTCCATGTAAAAGCCTAAAGCATAATATGTATTATATGACTTTTTTTGTCAAATTATAGTTTAAACAAACGGTTGACTGTCCTAAGAATTGGGAGGCGGCCGAGGCGTACGCAATTTTGGGTTTCTTAATTTGCCCCGTCTTTGTCTACAACATCATATTCGGCAGTCCCTTCTTGTAAATATGGTCCCGAGGCTATTTAGATAATAGACCCTAATTGTTACTTATGAATAAACAAAATAAATTTTTGGGTAAAGCTGCTGATATGTTGTCCACCTGATTTAAAAATTGAAGACGATACTGCAGAGTTGTTTGTTTTGAGCGTCTATTTCGTTTAGCATTTGCTACATTTTAGAGTGAATTTTCATTAGATAATCACCGTTGTGGTTTTTTTTAATTTGATTCGGTACTTTTGCAGTTGGTCACAGCTCTTGGAAAGCCTTCCTCTTCCAAATGTAAGGTTTGATATAAAATTTTTAATCATTTTATTGCTCCCACGTATTGATTAACGACTTCGTCAACTCATTTTTAACAAAATGTCATTCAGGTAAAGTGGATTTGCCCAACTGCTCCTACCCGTCCCGTGTCTTTATTCGGTGGATTTCCTAGCACTGCTTGTAAGATAATTCTCCATCCCTTTCACATTTTGTGTAATCTTATGACTCATCTTCTCTCTTGCTCTCTCTCTCTCACACATGCTATATCAAGCTCAGCTCAGAACTCTCCATCATTACAGGGTTTGATGCGCAAGATATCTCAGAGGATGCACCAGATGATTTACAGGGATTGGATGCTACAGCCTCACATGTTGCGAATCTCTTGTCGACAGAGCCTGCTGATAGTAAGTTCCTTCTTGAAAACGTCGTACGTGCGTATGTATATTTGAACAAAATGCTTTTATTTGATGCACAATACTGCATGTTTTGCTAAAGAGATGGGAAAAATGAACATGACAAATATGTTCCAAGTGTACTCACTTCTGCTCTTAACAGAAAGATGGATGAGATTCTTGTAGGTTGGTACTTCGTGCGACATATTTCAAAACAAATACCGACTTAGTTTGTAACCATCCGCAGTTATCCAGCATTCCATTAACTCAAGTTAAATGCCCGTTCGAAGAGGGCACAAATGGGATTCCACTAATGTGGAGACCTTACGAGGCCATCTGAACCAATACTGCATGGTGTTTATATTTGTAACTTGTGTGTTTGTATATGTAAATTTCGCTATAGTCTTTCCATTTTTTAATCTTCTTTTTTATATTTTACAGTTAAACTTGGGGTCGGAGGATTTAGTATGGGTGCTGCAGCTGCTCTATACTCAGCCACGTGCCACATTTTCGGCCAATATGGCAACAGAAACCCGTACATGGTTAACCTCAGCTCCATTGTTGGTCTTAGTGGCTGGCTTCCATGTTCGAGGTGCAACTTTATTCACACTTTCATAATCTGGATATATATATATTTAGTTGTAACAGTCCAAATTTCCTTTACACTCAGCAGCTAATTGTTTTTTGTAGGACGCTGAGAAACCGAATTGCAGGAGCAAACGAGACTGTGATGCGTGCAGCTTCATTGCCGGTTTTGCTTTGTCACGGCTCTGGTATGCATGCTCGTTGATGTTAAAATCTTTCGTAAATCTCATATTTTCTCGTGTTGTTTAGCTTGTTTTTCGAAATAGATCATAAAGTACTCCACAACTCTTGTACTCTTTAAATTCATACTCAAATCATCAATAACCAAATCTCTCAAATTTTAACTATGAAAGTAAACGAGGGCTAACCCATTTCTATACCGATATAGATGGTATAGGTTCAATACATTAAGGACGTGTTCGATTGAATCTCATATGGCATTTACACCCATGAAACCACTTTGTAAGCGTATTTGATTTTTTGCTGAATTTCTTATGAGCCGTGTGACTTGAAATTCAGCTCGAATTTCAGATGCCATAACATGGTTTATAGCAGTCTTAACTTGTGAGGTGAGTTTTGCAGATTTCTATTAAAAAAACCTCGTTCCAAAACACACACTTATCTAATGCCTAAAAGGCAGGACCCACATCTTATGCGTGTAACGCAATATCAAACACGTTCTAATGCTAAACACCATTGTTCTTTCTTTGACAACAATATGAGAAGAGACGCTTGCACACACACACACCCTCTACCTATGCTTTGGTACCAACCTTATATAGCGCTTACCATCTTGTCTCATTACTATCTATTGGTTTAATCCTTTAATTTAGTATGCCACTATTATGCGAATCTATTGATTAAGGGGAGTGCCGAAGTTTTATATGGGATCTTTGTGTTTCCAGGGGATGACGTGGTGGCTTATAAACACGGAGAAAAATCTGCGCGCGTCCTACATTCATCGGGTTTTCAAAACCTTACATTTAGATCATACGAAGGGTATTCAGACAATCAAACTTTGATAACAACCTTGTACTGTGTCTTATACATCCCACATAAGACTGAACTAAATTACGCGCTTTTTTGTGTGTCCGTATTCTTGCAGACTTGGCCATTACACTATTCCCGAGGAGATGGATCAAGTTTGCCGCTGGTTAACCGATAAACTCGGACTTTGGGGTTCGTAAAATTTATGGAGCTCAGGTGGGCGGGTTCGGGGTATACACGGACGTCAAAATAAGAGATATAATAGCCTAGAGAAGAATAAACCTTAACTAGGATGGGAGATTAAGGTATGTAATAATGTTGTTATATTCATTCTTGCATCTTTGTCTTGTATTAATGTTGTACTATTGCTCCTCACCTTCAATTCTGAGGATGATCAACAGAGTTTATGTCAATGGCTTTGTTTTATGGTCATGGCTCTGTAGTTGGAGTTTCCGTCGATCGCTTTTGTTACGCGATCATTACTATAAGAAAAAATGTTTCATTGATTTATGCGTGTGCGCGTTGATAATGTCTAAATTATGAGACCGGTATGAAAAATTCTAACATATCAGGTTTGGCCTTGCCTAAACAGGATACGCACTTGCTATGTGATTGATTGCTCTCTTAATTCATTTTGTCGAATGATAAAACTTTGATCTCCTAAAGCAAAAAGTTCTTATATGAGGCAAGTTGGTTACACCTATAAACCGAATGATTCAAATATTATATCTGATCTATATCTATATATATATATGTATATGTATATGTATATATATTTCAAATGAGGTAAAGATGTGACATGATTTAAACTGTTAGGTGCATATACTAAGATCCGCTTATGTTAGGGCGGGTTTTTAGAATTCTAAATAGATTTGAGTTAGGTTTCGGATTTGATATTTTAGGACTAAATCCCACTTAGTGTACTTTTGTTATAAAGACATTTTTTCATTATACATGTATATACACACACACAACCATATATATCTTAAGTATCAATTATGATTTTCTATACTAAAATAATTACAATACATTGATAAATAATTTATGCGTCAATGTATACGAAAATAGAGTTTGTCTTTCAAATTTTAAACTTTTCAAAAAGTTAAAAAAAATGTAAATATAAATTTACAAATAATTAATCTTTGGTAATAGTATTTTTTTTTTCCTTTTAAGTTTTAGAAAAATTATGGTTATATTATTTTTTCAAAAATTATTTCTTAAATATTTTTAAATATAAATCAAGTTCAACTAATATAAGCCATGAGTTCGGGTGGATCCGTATCCAGCAAATTCTTTGGCCCAACAATACGGTCCTGGGCCACAGAGCCCATCCAATTTCCAATACTCTGTCAAGTTAAATTTATAATGTGTACATTTTATAAGAGTCGCAATAGAGTGAAAAATAAAGCAACCTACTCGATTCGAGATCGATCATAAAGAACTTGTTTGAGCTTCTTTCCTTAAGCATAACAAATCAAGTTTGAACCTATTTTTTCATTCGATTAAATTTGAAGTTCGTTGATTAAAATATGGTAATATATATGTCAAAATATCAGATTACTTGAACTCGACTCAACTCAAGTCCGGCTCAATTAAAGCCTATTTGAACTCAACTCATTTAATATTAAAATTAAGCTCCAACAAAATTTTAAGTTTGATAATTAAAAAAAAAAATCAAGTTAATTTTGAATACTACTTTGCTTGACTCAACTCGATTTCTTTGGGGCCCTAATTAGCAACCTACTATAATAATCAAAACAAATGTACAAAGGAATATATAATGGTCTAAGGGGGCAATTTTAAAATAATATTTTTGTGTCAAATGTAAATATTTTGAACTCAATGAAAAAATACTGCGCAAGAGTACTCCATTTTAGGAATACAAACGAACCAAGCCGGCTCGACAAAAGTTCGAGCTCGAATTCGAATAATTTGAGCCAAGCCCGTATAAATGTCGAGCCGAGCTTGAGGCAAGTAATTCTTATTCGTAGGCTCATGAGCTTTTATTTTTATATAATTATATATATAAATATAACTAATAAATTGATTTTCGAACTCGAGCCTAACTCAAACATAATAAAATATTTGAAAATATGTAAACTCGAGCTTGAGCCTATAATTTACAAACGAGTTGAGCCGAGCAGAGCTCGAGCCCCTTTTTTCCTGGCTTGTTGGGCTCAAACTCGAGCTCGAGCCTGAAACAAAAAAAAGCCAAGGCTCGGCTTGGCTCGGCTAGGCTCGATTGTTTGCATTCCTACTCCATTTTATACTTAGCAAATAATACTCCACTCTCAAAAAATATTTGTTTGAGTTTATTTTCAATTAAACATCCATTTTCCATGTTGAATTTAATTTAAGTTTATAATTCTTACTTTTCAAAATCTTAATAGATCAAAAATATCGATGCCTCCAAGGCGATACTCAGGTCCACTTTGTCATTCTTACAATAATAATAATAATAATAATAATAATAATAATAATAATAATAACAATTACATAACATACCAATACGTATTTCATTTTATTTTTATTTATTAATTAATTAATTTACTTGGAGGGCCCAAAATACTTTTAAGTGGGTAGTGGTACCTTTAAGGCTTTTACACTCTACAAAAATGGGCCCAATTACTAGCTTGGTAATATCCAAAGTCAGCCTGGCCCACTAACTTAACAAAATTGTGCTCTTGTGAAAAGAAGGGATTAAAAAAGCAAGTCCTTTTTCTAGCATTTAGAATAGCATTTGAAAAAAAAAAAAATTGCTATCATTGACCATCACAGTATCTCACAAAAATCCAGCCATGTTTTAAATGAAATGACACTTATTGGGGGGCCATATGGCCATTTCAAGTTCAATGATTAAAGGCATTCAATTTTTGTCCTTTCAAAGAGATTGAAGAATCTTATCATTTGCCTAACATGAAATTGAGAGCCCTTTGAATGGTAACATGTATGTGACAATGATATAAACATCAAAAGTATGTAGTAAGATGTATATAGTAGTATATTTTTATGTATTTATTTATTTCATTATAGATAGTGCACCGGAGGTGTTTAGATTTGATGCTTAACTATTTTTTCGAATGCTTAATTACCTGTAAAAAACTTAGATCGAGGCATTTCTTGTGGAGAATGCGTAGCTTAGGAGAGGAAAATCCTGCAACATAGAGGTTACGCTTCTGCTGAATTAAATCAGGATACATTCGAAAGTGATAACAGCAATAAAAAACAAAGAAGATCGCGGAGAAAGTCATAGAGGGTCGGGGGAAGTATTGTAAAGTATGAAATTGTTGATTATTCTTCACCTTTAATCAACATACATTCGAAAGTGATAAAAGCAATAAAAACAAACGGCCAAGATTTTCGAAATGATAACAAGAAGAAACAGTCCGAGACTATGATATTTAAGCAGTACAAGTTGTTAAAAAAAAAATGAGGTATATTATAAGTTCTCAAGATAAGGCTCAAATAAATGGTAAATACGAAAATGATTAGGTATTTATAACCCTAGCCAATAACATATCACATCGAACATATATTGCCTTCCAAAATAATTCCAAGTGTTGGGCACCTAATGACTATAACATGTCACAGCCAGATCAAAACTGAGATATATATTACGTACTTAATATCCACCAAAAATATATGTGTATATATATATATATATACACTACCGACTTGAATAGAAAAACGGTGGGGATAATTCCATTCATTGTACGCATTTATTCATATCACACATTTAGACATACATTTATTTACACACACAAATATGTGTGCGTGCGTGTGTGTGTAAGAAATAATTAAGTCCTTGGGTTGGACTCAAGGTGACATGCGAGAATTAATGCAAGGTACGTACTTGACTTGTGTATATATATATATATATATATATATATATATATAGAGAGAGAGAGAGAGAGAGAGAGATTAAACCACATGAGGGAATGCAAAGCCTGCTTAAAGGGCGACAAGAATCTCCTTAAAAGCTTAATAATGGAGTGTAGTAGCAGGCAATTTTAATCAATCTTTGGTTACTTTTTGACCACTTATCCTTTTTTTTTTTTTTTAATTTCTCATTGCTTAAGCATGCTCCTCAGGAGCTAGGTCAATGAAAAAGAACACGCACAAAAGATTTTAATCACCTCAAAAGCTTGGGAATCCAATGTGAACTTAAGATTGGGTCCCTTGGTAATAATTACTAATTAATTTGTCTTGTTAATGCATGCATCTTTTGGTGCAATTGATACTTACATTTGATTGGTGGAGCGGAAAGTTGAAAATAAATAAATAAATAAATAAATGTGGCCTCTAAGTTTGTAAGTTTGTGTCTAATCAAGATTTGAGGAACTTGGATATGATCTCTAAAGAGGATTGATACATAGAGCATGCATGATTAAGGG
The DNA here is from genome assembly GCA_026212405.1 of Petrea volubilis. Classification (NCBI taxonomy): domain Eukaryota; kingdom Viridiplantae; phylum Streptophyta; class Magnoliopsida; order Lamiales; family Verbenaceae; genus Petrea; species Petrea volubilis. The sequence continues at coordinate 13,127,979 of CM047879.1, forward strand.
TAGCAACGTCTTCTTCAAGATTTGTAAGTTTAAGCTTATAGAAGATTGCAGAACCCTATTGCAAATTAATTACCGTAAGGGTGGTGGTCAGAGTGGTTCCAAACTTATTTATAAGTAGTTTAATAAGTTCATGTCTCAAATTTGAATTATTTATACACATTTGTTGCAAACAGTTGCCAATTGTGTGTTTAAAATGCATGAAAGTTGGAGAATTCATACATGCTTACCAAGATTTCTAGTAAAAAGTGGCCTTATCATAAATCGAGTTGGCAATTGTCATTCACTTCCTATATGATATGCTCTCGAGCAAATTAAGGGTCTATTTGGATGGGTTTAAAAAAGAAGTGCTTCTCAAGCCGTGTTTTTTTAGTGGAGTTTTTTTTTTAAACTAAGTAGTTTGCATTTAGATGCAGTAATTAAAAATACTTTAAAACATATTTTTATTTGAAGCTACTTTAGATTTTGGTTATTTTCTTCATGTCTGTTTTTTTTTTTTCAAAAAGCTCATCCAAAAATATTTTTTTTTTTGCTAACACATTTTTTTCAAATAAAATAATTGTTTCTCTTCTAAAAAAGTCAATCTAAATAAGCTCTAAATCAAATCCATGTGAAAGCAAATCAACGGTATTTCTAGAAGATTAACATTTGAACAAAAAGTATCGCAACCCAAATCAAAGAAGTAGATTGCCTTGTACGCAGATCATGCAAATTAGATTGGGTCATGTAAAGTAGAAGTTTATTATTTAAAGCCCCTCCTACGATTGGTTACATTTCAAACAATTAAACCAATAATTCAAATTAAGTATAACTATCACATCATTCATAATCGATAGTGCAAAGAATTAGTTACTAATAATACAAAGAATGAACTACAATACAGTTGAAACATACCCATTCATGAAATTCGAACTTAGTTCATTGTCCTCCTCCTCGCCGCAAAGCCAAAGTACCCTCAACTCGGCTATTTTGGGCACACACATACACATATACATGACGGAGTCAAACGGGAGCCTGCAAGGTACAAGCATCCCTTTAAGTTCATATCAAATTAAATTTTATATTTTTTTATTAAAAAATTTAAATTTTACTTTTCAACTAATAAAAATATCTTTAATATTTTATAAAAATTTAGTTTCGTTATTCAATAGAAAAATTTTGGCTCCCCCTGTGTGTGTATCTATATGTGCGTGGGACAAAAAAGAATTTGACTTGTAATGCATGGCAAAGTATGATGACTAAATAAGAGCACTAGTAAATGAGCTGCAAAGCTGCAGCAACTTTAGTGTTCAAAGGTAAAGTGAAAAAAAACAAAAAAAAGATAAGCTAAATTATGACTCTTAGAGTGAGCTGTTTTCAACTTTCACATCATATGATAATGTGCAAAAAAAAGTTGGAGCAATTTCTTCGGAATTAGTTCATCACGTAGCCTTCTTACTTTTTACGAAGAATATGTCTTTAATTGTGTAATCATTGTTTTACAGACATAAAGATACATATATATATATATATGTATGTATATGGAACAGTGATCACCAAATCTATGTCATATAATACTTGTAAATCGCATATTTGACAGATATTGGTTTTGCATTTTCGAGGAGATATTTAGCGGTGAAATGACGAATTTTAGGAGGAATAAAACGTAGGATAAATTATATCTGCACTCTTTGAAATATAGTTTAATTATAAATTAATTTTTAAATATTTAAAATTATAAATATTCTCTCTCAGTATGCATCAATTTAATAAAATTCACTCTCCATCAAAGCTGAGACATATTTATGAGTTGTATTTCTTTTTGTTATTGGATCTTGAGATAATATTCGCATAATTTTGACTAGTCCAAATGCAAAAGATATATATGAAATCGGTTTTCAAAAATAGTAGTGATGGCACCGAATTATAGATCATAATCGGGAAACAATTTTACTTTATATCACCACAACCACTACCGGGCATTATCATCTATAATTTGACATTGATAATATTTTTTTTAAAATTAAAATTGATTTATATATAACTTTATACATCTTGAACTTGTCAAGATCATACGAATCCCATTTCAAAATTCCGTTACAGTTGAAATACAACTCGCAATTATATCACACCTTGAATGAATGATGGATTTTGTAAACCAAACGCATACTTCAGGAGAATTACATTTTTGGTCCATTATATTGGCCCATTTCATATCGACGACACTTTTTATGCCTACTAGCAAACATGATACACATTGTTTCAAATTTTTGCAACATTAGGCCAAATGCCTGAATTTGTTTACAACGTCCACTTTACTGACCAAGTCATCGCCTACATAAACAAAATGCCAAAATTAAAAGCCTACTAAGCATTTTCCGTCGATGATGTGGCATTTCTGGCCAAATTCAGGCATTTGGCTTAACATTACAAATTTTTTTAAACATTGTGTATCATGTTTGCTAGTGAACATAAAAAGTATCTTCAATATAAAATGATGTCAATATAATTGACCAAAAATGCAATTAACCCCACATACTTCAGGGTGTATTGTAATTTTCAAAACAAAAAAAAATTAATTTATAATTATATAATACTTCAAAGGATATAAACATAATTTGCCTTTTTACAAAATATTCAAGATATTTTTATAATTTTTTTTATTTGGGGGGTTGGTGGCGTGCACCCTCCAATCCCCTGGCTCCGTCCCTAAATTTATGTCTATTGATTTTGCACACGTTGATATCATAAAAGAAGAAAATATTTCAAAATAGGAGTTCAAAGAGTATTTATTGATTTTCGGTCCTTGATTTGGAGTTCCAAGGTCAAACCATAAGTATTATTAAGAGGATGATTTTATTTATGTCTTTATTTATTTTTATTCATTTATTTATTTTTGTATAGAGGACGATGATGTTATGATGAACGGGATGTAATTCATTGTTTTAGTGAACAATTTTTTGGTACCATAAATGAAAAATTGTTTACAATTACTCTATTATGAAATACCATTCGACAAATGCACGCATATTTTCTTAAGCTTCGTATGTGAAGGTCATAAGTCATAACAATCTCCCCTAAAAATGAAAAATCGTAACAAGCTATCTTTGATTCTTTCACCATTTGGAGGTTATTTTACCTACTAAAATATCACCCGTCTCAAACTAAGATCACAAATCCGCACACTGTAATTTCATATTAACCAATATATATAACATAAAAAAATAAAATTTGACTCGAATAAAATATTATAAAAATTTCTCAACACACATTGATATTATGATAACAACAGGAAATACAAGTCAAAAGCTCACAAATTTGAAAATTAAACCTCTACCAACATGAATATGCAATCACAATTCACGTAACTTTAATCCCTAGCATCGAAAAAAATACAATCAAAAAAAGAAAAAAATAATAATAAAGTGGGAAATTCAAAGTAGCTAGCTAGTCGTTTGTAGGAGGCAAAAAGCGCTGATTAATCGTCTTCTTTTTTCTTGTACTGCTCCAATCTTGACCTGAGAAGCTGAAAATTAATTTAAAAAAAAAAGAATTATTATTATTTTTTGTAAAAAAAATTGTAATCAATTTAAAAAAAAAAAATTAAATAATTTACCCAAAAATAGAGAATCTTGATGGACTAATCATTCATACGCAGATTTGCTGCTTGATTCCCTTGGTGCATTGCACCTGAAGCACTCCATCCTGCTTGCAAAGTTGTGCTCATTGCACCCCGACCTGTTTTTTTTAACCCAAATATAAATTATTATATTTTAATATTTTTAGAGAAAATAAAATCTTTCATTTTAATAGAAATATATATAACAGAACTTTATGTAACATTTGAGAAAGATATTGTCCTACCCATTCAATATTTTTGAAAAAATTCTAACTCAAACTTGGTTCGTTTGAACCGTTAAGGGCGAAATTAGAAATTTTTATAAAAATGTTAAGGTATTTTTATTTTTTTTAAGACAAATTTAAAAATTTTCAAATATATATATATATATATATATAATTTAATCTGATCTAAATTTGAAGAGAAAAGGGCGACGGCACTTGCTAGACCCCAGCTCCGCATGTATTAATCACGTGACAAGTGAATTACGATCCGCATATATTTTAGAAAAAAGCAATCGATCACACAATAAATATAGTAACACTTGCTACACGACTAATCAAGTTCGGCCGAATCTAACTTGACTAAAATTTTCCGATATTTTTATAACATGCAAACAAAAAGATCTTCCATTTTTCTTTTCAATACCTAGTGCAAATCCAGTCGCCGGACTTCCAGCCGGAGCGGCCACCGCCGCCGAACCCGAATCCACGAGCATGCGAGAGCTCGCTCTCGAAGGCGCTGCCGCCGCCGAGCTCGTCCTTGAAGGCGCCACACTTGAAGCAGCTGTTCCGACTGGCGAAGTTGTGGGTCCCGCAGTTGCCAACGGCGCAATACCAATCGCCAGGTCTCACGTCGGGGCCGGTGTTGAACCCGAAAGTTGACCCGACCCGCCCACCTAAACTACCATATTCGCCGGGCCTCGGGTCCCCGCACCGCTGGCATGAGTCTCTCCTTTGGAAGTTGTGGTGCTGGCATGACCTGCAGTTCCAGTCTCCAGGCCTATTCATTTTTTGTCCTATTCATAAAAAATAAATACAAAAATTAATTATTTATTTATTTTTTGGATTTTGAGATATTACAATTAAAATAATATACACTACAAGGATGGGACCCAAAGATTTTTTACTCGGTTGGACTTATTCAAATTAAAATGTTTATGAATGCAACAGAAAATGTTGTGTGATTGTAATTCATGCAAGGAATATGCATAAGATAAATAAACTTAAAGACTTACCTCAAAGTAAATAATTGGTTGGCGCTTTAGTTGGCAAGATTGGATTGAGTTTTGGTATATGTAAATGTGTGAGGGGGATAGATATATATAGAGTGTGTGTGTGTGTGTGTGTGTGTGTGAGATATTGGAGATGAGTGAGAAGGGGTTATATACTAGTGAGGGGGCCTCGAAAATCGAGGGCAATGGGTTCTTTATTGGTCATATATTCTTCACTTGCCTCCTTATTGAACAATGGAATCACATCGAAAGAAACTAAACATTAAAGTGAAAAAGAGAATGGCTGCTGCAGCATGTGTAATTGTATACATATATGTATATATGTCTGTATATATATATATTCTAAGTTTCAATGGAATATTATAAGATTAATGGATGATTATAAAAAAAAAACAAAATTATAAGATTAATGGAAAGTATTTTGAAATTTGATAAAGCTTTCTATCTACATACTTAAAGGTTTCTAGAGTTGGGAAGTTCACGAACAATTAAATTCAATTTGTTTTTTTGCATTCCAAAAATGCTCCTTCTCCAAGCCAATTTAAGTTATTATCTTCTGTTATATTTTCGTATATTATTTTTTTATTATATTTATCAATGCACATCATGTATATTAATAAATAGTTGAAATTTAAAAAAAATATGATATATATATAAAAGAATCGATCGAATATAAATGTTGTTTTATTAGTATACATGGTGTGAATAAATGAATTAATAAAATATTACATGAAAGTGTAATATAAGATTCGGGATTGATCCAAATTATCCCAAATGGGATTTGACAGTTTGGTCAATCATTTTTAAAAAGAAATTTTTTTCGTTGGAGTAAAATTAATGATGTTTTTATTTTTATTTTTATCGTATACATTTCTTGTTATCTTTTTATTCAACATGATATTATACATGCCATTCATGGAGTTGTCACTTAAGTAAAAAAAAAATCCAGTCCGATTCCTTTGTTACACAATACTATTATCAGTATATTAATTAGTTTGGTCGTTTTTTTTTCTGATTTCTTTAGTGTTTTAAATTTATATTGTATAGCACTTGTATATATAATATTTCTTAAGGGAAAAATTCAAATTTCGTTCGTAAACTCTATCCATTTGGGATTTTAATCCTTCAGTTTCATACTATTTAGATTTTTATTCTATAAATTTTTAAAATTGATAAATTAGTCCTATTTTCATTGGAATCAATTTTTCGCCGGGGCATTGATGAAGTAGACACAAAACTTGATAGCGTGTACTATCGAAAGATTTTGATTATGACAAAAATAGGACTAAAATTTTACAAAATGATAACTCAATCCATCTGGGATTTTAATCCTTCTGTTTTACACTATTTAGGTTTTCAATCTATAAATATTTAAAATTGATAAATTAGTCCTATTTTCATTGTACTCAAATTTTCGACGGGACATTAATGAGGTAGACGCAAAACTTGATAACGTGTACAGTCAGAAGATTTTGATTATGACAAAAATAGGATTAAAATCGTCAATTTTAAAATTTTACAAAATGATAATTCAAACAGTGGAAACGAAAGAACTAAAATGCAAAATGAATCAACCTACATTTGAGTATGGATTATTTATCTTTGGAATGCAAATATAAAATAAAATGTAAATTAAAATACCGAATATATAAACCCACAACTGCTTGCATATATCCTGACGGTTGACTCAAGAATATTGGATAACTAGGAACAAAACAATTCTTAGTATTTTTCTTTTTCACTAGACAAATTGAATATCCCATATGAATTTTAAATATTTTCAAATTGACCCCACTTATTATATATTCTTATCTTAGAATCTACTTAAGAGGGTCATGTCTCCCTTTCAATAATATCCCCTAAGTCCCACCCTTGTGACACATTTTGTAATTTCTTTGTCTTTATTTTTTTTCTCTTTTGAATATTCTTGTTTGTACTTGAAGCTTGAGATGTACGAGATATCACTTTAATATTTTCCATGTTGATCTTAAATTTTTGAAATATATATATATATATATATATATATATATATAAATATATTTCTACAAGACGTAACATAAGAATGTAATAAAAGATTTGGACTAATTAGGGCACAATAAGCATTACAGATCATATGCGTTTTTTGTTAATTATGAATGAAAATTATTTTATGTCATCATATACATTGTATTTACGTAACCCTAAGAAAAAGAAACTGATAGTTTCTAACATAATTATTCGAAGGAATTTTGATGGAAATATTTCAGATTCTTGCCATTTTGGTAGATAGTTTTTGACAGAAATATTCTACCGCTTTTTCTGGTGCTTATTTTGGTGCCATGATACGCAGAGGATTTTTCCGTCCGGATGGAATAGCAAATTCCGTTCGTTTATGTCGGAATAAGATTGCGTTGGAAAAAATCAGTTGGATTTTTTTTTTTTTTGTAGTGAAACATAAATTTATAATTTCATTATATTAAAAAGAGTAGTATACATAATTCCTTTTTTGGTATTTTAATCTTAAAATATATAATTGCCAAAATCTTGAAAAAGGAACTAAATTCACATTTGAATTATAATAATTTCATCAAACTTCACTTATTTCAAGACTCTTTCAAAGTTTTTCTTCGATAGCAAAAATAAAATAAAATAAAATAAAATTTTAATTCCCACTCGTGTGTGTCAAAATTTCGATTAAATGACCCGTATCTATCTATCAAAAGCTGAAACCAAAGTTAAAGTTGCATGGCTTGAACTTACGAGGACGACGACGTTGTTGGTTTCCAATCTCTCTCTCTCTAAAATTTAATATTTAGAAGTTGTTTTTATTTAATTTAACTATTTAAAATAAATAAATAAAAAGAAAGTGAAAAATAATAAAATTTGGTAGCTAGAGTTTCGATAAAGATAGTCTTCGAGGTTGGTCCAATTTGACCATCTTTTTTTTTTTTTCTCTTTTCAACTAGTGTAATTATCTTTTTCTTTTTCCCCATATATCTATACTGCAATCCCCTTTTTGGCTGTCACATTTCCTTTTTCCCAAACATTACCCCCCTTTTTTTTCATATATGTATATATATGTTTATGTATATATATAGACACACATTTGAAAATACGCATTCTTTGTCTCTGAAATGGACGATAATTATAATTTGGAACATTAACTTTAAAGAGAAAAACAGAAACAAAAAAGAAGTCTGCAAGATACACAATATAGCATATCACGTCCCATTTTCTTGGGGAACGGTAAAGAGGAGAGAGAGAGAGAGAGAGAGAGAGAGAGAGAGGGGTTGCAAAACTGTGGAAAAGCAAAAAAGCAAGGGGTACTGAATCGATTCTCATTCTCCCTTTGGGAAATGCCAATTCCATGCATGACCGCGACCACCACCAAATACTATGATTGCACTAACAATAATACCGACAAATTACGTATATATCTATTGAAGTATTGTATAATTATAAATCAATCTTTTTTATTTTAAAAATTTTAAATATCCCCTAATCTCGGTATGTGTTAACAGTTAACTTAACAAAATTCATTATTTTTTATGAACGCATAACATAATTTCAAGTTGTATTTCTATGATACGTTTGTTATTTTTGATATGATTAGATGTGATCCATTAAATATGGATTATTAATAAAAAAAACTATATCAAATCCTTAGTTATTTATTATTTTTTATCTTGTGTGTTAATTCAAAATATCTCATGCTTTTACTAGTTTATTATTTGGTTGTGTGGATTTATTGTGTTGAATTAAATATAAAAATACTTTATTATCCTTCCATTTTTTAAGTATTTCACATATTCACCCTCAAAATTTATAGCACCATTTCAATTTTAACATACTTACCCATTATCTTACTTTTAAAACTATCATCCACCTTTTGATATGATTTATTTATTTAATTTCATTTAAATTAGTGAATTTGTGTTTATAAGTTGTAATATTATGAACATTCAATTTTTGATAATTAAAAATATTTTCAATTCTATGTTATCTAAAGTTTGTATTTATTAAGATAAATATTTAAATATAGAATATTAATTAATATAGTGAATATATACTTTTTGTTCGATGAAGTTATATTAAAAGCATTATTCTTTAGATCATTTCTTACAAATTCTACAATATTTCAAAATTTAAGTATTTATGTAAAAGTCAACTAGTAATACGAATTCAGAAGATTATTTATAAAAAAAGGTAAGATTATCTTTCCAAATTTATTAAAGGAAGAAATAAAAGAAAGGAAAATGTATGAAACCCCTCTAGGTGCGGACCGGATCCCCTACCCCATAATAGTGCCTCATCTCCTGCCCCACACTCTGGATGTGCGACACGTGTAAGTTTTGAAGATTTACTTACCAAATTAGATAACTGACAAAATATAATTAATTGGACAAAAAATCTAATTTGGTAAATAAATCTTCAAAACTTACACGTGTCGCACATTCAGAGTGTGGGGCAGGAGATGAGGCACTATTATGGGGTAGGGGATCCAACAAACAGATCTTGGGTCATTGTATAATCATGAGCCTAAAAATTTGTAAGCAAATGACAAATTAAGTAGGTAAACATATTTATCAAATTCATTCCAAAGTAACAAACGTGTCCCTATTGTTTTAGGTGGGATTTTGAGATGGGATTCACATAATATTAACAAACTCAAGATGCGAAAGTTATCTATGAAGTTTTTTTTGAAAAAAAAAATAGGGGGATCGAAATATAGATGGTAATGCATGGTTATCGTTTTTGTAGTATAAAGTGAAATTATTTCATGAATATTGGTGAAATAACAAAATTGATTGAGGGATTTTATTAAACTCGACCTGGTGTATCTTTTAGTGGCATGGTTGAATATTGTGGTTGCGAGGAAATTATTTTTTGGACATCTCTATTTATATTTACAAGTAATCCTAAATTTTGACGAGATATTTGTAATTTTTAAAAGAATAGAGATTTTTTTATAGTTACAGCATATCTCGATGAGTGTAGACGTAATTTGCCCTAATAATAATGGTGGTAATAATTTACTATTATATAAAACATTAGATTGTCTAATAATTGTTTTAATGCCTTAACATCTTATGTGTCTTTGATACAACTCTCTCTGTCTCTCTCTCTCTCTCTCTCTCTCCTTACACATTGTTTGTACTTTTTCACATTTCTCTCTCTCTCTCTCTCCATGTGGATTTTTTTTTTGAACTTCCCCCCCCCCCCCCCCCCCCCCCCCCCCCCCATAAGTATTGTGGATCGAACTGAATGTTTCGGATCAATTATGTTTGTTCGAACTAAAAGGTAGTACCGTTTTAATTAATTTTGTGGTGGCAAGTTATATTAAGCATTTCACAAATTGTAGTTCGTAGTTAAAATTATTTTAAATTCATGTGGTGCAAAAGAGGAGTTCGATATTCCTAAAAGCTCTTAATATATACATATATATATATATATTCATGTCTCTTTTATTATTTTCTTTCCTTTGTTTCTTATTTATTTGTCAATTTTAAACTATATTTCTATATTAAATTTAATAAAATACATTAGAAACAATTAAAAAATATATAATCATGCATAAATTTCAATAAATATTTTAATTTTATATTAATAATTTAATTATATATATATTTTTTAAATTTTACACAGGTATCAAGTATGCCCGACGGGATAATATAATTAAAACCCTTGTCTGAGATATCATAAATCTTCTTTTAGCAATCTTATGAAAAATAATTGGGCTGAATCATAAATGATCCATCTTACGGGTATTGGGATGTATATCTATTCTAACCCGAATGCAGGCCAATTTATTAGACAGAAATTATTTGGTCTATAATTCTAATAAATTAAAAAATTCAGCCTTTCGATGTTAATGGGCCTAGTCCTACCCAAAGTTTAGCCCCAAAGGCCCAACTCATAAGTTTTTCCACTTTCCTTCCATGGCCATTAAACCACGTTTGAAATTTTATTTAGGGTAAATTTCATATCTCCCTCTGTTGTTTCGCCGAAATGCTAAAAACCCACGAAAATTTAAAAATAGATATAAAAAAAAAACCCTATGTTGGTAGAAACTATGCACGTTCTACCAATTTAACAGAGATGGGGTTTCAAAAATCCACTCAAAAACCGATATTAGAAACAATGCACGGTTATTTTTTTGGTCTATTTTTAAACTGTACGAGGTTTTTAGCATTTCGACGAAATTTTAGGTGGACATATAGAATTTACCCATGTATTTATTGTGACTTAAAATAATAATAATAAAATAAAATATAAAACGATTAATGCTTGATATATAAGTATATGAATAAATAATGAAATTGTATATATTGTAGTTCAAATTTTGTTGGATATCTTGTAATATTGTCTGGATACTTACAAATTGTTCTATTTTGATTTGAAATTTTAAGTTTATCGATGCAAAATAAAACACTTTAATATAAAATATTATTGTGGCCATTTTCAATATAACATGTAGACTATAATGTTTGGGCACAATTTTATCAATCCAATACTTGTGGCAATGTGAACATTTTTAAATGTGGATTCACTTTTACAAATTAAATTGGGTACAATTCATTACTCAAATTATCTCAAAAGATGCTCAACCCAAAGCACTATAAATGTAAAAAGTATAAAATTGTTATTTTAATTTAAAATTTTAAAAGTTTATTCTACTCATCTAATTATATATATATATATATATATTGTAAAATAATTTCAAAACAATAAAAAATACAAATAGGAACCAAAAACCCCAACCTATCACGCTTCTCTTTGATTGTCAAAATCCTTCTTACACAAGCATTCTGCAAATAAACGTCCTAACATAGTACAAAGGACAGCACTGTCGTAAACGTCCAACCTCTTAATGCGTGTTTCAAGAACTTCAACAGCCACCCTATTTTTCTCCGAATAAACCAAAACCTGTCAGTCCCACACACTGAAACTCATTTACTTTCCGTATTTAATGAAATAAATCCCAAGAAATAAAAAGAGTCCTCTTTTTCCTTCTTCCCTTTTTCTTGCTTTTTTGATTCTTCGCAAGTTGTTCTTTTGCCCCTTTTCTTGTTTTTTTGATTCTTTGCAAGTTGTTATTTTTTTTTTTTGCCCCTTTTCTTGTTTTACTTGTTTATTATCTGTAAGCCCATTAAGATTTTTCAGCGTTAAAGTAAGTTTTTAATTTGATTCTCTTCATCACAGACACACACACACACATTCTTGGGAAGGTTGTGAAACCTTCTTGAATAACCTATTCACATTTTTCTTGGGTGATCATCAACAGGGGTTGTTGAAGTAATAATCAAGAAAAATGGAGTCTGGAGAGAAAATAAAGCCACACTCAGTCAAGAGAAGCTTTGAGGAGTTGAGCACTTCTCAACCCGAAACTGAGCCCATGGATGTAGACACTACATTCATACCCAGAGAGTATGTGCCCCTTTTTGTTTTTTGTTTTTATCTTTTTTATTTTTTATTTTTTTTATGTTTAGTTATTTGTTGGTTCTTTAGTTCTTGAAATTCTTGGTCCAAAAGGTTTGTCTTTTTGTCTTTTTAATTATTTTATGAATCTTGAAAAATGTTAGGGTTCTGGTTTGATTGTGGTTTTTGTACTGATTTGGTTTTGTGTGCATGCATGGAAGCTATCAATTGAAGGTGTATGAAGTGGCAATGAGGAAGAACACGATAGCTGTGTTGGAGACTGGGGTTGGGAAAACTATGATAGCTGTGATGATGATTAAAGAAATTGGCAAATCTTTGAAGAATGATGGTGGTGGTAAAAAGTTGATCATTTTCTTGGCTCCAACAGTTCATCTTGTTCATCAGGCATGTTTCCTTTTTATTATGTGCTCGTATTGATATTTTGAGTTCTTGATATTTATACTGTGTGAATTCTGTTTTAGTGTGAGTCATCAAAGTCTTTCTGACTCGGCCTACCCTGGTTCGCCCTACGTGACTGGCCCTTCAAAAGGCGAAACTCTTGTTGTAGTTTGGTGACCTATTTGCAGTAGGGGCCTTTAGTCTTTTGAGAGTAGGGGTTACAAGAGATTTCTTGGTTTTGTGTAAAATTAATCTTGCTTGGATTTTTCCAGTTATTTTATTTCCATGGGTTTTTCTTCTTGTGAATTTCTGTTAAATTTCTTGAAAATCTAGATTTTCTTCTCCTGTTTTATTGAATTATTAAACTGTTTTCTCTACCATGTGCACCTATCTAATTGTTACTGGTTGTAAATGGCAGCAATATAAGGAGATAACATTGCATACGGAGCTTAAAGTGGAGGAGTACTATGGAGCTAGAGGGGTTGACGGGTGGAATGCCAAGACTTGGGAGAAGGAAATCAATGAGCACGATGTTAGTTCATTGCCTGTCATGATACATTCGTTCTGGGATTCCCTTCTACACATTATCTATTTTTGTTATTTTTTTCAATCTTATACTCAAGTTTCAGATTGCTGATTTATTCGGTCGTTATTTGTTGGGACCATGATAGATATATCGACTAGTATGATACTATCTCGGAAATTTTTATTAGTAATTCCGATTTGCAGCTTGTTACATTTGTAGCTTTATTTGCAAACATAGAGTTCAGTTCATATTCTTGTTCTTTTAGGTGTTTGTCATGACCCCTCAAATTTTACTGGATGCTTTGAGGAAGGCATACTTAAGTTTTGAAATATTTTGCTTCATTGTACTAGATGAATGCCATCGCGCGACTGGCAACCATCCGTATGCGCGAATAATGAAGGTGAACTTCATTTTTTTGTTCCCTATTCATTATCTTTTTGGTTGATATACGCAGACTATATATTCCTCGTTAGGCAGATTCGTTTCTGATTGATAGCTTCTGATTGTGAAGGAATTTTATCACAAATCCTCAAAAAGACCCAAGATTTTTGGGATGACGGCCTCTCCAGTGATTAGGAAGGGTAAGCTCAAGAACCTTCCATTGTTCTGAAACCTTCACTTGGCCAAAAACAGAAAATATATATATATATATATATATGTATGTGGAGAGAGAGAGGGAGATCATTGTGATTTTTATTTGCATGAGATTCTTGCTCTTGCTCACCGTCTAACATTCCCTTGTTCATTAGGTGTCTCATCCGTAAAAGACTCTGAGGAGCAAATAGGGGAGCTTGAAAGTCTGTTAGATGCCCAGGTTGTTTTTCCGAACTCCATAAGTTAGGGTTGAGAAGTTGCATTGTTTAAATAATGTATGCACAATTATTCATTCATAACAGTTCAGTGTGCTTGCACAGGTTTATACGGTAGAGAGCAGTGTACAACTCGAGGAACACATCCCCTCAGCAAAGCCGATATGCAGATTTTATGATCCGATTCAACCTCCCAATTTGGAAATGAAAGCAAAATTAGAATCATCCTGGTCTAAGGTCAATTTTACAGTGCGATATTTTTATGTTGTGTGCCTTTTGATATTTAAGCTTGGTAGGATTAAGAAGGAAAATGTTCATTGGCTCCGTTGTGCCTTAAAAAGAGCTATATGTATGTTGTCTTATTTACAGTTACAAAAAAACAAAAGAATAATAAGTTGCTTAACGTAACGGCTTCCCTTCCTTATGTGGCAGTTTGATGCTGTCTTGCTTGGCCTCCAAAAGTCACTGATGAGTCTGTACAAAGACGCAGATGATAAATATAAGTCTGTGAGGGATAGATTGGCCAATGATCATGCAAAAATTCTGTTTTGCCTTGAAAATCTTGGGCTTCTATGTGCTTATGAGGTAGATATGCATTTTAACTATCCCTTTAAGACGAGTTTATCGAGTTTTACCAAGCATGTCGCATTCATGCACTGCTTACGGTAATCAATGAATAAGTTTCTTTTTGTGTAGGCCGTTAAAGTTTGCATAGAGAATGCTCCGAAGGTTCAGGAAGAATGTGCTATTTACAAGGAAAGTGTCGCACAATATGAGAACTTTCTCCGGGAAGTGCTGTCGATAATTGAAGGATCTCATGGTAAGCATTCTCGATTTTATTGTGCATGAAATTTGAATGAGAAAATATGCTGCTTGTCTGGAAACTTATGGCTGGTATAATTTATAATTTCCACTCGTAAAAGCAAAAAGCAAAATAAAAATAACTTAACAATAATCACTGTAATTTCAAGAAGATAATTTTGAGTCTTACTGTTCTCAGTTCTTATTGTCTTTATAGAGCACGAAAAGCTTCTAAATTTTGTAAATGGTGGACCAGACACTCTAGCTGCGGGCCAAATATCTTCAAAACTACATGAGCTCCTTGAAATTTTTAGATCATTCGGGTAACAAATCTATGTAACTGTTTTTTATATCTCCACATTTATTTCTTTGTTCGTGCAAAATTTCATTTTTTTCCTTCTTTTAAATCAGTTAAAATATGTGGCTGCAGGAAAGATACGGATGTCCTTTGCATCATATTTGTTGAAAGAATAATTGCTGCCAAAGTAATTGAAAGGGTGATGAAGAAAATTACTGACTTGTCCCATTTTAACATATCGTATTTGACTGGAAGTAACTCTTCAGTTGGTGGACTTACACCAAAAGTACAGACTGAAATTTTGGAATCATTTCGTGATGGCAAGGTCGGTATTTGTTTAGTACCTTCATACAGAAAGTATTGGCTTTGTTTGGTTTCGTTTTGGAAAACATTTTCCAACACCCAAAACAGAATTGAACATTTCCTTCGAAACACGTGTTTCTTTCGAAAAATATTATTTAAACTTTTCCCAAAGCACATCTGCCTAAGTACTCAATCATAGCACCGACAACTCCCATTACTTTTTTCTTGCCCGTTTTCATGATTGACGAGTTAGACATTCTAGGTCAATCTTCTATTTTCTACTGATGTGGTTGAGGAGGGAATTCATGTGGCCAAATGTTCCTCTGTAATTCGGTTTGATCTGCCAAAAACTGTTCGTAGTTATGTTCAATCAAGGGGACGAGCTCGTCAGAAGGATTCTCAGTACATCATCATGCTTGAGAGGTAATAGAGCTTTCTTGCATGCTGTTCTCTGATCCAATCTAAGCCCTTTCATAATAATTACAACGCCCCCCCCTATAATTAAAATTACAGTTTCAAGATGGCATTCTCGTGTAAGAAACTCTGCTTATGTGTTTCAGAGGGAACACAAATCAAATCGATCATGTGTCATATATTACTAGGAGCGAGAATTCCATGACACATACAGCAGTAAACAGAGACCCTGATGACTCTGTGAAGCTAAAATCTTGCCTTACAAACGAAGCACTTGCTACATATGTTGTAGAGTCGACTGGGGCATCAATCACTGCAGATTCCAGTGTCAGGCCTTATAAATAGATATTGCAAAAATCTCCCTGGAGACAAGTAAGATCTCTCTCTCTCTCTATCTCTGTAAACATAATATTTCTGCTTAAAAACATGCTTTTGATGCAGGTACTTTATTCCTAAGCCGAAATTTGAGCAACTTGTGGAGGGGCGTTTGTATAGATGTAAACTGGTTCTACCTCCCAATGCAGCTTTTCAAACTGTCGTTGGTCCTGAAGCTCGTAATTTTCACATATCCAAACAGCTCGTTTGCTTGGATGCATGTAAGAAGTTGCATGAGATAGGGGCCCTTAGTGATCATCTGCTTCCTTTTAGTGAAGAGTCTTCACAGAATGATTCGACCTCCAACGGCAAAGCATTAACTTCAGGGGCAGGTAAATATATAATACTCAGGCTGTGAAGTATGGTATAATGCTCTTTTTTCTTTTTCATTATTATCTTTTTCCTTTTTATATTAGTTATCTATCACTCAATCTGACACTGAAATAGCGCTGTAGAGCCTTATATGTCTGGCTGCGGTATCGCGGCTTTGCATTACTTTGAGAAGGGTTAGATGGTTATAGTTATATTTGTATAATTGATATGCTGCTCTATGAGAAGGTTATAGATTTGGCGTTAATTTTAAGAATTTTGAGAAACTGGAAAAGTTTATCGTATGTTTGGAAACGTTTCCAAGTTTATTTTGAGGAAAGTTTTCGGGAATTTTTTCGGAAGAATCCTTTGGGGAATGTGAGAAAATGAAATTGTGCTGTGTGTGGTGTATCTGGATATGGGTGATTTGATGTATCTACAAAGTGTATGCAGCTGGACCCATTTCAAGCATGTCGCAATGTGAAAATGCGTTTGGTTTCATCTATTAGAAGACATTATTTATGTCATGTCTTTTCTTGTAGGATCATGTTTGGTAAGTGATGTCATATCATATTGTTTTGGTATTATTGCTAATTATTCTATTAAAGTAATAATTGTAGTATTTATTTTGAAAGATGTATACCTTTGTGTGTGTGTGTGTGTGTATATATATGTATGTATGTATGTATGTATTATCCATGTATGTTCTCATTTATTTAATCCTTCATAGGTTGAAAAAATTTCATTCAAGTTATGCGTTTACCTAAATTTGGTCGGATCTTGCGAAGTCTGATAATAGTTACTTTCCTAGTTAAGTGTGTTTCCTAATTTGGAATCTTGAATTTGAATAAGATTTAATTTCTTTATGGAACTTTGCTTTCTTTACTTACATTGCCCCATTACTCTCTTTTTTTCTTTTTCTTTTTTTTTTTATTTGATGAATTTTACGTTTGTTGTAATGTGTCTAGGAACAACAAAGAGAAAGGAATTACATGGTTCGATTAGCGTCCGCATGCTGTCCGGAACTTGGGGAGATAAAGTTGAGGGTGTCATTTTTTATGCATACAAAATGGGTTTTTCTTGTAATATTGCTGGACAGAAATATTCCAGTTTTGTACTTTTGTTGGAGACAAAGCTAGATGATGATGTGGGAAACATTGAAGTGGAACTGTTCTTGTTATCGAAATTTGTTAGAGCTTCTGTCTCTTTATGTGGCGAAATTTGTCTGGATGCTCAACAGGTAACAATATGTTACATCTTATATTTTGGGGCCCATTGCACCATCCCTCCCTGCGATTAATTACACAAAATTCCTCTATTAGTTTCAAAATTACAGATACCCCATTTTGACCATTGGAATTCAATCAAATCTGAGAAAATGTTATCGGGAAACTTGAACAACATTATCCATATATGCGAGAGGAAGTAGTGAAGTTTATTAAAGTTTGACTAAAGATACAGGGGAGGAACGTGTAATTTTGAAACAAAGAGTGGAGATTTCTATATCTGTAAAAAGTTTCAGGGTAGGGTGCTGTAATTATTGCTGTATATTTATTTAAAGGCATTAAGTGTTCTTTATTAATTTAATTCTCTGATCATTGACAATCTCCGACCAGGTGGCGAAAGGAAAATGCTTTCAAGAATTGATATTTAATGGGTTGTTTGGGAAATTGTTTTTCAAGTCATTGGGCGTTAGAAAGTTTTTATGTGAAACGGAGGAATCATTGTGGGATCCATCAAACATGTATCTACTCTTGCCTCTGTTGTCTGATGATATACCTTTGAAGATTAACTGGACTGGAATTGAGTCTTGTGCTTCAACAGTGGAGTTCTTGAAAAAAAATGCATTGTTAAATCTGCGGCGACCTGAAGATGAAAATTCATCAGTTCATGTGAGTGATCCAGTTTTGACGAAATGCAATAGTCATATTGTTCACTTGGCAGACAGATCTTGTTCTGTGGACGACGTTAAGGAAATGGTGGTTGTGGCCATCCATACCGGCAGAATTTACTCTATTATTGATATTGTTGCTAATACTTCTGCTGAAAGCCCGTTTGAAGGGAATGCTGACACGGGTTATTCGTCGTTTGCTGATTATTACCACAAAAAGTGCGTCTTTTCAAGGATTTACTATTTCTGTCTCATACTTTAGTTTCTCCATTTATTTACGTCTATTATCGACAGGTATGGCATTGTTCTAAAGCATCCGGAACAGCCTTTGTTGCTTCTGAAGCAAAGCCACAATTCTCATAATCTTCTTGTGGACTTTAGGAATGAAGGTTTGTCGACATTCACTCTAGATTAGTTGGAAAGTTTTTCTCTAAGGCATGGAGTTTGGAATGCATCAGATTTATGCTATTCCTTTGTTTTTGTGTGTGTGTGTGTGTTTCTTCTTCTCCTTCAGCTCATCTCCAGCTATATCTCTTCTTTCTTTATCTTAAATTCATCTTATGTTATTGGAAATTCCTGTGATCTTTTCTTAATTACGATTCGGTCAATTCAATCTGAGAGTAATGTCCTAAATTACCAGGAGCCTCGTTAAAGGGTAAATCGGAAGGTGGCATGAAAAATGTCATGCAAAAGCCGCAACAGCACGCTCACATACCGCCAGAACTTGTAGTTGGCACTGATATCCGAACGGATGTCTTAAAATCATTCTACTTGCTACCTTCACTAATGCACCGGCTTGAGTCTCTCATGTTGGCCAGCCAGCTCAGGGAACAAATTTCACATGATGGTGGCTATGCCAACGTATCAAGCTCGTTGGTATGTACTGTTAGATATATTAAATATTTAATGTCCCTCGATATGATGTTATGATTGAAGATGAGGTCCTTGATTCAAATCTCACCGCTGCCCATTTATGGTTTGCATAATTAGATTTTGGAAGCTCTTACTACTCTAAGATGTAACGAGACGTTCTCCATGGAGCGATTAGAACTGCTTGGAGATTCGGTTTTAAAGTATACTGTGAGCTGCCACCTTTTTCTCAAGTATCCCAAGAAGGATGAAGGACAATTGTCTTCTAACCGCTCAAGGATCGTTAGCAACTCAGCTCTCCATAAATTGGGAACTTCTCGCAAGTTGCAGGTATAATACCTCGTACTTTGCTCAAATTTGCATATTGGTTTGCTTTCTGCATATTTCTGATTTTCCGGCAAAACTAGAACTAAACGTGCCAAGCTTCGAAATTTGAAACTTATTATTTCATTTGTTTTCTGAAGGAATACATACGAGATTGTGCATTTGATCCACGCCGATGGACCGCTCCGGGCCAGCGTTCGATATGGCCTTCTCCGTGCAGCCATGGATTGGACACCACGGAAGTGCCTTTAGATAGCAAAATTTTCAGTGAAGACATAAAATTACTAATTGGAAAGACTTGTGACAGAGGTCACCGTTGGATGGGTTCGAAAACAATATCTGATTGCGTTGAAGCTCTTATTGGGGCGTACTATGTGGGTGGTGGCTTGATTGCTGCCCTTAGTTTGATGAAGTGGCTTGGCATACAGGCCGAAGTCGAGCATTCATTGATAGATGATGCTATTAAAGTAGCTTCTCTCTATTGTTATGCTCCAAAAGCCGAGGATATCGGCATTCTTGAGGCGAAGATCAGGTATAAATTCTCCACTAAAGGATTATTGCTGGAGGCCATAACGCATGCAACCGAACCTGAACAAGGAGTTGGATATTGTTACCAGGTGTGAATGAAAAATCCAGAAATTTCTTTTGTGCCCACAATGGCGAAATTTATTGCAGACACTCCGTTTTATAACCTTATAATGCAACTGAAATCTTTTTAAGTTTTTAACATTTGCGCCTCCACTAAATCCATGGCAGCGGCTTGAATTTCTCGGGGATGCCGTGCTGGACATACTAATTACATGGCATCTTTATCAAAACCATAGAGACATTGATCCCGGAGAGTTGACTGACTTGCGTGCTGCATCCGTTAACAATGACAATTTCGCAATTGCTTCCGTGAGACATGACCTTCACCCGCACCTTCAGCATGGCTCCTTGGATCTTGAAAATCAAATATCGGAATTTGTTAAGACTGTATCTGATATGAGCACCTCGGTATTGTCACCTGATACTAAAGGTCCTAAGGTGAGTTTTTCAGTTTGGCTGGCCATATTTTATATCATGAAATAAGTACAGTGCCCCTCTCTTGTAACCATCTGCAGTTGCACAAGTATCCCTTCTTGTTTTAAAATTACACGTACCTCCCTTGTGACTTTTGTCCACCTTGCAACACCCCCCTGTAATTTCCCTTCTCTCTCTCTCTCTCCCTCCCCCTCTCTTTGGGGTGGGGGTGTGGGGGAGATCAAGATCTTGGTCAATCAGTCATTGTAATCATTTCTGAAAACATAATTGATAGCGTGTCTTTATTTATTTGTCTTGTTTAAACATTTTAGGTACTTGGGGACTTGGTGGAGAGCATAGCCGGTGCAATGCTTATCGATTCTAAACTTAACCTGGACGAGGTGTGGAAAGTCTTTAAACCGCTGTTATCTCCCATTGTGACTCCCGACAATCTCGAACTTCCTCCTTCACGGGAATTGATCGAATTATGTGACTCTCTTGGTTACTTCGTCAAAGAAAGCTTCACCACAAAAGGAGATGTTGTGCACGCGCAACTTAAGTTGCAGCTTGAAAATGAGCTATTAGATGGTCAGGGCTCTGGACCTAACCGGAAAGCTGCAAAGGGGATGGCGGCTCTTCGTATATTGAAGCAATTAGAGGTTTCTCTCCTTACATTAATACGTCGATCCTCTTTAAATCTAGAAAACTTGTGTTTTATCCATTTTATAGCCCATTATTGGTATATGTGGACCTACTATATATATTGAACCCACGGTCCTTTACTCGGTCTGGTTCTGAAACCATGTGAATAGCCGGGTAGTCGAAAAAATTAAGCTATTTGAGTCGAGAGACCTTAAATATTTATATCTAACAATAGAGACAACATAAAAATTTAACCAAGAGTTATTTGATGCTTCCTACATTTCCAATACTTGATTAATTTAGATGCTTTAAAACTGATTACAGTCGAGAGGCATTTCATCTTCCAAAGGACGAAAACAAGACACGGATAATGTTGATGACGCGCCTTCACTAGGTTTAGATGATAATACTACTGGGTCGGCACCAAAAAAACGCAAGCCCCTTGGTTTGCAGCCGGAGATATCTAACAGAGCTTGTGATTCAAAGAAGGCTGACATACCGGGTATTTTGTCGTTACATTCCCTCGTCAAGATTTGTGCTTCTTCAAAAAATAATTAGCAGTCAGTGCAACAATCAGTGTATGCCTGTGTTAGTTGAGCAATGTGCTAACATAGACTTGGATTCTTGTTATTTTTTGTCCATCTCCATTATTGTTTCTTGTTTCTGATACTTTCTTGACAGTTATTCCAGCTATTGACAAGAAAAAAGGAGGACCTCGGACCTCACTCTATGCCCTCTGCAAGAAAGTACAATGGCCGATGCCTACTTTTGAGACAATGGAGCAAAAATCAAGGTCACCACAGCATATTTGTGTGTGTGTGTGTCACGCATGTGCAGAACCATTACTTTGTATGTATATATAGTGTGTGTGTTTGTGTTTGTGTGTGCCTGGAACCATTACTTCCGTATGTATGTATGTATGTATAGTATGTGTGTGTGTGTGTGTGTGTGCTCGGAACCATACTTCTGTATGTATAGTGTGTGTATGGAACAACTTAATCTTTTAAATGAGGCAATGTTAAATAGAACCGTTTGCTATTTTTCTGTGTACTTTGCATTATTCTTTGTATCATCTAATTATCTTTCCTCATGTTAGAGATACAATTTCTCTTCTACCTAACGTCATTGCCTAACAAAGATTTACCCGTCCGCAGAACACCACTTCAACTTGGCGACACGACGGGCTTTAATAGTTTTGAGTCACAAATCAGCTTGCACATACCCGATTTCGGTAAACTTGAACTAACCGGAGAAGTGAGAGCTGATAAGAAGAGCTCGTTCGATTCGGCCGCGCTCGTAATGCTGCATGAACTTGGGAGACTGGGGAAGATCATAATAGGTGAATGAGTGAATGAATGAATAAGTCTTCAAACTGAGCAAGGTAAAAATGCAAGTTTAAAAGCTTATGTTTTTGTGGTTTAGTTCAATTGTTGCATAAAGGGTCCTCTTTTTGAGTATTAGGCTTCTTGTAAATTTCATTAAAATTCTTGATGGTAGTATTGTTTAAGTATTATATTACAAAAAGGTCCCTCTTGAAACCTTGTATCCATTTTGGGGGAAGTGGATTATATCATGGATTTCAGTTAACTAAATTGAGGCTGTTTTGGGTAGTTATCAAGAATATAGTTCATAATAAAACTATTTAATTCAATTAATATCACATAATACGTAAATACCTACACATTTATACATAATTAGTGGAAGATTCATATATACATATAGATACAAGTACAAAAAGGTAAAATTTAGTATTGGTGGTTGTAACTATTTATTTTAAAAATAAAATGAAGTTTTAATTTTTACAAAAAATATAATGAAGAAAATAAATTATTGGATAAAATAACAATCAATTTTTTAGTATCTTTAGAAGTTTTTATTTTTAGTTATCTTTTGTCATTGGTATGCTCACAATGTGTGCCAAAAAAATTGTCTAAAAAGTGTCGAGACACGTTATTGATAGTGTGTCCAACACACTAGCAAAAGTGTTAGATTTATTTAATTTATGAACATACCATGTAGCATGTCGGACACACGCCCAGGAAGTGTACTATCTATTTTAAAAACAAAATAAGTTCCAATTGTTATAAAAAAATATAATGAAAAGAATAAATTGTTGGATGAAATAACAATCAATTTTTGAACATCTTTAGAAGTTTATCTTTTGTCATTCGTATATTAACAAAAATGTGTTGAAAAAAGTTATGCGCCTAAAAAGTGCTGGACACGTTAAATGTATCCTGACACTATCAAATTTGTCGGATTTATTTAATTTATTAACACACCATGTGGAATGTCAAACATGTCGGGAAGTGTCGAAGGAGTGTCGAACTGACATGCCAAGGAAGTGTGGTATTTGTCACGGTGTTCGATACTACACGACCTGAATTTTAGGAGTGTTTGTGCTTTATAAAACACCACAAAGCTGTCGAAATTTCATTACACGTACTTGGTGAGCAATTGGGGTTTATTTAGTGATATATGCTCTAAAATATACTTTTAACATCAAATATGTAACTTCATTGGGGTAAACTAAACAAATGCAATGATATTAGAACAAATACCACCACTTAAGAGGAGTGTGCCAAAACATTGAATCATAAAATTGAGAAGCAAGTAAAGGCACTTTCAGGAAAGGCTTGCCTTTAGAGGAACAATTAGTTATAGTTCAAATTAGACATTTCATAAACAATAGTTATGGTTCAAAGTAGACATTTCATAACGAGTTGAACTCGTAGTTTCAAGTGGGATTATTAGATTGGGAGTCCCTTCATGTGAAAAGCAGGCACATTGTTGCTATGCTCGCTCCCGACCTAAGAAAATGTGTCGGCTTTTCCCTTCGCCTCCTTCAACTCGAGGACAGAGGTGAACGACCCAAATGTAGACATAAACCGAAAGCAACAAGAAGGAATAGATCATCGTACTACTTTGCCAATTATTGTTGTTCCTTTGAGTTGGAAAGATACGCGAAATCATTAGACTTTGATTTGTATACAGAACGATTGAAGCTGTCATGGCCAAGACTGTCTGTCTTCCTCCTTTTTCTCATGCACAACAAATCCGAGAAACACAAAGTCAAGTCCTGAAACGAAAAGAGAGAAAGAGAGAGAGAGGAACATGGAACCGGAATGAGATGTGGGACTTCAGTGTGTAATAGTTCCAACTATATATAACACGCACCAGTGGTAAAACCAGATGCACCCATGCCTATTATAGGAGAAGATTAAAATGTAAACTGAGCTCTCATTTGCATGCCAAGTTAGAACCAAAATAGAAGCACACAATAGTTTACGTACCGATAATAGGAATCGTGCCCGGAACAGCTCCAAGGATACTAAGGAGCAATAAAGAGAGAACTACCTGTTTCATGAGCAAAATTAGAAGAGCATGAAAAATGATGAAAATACCAATCTATCATTTTATTGACTCAAGCGTTGAGTGAGATTCACGTGGTTTATAAATTTGTACAGGGATATTGTACAATTGGCAACCAAAGACACAACATGGATGCTACAGTTCTTGAGAATGCAACAGACTATACTGTACTTAGTTTTAAGATTATAATGTCCCCTTTACATTTTGCGGCTTTTGGCCTTAGCCTACTGCTTCGACACTCCAGGTGATTAATTTTCCTAATTGAAACAATAAACCTTTTTTGCTTCAAAACATAGTACTTATGCTGATAGACATTAACCTTCAAACACGAAATACAATATGTTCCATGGTATATATTTGCATCATTGCAAAACTTCTGCTTAATTATGAAATTTCAAGTCATTTGCAACAGTCAGTTTTCAACTAAGAACAATTGGAAAATTGAAGTGCACAGGCCAAGGCTAGCACAAGCAATAATTACGTATACAGAAGAGGAAAAGGTTGAAATGCTTACATTTTCCGTACTAGTTGGCCACGGATGAAAAGGAAAGTAGATGCTACCAACAGAAGCATGGTAACTGCAGTAACGGTGCTATACCCAGTTGCTATGAAACTGACGCAAAATGCAGCCAAGATCAACACTACACCCAGCATTTGCATTTTATTCCCAGCACCTGGAAGTGCCATCACCACTTGTTAGAGATTATGAAACATATTCCAAATTTGTAGGAAAAATGTTCGTCTCCAGATGTTCATTACATCAAAGCTGTTCACTTCTGTAAGTAATTGTATCAAATATCAGAGCATGCCTTTAACAAGCAAACTTGATTCATCAGGGGGGAAAAAAAAAACAAAACCAGAACCCCCCCCCCCCCCCCCCCCACATAGAAATGCAACCGTATCAACCCAAACAAACTCGAGGACACAATGAAATGCGCATGTACTCAGGGAATAACAAATGCGGATCTGAAGACAACAATTAATTTAAAATCTTGTTATTTTCAGTTCTTCCACCAAGCTCCCACCGAACTCCCTTTTTCTTCTTTTATAACAATTAGTGAAGATTTTACCCATTCCAGTTTATTTTACTTCCCGGAGGACTTACATGTCTAGTTTTACTTCAGTTAATCACAACAAAGCCCTGGGCATCATAAGTTGCGTAGCTGCATCCTTGCGGTTTTCTACCAATTTCTGAACAGCTTTCCAATATTCCAGAACCCTAGTCTTTCGACAACCTTCACATGATATCACCAAACTATTTATGTGCTAATTACTTATTTGCCCTTCCGACATGCCTCAAGCTACAACATGATTTCAGCTATCACTGTTTTACAAACATGCTGGGTAAGGATGATGCATTACATTATAGTGAACCTCATAATCCGTGCTATCTACAGTCCATTGAGGAGACAGAAAGCTATGTAGAAAGCAAAAGCTCATACCTTTTCCACTGGTTTGAACGTTGGCCCTCAAGTGTGGGTATGATTCAATTGTTCTTCTAAGGCCCTCCTGCAAACATCAATGAGGACAAATCGTCAAAGGGATAAAGCACACTACTGAGTTCAGTCTCCATGAGTACAGCCTCTTGCAAAAACATTTACTTTTACATACTTGATAAAGTAGAAATAGTATCCAAAGGGAAAAAAAATATTAAATGAAAGTTCATCTTAATTGATGTGCGGAGCCATTGCATATTTGTTTGTTGCCTTTTAATTTTGTCAACTGTACTAGAGAAGGTTTGTGTTTTCCTTCTGTTGATAATGAGAACTAGGAATAGCCATCAATATGCATTTTGAATCAACCTAACAAGGGCAACAAATGCTGCTTATATCATGGGCCTAACAGAATTACAGCCTATCCTCCATAAAGCATCAAAGCAAAATCCTAGATTCCCATATTATACCAGATAGAATTAAATAAACAACATAGATATTTGAAGGAAATGGTAGACTCCATCTTGCTGTCCATGCATATAAAGGCATTTTCTAATCTCTAGATATTAAGTAAGAAGTTCACTCATCAAGGGGGCACCATGTCTAGACCTGGAGAGGCACAAGAGGTCGGTAACCAAGACGATCTTTTGCTTTAGAACAATCAAAAGTTCTGCTGTGAGATAGAAGCCTGATTCTTGAAGGCGTTAACTGTGGCACCTTCATTCCATGAGGGGCTAAAATTTTATAAATCAACTCCACCATATATGCTATGGGCATCATAACACAGGCAGGAATCTTTATTTTTGGCCTGCATACTACACAAGATCAGAAATAAAGATATATATTGTTTATTGAAAAACTCTAAAAGCAAACCACCCCTATGAAGATAATTAGACCATTAGAGAACAATAATGATTTGCACTCAGACATAAAGAAGAAAAACTGCAGTTAGGCTTCCTGCTCTAATAATCAGGAAAGGCAAAGGCCTACCACCCCTGAAGTGGTATCACCTCTCCCCAATCACAAGAGAGGTCTTGGGTTCACACCTAGGCTCTCCCAACCCCCAACTAAAGAGAGAGAGAGAGAGAGAGGTAAAACAAAGAAACGGCAAGGGTGGGGGTGGAGAAAAGATGTAAAAGCTTGTGAAACATAGGAATACCTTTTGTAACCCAAACCTTCAAGCATAAGAGACATGAACTGCCAAAATTTTATTGGTTCCATATTGGTGATGAAGTATGCCTGCAAGCAAGTTTTTCAATAGAACTCTGTTATCGCAGTTTCCATTCAGGTCAGCTAATTTCCACTGAAGAAAAAGAGGGATTTGGAAGACTTCCTCTTATGTTCATAAGTCATTGAAATTTAAATTTGCAATCACTATCCAAGAGTCTGAAAGAATCAGATGTATATTAAGGACATGTGACAGCTAGGAGGGAACTTAGTTGTTGGTGAGGATATATTTAGCACAATCATTTTCCAAACTGGCTTTAAATGCCAGCTCTCATATTCAGATGAATTTAGATATGCTGCATGAGTTTTAATTGCTGATCATTCTCGTAAATACCTACTGTCTTCAGAAAAAACAACCAATTCTAAGTCATACAACAAGATGCCTAGAGAGAAAGAAGTTATTAGCAGCCACAATTTAGCATTTTGGCATATGTTAGGAGCATTTGGACCAGATCTACATTCACTTAAAAAGACTCTGCTCATGACATATAGAACCAAATATGCATTTCAATAAAATAAAATGCTACCTGCCCAGCAGCTCTTTCAGCTATCGTCTCAGAAGCCAAAGCTCGCTCAGCACATACGTGAGCATGTGCCACATTCTCAACATACGTAAAATCATACATGTTATTGCCGTCTCCAATAATGAACTGTCAATTCAGATTAGCACCTCAGGGAGAATGGGCAGAATAATTCGATTATACCACATATAAAAAGTAATTCAGGTTTTTGAGCAATATGGGAAAAGTATTGAATTAAAAATGAACATAAGATCCCACAAGCTGCCAGTTCACATGGTCAAGGAGAATTAGAATAACACAAATGAAGAGATCCACAAAAAAAGATTTTCCATGTAAAGGCACCTCCACAGGAGATCTACAAAAATTACATGTATTATTCTTTTCTTAAATGAGAACCAGGAGAATACATGGAAAGAAAGTAAAAGCAATACTTAATTACAAGGTAGAACAAGAAAATCCCAATAATTACCTTCGATTTCCCAGCCCTTGCTGCCGCAACTAAGGATGGAACAAGCAACTTATCACCAGGGCCGAAAATGCTGCTAGGTCGAATGCAGCATGTTAGAAGTCCATTTGAACCATTGGACTTGATAACCAGGGCCTCTCCTTCAGCTTTGGTGGCAGAGTATGAATCATTGTGCTTAGAAAGTTAACCAAGACAAAATCCAGCTATTCAGTCAGATGGACTTGATGAAATAGTTCATTGTGACTGAAAGCATCGGTAAGTCAATGCCAGGATTAAGGCTTCACACTCATAGCTCAAGCAAACTAAGCTTAGAAGAAATAAATACACACACACACACACACACGTACAAATAAAAGTGTGCTATTGTTTGAAATGAAGTCAATTCAATACCTTAGAAGGATAAGGTAACGATTCATTTCCATTAAATATCCCATTAACTCCATCGAAGACCACACTTGGGGAGCTTGTATATATAAGTCGTTTTACTTTCAGCTCAATACATGCATCGATAACGTTTTGGGTTCCTGTAGGCCATAGTTACAATTAAGTAAAGAAAAGGAAAAGATTGTTTTTCCTAGTGAGCGTGTGTAGATCATTCTACAAACGCAAACTCACGCGGTTACATAAGCATGCATATTTCTGTGGTCCAGAAGGCCTAAATCTTAACCTTGTACATTGACAGAATAATGCAGCTGATGATTGTTAATTGAGGAATCAGGAGCAGCCATGTGAAAGACAACCTCAGCTCCTTGGCAAGCTGTATTCATAATGGCAGCAATGAAAAGTCAAAAACATTAATTAGACATACTACAGTAAAGTTCAACTTAACCACCACTATCAAGTAAAATCATGAACAAGTAGCCAACTTCAATTATTTAGGGGGCGTTTGCAAACTCTAAAGAAAAGCACTTTTATGCTTTTTGCTATTTTTAAGCACGTGTAGGATTTGACAAGCTAGCTTCCACGTTGTTTAAGCAAGAAAATGCTAGAAGCTAGAAATGATATTTTTTTTTTCGGCTTCTTGGTATTTCTCTAATTATGTGCAAGTTTATTATGACATCGTTAAGCACTTTTTAACTTTTTTGTCAAACGCTCCGACTTCTGTTTTCTTCCCTCGGCACTTTTTCGTCAAAAGTTCCCCACTTTTACTATTCAATTTTTTTTCTTTTTTAACTTTAGCTACAACTCTAAATTTTCTAAAAACAAAAGCATTCGCAAATACCCCTTAATCAAACTGGAGCCAGCATTTCGAACTGTTCAAATGCAACAACTTCAAATTTCACCACCAATCATTCAGATTCACGAAAAACACTCTTAGTAAGCACAATACGATGCCATCTCAGTCAAAGCATCATAAATTTCACAAAAATAACGGCAAATACACAACCCAAACACCCCCCACCCCCAAAAAAAAAAAAAAAAGATCAAAGGAATTAACTCTCGATCCCAAAAACTAAAGCTGAAAAAAACAAAAATCGAAAACCTTGGAGCACTTGCGATTTGTCACGAAGATCTACAGACACGTACTGGGCGCGGCCGGAGTTTAAGGCTCCGGCGAGGACGCCATTTTCCTCGTCGGGATCGAGCGCGATGCTGGGCCCCAAATCTGCAATGCGCACCGCAAACATGTCGTATTTGATGAGCATCACCACCAGATGCCTCGCCGCGAACCCCCGGCCGCCGGTGACCACGCACCACCGCTCTTCGCCGTCCATATATAAATATTGTAATTTGTTTGAAGATTTTAATTAATGAGTAATAATAATGGTGAAATGAGAAGAGGCATGCAGAGAAATGGTGTGATGGAGATTAAGATGCGTGATTAGATACTGATTATATTTGATCTAGACACTTAATTAATTTGTATTTAGCATCGGGCACACTCACTATGTGTGGAAAAAAAATAAAAATAAAAATTTAATTAATTCCCTGAATTTTGATATAAAATTAAAATTATTTATTAATCTTTATACATGAATATATATATATATACACATATATATGTATGTATTATAGCTTCGCGGATTTTTTTTTCCTAACTAAGAACTAAAAAATAATTTTAGTCTTACAAGTTTATGTTTAAAATGTCCACCAAAAATAGTACCAAATGTATTCCCCTCGATGCATATAATCAAAAGGTCCTTTTTATTGCCTCTCCTCCACCCTGTTCCTTCGTCATTATCGATATTATTCCAAAATAAAATTCACCTATGCATTGCGCGTTACAAGTAGCTCAAACCCATTTATATCTCATCGAATTTAGACCCTAATGTATCTATATATACACTTGTCCTTTTTAAAAATACTACAAATACACTGTTATGTAATTCTAAAATTTACAACAAGCACCATTCAATTTCAAAACCTTATAATAAACAAGTGTATTTCGATCCCCAAAAATAATTGAAAATTTGACTGAAGGTATTTTCGATAATTCACTAAAATTTTTAGCGGAAAATGTCTAAAATCCTAATAGGAGTACTATATTTTTCGTAAATGTTGATATATATATATATATATATATATCAGGAAATATCAATAATATTTTAAATAAGAGGAGATTATTTATTATCTTTTCTACACTCGAGAGAGGTTAGAGTAATTCCCTATTTTTTATTAAAAAACAAAAAAGTAGTGTGAACATTTCCAAATGCTTTGCTTATATATATATATATATATATATATATATATATATATATATTAGTATGTAACTTGTACTATGCACGGAATGAGTGATATCAATTAAAAATTTAAATTATATGTCATATTGATAATTCATATTACAATGAATTCTATGCATAATACATTTTTTAAATTAAATGAACACAAAAATAATTCTTTTGATCAAACTGCATAAAACACTCTTGATATGAAAATAAAAAATGAGGTTTTGTTTTACTAAAATAACAAAAATCCTCTTCACTGTATTAATAAAAATTTAGAAAAATTGAGTAATTGCAAGTTCAATATCAAATAATCTAACGTGTAAAATTTGATGCATAACAAATACTAAAACTAATATAAATCTTACGAATCGGTTGATGGAAACACCATATCTTCTTTAGATGAATTTGCAAACGCAAAAAAAAAAAAAAAACTATAATTATCTAATAACAAATATCGAATAATTTGTTAAATAATTCATTAAAAACATTGAACATACCGATGTTTTAAACAAATGATATGTATAATAGGCAAATTTATAACTAATAGTTCCTTTTTGAAAAAATAATTTTATGAATTTATTATCATTGAATGCAATAAACCTTACACTTTATGTTTGCAGATGCACTAATTTATTCGGAAGATAGAAACACTCCTCAGACCAATCGACACCTACAATGAAATTCACCGTGCAACAGACATTTGGCCTTGCAAATTTTGGGGGGTATAAGAATGATAAATGTGAATGCACGACTTAGGACAGAGTTGATGTGATCTTGTAATAATCTTGCACCATTTTCCTAACAATGTTATAGTTTATGTTAGTATACTTATGATATTATTTTACACGAAATAAAATTGTAATGATACCTTATGTTGTAAACTTTTGAAATATACAGCTTGATTCCGAAACATATATTCGGCTTGCTTGTTTAGTGGTTTTACATCAATTATACCACTGCCATCTTTTATCTTTAAATGAACACAAAACCTGCATTTAAAGAGAAACATATCTGAATAATAAAAAAAACTATAGAAATTATTAAATACATTGGCATTAGAACCAAAACTTACTTGTTAGTTGCATGAACAACATCATTGCAATTGATACATACCATTTGTCCATAATAAGACTTGCAACTATTTTGACAATGATTGCACATTGCATACCATATCTTGTCAGTTTCAATTTTCTCAATACGTGCAACAATGCGGAAAAATTTGACCTACACATAGTGGCACTATTATTTTCCAGTGTGATGTATTCACATATTAAATAGTGAAAGGCAATACAAAAATAAATATAATCACATCCTCCTCATGCCGATAATCTCATATCCAAATTCTCTTTGCATTTGAAAATCTAAATCTAATTGAATGTATTAGTGAGACCAACTTTTGTACCCCGATCTTCAAAGAACCTGATAAAATGTTTCTTAAATGAAAATTTACAATGGATATCAAATCTAATGACATACTTAAAACATATTTTTCTCATCAATTATTGAGACGATCTGTAAACCTTGTTTTATAGTTAACATAAAACTTGCTAAATTAATGTGTATGCACAGAAGGGCCTGCAAACACTAAAAATTTTATAAGCAATTTTTTATTAACTTTTGGATTTATACAATGTGATTTATTTACCTTCAAAATTTTCTACAATAACTCCACATGCCAACACAATGTTATTGTTATCAATCATCCTTAGTAATGATTCACGTTCATCAACCACAAATTTTCCCAAGAGAACCATGTGAACCGCTGTCATGCTGATTATATAAAAAGATATTAGAATTTTGTGTAAAATGTCAACTTTTTTAATAGAATTTCGTAATATTAAAAATCATAACTTACGTAGTATCAAGAAGTATGATTTCTCGAAATGGAATACTGGTAGATGTCAAATGGCATTGGGATAGACATACAACTAATCCAAAAATATATGTGACAATACAAAATTATATAACACATACAACAGATGAAAAAGAAAATTAGTATTGCGATTAAATGAAAGAATTGGTTGGTCATCCAAATGGAAGTGGCCTTCTACATCTTTTAGCCTTATTATATGATAGAAATGACGAAAGAATTCATCTCTGTGATTGTACATTGTGGCTACGTACCTTCATATTTTGGTCTAATAGTACTTGATAATGATGTGGTACTATTTTATACTTTTTATCAACTATTATAACTTGTACATCATTAATATTCAAACTATTTCCTTCAATAAGGACTTGGACAAAGTGAGCAGCATCATGACCAAATACAACACCTTGCATGAAGAAACCCTGAAAAATTTCATTAATTGAAAAAGATATAATACAACTTGATAAAAACTCTATCTAAGTTTGAATAATATAATATCATGACATATTAATAAAGTTTTCATTATAACAAAATAATAACAAATGATCATTGAATCAGTACAATATAAAACAAAATAATAATTTTATATACAACAATACTATATGTGTTTTTAATAAAAATATGATACATAATTAATATTAAATTTAATAATTTCAATAAAAAAATATTAAAATCAATAATGCACTATTTCCTACCTAAAAATGGATGTGCACCCACGACTTAGCTGATTAGTATCGAAAATTTGAAATTAAATCAAAATCTTTGCATTTGAGAATATAATAGTTGGCATTTGATTGGATAAGGACGATGAAGCAATCATCAAAATCTAGTTGGTAAGATTCTTTCCTCGGGTTGCCAATTTTACACTAATAGTTGGTAAAAATCAGACGAGAATATAAAAGTTGTTACCAATTATATATATTTTGTGATAAATTTTAATTTTATCACAAAAATGATTTTTATAAAATTAATAATGACAAAAATTGTGTTTAAATGTCACTATTAGTAATTTATGCAGCCCCTATGGAGACAATTTAATAAGAAAGAAACTCTTGTAAAAAATAGACGATATCTCAATTAATGCATATTATTTATGATAATTTTTACATATTTCTTTATTTTTTGGAGCTAATTTTACCTTTTTTTTATTTATAGTGCGCATGGTTTTCTTGTCTTTTCTTCTTTTTTTTTTTTTTTGAGATTCTCTTATTGAGTTATAAAATTTTGTTTTCCTCCCCAGTTAATGCATTGTTAATTGTGATCCTACCACTCAATTCACATGTACATATTATTTAAAATATACGAGTTTGGCTGATCTTAGGTAATAATTGCAAATTAAATTTAAGATTATTTGGTCAAACTTAAGGCATTTTCCCCAATATTGTAGTGAAATAATTGTTCGTGAAGATGATAATTTAGATGCATATTTAAGATGTCCAGTCGTCATTACTCCGTAAGAGAAGAATATATATAGGAATTCTAACATCAACTAATATAATCCTTATTATCTTTGTTAAAAAGGAACACTAAACTTGATAATGGTTAAATAATCTATTCGTACACATTAACATGAATTTGAATGAGATAAGAAGTATAATTACTTAACTGTATAATATATATTTTTTACCCATTCTTATCGATTGTCAATTACTTCACATTTTCCAGTTTAGAAATTAAATCCCTAGATTTGAATGTACCGAAAAATATAGAAAAATAGTAATAAAAAAATGAAACCATTATACAAAAAAAAACTGGAAATAGAAAAGGAAAAAAAAAATAGGAAACATAAAAATCGTTTGGAAAGTTACCTCAAAAGGGACCAACAGGCACAACTGCAAAAAATAGAAAATTGAAAAAAAATAGGAAACGTAAAAAGGAAAAAAAAATAGGAAGTGTAAAAATGGTTTGGAAACTTACCTCAAAAGGTACTAACGTGCACAACTGCAAAAATAGGAAATGTTAAAATGGCTTGAATTTACTCAAGTTCTTTTTAATTATCTTTGAAGACGTGCCTATTGATATTATAGTGAAAAGATTAAAAAAAAAATTCATCAAGTTTTTATTTGATTGTGTGCATTTTCGAAAAGTTTATGGAAAAAAAAATCATCATTTTTCTTTTGATTGCCTTGTCATCAGCAACTTTTTTTGTTGTGCGTCTTTTGGAAATCTTGAATTAAATTAAATGTCAAAATAATTTTATTTTTCTTTTGATTGCCTTGTCATCAACAACTTTTTATATTATGTGCCTTTTGGGAATCTTGAATTAAATTAAATGTCAAAATAATTTCATTGAAAATATAATTTTTGTTTTGAAAAAAATTAAAATTT
This sequence comes from Petrea volubilis, assembly GCA_026212405.1. Classification (NCBI taxonomy): domain Eukaryota; kingdom Viridiplantae; phylum Streptophyta; class Magnoliopsida; order Lamiales; family Verbenaceae; genus Petrea; species Petrea volubilis. The sequence goes on from CM047879.1 coordinate 13,163,052, forward strand.
TAGAAAATTAGAATTTAATCAAAATTGGAGAAATTTGAATCAAATACCTTTCTCAAATACATAATAATGTATATATATATATGTATGTATCTATCTCCATGAAGCATGGATAAATTGACTGGTGAATATAATTTTGTTTTGGTAGTTGACTGATGAATTGAAATTGCGAGTAAAATTGGTATACGAAACCTGCACCTTTTCACCATAAGTCACAGGGAATTATTGACTTTAATGTCTCAAGCGAGATTTTTGAAAGGTGTATTATTTATGATGTCTCCAAGTGGAAAGTCAAAAGTTGGAATGAGCATTATTCTGTGCTTGGTACAATTGGCAAGGATGCCTATTGCCTAGGGACACAAATATAAGTATGAAAAACGACATAAAAATGTCAATGAAACCTTATCTTACTGGTAAGATATAGACCTAGATTCAAAGTTTTGTAAATGTAAATTTTGTTTTAATTGTATGCTAGTTCTTTTTATTGTATAGAAATTTTACATATTTGATATTTGATGATCAAGATTGTATTAATTTATTTTTTAGTTAAAAATATTAACGTATTCGATTGATTTTAATAGACTGTTTCTGGTGGAAAAAAAAATAAAGGAAAGGCTCATCAAATGACAATAGCATGAGATATGTATTGTGTAAGAGTCCACGTATATTAGGTGTCTCTTGATTCTAATATTATTAACTCAATTTGAATAATGGAGAGTTTTTGATGATAAATAAAAGTGGAATTGAACTATTGACTATTTTTATTAAATTTTCTCCACATAATTTTTAATTGAGATTTAATTAGACATGATATGCATTTTGTAAGTAATAAGGTTGGTTTGGAAGGGGGGAAAAAGAATGATAGGTGAGTACCACTTAATTAAATCTAGGAATAAAAACACTTCACTCTTCATATTATGCTTAATTTTACACTTTGATTATCAAAAGCATTTTTTTTTGGGGTTATTTTTTGTCATACAAACTATACAAAATTCGCACTTTGTCCCTCTAGAGTTACTTTCTGATTAAAAAAAAAGGTTGCTTGAAAGTGATCGGTGACAACTATATGTTAGCTTTAAAGTTGTTAATGTGAAAACCCATGTAAAAGGGCACATAACAATTTTTAGGGGAACAAAGTGACCATAATTTGGACGTGTGAAAGTCATGTAGTTTGTATGGTAATGTGTAAAGAAAAAATAGTTTGGATGACAAAATATAAAAAGAGGCATATATAATTCTAATAAAAAAGGTATTTATTAGGGACGGGATCAGAAATTTTTGTTTGAGGGTTTAGATCAAATTTTTATAAAATATCAAAGATATTTTAAAATTTACGGGGGAGGGGGCGAAATTTTAAACTTTTAAGAAAATACATATAAATTTTAATTCGATACAAATTTGAAGGAGAGGGGGCTGACCGCTCCCTCGAATCCCCCACTGGCTTTGTCTCGGAATTTTATTCTTATATTTTATTGAAACACCTCAAATTTAGAAGTCATGATTTATCTCAAAATGTTTGTGTAACAAAATATTTTTATGCACACGCAAAGCATGTACGGATCTCTAGTATAGCAAACGTAACACTTGTGGCCTGAAAGATCCATATTGTTGACTTGTATTTATTCAAGAATAGAAGACAGCTATTGTAACACTTGTATTTCTCGTAGCCCGCGTTGACATTCATGATCCATGAGTTTATCAGATTCCAATCTGGCTGATGGTGTGATACTCGATGCTGATGAACATTCTTGGTCGGTGCAGTGAAAAGGACTCCATTAAATACCTATATGTGGTCGGAGTAGGATAGTTCAAATTTTTTACTACGTAATCATATGAGTGTAAACGGTTCGAGCTGAGCTCGAGCTCTACTGAATTTGGTTGAGCTTGAAGCTCGAGCTCAAATCAAAATGATGAAGATGGAGCTTGGAGTCATTGGCTCATTTCAAAGTCGAACTCAAGTTCAGTTTTTTTTAATATTTTATTTTTTAACATATTATTATTTTAATAAAACTTATGAATAGTGTAATGATAATATTATTTTTAATATATAATTTAAACATTTAAATAATAAGATATTTAATTTTTTTTAGGGAAAATTACATCCACCTCCCCTGAGGTTTGGCGAAATTACATTTTAACCCACGGTTTTTTGTAAATTACAAAAAACCCCCTGAGATTTGGCGAAATTACAATTTACCCCAGCCTTATGGACGGAAAGTGTAAAAAGTCCGTTTTGCCCTTTATTTTTTGCTGATATTAAATAGGGCAAATTACATCTACCTCCCTTGAGGTTTGGAAAAATTACAATTTAACCCATATTTTTTGTGTATATTACAATAACCCCATGTGATATGTAATAATTACAAGTGATAAACGAAAAATGTATAAAACCGACTCTAGCCCAAAATTAACCTCACCAATGTGTTTTCCACGTCAAAAAGTTGAAGACCCGCTTCAAGTTCACCGAAAAACTTCTCGGAAAATGGAGCAATTTTTTCAATATTATTACTTTTAACCCCACAAAGATGTAATACATAACATATAACCCCAAAAATTTTATATATATGACAAAAAAACCCGTCAAGGGTACTATCGGAACTTTATGTACAAAAACTAACGGAACCCTAACGGTCATTAACGGCTGGGGTAAATTGTTAGACGGAATAAACCTCAGGGGGGTTTTTGTAATTTACAAAAAACCGTGGGTTAAAATGTAATTTCGCCAAACCTCAGGGGAGGTGGATGTAATTTTCCCTTTTTTTTATACAAATCTATGATTAATATTATAGTTTAATTTTTTTTATGCAAAATTATTATTATTGTTATTTATTATTTATACTTTTAAAAAATTATAATACGAAAAAAATATAAAAAAGCTCACAAGCCGATTTGTAAGTTTTAGAAAAGACGCAACCACATTCAAGCTTGAAAATTTTGAGTTTGGACTGAACTCAACAAGAGCCGGTTCATTATACTCATAAGCGATTTGACTCATCTTATTCCCCTACGCAATCGTACATAAATTCTCATACTGTATATTGCATTAATTTTTTAAAACATTGTAGACCAGTCGCTTCCATACCATAGTTTTTTTTTGGACCAACTTCCTAGTCATAGTTTTGAAACATTGTCAATTTCAAAGATTCCATACCTTGCATATATATATATATATATATATATTTGTAATACATACATCTTGCATATTTATTAGGCTTCGAATCCTAATATTTTCATTTTGTCATCACTAAATTAAATTCATTAACTCAAGTGTATTGCACTTTTCAATTATTTGATCGCTCTCTTTAAATTATTTATTGATCATAGAATAAATATAAAACACTCATTATATAATTAATCTTAATTCGATCGAACTGGGGTTGAATTTGAATTTTTCGCACATGAAATTACTTGAAGTAATAGTTGCTAACCGTTTTTGACTTTATTGGGTGTGATCTTGGGTTTAACTTCCATCATACGTGTGTGGGTTATTTACCGACCATACGCCAATTTATTATTGGTTATATTTGACAAATGTGTAATATTGCACTATGGTAGTAAATATTGGTTATCTTTGACAAATATGTTGAATAATTGCTGCACTATGATTTATATTGATTTGACTTGTTCCAGAAAGTATCCAATCATTTTGCAAGCTGCTGTTTTTGTGAAACATGCACTAGAAATGTCTAAGAAAATCCCAACCGCACGAAATACAATCAACGAGACAACATGGTATATATTAGCCAAGAATTTATTTATTTAACATATAAGCAATTTAGTAGAATACACTCTCCTTACACCTACTCTAAGACATCTATATATATATATATAGGGAAAATTACATCCACCTCCCCTGAGGTTTGGCGAAATTACATTTTAACCCACGGTTTTTTGTAAATTACAAAAACCCCCCTGAGGTTTATTCCGTCTAACAATTTACCCCAGCCGTTAATGACCGTTAGGGTTCCGTTAGTTTTTGTACGTAAAGTTCCGATAGTACCCTTGACGGGTTTTTTTGTCATATATATAAAATTTTTGGGGTTATATGTTATGTATTACATCTTTGTGGGGTTAAAAGTAATAATATTGAAAAAATTGCTCCATTTTCCGAGAAGTTTTTCGGTGAACTTGAAGCGGGTCTTCAACTTTTTGACGTGGAAAACACATTGGTGAGGTTAATTTTGGGCTAGAGTCGGTTTTATACATTTTTCGTTTATCACTTGTAATTATTACATATCACATGGGGTTATTGTAATATACACAAAAAAATATGGGTTAAATTGTAATTTTTCCAAACCTCAAGGGAGGTAGATGTAATTTGCCCTATTTAATATCAGCAAAAAATAAAGGGCAAAACGGACTTTTTACACTTTCCGTCCATAAGGCTGGGGTAAATTGTAATTTCGCCAAATCTCAGGGGGTTTTTTGTAATTTACAAAAAACCGTGGGTTAAAATGTAATTTCGCCAAACCTCAGGGGAGGTGGATGTAATTTTCCCTATATATATATGTATATATTGTGTGTATAGGAAAAATTGCTAAATTATACTTTGATACAATTTCGAAATTTAAAAGTTCGGTATTGATTTGTTATAATTCGGTCAATTATACTGATGTGACACTCGACTATACTTTTTTTTCAGTGCCGCATTAGTATTTTTAACCGGATTTCTACAAATACAGTCCGACACTTGCAAACTTTTGAAATATATCGAAATAAAATTGAAGTTTGATGGAAAAAAAGATAAACTTACACGAAGAACTACGCATTTTCTCCTACCATATAATGTATATATGTGTGTGTATATCTATATACTTATGACCCCTAGCAAGCTCTGTATGGACTACTAATATAACCCGTCAGCTTTCCGGCAAAAAAAATGAGTATCTAAAAACCAGAAAACTTGACAAAAATAATCCATCTCAGCTGCTACATACCAATCCCATGCACCAAAATACGTACACGATCATGCACGTACACACACATATGTATATATATGTGTGTGTGTATAATCAGAAATTCCACAGAAAATAGCGCTCATTTCCATGGTCATCACCATCATCCTCCTCCTCATCAGCATGGTTCTTGGTCGCAAAATGTGGCGGCATATACATGTCATCGGGCTCCGGAAAAAGCCCGAAATCCGACATGGCATAGCCCGCATTATCACCATCATTGCCCAACACGTCCAAAAACGACCAGTCAATCGAGTTCGACGACGGCGAGGTCTCCTCCAATTCTCCCGCCTCCGCGGCCTGCGGCGCCGCCGCCGCATCGTTACTCGAACCACCACCGCCACCTCCCCTGCCGCCGTGGTGACTATTGGCGTACTGCTGCGCCACCGCCTGGATATCCCCCGGGGTCAGAGCGGCCTGCCCGCCGGCGGGGATTTCCGGCGGGGGGTCGTCGGGGAAATTGAACCTCGCCTGGGGGCCGCGGAGGCAGAAGAGGGCGGCGTCGAAGGCACGCGCCGCCTTCTCAGCCGTGTCGTAGGAGCCCAGCCATATCCGCTCCCGGCTGTTGGGGAGGCGTATCTCCGACACGTACTTCCCCCACTTCCTCTTGCGCACACCCTTGTACTTCACCTCAACACCACTCCCGCCACCTCCGCTACAGCCCGCAGCTGCGGCGGAGGAAGCTGGCGGCGGCGGCGGCGGCGGCGGCGATGTCTTAACCATTATCGAGATGAATTGATCAATAAATATTCTTGATTAATGGTGATGATACAGTCCTGATAAGAGTTGTCCAAAAGCGTATGCATGTGAGAGATGAATAATTCGAATTGGCGCCGGAGCTGTATGTGTTGTGTGTGTATATATATATATTTTTTGGTCATGTTGTTTGTGTATATATAGGTTGGCATGGCGGAGCAAGATTTTGATGGGGCGTCAAACGGAGGTCCTGCGTAGCGCGTTGAAGAAGGGGAAGGTCCAAATGAGCGTAAAAATAGCGTACGGTTTGAGGATTATGAAAAGGAATATATGAGCTGATTGATGTAAGCGCTAGAGTCATATGTTATATAACGCGGTGGGGACGGATTTAACATTCACATGGGGAAATTTTTAATGCTTTCTAAATCTCCCTCTAACTACTTTGTTTTAAAATTTTTTTAAATTTATTTGTTCCAAAAAAGGCATGAAGTTGTTGGTTTGGGTCCTCGACTTGTTGGGAAGTAATATATGTGAGCTTAATCGGAAGTGTTTTCGACGAAGGCCCTAGAATATTTAAGTTTGTATGTATATCGAGCAAAAGGTTGAAAGAGTAGAATACAACAATGGCCAAGTATTAAGAAGAAAATCGTACCCTAGCACGTTATCCTAACCTTCTATTTATAGTTGGAGGATGGTGTATGTGGAGTTGGGCTAAGGTGGCTAATCGCCGCCGATCTGGACACGAAGTATTTCTTGATATAGGTGGGAGATGTTTGAGTGTAACGGCATGTCAAAAATCGTTATAGGAGGGGACCACTTCAAGTAAGGGTCTTATAACATTGTCGAAATTGTATGGAGTAGACTCCTCAATTGACGAAGCCTAGTCTGGTCAGGATCGAGGAGGCATCCTCCGGCAGTTGCGACATGTTGGCATCGTGTGTCATTGTCAGATAGGTCCACGTGTCTGGCTAAGTGCCACGTGCAAATTATGTATCTCCCCACACACCAAGCTATAAGATGTTAAAATTTTAAATTCTTAATTAAAATGCCCAACCCACAAGGAGAGTTTATTGCACGTACGTCACTTTTGCGGAACTGAAATTCAAGTTATATTTTCTAAACGCGGCTCAAAATGTAAAACCTGATAAAATCAAACATTTTTGTTTTTGTGCAGTTGAGGGTGCTAAGTGCTACAAATAAGTAAATCAAACAAGTCCTAAGTATATCACATAATTTTTAATAAGAAGTTGGACGTTGTTTTTTCTTAAGTTTTCTATTTCTCTTACTACATACTACTACAAGAAAAGCATTCGTTCCGAAAATAAGAATTTCATGATGGATAGATCTGATCACAGGTGTAAGCCATTTTGTAATGGATATGCGACGGAATTCTAGTAAAATGTGACTAAAGTGATGATATTTACTAACAAATTTGTGACAAAAGATTTACACTTTATGATCGATTTCATTAACTTTATAATATATAGATTATTCATTTAGTAAAGAAAGTACATTTTTGTAATGATATATCTATATATATATAATTATATATATACGCATATAATTATATCAGTTATCTCTCTTTCTCAATCAGTAATGAACTATTATTTATTGATATGAGAAGAATGCGGCGATTGCATGGATACTTCGATTTTTTTTTTTAAATTGTTAATATAAAAGAAATTTATTTTATGAAAATACATATGTATGTAGTCAACGATATTAAATATTAGCCTAAGCAAGTGCTTTCATAAAATATTAAGTAGTTATCTTTGTATAATTAAGTGTCATTTGAAAGTCAAAACAATTATACGTGAAAACGTGGACCAAGCACGTATAAGTACATTATATCATTACATTTACCATGTTAATTAATCACAGGGATTTGAATTTAGTTTAATTAATCAAATTCAAATGGAGGTCAAGACATAAGGATAACATCCTCAACAGTGTGACGTGGAATAAACCTCTTTTACTTAAAACACGTATTATAATCGTACATATAAATAATTAAAAAAATATTTTCATTTCTCATATATATTTTGAATTTAATAATTAATACTGGTACTTCTGATAAAAACACGTTTAATATATGTATTTTGTTATGAAATATTTTTCATATTTATTTTAAATTATGACCTATAAAAGTCATTTATAGTTACAATATATCTAATGTGCCATGCATTACCTCAGCCAAGCACGTCAACATTTGCCAGGCCGGCAAAAAACTCACATTCTGGGCAAAAAACTCAATAAAATTTGTCTTTAATTCGTGGATTGTAAAAAAAATTGTAAAACTTAATTATTAATTGTGAATGTATGCGATTAATGTAACAAACTTATTAAGAACCCGTTTAGATAGTTTTTTTTTAAAAAAAAATATAGGTATATATTGAGTTGTATTTTTTATGATAGAACCCTTTTTTTTTTAAAAAAAAAGTTGTATTTAAGTATAGTAATTTTAAAGTACTTTAATTAAAGTCTGTTTTCTCTAAAAATTCTTTTGAATAACTTTCAAAAGACTACATTTGAACTTTTTTTTTTTTTTTTTTTCTATTGAACTGCCTTTAACAATATGTGGAGGGAAGTTTATATATTAAGATAATTCTATGATAAATTCAAGCCATATATCTCTATCAAAAAATTAAGCCATATGTGTGTGTGTGTGTGTGTGTCTAATTTTCTATTCATCATCATGCCTGCACGGGTGACGTCAATTTCACACATGTGAGGTTAACTGTTGATCTAAAAGTCAAAAAGTTCTTGGGGGTGAAAAATGATATATGATGGGATTGTGGGGTCATTATTCCAATTTCGCAGGTGTTGTCCTGTAGGGTGGGTGACACATGCCGGACAAAGTTTTATTCTCCATTTCAATATCATCAATTTGTCCATTTTCCACCAATTCGGATATATTTATTTATTCCACGTCCAATTTGATATTTTTATGAAATTAAATTAATTTACGATAAAGAATGCATTTTCAATAATGAATTAATATATTATAGATTTAATATTTGTGATGGATTTTGTGTGTAACGACTCCGTTATTAAATACTTCGTTACTGATTGTTTTTTAGTTCTATTTATAATAAATTCTGCCACTAATTTATCACAAATATTTTAAATTTGTGACAATTAGGATCTCTCCGTCATAATTTTTTCTTTAATTTCCATGTGTAATTTGATGGGGAATCCAATCAAGCTTCGTCTCAATAAGAGTGTACATAGATTTGACTAAGAGAGAAAAAGTTGAACTTTTTGAGTTTTACAAATGTGAGCGTTGATTTTTATTTTTTTTAATAGTAGTTTACTTTTATTGAAAAGTATTTTTTTTTTATATTTGATAATAATTGATAAATAATTCATTTTTTATTTGAAAGTACGTATTGATGTGTCCGTTTGATGTATCATAGATCAATTTTTTTTCTAAAGGATTAAATTGTCAATAGTTTCAATTTTTAAATAACTTAGTCTCGTGTAATTCACTATTTAACTATTTAATAAAAGTTAGCTTGAAGATTTTTATTTATTTTTTGATAATATACATTCATCGCCTACGCACGCGCACTAGTTAGTTTATTAATGGATTTCTAAATAAAATTGGTCACAAAAACTATAGTTTGCAATAGATTTTATTAAGTTAGTAATGAATTATTTCGTTAATGAAAAACATGATTTCCTGTAGTGAATCAATAGGATTGAAATTGAATAAAATCTAATATACATGACTAAAAATTAATATTTTTTTTCTTGAATGTGGGCATGTATGTTTGACAAAGTATTTATAGTTTGTAATAGGGAAAAATGCATTGTACTTCCCTGTGGTTTGGGAAACTAGCACGCTAGACCCTGTATTTTTCTAATTGTTATAAAAAATCCTATGATTTTTTAAAATTGCTCACCACCCCCTTGATCAAATTAGTCAAAAATTTTAACTGAATTAACTAAATTACCCTTATCTATATTTCAATATTACTTTTTCCTTCTTTTATTTTTTCTTTATTCTTTTTCTTTTTCTTCTTCTTTTTCATTCCTTTTTCACATTTTTTTCCCCAATTTTTCCTTCTTCTTCATCTGACTTCTCTCTCTCTCTCTCTCTCTCTCTCTCTCTCTCATAACTCATCTCTCTCGTCTTCTCACCGCCGGGGAAGCCACCATCCCCGTCATCTCGTCGCCGCGCCACTCGCCAGATAGATTTCGTCGCCGCCGCCACTCGCCGGATAGATCTTGTCGTCGCAGCCGCCGCCCGCCGGATAGATCTAGTCGCCTCGCCGCCGCCCGTCTTCTCTCACTCTCTCTATGATTTCTTTTCCGCCTTGCCTCCGCCGCCACCTGCCGTCGCGTTCTCTACTCCCCAACTCTCTTTCTCTCTCGATCTCTTCTCCCTCTCTCTCTCCCCGATTCTCATGTCTCTCTCTCCCGTGGACTCTCTCTTTGTCCCCATTTATCTCAGTCTCTCTTGATCTCTTTCCCTCTTTTTAACTTTCTATTGGGTGGTGCCGGTGAGTGTGGCGACGGCTGCAGACGGCTAGGCGACGGCGGCGGAAGGCATGGTGGTGGCGGTCTCTCTCTCCCTCTCTCTGTCCGACGGTGGTGGGCGGTAGTGGTGGTCTCTCTCTCTCTCTATGTCCCTATCTTTTGTGGTGGATTGTGGTGGCTGCGCCGGCGGTGGTTTGATGGTGGAAATTGAAAAGATTAAAAAAGGAAAATTGAAATTATGTAGGGTTTTAGGACAAAAATGTTTAAATTAATCAGGTTTAATAATAATTAAGAAGATTTAATAACTAAAAAAAGGTTTAATAATAATTTAAATTAATAAGGGTAAAAATGTCATTTTATCCTAAAAAAATGAAGATCAATTGCACAAAACGCGCGTGCATCACACAAGTAGCTAAAAAGGTTCGTTAAGCTTGATTTTTAAAACCATAGGATTTTTTATAACAATTAGAAAAACACAGGGTCTAGCGTGCTAGTTTCCCAAACCACAGGGGAGTACAGTGCATTTTTCCCTTTGTAATATGCCAATTTAGTTATAATCTGTGTTGATTTTGGTATATCACTAGCCCTCCATATTAATTAAGTAGGATAATAGCACCCCCCCCCCCACCCGTTAATTTGGAATGTTAGTACTGTTGAGGATTAATTAATTGCTCGACTCATGACACTTATTCGAATGCAATCACCTCATATCGATCGTCGCCTTATAATACAATTTTTCGCGGTATAAAGAAATAATCACCTTATAATACAATATTTTGCGGAATAAAGTATGATGTAAAATTGATTAAAGCCCACAAAATATCAAAGTCACAAACCTTGGTTTTATTATTGTAACAAAAACACCTTAGCTAATACGTACATTGAATATTAATGGATCAAAAAATGGATTTAATGGATCAACGATCAACATAATTTCTTATGTGCTTCTTATAATCTATGAACACTTCAAAAAATATGTGTAGTGTCGGACATGTGGCAGACACGGATACGATCCTGACATGTATCTAACACAACAAAAATGTGTCCGACACAACAAAAATATGTCCAAAAATTAAAAAGAAAATAAAATCTAACACGGTGTCGAATGTGTCCGACATGTTTGGGACATGACGGGACGTTATATATATATATTATAAAGTTTAGAGGAGTTTTTTTTTAAATTTTGAAAAAGTTGTGAAAAAATTGAAAATAAGAATTTTTTTTTAATCTTAAACCCAATTAATCGAATTGAATTCATACTCTTTTCTCTCTCTCTCTCTCTCTCTCACACACACACACACACACACACACACTCTCTCTCTCTCTCTCTATATATATATATCTATATATATATATATATATCTTCTTCTCTACCAATTGTTAATAAAAAATCGATGCCGGCAAACTTCAAGGTAGCTTGGAGACGCTGTTGCTGCTGTCTTTATTGATTCAAATTTCAGAGTTTGATTCTCCAAATTACTTTTATTTTAATCATATATTTGATTTTAAGATATTATTATTTTAATGATGAATACTACTATTTTTCTATCACACACTCTAATTTAATAAATTATAAATACATAATATAATATAAGATACTTTTTAATAGTTCTGTCGTGTCTTAAAATTTTAAGATTTTCTATATATCCGTATCCGTGTCCGTGCATCATAGTGTGTTTCTAAGTACAAGATCTTAAAATTTCAAAACTTTAATATGTAAACTACAATGAATTTACTAAATCAAATATATATATATATATATATTTTAAATTATTATGACTTGAAATAATGGATATACCAACCTCAAAATAGAGACAATTATACATGGAATGCAAGTTGAAATAAATTATGCCTTGAAGAAACCTGGCGTAGTGCGCCACCAATACTCACAAACAAACTTTTATTGGAGAAGTGATTAATTAATTATAACCGTATTCATTCCAATTCATACTTATAAATAGAAAGCCCAAAGTGTTTACTTTATAATTTGGAATATGAAAACAAAAAAAAACGAAAAATAAAAATCGTCTTGTATGTTACTTTTATTTAGGTTTAAGTTCTTTTATATTAATTATTAATTTTTGGTTTTGGATTTTTTATAACAAATTTCGACTGAAATTGCTATTTTTTAAATTATATAGGATAAATTACTCTTTTGACGGAACAATCATTACGGAAATTCTAAATTAAATAAATATAATATTTGTGTGCTTTTCTTTGTGTAAGTATATTTTTACAAAGATTATTGTTCATGTTTATTATTATTATTTTTTTCATGCATAGGTGAGAGTAGCCCCGATGAGACGTAGTTACTTAAATTTGAACTTCTATCATAAGTTTCTTTGCCTAACAATAATACAACATTTAGGGTCCGGTTGGATGGATTTAAAAAAAATACTTCTTGAGCAATTTTTTTTTTTAAAGTCAAACATTTTTGCATTTGGATACAATGACTAAAAGTGCTTTAAAATGTGATTTTATTTGAAACTATTTTAGATAATTTTTAAAAAAAGCCACATTTTGGCTTTTTTGTGGTTTCTGCCTTTTTTAAAAACCCATCAAAACATATTTTTCTTTTATCACTAAAGTACTTTTTTTTTAAAATAATAAATAGTTATTTTCAAAAAGAAAAACCTATCCAAACAAACTCATATATGCATTTATAAAACATAGCCATCACGCTTGGACCACATTGAAATTTATCTAGACTTTTCATTTTCATTTTCATTTTCATTTGTGTGTGTGTGTGTGTGTGTGTGTGTGTCTGTTTTTAGCCTCCCATTGTTGACATATTTAACTTTCTATTTTCAAAGAGGGCAGGCTTTCACATTATTGTGAAGTATTAAAAATACGATATGGCTTCATATATATAATTTGCTTATAAATGGGCCTCAAGATTGGATATGAGTGTTTTTGTCTTGCCCACGCCTAACATATCTCAGTAGTATCTACCCTCCCCCAAAAGTGAACGTTGCGCGAGGGAATAAAGTCGATTGAAATACCTTGTTTGGTCAAATATGTCATATCACATATGATACGTTTCAGAGATACGGATACGACGGTGCAAATTTCTAAAACATTTATAATACAATGATCTTTCTAACATGACACTATTTTGCACAAATGTTTTAACATTATTTTAGTGTTAATATGATATGATCAAGTGCAAAAAATTATACATTTATATTTGTAGTTGGCGTCAAGAGCTCCAGTCACTGAATCACTCACTCTCTCTCTCTCTCTCTCATGTAACTTATGTATGAATATTATACTATAAAAGTAGGATAAATTACGTCTACACATTAAGGTATAATATAATTATAAATTAATCTCTATAGTTTTAAAATATATAAATAATCATCTCCCTCCAAAGTATGCATTAAGTTAACAAAATTCATCATTCTTCAAAGTAGGATATAAGTGTGAGCTGTGTTTCTGCTGCTTTCAGTGAGATTTTGAGATAAAATTCATATTGTCTTGATAAGTCAAATATGTCAAAGTTATCTATGATGTCAATTTCAAAAAAAAAATAAAATGATAATGGTGGAATCGGATTGTAGATGGTAATGCCCAATTGTAGTTGTTGTGGTATATAGTGAAATTATTTCGCAATATGGAATAACAAAATTGATTGAGGGATTCTGTTAGACTCGATTAGGCGCATCTCTTGGTGGCGAGTTGACTACTATGGGTATCTTTATTATTGTTTATGAGAAGGTTATAAACCTTTATGGGGTATTTATAATTTTTAAAGTAAAAAATACTAATTTGTAATTATATCATATCTTAAAGTGTGTAGATGTAATTCATTCATAAAAATATAGAGATGTGTACCGTGCACGCGCACACATTTTATGCATCTATCATATTAGCACCTAAGTAGTGTAAAATCTACATATTCGTATATATCATATCATATTCGTATCGACATATTGGTATTTTGTAAGATTGCATGCAATCCATTGCCAAGGAAATTATCATGCCTTGCACGCCATGAACCTCCCCAAAATTCAAATCGTAATAATTTAAAAATCCGGTCTAAAGTCTAAACCTTCTGAAATCTCCAAGCACTTCTCATAATGCAACAACTTATAGCTATGTGCAATAGTGCAGGCTACTCAAATTCTCCTTTATTCTTTTTTGTCAAATCCAATAAAAAAACGAACATAGTTTGAGGGCAAAATATTTTTAATTTTTTTTTATAAAATTAATCTTTTAGTCATGTCTCGAAAACAAGACCTTCTTTTGATGGAAATCGTCAATCGAGGCATCGAGCAGTCATGCCCCGGGATAGGCCGGTCAATGTGTAGGCTTTTGTCCTGTCCGTATACATTCATTCTCTACCCATATCTTATCCGTATCCTAAAATTTTAAAATTTATCCATATCCTACCCTAACTCATATCATTATAAATGAATGAAATAGGGTAGGATTTTACCCGTTTTTACCCATTGGATATCGTAGTCACACTGCACACACCTTTTTTACACACACACAGCACACACAACGCACACACACACACATTGCACATACATTTTTCACACACACGCTGCACACACAACGCACACACACACTGCACACACATTTTTCACACACGCACACACACTGCACGCTGCGCACACATTTTTTGAGCGCACACATACTGCACACACATTTTTCGCACAGTGTATGTGTGTTTGTGTGTGTGTGTGTGTGTGTGTTAAAATTGTATGTGTTTTGTGTGGGTGGGGTGTGTGTGTGTGAAGTGTGTGTGTGTGTGTGTTAATTATGTGTATGAACTAAAAAAAACAAAAGACACAGTCACAAAATAACAAAAAAAAAAAAAAATGATTGGGTAGGGTTTGGATCTATACCCTAAAAATAGGGTAGATCTAATATACATACCCAATAAGTCTGTATTTAAATAGGATATGGTAGGGTATAGTGTATCTTTTATTGGGTATTTTTTGGATTGGGATCAGGGTAGGGTAAAACCCTACCCATTGATAGTCCTACTCAAGGGTGGGTCGGTGACATTTTTCTTCAGGGTGCGGCGGAGGCTGCCAGGTTTTGTGAAATCCGTCAATATCAACTTGAAGTATGTGAAATTGGGATACCATTATTTGATCAACCATGACGTTTTCGTCCCCGCTATGTCGGCGTTGATGCTAGTTGTATTTAGGGCGAAGGCGGGGAGCCCTGACAGGGCGGAGCTGTGGCAGAAGGTTTGGGATAGTGCAGCTGAGTATGACCTCGCCACAGTGGTCGCTTTTGTAGCCGTGTTTGTGTTCGCTCTTTCTGTCTACATCATGTCCTGCTCGAGGGATATTTATCTTCTTGAATCTGCATGCTATAAGCCTAGTGATGATTTGAAGTTATGTTTTTGTATTGTTTGTCGGTTCGAATCTTCTATTGTATTTTTGTATAATTTTTTTTAATAATTTACCAATTCACGTCACTTGTATTAAAGACGATCGAAATTAGGGGGAAAAATAGAATAAGAATACAAGCAAATTCTCCTTATATAGGGATTATTATTATTATTATTGTAATAGAAGCATTTAGGTGTGTGTATGTGTATTTTTTTAAATGAGGAAGTTCATATTTGTTTTTCTTATTTTAATTTTTTGTGTCATAGATTTATAATTGATCTAGAACTAATTTACAATTGTCAAGTGGAATTGTGGTTGAATGAGGACTCGGGTGGTTTACTTTTCTATTGTATAATTATAAGGTATTAATTTGGGTTTAGTGTTTTGAATAAATGGGTAGAATTTGTTGAAATTGATTTCACAATAATTAGGAGTGGTAATTTCTGATCCAACACAAACTCAACACGAAAATAGCGGGTAAGGGTTGAGAGTTCATAGGTTGGGTTGAAAATGGGTCGAACCCGAAAGCAACCTGAAAAATATGGGTTGGGTTGGGTTGACTTGTGGATTACGCAAACAACCCAAATCCTTTTATGGGTTAACTGACAACTCGACCCAACCCGATCCAAATTATTTTGTTTAATCTTTTTCCCCCCTTTTCCCCTTGTTTAGAGAAAAATATATCTTGTATAAATTATAAATCATAACATTTTGATGGGTTATAATTAATAATATAATATAGGAAAATTATGAAAAAGAGAATCTGGAATTTTTTTTTTCAATTATTAAACACACAAAAACTTTAGATATTTAAAGATAAGAGAGAGCTAAATTTTTTAAATAAGTGAAAAGTCAATTTTAATGAAAAATTATAATTATGTTAGTTATTATCTTATTCTTGCCTCTAAAAACGTATATCTTCTTCCTTTAATTGTTTCTTTGCATTAGTTGAAGTTTTATATTGATTTATTTTAATATTGAATGAAACTTTTTTATCAAACATTTATACAGTATATTATAAATAAAATTGAAATAAACTATAGTAGGAAATGAAGTCATTAATATATAATCACTACTTAAAAAACTATTTTTAGTGACCGATTTTGGCTAAAATCGGTCACAAAAACAAATCTATGACCGAATCCGTGATCGAAAAAATCAGTCACGAAAACCTTTGTCACAGTTTTTTGTGACCGAATCTATGACTGACTATTTTTGTGACCGACTTTGTAACTGAACTATTAGTCACAAAAAAAAAAAAGTGATCGAATTTTCGATCATAGACTCGTCGAATAGTGACCGAATTTGTGACCGAAATTTTAGTCACAGCAGAAAATAATAGTGACTGAAATTTCGGTCACAGATTAAATTAATAGTGACCGAATTTTCGGTCACAGAATCAAGGATTAGTAACCGACTTTGTGACCGAAATTGTAGTCACAGTAGAAAATAATAGTGACTGAAGTTTCGGTCACAATTTCAAGGAAATAGTGACCGAATTTTCGGTCACAATTTTCAAGAAAATAGTGACTGTCTTTGTGACTGAACGTTGAGTCATTTAAAAAAATAGTGACCGATTTTTCGGTCACAAATTGTAAAGGAACAGTGAGAAATTTCGGTCACTATTGATATAGTATTTTGTGACCAAAAAATCGATCACAAATTTTCAACCACAGATTTTTGTAAATGTATTTTTGATCACAAACCTGACCTGTAATATGAATTTCAATTGTTTCAATTTGTAAATTCCCCAATTCAAATAACACCAATATTCGCAAAACATACATCAACATCCGCCAAACATACACCAATTCCGCCAAACATACATCAATATCCGCTAAATATTCACCAATATCCGCAAAATATACACTAATATCCTCGAAACATACACCAATATCCGCCAAAATTCAACAATATCTGCAAAATATACACAAATATCCTCAAAACATATCCGCAAAAGATACACCAAGAAACATTCTAATATTCTACATAATTCAATACTTATCATTATAAAATCGCAAACATGCATCCACCAAACATGATCAACTCCAAATTATCTATTCATCAACATACACCAATATCCACCAAACATTCAACAATTGTCACCAATATCCTCAAAACATACACCAATATCCGCAAATTACATCACCAAATACATTCAAGTCATATCTTTATCCATAAAAAAAATCACCTCTCTCAAATCTGCTACATATATACATACGTATTCACCGAACATAAATAGCAAGATAGTTGTCGACATCAATTATCATTCTCATCATTGTCACCGTCACAATTATTTTGACCTATTAACTTGCTCATTTTCGATGATGATGATGCAACGAAAGGGACTTCAGTAGCATGCGGTGGGGTCAAAAATCAATATGTGGGTGGCATAAAAGTGGGTATTTGAGCTTGCGAACCTGATGGAAAGGATGCAAACCTTTGCATTTGACTCATGGACTGTTGGAAGGAGTCAAACTTTGCAGACAAGTTGAGAAGTGAATCTTGCAACTTCATGTTCTGCTCCTAAACTAAGTCAATTTTTTTCTTTTGCTCCTCAATCTCTTTTGATTGCTCTTCGATCTTCGTCTTTTGCTCATCTACTTGAAGTTTAAGGGCCCTAGTCTCCTTATCCTCCAATGCGCCTCTTGCCCAAGGAGCAGAAGTTGATCGAGATTGGAAAGACTTTAAAAGTTTTGCCACACCTGCAAGACCATACGCCTGGCTTTTTTTCAAACCTCCAACTGTATCCATCCATACCTAAAAGACGAAAACAAATGGAAACCATCAAAATTTTGCATCTCTAAATATAGAAACCAATAAAATGCAAAGTAAGTTATATTATAAAAATTGATTACGTCAATCTCCTTTTGCCTCTCATGCTCAGTGCCATCCTCATTCTCACTCAAAGTTGAACCACTGTTTCCACGAGCAACCCACTTGTTTTGAAATGATTCCTACATGTAAAACAAATCAAAAACAAACAAAACAAATTAAATATGTAAAACAAGAATGAACAAACAATACATACAAGTTCAAAAATATTACTAATGTTGATATATAATATTACTTACAACAGTATTTTTTGCACGATCGTTCACAAAGACCCGTTCACCTTCCTTATTTTTTTTGAGTGGAGACATATAAAAGCTTGAACAAGAGTAGGTGTTTCACCCGTTTCTGCCTCCTACAAAGAAAAAAATAATTAAAAATAAATTATAATTAATGATAAATAATGATATATACACAATATAATTACCATTCTATCCATATGCGTAAGGTGGGTAATAGAACCACCCGAGTGAATTGGGAAGCCTTGTCCATTACAATCTGATGCTCTATTCTTCTTGGCTTGAGCACATTTTTTCTTATAACTCTCTGTGGCCCATTGTTGCCTCAAATCTTTCCAATATTCATCAGTTATCCAACGAGGCTTTTTGTTCTTTTCACGTGCCCGATATAGTTTACTTTTTAACAGCACAACCCCACGATGATTGAAAATTGCATGAATCTCATCTTGGTTTTCTTCATGCCAAACAAATTTTTTCTGCAAAAATTCATTTTATTGTGTTAGAGTAATATTAGATATTCTTAATTACATAAAAATGTCATAGAATTTTTGAGATATTCTACAAACATATGCGTGATTAACTCAAACTCTCCAAACCACTTATCCCTTTGAGATTCAAGGACTTTTTTCCAAGATTTCCATGCCCCTCCAAATGACTTCTTCACAATAGCTGTTATCTCATCAACACACTTTTTATTATCACTGAACCTATATGACCACACGTACAAAGATTAATAACAATAAAAGTTGAATAATATAAACACTAAGAATATTAAAATAGAAAGTATTACTCTAATCCTCGAGGGCGAATGAAAATCTTTCCAACTGTACTATCATTGACGCTATTTTCAGTGCTCGGTGTGGCAGGAACATTTGTACCACTAGGATTAGCATCAGGAGGGGCTAACTGTGATGACTCCGTAGGCTGCATAGCCATGTTAGTTGGTGGAGGCATCGTCGAATGAGATGAAGATGGAGTTGACGTCTTTCCTTTTTCTTTTTTACCACCACCTGCCATCTGTTGCACGATTCTCCAACAAAATTTATATTAAGCATGTTGAATATGAAAAAGATGAAATAGAAGTTTTCAATTAACACAACAAAATGATATCAAAAGATAGTCTTGATACAACATTCTTAACACATACAACTTTAATGAATAATACCGTTCCTCTCAGAATAATCAGGTCGTGTAGATGCAAATTTAATGAACTCTTCGACCCCGACTAGATATTCATTTGCATAACCCGATCATTTTGGTAGAAGTCTATTATACATCCAACTACGATGTACCCGAATATCCATATTCTGTAAAAATTATCAAACAATTATCTTGGTTTAATTGTACGCACAATTATATTAAAAATTGATCATGCTAACGAGTTTAAGATAAATTGATCATACTAACGCACAAATTGTTAAAGATAAATTTATATATTTTATGGATATTTGTATGTATTTTAATATAAAAATATATATGTTTTTGTATTTATAGAATTTAATTTTATAAGTATTATAAGATATCTTGTTTAGATGTATTTTAAATCATATGTTATTTATTAAATTTAGTATGTAGAATATAGTTTGTTTTGTGGTGTCCTTTTGTTCACCACTTTTGTTCACAATTTCCCCTCAAAGGCTAGTATTTTGTGACCAAAAATTCAGTCACAATTTCGCTCAAAGAGGCTACCATTTTGAAGAAGATGGATGTTTGTGACCGATTCGCCGGTCACAAATATGTTATATCATTAAAATATATTAGTGACCGATTGTTCGGTCACAAATCTGTTATAACATTAATTGATTTTCTTTTTGATATTTTTTTAAAAAAATCTACAGTAATTTAAATATAAGTAAATTAAAAATTTATTATTTTTGTTTTTTGTGACCGATATTTGCATTTTAGTGACCGATTGTTAGTCACAAAGATATTTTCATTCTTTTGTGAAATCGGTCACAAAAGCGGTCACAACTCTCTATTTTTTGTGACCGAATGTGTTCGGTCACAAAATTCAATCACTAAAAACAGTTTTTTTAGTAGTGAATGTAAATTCCAAATATGTATTTTGTATATATCCAACCATCACTACAAGAATGTATACCTTTTGATGACGAATCAATCATAAATTTAGTTTTCTATGCTATATTTCATTTATAACAAATTCATTAGTAAATATTTTGATACTAATTGTTTATTTAGATTTGTTTAATTACATTGAATTTTATCATTAATCATCACATGATATGATGATATTCTAAAACTGTGACAAAATATAAAAATCTTTCTATCACAAAATTTTCGGTAGACTTAGTGAAGGGGTGCTTTTTTATAGTGCATACAAAATATATATATATATATATATATATAGTATAGTTAGCCAAATGAAAAAGTAGGGGGGCAAAAATCAACTTTTAACTAGTAAATTAAAATTGCTTTAATTTTCTTTTATTAGAAAAGTTGGAATTTTTATTTAAAACAAGTCAACCAGGGTTGACACGAATCCAACTAAGTTGGGTTAGGGTTGAGGTCTCATGGGTTTGACAGGTTATGGGTTGGGTTAGGGTTGCGAGATTTTGTGTTATACTCTTACCTCAATCCAACTCGAACCCACCCAACCCACCTAAATTGCCACTCCTAACAATAATCAACTTTAGATGACAATTTATCAACATAATAGTAATTAATTACCATTAAATAGATACTTCCAAATTATGTATTGATTTTAATGAATTCATCTCTTACTTTGGAAATTTTTAAACACGAAATGTTAGTTCGAACCCTGACAGTGCTTGCTGGTGAGAGTGTGTTATATATAGTGCCTTATCCCGCTAACCGAACTGGTAATTGGTAACAAGATCTTTTCCAATCTTTCACAAATGAAATCCCACGAAAAATGTATCCGTTTTAGTTCTGTGTAAGCTTTTCATTCTCTTGTTTGTTGTTTCGTTCGGGCTTGAACCTAGAACAAGAAGTTCAATGAACACATTGATCAACTGTGCACTTAACATATGGTCAGGAGCATCTACCAAGCACAAGACAGACAGAAGTTCAAGGGTCTAAAAGTCAACAAAAACTTATTTGAGATAGGCGGCGATGCGCTCAAGACCAACATCACCACATTTGGCCCCCTGGTCCTGCCCTTATCAGAGCAGGTACTCATTCTTCTTAACTCTCCTATGGAAGAAGCTCCTCTTCGGCAACAATGGCTCCGATTCCCAGCCCTCGAAACCAGACATCCCTGATTACAAGCTCGTGCTACGATTCTTAACGAGCTCCAGAGGAACGTGGAACTGAGTGACGAGAATCTTGAGGCCTCGAGGGCTGTCCTGCACAGGTTTGGCAACACGTCAAGCAGCAGCATATAGTACGAGCTGGCCTATTTGGAGGCCAAGGAGGGTGTGAATAAGGGTGGCCTTGTGTGGCAGTTGGCTTGAGGGTTGGGTTTCAAGTGCAACAGCACGGTTTGGAAGGCGTTCCGCGGGATCAGGAGGCCGACTAGGAACCCGCGGCTTGACTGCTTTGATAGGTATCCGCAGGTGGACTTTTGGGCCCTGGTTTCTCAAATGGGATGCTGAACAGCATTGTGTTTATTGACATTTAATTTGAATTGATTTTCAAGCACTACTAGAAAAACTATTTTTTGTGACTGAATTTTGTGACCGAACACATTCGGTCACAAAAAATGGAGAGTTGTGACCTTTTTTTGACATTTAAGGTTGATCTGTTAAGACGGCTTGTTAGATTGTTGTGTTGTCTAGTGATTTTGAGAAGTTAAACACATTACATGACAGTATGTGACACTGGTCATGACATATAAAAAGCTTGTTTGTCTTTGTTGATCCGAAAGGAAGATAGATGCTCGAAAGGCCACTGTTTTTTGTCCTTATAGGGTCAATTACGGAGTCTTTCTTTGTAATTATACAAAATTACACAAACCTCCCCTCTTCGTTTTATAATTACAAAATCTCGTTCTTGTCATCGAAATTTTACCGGCATTATCACAATTTGTCAAGAAACTTGTAGCACATGATGCGATCACTCTAAGCATCCAAGAGGTGAAAGAAACAAGAGAGTTCATCGACACCATCCCCCGGCTCAAGACCGTAATCCTCATAACTCAACAAGAGCCGATGCTCTTGATATGCGTGGAATGTCTAATTAATGACCTAACCGACGCGAAGTCCAACCTCTATAGTCTAAGGCATCTCAAGCCCGCATTCCTCAACTTAGGCACCGAATCCCTAAGGAATATGACAGGCCGGATAGTAAATCACTCAAGAATGTTGATGGGATCATGCTGTCGATGCTTGCTAGAAAGCTTGATGATCTCTCAACGGTTGTCGATGGCGTGGTTCATCGTGTCGAGGGGCTTGAAGGAGAGGATTATCATGGTGGAACTATGGAAAACCTTGAAAGAAAACACTTTGTTTTGATGATGTTTGGGGGTGTTTTGTGTGCATATATAGGGGGATGCATATGCAAAAGGCTAAATGTTAAGACGATGTGTGGTGTTTTTGTAAATGTGGATAAATGTTGGGTGGTTTTTGCAATAAAGAGATATCTATGTAATGTACAAATAATATACATAAAGTTAAATTAACATAGTACTTAGATTGTGAAATAACATACTGTTAAAACGGAGCATTTTAAATTCATCAATATATTATAATATGTGCATAGTTTATATATGTATTAAATGTTTCACTTTTAAAGCATAATATTAATTTCTAGTGTAACAAGAAAACGAAGTATTCTTGTTCAATCAATAAGAGATGATGTGAGATAACACATGTTAGATTATTTATCTCTAGTATATGAATTATTTATAATATATTAAAGGGATAATTACGCTGGGGTACCCTGAAGTTTGCTTAAATTACAAAATAAACCCTCTTGTTTGGAAAATTACCTAACAAACCTGGAATTTGCAAATGTTTTACAATGTCAACCTTCTATCTACAAACGTTAGGATTGTAACGAAAACTGTCAAATTTTTGTTTCGTTCTTCTTATTTTACCTTTTTGGTCAAAATTTGAACAAATTTGACTAATTTTTTTGGACTAAAATGCTCTTTGGGTCAAATCTGATTTTGTTGCAACTCTTATTACTATCAAACATTTCTACATGAATCAGACTCAAAGGGCATTTTAGTCCTAAAAAATTAGTCAAATATGTTCAAACTTTGACCAAAAGTGTAAAATAGGAAGAACGAAACAAAAATTTGACAGTTTCCGTTACAAACCCTAACGTTTGTAAACAGAAGGTTGACATTGTAAAACATTTGCAAATTCCAGGTTTATTAGGTAATTTTCCAAACAAGAGAGTTTATTTTGTAATTTAAGCAAACCTCATGATACCCCAGCGTAATTATCCCTATATTAAATTGCTTTTTCATTATGATCTGTTGGTTATATATTAAATAATTTTTGACATATAATCGAAGCCAAGAGGGGGCACTCCTAAGCTCGTATCGAGTTAAATTTTATATTTATTTTTTTGAAATATTAAAATTTGTCCCCTTCCCCCTCCCATTCCCTCAAAATAAAAACTCTTGACCTCGTCACTGCATATAATGCTGCATAGATGAAATTATACAAAAGGTATAACTTAGTATTATTATTTTGTTTGTAATCGTTTGATTATATATTGAATAAGAATTGAAATCTAATA
Organism: Petrea volubilis; assembly: GCA_026212405.1. Classification (NCBI taxonomy): domain Eukaryota; kingdom Viridiplantae; phylum Streptophyta; class Magnoliopsida; order Lamiales; family Verbenaceae; genus Petrea; species Petrea volubilis. The sequence goes on from CM047879.1 coordinate 13,187,274, forward strand.
TGGTATCATGTAATAATAAAAAAAATAAATGATGCAACAAAGGGGGCCTCAAATTCCCATAAGATTCACTTTGCTAAATAAAACATCAACGTAGCAATTAACAAAAATTGAGGGGAATGAATAAAATAATTTCCTCATATAATATGTTCTTAATTCTTATATATATATATATATATATATATATATATATTTAGAGGAAGACAAAACTATAAGAAGAAAAAATTTAAAAAAAAAATAAAGAAAATGGGGACACTATAGGGCAAAACTAAGATTTGATTATGTTGAAAAAGGAAATTAATCAATCTTGTCTTAGGCTAACCAGTCCCCATCAATTCCTTCAATTTCCTCCATGTCCATGCTGCAATTTTTCACAAATACAAATTTGAAAAACAAAATAAGATTAAATCAATTATATTCAATGATAGGAAAATAATGTACAAGAAAAAATGTAATGCAAAATATACAATTAGTAACGTCAAATTAGAGAATTGTAAACATGAAAAGCAATTACACCTCGTAATTAATCTAAATAACTTCAATGTGAGATTCATAAAAAGTATAAAATTTGATTGTGCCCAAATCTTCATTGCTATAAAGAATGTATAATATCAGTCACACGAGATCCTCTATTGCAAATCGTATTTCATCTCCTATTTCAATCCATGGATATACGCCAAGTATAAAGATCCAAGACCAAGTGTATAATTAAGGAAATAATTTTATACACATGGCATGAATGTGAATTATATTGGAATAGGAGATGAAAAGTTATTTTGGAATAGAGGATCCTATCCGAATATCAGTACAAACATTAAGTTTATATATATACACACACACACATTAATTGTTAATAGCTTTTATCTTATTGTTTTGCTGTTTATTAGTTGATAATAACTTTGTTTTGCAATTCATCTTGACAATATAATGAAGAAAAGTTAGTTTATGTTTTCAATTGAGTAATAATTACTGATGCATGTACGTATAATTAATGATAACTTTACAGTACTAAAAAAAACTAAGATAATAATAATATTTGACCTTATAGACCTATCAATAATTGTCATTAATGTAATTCAAGTGCAATCTTATTAAAACTAAATTGTGGAAATTAATATTCTGACAAAATAAGATATTTTGTAACAAACAATTGAATATATATATATATATATATATATATCTAACATAATTGACCATTTTCTCATAATTAGCACATTGTTTATTGTTACTAGTTTTACGTTTTCTAGTATCTCCTTTTGTAAACTAAAATGAGCCCAAATAATAATAATAATTAACCATTTGCCGCTTTTCACATTTTACCAACTAATTTTTTATATATATTACCACCTTATGTCCATTTTTTTTTGAAAATACTAAGCAGAAAAACCTGGACACTTACGCATATTATATTCAAATGCAACTAAATAAACCAAAAATACATGCAAAAACATATACACACACACACACACACACGGTCGTTCTGGAAATTATTTTCACCAAAAATAGGTTTAGGATGGCATTATACAAAAATCGTTAAGTGTCAGAAAATAAAGTTTAGTTGGTAAAAATAATTTAGATGGGATAAGAAGATGTTTTAAAAAAAAAAATCAATTTAATCAATTAAAGTTATAACAAATTTCATTAATTTGCCCAAGATTCAGTTTTGGATATCTAGATTTTAAACAATTAATTCATTTACTTGATCAAATAAAACTTATGTTAAAAACTTAAAATTAAATTTTATGAGAAATAATTAATTCTTACCATGGCAAAGCAGGATCTTGATAGTATCCATTACAGCAAGAGCCATTCACATCATCTTCATTCAGCCAGGCTGGGATTTCCATGGCTTCATCAAACGGGGAGCTCACAAGTTCATCATCGGGCCCGATCTCAATCGATTTCAAGAACGACGACGTCGTTCCAGGCCCGAATTGGGGCCGATCACAACTGATTCCTGCTGCCTCATCAATTCCAGTGGACAGGCCCGAATCTGGCCCGAATTTCACAGCCGGCAAAATTGAAAAACCAGGCGTCGACGACGAAGAGGTCGACAGGGACGAGGACGAGTAAATCGACGTAGAAGGGTTGTTGCCAGAATAAACAGAAGCTGTCTCCAGGTTCTGAAAATCCTGAAGATTGAGGTTCAGGCCCAGGGCTCGGCCCGGGAGTGCGAAATCAAGATTTCGGTGAAGAAACGGTGCTGGAGATGATGATGCGATCGAACAAACGGGCCAAGAATAAGGAGAGTAAAAGCCCGGCGGGTACACGAAATTTTCAACAGGGAAACCATCAGAACTCGATGAATTCGCAGCACAAATTCGTGGGCTCCTACTGGATTTCATCATTTTGGCTTCTTGTTCGGGCTCAGGCTGCTGGACTGATAATTCGGGCCCTGATTGTTGTTTCTGCTGTTTCTGTCTCATGGCCGCCCTGTGGAGCTTGAGGGCCGTCACGATTTCTCTCCGGGCCTCGGCCATGTTCAGCAGCCTGTCCTTGTAAGGCCTGCTCGTGTGGACCCTTCTCCTCCCCTGTTTCTTGCCAGGGCCCTGACGGGGTTTCATTGATTCTTGTTTTTTCCCTGGAAATTCATCAGGGATATTGATAACATTAACATTAATATTATCCCTGTCCAGATCTTGCCCTGAGTTTCTTGTAGAGCTTAATTTCTTCACCAGGCTGCGAATGTAAGCCCCAGATAAACTGGGCTTTTCCGGGCTCTCAAGTTTCTCCATTTCTAACCCTCTCTCTCTCTCTCTATATATATATATATATATATATATATATATATATTATGGTGCTTGGTGATTTAGTTAGGAGGAGAAGTGAGAAGAGGGTAAGGGGGCGTCTCTTCCACTTTTCCGCCGGGCAAGGGGTGGCAGTGGCGGCGGCGGTTACTGTTATAAATAGGTGTGTGTGTGTGTGTGTGTATAATAATGGTTTTGACATACATGCTTGGATTTTTGCCTATTTTGGTTTGAAAAAAGGATAATGAATGCGCAGTTAGAAAGAGGTTTCACAGTTGATTTTGACAACTTATCTGATGAGATTATCTCAGCGTAGAATCTTGACCACTTTCTAATTTGTTACAATTTTTTTTTTTTTATGTAATCAATTTGAAATATTTGATGAAAGATGTCAATCGCACACACGCACTCACTCGAAGAGGAGAGAATAAAAGAATTCAAATTCGAAATTTTAATGGTATCAAATTCAAATATGCAGACAAATTTCTTTTATAGCAAACAATATACATAAAAGTCTTCTTCGTAAATGGTTGGCATTGAGATTCATCAGAGGACCTTTGATCCATATTAATGTTAAATGAGGCTTCTAGATGAGGATAATTATCAAATATTCACTATCTTTTAACAAAATTTGTTAAGAGTACTGAATTAATTTTAAGGTAAGCGAAATACATTATCGATGAGGCATTGGGTTCGGCTCTCTATCAAAATGTGTGAGTTTAGTTAATATATTTGTTTTATTTTAATAGTAGAATAATTTAATTTGTAATACATGAATTAATGATGTGATTGAATTAAATATAGTTTTAAAAAAAAACTAATAAAAACACATTTTCAGTTTTGAAGTGATTTTATGGGATTGTGGTCAATGACGGAGCCAAGGGAGTGGCTAGAGGGGGCGGTCGCCCGGTCTCCCCCTCAAGTTTATATCGAACTAAAATTTATATACATTTGTATGAAAATTTTGAATTTCTCCCCCCCCCCCCCTAAAATATAAAAATTCCTTTAATATTTTATAGAAATTTGATCTTGCCCCCTCAAGTAAAAATTTCTGACTCCGTCTCTGGTTGTGGTCACCTACTTGCTAGCAAAATTCCATCTTCTCTAACCAAATTTTATTATATTGTATATATAGATGATGGATGTATATATTTGTTAGTGGAATTTCGGAAGAAAATAAGTGTAAATATGATGGATTAATTGGTTTTTTTTTTATTTAACTTTAGCAACTTTAATGGAATTTCAACACGAATGAAGGTATTGTATAAGCATTTGGAGGCTTTAAATTTATAATTAAAATTAGATCAAAATTTAAAAATGACACTTCCTAATATCCAAAATTCGGTTCCATATTCATCCCGAAATCAAGACATTTATTTTAAAGCATTTTCACTGCCCCTGAATCCAATCGACTAATTGTCGGACATAAAAATAAAATATTTTCTCAACTTGTCTTTATGAAATTATCAATAGGTACAACATAATATTAATATATTAATACGTTCATAAAATATTTATTTGCTTACACTTCAACACATATGCCAAATGATCTAAACCTATCTTTTATGTTATTAAATGATTTGAAACCAAAAAATTGGTGGCTATAAAAATGAAACGAACCGACTCACTAAATTACAAAGTTTCATCCATCATGTGGAACTTACGTCATTGCCCAATTTCCCTTGATATATACATAATATATATATATATATATATATGTAATCGACTATACTCAATACGTGCGTGAAATAAAATTAAGATATAATTTAAGTATATACTTGAATTTTGTTAATAATAATAAAATTACGAGTATTTATTAACTTTATTCATAACTATATATTTTTAATTATATTTAATGTGTTTTATCGAATTTGTTGTAGGTAAATAGTTTAAGATAAAATAAATTATAAGATAAAAAAATAAAAAAGGGACAAATATTAAAAAGATTGTTAGAGGAGGTACCAAAAAAACGTTAATTAGTGAGAGAAGAGAGAGACACTACTGCCAACAAAAGATATCAGGATAATTATTAGATCTCGTAAATACTTTATTAATTGCACTTTTGTCTTGTAAGTGAGATCTCATTTTTAAATTTCATCATGTAAGTTTGATGGTTGCACATTTAATCCTGTATATTGGTTCAATTTGACATATTTAGTCCTACATTGACATATTTGGTTCTAAATTTTCAAATATAGTCCTATTCTTTGGAGGATCAAATATCTCAATTCAGGACCAAATGTATCAATTCAGGACCAAATGTATCAAATCAGGACCAAATGTAACAAATTAAACCAACATACATGACCAAATGCCTCAAATTAAACCAACATACATGACTAAATGTACAACAATCAAACTTACAAGACGAAATTTGAAAGGGGGGTCTCACTTACATGATCAAAAGTGTAATTAAGCATATATATATATATATGTATGTATATGTATGTATGTATATATCGATTTATAAGTTAAGCATTTGCACTCAATTTTCAACCAGGAAGCCACAAGTTGTGGGAAAAAAAAAAAGAACTATTGTGAGATTAGTTTCAGAATTATTCTTACACTTGAAATTTCATTCTTATTTTATTTTATGCTTCTTAGTTTCGTGCATGACACACAACAAATATGAATTAAAAAAAATTAATTATTTAATTCTATTTTCTTGCAATGGGACCATTTGATTTCAATTAGAGTTGTAATATTCCTGTGTAAATTAAAATATTACAAAATATAATTAAATAATTAAAATATTTGATTCTCCAACATTCGATATTATTTTCTTTCATTCTGATGCTTCTTTTTGGCCAAGCAGCTATTTTTTTTTGGGCTTATTGGCCATGAATGATTCAAAATATTGGCAGCTTTGTTATTGAGTGAAAGGGATAAAGTCTTTTTATACTTTTACATTTTAATTATTAAAATAATTTTTATTATATTTTACCCCCCCCCCCCCCACCCACCCACACACATATATATATATATATATATATATATGTGTGTGTGTGTATGTGTGTGTGTGTGGAATTTGGGCTTTGTTTTATAGAGCTGCTTTTCGCCAAAAAAATTGTTCGACCACAGCTGGTGAAACTTTTTCTTCGCCAACCCCAGAGGAGCTTCAAAATAATTTCGAAATTTAACGGCTCATTTTCAGTTAATTTTACTTTTAAAATTGCCACATTGTTGTCTGCACTTCTTGACAACTTTTCTGGCCGGATTAGGGCTAAAGTTTTATAATCACAAAATGTAATAAAAAATAACGTTGCCATGCACTTTCCGACTACTTTTTTGGATCCATATCCTTTCTTAACAAATCAATACACAATAAATTTAATTTTCGTGACGTATTTAATTTAATTAAAGCAATTCTGTTACTAAATATCTTATCGCTTATTGTTTATTTAATTCTATTTACATTGAATTCTGTCATTAATTCATCACAAATATTTTAAATTTGTGACATAATCTCTCCGTCAAAAAAGATTTATTAGTGACGGAAACGCTTTCTTATAGTGGCTGGATTAGGGTGGTAACGTGCAAATCCGTATAACTTGTGTAATAAAGTCTTACGAAAAGTAATTTAATAATCAAAGTGTAAATACAATTTAGATAGCAAACCCCTAACTAAAAATTTCTTTAAAAAAAAGGTTTGCTTAAAAAAATATAGTGGAAAACAATTTTCAGTCTAGAAATTTGAGCAACCATTTGTTTAACAAGGACATTAACCTAGCATCAATTTTGGAAAAAGTAATCTGATACTATTTTGTTCAGAAGTGATTGTTTAAACTTATTACTGAACCAAATGAACCACATATATGATTTACAGAATTTGATGACAGCTCATTCTCACACTAATCCCTACAAAAATGCATTTCTTAAGTGAGGAATTAATATATTATAAATTTAGTATTTGCGACGGATTTTATTTATAATGATTTTGTTAGTTAAATTTCGTTATTAATCCATCACAAATAATATACTATAACTTTAGAATTTACAACGGATTTTATTTTTAACAATTTTTTTAGTTAAATTTCGTTATTAATCCATCATAAATACCTTAAATTTGTGACAAAATTTCTCCGTCACAGATTTTCCGTTAATGAAATTAGGGGTAACTTTTTTGTGGATATGTGCAGGTTGAAGTGTTGAAATTGGTTTGTAAGAAAGTTGATTTTTATCAAATTTTGATCACTTCTTTAAGAGGGTTAATTTTATGTATTGGCATTAAAATAAATGTGTTTAGTCACTTACATTTAATCTCAAATGAATGAGAAATCGTCGCGTAATTAAAATAGTGTTAATTGTTCGATTTTAAAAAAATGTGGAAAATAGTCGCATAAAATCAAAGTACTTCAGCACAAGTTGAAATTAAAAATAAAATATTATTTATTATTAAGCCTAAATTTTAAACTAATTATTCTTTATTGTTATTTTCAAAAAAATTGTTCGTAATATACTCAAAATTAACTAAGCCGAACGACATCAAACATATTATAAGTTTTATTTCACCAAATAATGAAAGAAAAAAACTTTAAAATAATTTAGAACTTCAGATTGATAAACTTCATATGAGGTGTAACAAATAAAATATTCAATATTTTGAAATTAAATAGGGCCATACACTAGCACAATATACTTGCAATTAATTAATTAATTAATTAACTACAATTAAAAATAGGAGTACATATGTCGCAATCTAAAGAATAATACATTTTCTAACGTAACAAGAATGACATAAATACTATATATATGTATATATATATATATTTGATGAAAATTATAATTGTAAAGTAATGTATTTAATCCAGGCATTCCTCATAATTACTTTAGGTTGCAAGAAATAATGTTTCACCGGAGGATTATGCTTTTGCGAGCAAAGCATGGTGGCTGCTTGGAGCTGTAGATATAGTCATTGGAGCTGTAGCTTAATGGTTGAAGTTCGAATCCCTATGATTGAATCTTCTTGTCCTTTCCCTTTCTCTTTTGAATTAGTGTGTGTATGCATGTGCGGGTTTCCAGTTGAAATATATATAGTATTACGAGTTGAATGTATTAAAAAAAAAACATCAATATTTAATGATGGTTTTTCACGAATCAGTCTCCATCTCCACAGATTTTTCCACCATTGCTATTATAATACTATAAATATGTAATAATATGTGTATATGTATATATATCATATACAATAAATACATATATATTTATATATATTGAATGCATGGCGTTGAAAGCAGGGCGGTGAGAAATGTCTGTGTTCTGTTTCTGTACTTTAATAATGAGATGTTCAACTTGGCAACCCAAGTAATCAAATATTATATGTGTGTGTATATATATATATATATATTTAATTTTTATCCATGTGCAATATAAATAAAACCAAAAAACTTCAAGTTTAAATAACAAATTAAATTTTATGATATGCATGTACTTGTATTTGTATAGATACATACATAGATGATGATTTCTTTATTGTTTTCAACTTTTTTGACGGCATTAAGGGCAATCACACAATTAGTTCTTAAAGTTTACATATGTAGTTTTTAAATTGCAACGTTAAGTCCTTCAAATTTTAATTATATTTGACGTTAGTTCTTAAGTTAACCTTTTCACGGATATAATATCACTCCAAAGTTTAAATTGTATTTTAATCCTTAAAATTTTATATTTTTATATCGTAATTCTTGAAAAGGTTTTTTTTTTCACACTGATCGTCAAAAACTTGCAGGTATAGTAGTATAGACTTCTATTAGTATTAAACCGTGCACAAATTTTGGCACGATGGACGTGTACTTACTTTTAGAGACGAGTGAAATATAATTAGAATTCGAACCCCAAAAATTTTATATATAGAACGGCATACTTGTGTATTATCCAAAAAAACATAGTGATAAAGTGGTGGGCTCATGTGCAGCGAGAGCAGCGGGACCAGTAATAGTCAACGGCTGCTTGAGGTGTGGATGCCACGTGGTGTGTTGTGTTACCTTAATCAGAGATGGTGGACACGTGGCGTCTGTTAGAGGGATCATCGTGCTGATTTCCTAGCGCTCGGCACTTGTACGTGAGTAGCCGAAAATTTCCTCAAGGTGAATTAATGAATTATATTTCTGAATAAATAAATAACAATAAAAGATTTATATATTTTTGAAAGAATTAAAGTAAGTTTGAAGTCTTCACGAGCTCAAAGGGGCATTTGTAAAATTTATATTTTACTTTTAAAAAAAAAACTGAAAAATTATAAAAAGAAGTTAGAAAAGTATAAAAAAAATTATTAAATTTTGAAATGTTTGAAAAAATATATATAGAAATAGGAGGAAAATGTCACTTATTTTAGATTTCTAGGTTTTATTATTAGTCATTTGGACAAAAGTAGTACTATTTGACTAGAAAAGACTAATAAATTTAAGGGATGTTCGTAATTTATTTAAATTTCGGAGAAGATAAAAGAGCGGAAAATGAAGAAAAAGTTGTAGTAGAAGTTAGAAGTATTTGAAAATTTTAAAAAAATAAATAAATTGGAGCCTTTCTTTTTTAAATTAGAATGTTGGGAACATTAAATATTTTAAAAATAATAATCAGATTATCAAGGAATTGCACAAATATTTTTCAAGGTGTTTTCTACTTTTGGGTTTTTTTTTTGAAAAGCAAATAGAAATTAATGTTTTGAAAACTCCACAAATAAAATAAGAAAAAATAAAAAGCATTAAAAGTCGCTTGTCACAACCATCGAGCCTGTAGCCCAGTCGTGGAGATCTGAATGTAGTAACATTGAGGCCCCCATTTTCAAATTCTCTTTTCTTCTTTTCTTTCGTTTGGTGAGTGTGTCTTGTTTCGATTGACATCTATAGAGTATCACTTGTTACTATTTGCAGACATCCTCTTCAAGCGGTTGTAATTTGCCATTAATTGAATTAAACTCTTGGATGAACCTGAAAATTGTAAGGTCACTTTCCACTACTAGTGGGATTGCCTTGGGCCATTGGGACCATTTTCTCGTTCACCTTTTGGTCGCCCTATCAATAATTAATTCAAATTAATATTTTGTTGAATTTTTAATAATTTATTTCTTCTTGTGAATTTTTAATAGTTTATTTCATGCTATTTAAGTGGCTATATTTCAGACCATATCATAAATTATTACATGCAATGAAACACTGATACTAACATATATGATTTAACGATTCTTGCTTGAGTTGGATATATATATATATCCAATGCAGTAGTTGATGTGATTTATGAGCCATTATAAAAATTGTAGAACGAACCCAAACATTCGGTATTCATTAAAATGAACTAGAGATAAGTGCAAACTCGATATGTGTGCAAAATAAAAATAAAATAAAATCTTCATTGCAATAATTATACAAAAAAAAATCAAATAAAGATTAATTATATAATTAAAAAAATAAATAGGAAAAAGTAACATTATGATTAAGTTAAATAATGGGGGGAGAGAGAGGGAGAGGAGAAAGAAACAAAAAACTAGTTGAATGATTTAGAAGATGTCCCAACCATGCGCACTGTACCGAACCGAACTGAAACACTGAACCACACATTCACTTTACTTTTAAAATTCGCAATTTGAAATATATTTTAAAAAAGGGAAAATTCCTAAATACCCCCCTGTGGTTTCGAAAACTGGCAGAAAACCTCCTGTGGTTTATAAATATGCAAAAAACCCCCTGTGTTTTCCTAAATCCTGCACACTCTCCCCCTCCGTTAGTTCATGATTGACGGCGTTAAATTTATACTGAGATGCCCGTTATGCCCCTATCAATAAGAGCTATTGGATCTTAACTTAAAAAATGAACGGCTCAGATTGATTTTTGAATATAAAAAATATAATATTTAAGTAAAAATTATAAAGTAAATATATATATAATATAAACCTCCTCTCTCTTGAATATGAATTGTCTCTCCGTCTCCCTACTACCCCTCTCTCTCTCTCTCTCTCTCTCTCTATGTGAAGCTGTTGCTGCCCTGCTGTGAAGTCGCCGTCACCGTCTCTCCCACCATCTTCTTCCTTGAGCCGCCGTCGTCTCACCCACCATCTTCTTCCTTTAGCAACTGTCGTCTCGGCCTTCCGCCCTACTGTGAAGCCCCCGCCGCCACCTCTGTCGTCTCGCCCACCATCTTCTTCCTCGAGCCGCCGTCATCTAGCCCCCCCACCGTTGTCTTACTCCATCCCCTGCCACCGTTGTCATCACCATGACCACCATCTTCTTTCTTGGGCCGCCGCGGTCGCCTCCCTAACCCTAGATCTACTTCTTCCTTCTTGTTGTTGTTGTTGTGTGTGTGTGTAATGGGGGACGAAGAAGGTGGAGATTGGGCTAGGGTTTGGGGCGACGGTGGCGCACTAGGGTTTGGGGTGACGGCGACGCACTAGGGTTTGAGGATGGCGGCGGATTAGCATTTGGGGCGACGGCGGCAGACCAGGGTTTGGGGCAACAGCGGCGGACCAAGGTTTGGGGCGACGGTGGCGAACCAGGGTTTGGGGTGACGGCGGCGTGCAGATGGGGCTAGGGTTTGGGGTGACGGCAGTGTGCAGATGGGGCTAGGGTTTGATTGACAAACATTGGCGGCGGCAAGCTAGGGTTTGAGCGGCAGCGGCGGCGAGGGGCTAGGGTTTGGGAGGAGAAGAAGATGATCAAAAAAAAAAAATCTTTAAAAAAATTAATAAATTATTTATTGTTATTATAAAGTTATTAAAAATAAAAAATACTTGAATATTCATATTTTTCTTCAAAAAAATTGAATGTATTTTTAAAAATATTATTTTTATTATTTTAATAAGAATTTTCTACAGATATAATAATAATAATAATAATAATATTTTGAATAAATAAAAATATAATTAAGAAAATTAAAAGAGTTGATTTGTAATTTTAAAGTTTAAAATAAAAAGATAAGGGCTAAATTGAAAATTAAACAAATAAAAGGGATTTATTTGTCATATTAGATAATTATATTTAAATATATAAGTGTAAGGGTATATTAGTCAATTTACTTACAAAAAGTGCCAAAAATCGTTAATTTTCGCACATCAGGCGCGTGTAACACAACCGCCGGTATCTTCTGACGGAAAGGGGTTTGGCACAGGGTATAAAAAAACACAGGGATTTTTTTGCATATTTATAAACCACATGGGGTTTTCTGCCAATTTTCGAAACCAAAGGGGGGTATTTTGGAATTTTCCCTTTAAAAAAACTGCATATGGTAATTTAATATTAAATATATACAAAATAAAACCGAAATCAAACTGTGATCACCCCTACCCTACACTACCCAACATTCTACATGATCCATAATGGGCCTTCAATAATAGCATATACATAACACAATGTTAGCATTTTATTTTACTACATAGCCCTAAACACCATCAAGCTTTCCCAAGAGAGAAATATAGAAGAAAGAAAAAGAAAAAGAAAAAGAAGAAGAAAAACAGATGGAAACAAACAAGTAGAATTGAGAATATGAATGATACACTGGTCATAGCAATTCTGGAATTTTATGAGAAAATATCAGTAGATATCACTTAATTTCACCACAAATATTGGGTTAATAATGTTAAGCTCATATGAGCAATAAATGTTAAAATTTGCCACCCAAACCCAACATCATTTTTATGCCTACACGTACATATATTCGCCACCACGAACGGCGTTCGCGGCCCCTTTCCTCTCTTCCTCCGCCTCCTTCTCCCTCTCCTTCCAACTTTCGTACGCATGATCGTCGGTTTTCAGTTCGTGCCGACATATCGGACAAGAATTGTGCTCATCCTACCAAGCGAAAAAAAGTTTCACAAGAACTTCCAAATCATTATCATTGGATTAGAATCCAAACTATTTTGCTAACGGGCTCATGCCACGACACCTGAGTGGATATATACCCAACTGAACCGTTAACAATGATGTTAGAGCATTTCACTTTATTAAATCATCGTATCCTCATACAATGATCTATTTAAATTCAGACAGGTAATATACCCAATCACGTGGCATGAAGTTTTGCGTTTGTAAGTATGATGAGTGTGTAAGAATCCTTACCAGCCATGGTTTGAGACAAGGAGGATGGAACATGTGTTTGCACGGCAATTCTTGCATTTTGTCTTCTACAACCAAATTCTCCTGGCAAATTGAACACACGGCATCTTTGCCAAGCTTGGCCAAGATTTCGTCTGTAACTGTAGTAACGGGAAGCTTCGCTACAACTTCTTTGCTCGCAGGTGGTACTCTCGGAGCTCCGGAATCAATCTCGAGAATCTTAAGATCAATACATTAATAGTATCAAAATCATTACAAGTACCATGAACGAGATCTAGGCGAATTAGATAGCATTTCTTGAAGAACGTAACAAGAAAATTACCAATAATGTTAGCAGCCTAGATAGAAAAAAAATTCTAAGATCCCATTTGTTTGTGTTTTCAGACACCTTTTTTCCCACTTTCCACATTTAAATACCAGCCGTTATCATTTTCCAAATCACCCACAAGTGCTTCGAAACACTTAAAATTCTACATATATCTTTAGAAAACACGTGCTTACATGAAAAAAGAACACCACAAGCCAAATGTTGTTTCATTTTTGTACATTTCGATCTACATTTTCACCAGGATAATCCAGACATATTCTGATTTTTCATACAAATACCAATAATATCATATCTAAATTCAAACATACTGCAAGCTGATAAAGTATTTGAAAGCATATCCAAATAGTTACCTTGGTCCAGTCGGACGAAGGAATGTTAATGACACGAAACACGCATGACTGATACTTTTCCCATTACCAAACAACAACAAAAAGAGTCGATTTTATGGTAATCACATTAGGGATGGTTAAAATACTAATAAGGGGATAGGGAAATCAGACATCAATGTTAGAGAAGAAAACAAAAGAATTAAGGGTACCTCTGGAACAATATTATCAAGCCGATCAACCAAGTCCTGAATGAGGTTCACTGCACCATCCACAGAGTTACCGTTCCCCAACTCCCCTCCAGAAGATTCACCCTGGAACAACGTAGCAGCAGCAGTCAGCAAGTTCGATCTCACCAACCAACCAGGCTGTGGGGGTTCTCGGTCAACAGTGAGATGCCCTTCAAACAAATAACCTGCATTATGCAATTACAGATCAATTTCAATCTCTGAAACTTATAAACCAATAGAAACACGCGACAAGCAAATAGAAAAGAAATAAAAATAATTCCACCTCCACTAGTTGCACTCTCTGTAGATCTCTCCTCGGGCTGGCTTGCTATTTCGCCCAAGTGATCACGGGCCTGAGCAATGCAACTCTGCAAGTGCTTTCTCTCTGAAGAGTCCGAGACGAGCTGTTCGGCCTCTTCAAAAAGGGTAAGCCCGGCATTCCAAAACCCTGGTGAAGTGTATCTTGTCTTCAAGATAGTTGCAACCCGACATACTACGGTGTAGAACTGTAAACATAATATGAATTTTTTTTCATACAAGCAAACAAACCGAATAGAATAAACACATAAAAGAATCCTAGAGTAATAACATGAATATCTCTCCCATGTTATGTGTTGAAACTTAGGACAGTACAGAATCAATCTCCATTTTTACCAACTGAAGCAAGAAAACTATGGGATAAAAACACTTTGCCTCCCAAATTATTGTTGTTTTTACACTTTGCTTACTAAACTATTTTTCGTCACACTTTGCCATAAAACTATACAAATTTTGCACTTTGCCCCCTACAACCACTTTTCGGCCAAGTAAGTTGCCAGAAAGTGACCGGCAACGAGGATAGGGAGGTTTCAACAGTAAAATCAATTGTCAAGAAGATGTTAAATTTTGAAAGTGTTTCGGGGCTTGTACTCGGGGTGATGAGGCGAGTCTAGTGGTGGAGCGCAGGAATCTCTTTGATGGTAGAGGCGCGGTGGTCAGGCAACTTTCTCGGCCGGAAAATAGTTTTGGAGGCCAAAATGCAAATTTCATATAATTTACATGGCAAAATATAACAGAAAAAGATTTAGCGATGAAAGTGTAACAGTATCATTCGGAGGACAAAATGTTTTTATCCCTAAAACTATTAAGGTTTTGAAGAATTGAATTCTTTTCACACATTATATTCAGTGAAATCATGCAATTCTGCAACAAGGTTCATTTTCTTTCACATTAAGCAAGGATGATGCAATGTTCTCTTCTCCTTCCAATTTCAACTTCTATTCAAACTACACATCTAATCATAATCAAAACCAAATAATTATTGTAATGCACCATAAAAAAGATTTTAATTCCAAAAAAAAACCCCAAAGAAAAAACAATCTTTTCACATTCTAAGTTCGAAAATTCAATCTCTTGGATCCCACAAAAACCCATTTTCAGTCAAAAATTCCACCAAATTTCAACAACCCAAACAAATTCATCAGAACACAAATGCAAAAACTGAAAAAAAAATAACAAAAAATTAAAAACACATACCGTTTGGCGAAGAGAAGGTGAAGCAGATGAATAGTGTTGTCGAATGAGAGATCTGATGGTGGAAACAGATTCCTCAAACATCTGTTTCTTCCCCAGCTGCTTCTGCAAATCTTGAAGCCTCTGCTGTATCCCTTCATCACTCGCCATGATTCTTGAATTTCTTGATTATTTTGCTATAATCTTCGCCTAAATTGTTCTTCACTCGTCTCTATTAATTCCCTTTTCTTTTCTTGAAAATTGAAATTTATCCTTTCTTGAATTCAGGTTTCGCTTTGGCACAAGAATTAGAAATTGGGGGGCCCTTTTATAATAAGAAACGCAGTGGGTGCTCGAGAAGATTTTGTCTTGCGCAAGAGGAAACCAAAATTTCGAACCTTCCACTAGAACGGGACATTGACCGTTTTATGTTTTATATTATATTATTTTATTCGGTGTTGTGTGTGTGTGTGTGTGTGTGTTTCAAATTTTATATGGTATACTTATATGAGAAAAAAATTATTTTTCGTCATGAGTCATTGACCACTCTAATCCGATACTAACAAGTATTGATTAAATTCAAGTTCAAATTGGATCGAACTATTCAAGTGTAAAACTTTCATTACATTAACAATTATATTTAAACCTAATTCAAATCGAATTTACGTAAATGTAAAGCTCTTATTACAATGACCTTTAATCCTTGATGACAAATATAATGCGGGAATGTGTTAACAATTTAGAAAATAAATACAAGTTGGATATGTACAAAATAAACAAAATTTGAGTATCAATAATGCTATAATATCTCGATAGTTATGGTCGACGTTCCAAGATTTTTCGATAACAAATTTCTATATGTAAAAGAAAAGGACAAAAAAAATTAATCACAACTTGATTTCAACAACGGTTGGTGCTAGAAAAAGAGCTAATTAGATCAACATTTTGCAAAAATTGATGGGGTTTTTCCACTTTACATGGATAGAGTTGAATTACGAACGAAACTTAGGCTAATATAATCATTCAAAGATAGAATAAAAAATGGACCATCTCATACGTATTGTATTTTAAAAATATGGTATATATATACATATATATGATTTAATAAGTCAATACCATTTGCCCATTTCGTGAGTCGATTTTTACATCGTCCCCCCACCCCACCCCACCCCACCCCCCTCTCTTTAGGGTTCAAATTTACAGTAACAATACTAGTGCCTCCTTATTGGGCCGGTTAAATATGGGCCAATTTAATAATCATATTTCAGTAGGTCCTCAATTTGAGCCCAATACAAAGGTTGTAGCCCAACCTTTTCTCGGGAAAAGAAAATAAAAAGATATAATTGTAGGGCCCTCTTTTATAGTTGGGTTTTCCCTTTTTTTTTCTTTTTTTTTTTTTTTTTAAATCAAACTGTTTTACATTTGAATAAAGTACTTTAAAAACTATTTTTGCTTGGAAGCTATTGTAGATGGCTTCAAAAAAAAAAAAAAAAAAAGGCCACACGTGGGCTTTTTTTATTTATTTTTTATTTCTATTAAATCGAACTAAATACTGATTATTTTTTTTAAAAAAAAATTAAACTGATAATTTTCATTAAAATACCTAACTTTAGAGTTTGACCCATGGGCCCTAAGTAGCCCATGTGAAATCATGTGAGTCAATTTATTGGTAAAAAAAAAAAAAAAAAGGATATTGGTAGACAATTAAGTGACTAAATAAGCAGCTAATTAATCATCACTTCCAAGTGTGTGTATTTTCAAAGGAGAAAATAGAAAGTGATGTGGGCATTGGCTGAATTTATATAAAACCATTACAAAGAAATAATATATTTATATATATATATAATTGATTTTGTCACAAACAAATCTTTTTATAATGTTAATAGTGAAAAAAAGAGTTTATATTGTTACTACTTGAAATTAGTGGTCTTGTGATATATATATATATATATATATATATATATATATAATATTGTCATAAAATCATAGTATAACAATATCTAGTCGTCAAGTTGTCACCATTTGGTGTCACTAATTGTCAATAGTAACAATTAAAATATTAATTATTATCACTGTTTAACTATAAGAATTATTCTCACTAAATAGATTTAATTAGTAGCAAAATAGAAGATATTGTTACTTAATTCATATAATTAATGACAACTAATTTGACATTACAATATTACTTTTGTCACTAATATACATTACCTTTTTTCTTATAGTGAACATCTCATAAGTTTTTTTTTTTAATATATTTTGTAAGATATTTTTCGAATTTATCATAAGATGTTCAATCTTGTTCTAGCTAGAATAAGTTTCTAAATGTTTAGAGAAAATAATTTTTGGTATTTTAGTAAAGACAATATCTTGATTAGTGAAACGAGTCGAGCCTTATGAGGATCGAGCTAGGTTATGAAGTGAATCGACCTTCAAACCCTCAGTTTGATACAGTAAACCTATGCTTAACCTCTTGGTTTTCAAGCGAGCCTCGTCGACCAAATGAGCCAACTTCAGATCGAATCGATTGTAATATCCTACACACACGAACTAGAGCTTCAATTAGAGACTTTAAGAGGTGACCCAACGTCCTCGTTGAGATGTTCCAATCTGTGATCTAATTTAATTTGACATTTAACTAATTGAATAAGGAACTTTAACATTTTATTTCTCATTCAAATGTTCCAATATATGTGTGATTTTTTCAACAGTCCGACTCAGCTTGATGTCACCTACATATATATGTGATCCGATTTGTCATAAATTGGTGGGACATAAATATACCAACCACTTGGTCAAGCTACTTACCATCCATAAATAATATATTGATAATTAACTATATTGACAAATTTTTTCTAGGGCGACGAGATTAAATTTTTATAAAATATTAAAGTAATTTTTAAAATTTAAAAGGCAAAGTTTCAAATTTTCAAACACACACACACACACACACATCCGACGGGATCCCCTATCCCAAAACGATGCCCCATCTCATGCTCCAAATTCTAGATTCATGACACGTGTAAATCTTCAAGATTTACTTATCAGTTGAGATAACAAAAAAAAAATAATTAACATAACTAAACAATCTGCCGTTAAGTAAATCTTGAAGATTTACACGTGTCATGAATCTAGAATATGGAGCATGAGATGGGGCATCGTTTTGGGGTATAGGGGATCCCGTCAACAAAAAAAATATAATTAACATAACTAAACAATCTGCCATTAAGTAAATCTTGAAGATTTACACGTGTCATGAATCTGGAATATGGGGCATGAGATGAGACATCGTTTTGAGGTAGGGGATCCCGTCCGCACACACACATAAATTTGATGGGATCAATACAAACTTGAGGGGGGTGAACCCCCTACAGCCTCTTCTGTCTCTGTCCCTGATATTGACAATTATCGAAAAGAAAAATATGTTTTGGCCCTTTGAAGATTATTTAGCCACAGTTCTCAAATATAATATGTTTCGACGACTAATATAGAATTATAATAAAAGCATTTGAATAGAGTATAAGTGCATCTCCTTAAGCCACACAAAACAATTATCGATAGCTTGTACATGTAAACTAACTTTATTTGATTGATGAGCAAAATAAAAATGCATGTCGTGGTCATCCACTAAGCTCCACAATGGCATATCCAAGTATATAATTAATTATGCGAGTGACAATTTAAATATATAGTGACAATATAACTAAAATTGTTATTAAATACATACAAGAAAATTTTTGTAATAATGATGAATGTTATAAATTTAATATATAGCGATAGGTAATTATCGGTATTAAAAATATGATAAAAAAAAAGTTACTCATTAGTTATATATCACTTTTGACAAATTAATTAGGAGACTGCATTGGCAATTCAATGATAATAAAAGTTGGTAAAATAACTGGATACAAATATTACCTCCATTTCATATTATTACTCGTTTAAAATTATTTCACACAAATTAAAAAGAATTTAATAATTATTATGTTTATATTTTACTTGAGCAATTTACACATACAGATGACTTAGTGAAACCTTTCGATAATTTAAAAAATTAATGACTCATTTAAGGAAATTTTGGAAAAAAAAAAAGTAATGCATTAAATACTGTCTTGTTTTCGTAAAATGATAGATATGTTGAAACCAAAATAAGATGATAAAAAGATTAATAATATGAAGTAGAGGTAATATTTTTGTTACTATTGAATATATACATAATGCAAATTATTATATATTATAACAAAACAAAATTATTATGACCACTTAATATGTAAGTGATATAATATTTTATAGTTTGACGTAATATTTTTTTCATTGTTACACCTATGTTAGTTAAAATGTGTACTATACCGTCTATGCTTATGCAGTACCTATATGTATAATAATTAAAAAATACATTCGCTCTTGTGCACATTCTGAACTTAACGAATAATACTTGTACTTTTGATACAACAAGTTCAATACACATAATATACATATTCCGGAATCCGTATAATACTTGACGAATAATATTTCATTTTATGAAATATTTACTATATTTACTTTAAAATGATAATACAATAAAAATTATTTATAGGTATAATATATTAAAATTAATTATAATTATTAATTGAATATCATTTAAATAACAAATTTGTAATATATACTTTATAAAAAGATTAATTAATATATAAAAAATTATACAATTCATATTATGATTATAAATTAAACAATGTAATGATAAATTTTGAATTTTTTTTATTATTCAAATTACATAAAAAGCATGATTTATGTAAAAATAATATCAAAATAACCCGTATTTTGTTCCTCAATGCCTTTTTCACATCCATATATACTCTACTTGTACTTTTACTAATTCATGTATTAGCCATTCTGTATTATTGGATTGATTTTATTTTTTACCATAACTTTAAAAAAATATTTATAATATATACGTACATATTAAATACCAAATATTATTCGTCCTGTATTTATCCATAAACAATGCATCTATTTTTTATTTTTTCAAAAACATTTTGGACAAGATCTTGTGTGTGTATGTGTGTGTGTTTATATATCATCATCATTCTCCCCTCCGCTAATCCAACATTCCTACTGCTTTCATTCATCTCTCCCCAAATTCTTGATCAGATTATATATATATATATATATATATATATAGAGAGAGAGAGAGAGATGGGAGACGCAGCGGCGGCGGCGAAGAAAATACTGCTTGGAAAGTACGAAATGGGGCGGCTACTGGGTAAGGGAAACTTCGCCAAGGTCTACTACGGCCGCCACCTCGCCACCGGCAAAGCCGTGGCGATCAAGATGATTAAGAAAGACGATGCGGCGATCAAGAACCACCGGATGGCGGAGCAGATCGAGCGCGAGATCACCGTCATGCGCCGCGTCCGCCACCCGAACGTCGTCGAGCTCCGAGAGGTCATGGCCACCCGCTCCAGGATCCTCCTCGTCATGGAGTACGTCCGCGGAGGCGCCCTATTCTCTCTGGTGGCGCGCTGCGGCCGCCTTCGTGAGGCAGCCGCCCGCCGGTACTTCCAGCAGCTCATCGCCGCCGTCGACTTCTGCCACAGCCGTGGCGTCTTCCACCGCGACATCAAGCCGGAGAACCTCCTCCTCAATGAGAACGGCGACCTCAAGGTCTCCGATTTCGGGCTGTCGGCGCTGAGCGGCGGCGGAGGCGCCGCCGCCTCAGGCGACGGGCTCCTCCACACGCAGTGCGGCACGCCGGCGTACGTCGCGCCGGAGGTTCTGAGGATGAAGGGCTACGACGGCGCCAAGGCGGACATTTGGTCGTGCGGCGTCGTTTTGTACGTTCTTTTGGCGGGCTTTCTCCCATTTCAGGATGAGAGTCTCATTGCCATGTGTAGGAAGATTTCTAGGGCTGAATATGAGTTCCCACCTTGGTTTTCTAGCGAATCAAGGCGTTTGATATCAAAATTGTTGGTTCCGGATCCAGGTAAACGGATCTCGATCCCGGGTATAATGCGGGTTTCGTGGTTCAAAAAAGATTTTAGAAAATCGAATTCCTTCTCGATCGAAGGATCCGAAAGACTCGAAGAGAAGGACGAGAAATTATATAATACGCACGAAACGATCAAAAAATCCCCCTCTTCTCCCGCCCTCCTGAACGCCTTTCAATTCATCTCGTCCATGTCGACAGGGTTTGACCTATCCAACATGTTCGAGGACCATAGGAAGGCGGGCTCCACATTC
Organism: Petrea volubilis; assembly: GCA_026212405.1. Classification (NCBI taxonomy): domain Eukaryota; kingdom Viridiplantae; phylum Streptophyta; class Magnoliopsida; order Lamiales; family Verbenaceae; genus Petrea; species Petrea volubilis. Next base: position 13,208,652 of record CM047879.1, read on the forward strand.
ACTTCGAGATGCTCAGCTAAAGCAACTCTTGGAAAAATCGAAGTCGTGGTGAAGAAACTAGGGTTCAAGGTTGGCAGGGTCAAGGACTTCAAGTTGAGGTTGGTGGGGTCCACCGAGGGCCGGAAGGGGCGGCTCTCGGTCACTGCTGAGGTGTTCAAGGTGGCACCAGAGGTGACGGTCGTGGAGTTTTCAAAATTTTCCGGCGACACGTTGGAGTATATTAAGTTCAGGGAAGAGGATGTTAGGCCAGCATTGAAGGACATTGTTTGGACCTGGCAAGGGGATGGTAGTAATTTTGAGTGTTGTGATCAAATTGGTGGTGAAAAATATTGCTCCGAGCGATGAGTTATTTATTTATTTTGAGTGTCATGATTGAATTTGAACCCTAATTAGGGTTGCATGCACTTGTTGATTTCAACTTTGTTGTGTTTGATTCCAATTTTTGGACATTCTTTTTTGTTTGTTTGATTTGATCACTTGATTGAGAGTTGTATTAAGCGTGATCTGTATATAATACCATCAATCTCAGATTGGAATTCATAAAATGCAATCAAATAAATTGAATATATCATTTATTATTACTTATTGTTTTTAGGATTAATAACATCAGTGTTTTTATTAATATTTTTTTATTATTATTTTATATATAATATGTTTGTGATCACTCAGGGCATTTGAAATGTTTTTTTTTCTTGGTCTTAATCATCCGATTTCGACTTATTAGCTGACTAATCCGAATCGGATACTACAGATACCTATTATGGGAGCGACCCTCCCTAAGTCAGTTGCTTCATTTATAATACCAGAGTTTGAACTTTAAATATTATTTAAAGAATCTAGCGTCTCATGCCGATAGATTAACTGATAGTTGATATCTGAAATATTTGCCATGTATTTGTTGGAAGAATAAAAAGTTGTTTGTGGGCTTTTAGCAATTAAGAATGGACAGGTCCAAATGACACTCGTTGTCCTCGTCAGGCCCAATGGATCCAAAACCGACCCAAATTCAATGCTTACAAGCAAACTGACATTGAAAAAAGAAAAAGTAGAAAAACAATTTGGGATATTTCGAAAAAGACATATCAGTCGATTAAATAAAATGCCTCAGGAAATAAAAATGGAAGAAAAGGATAAGGAATTAATTTTTCATACTAAAAGAGATTAAATTTTTGATTCATGGTTACCCTGATAATGAACCTTTATTTTTTTTTAAAACTCATGTAATACAATCAAACTCACGTTACTTCTCAAACTAACTATATCATTTACAAATCAAATAATTTTATCATAAATAAATAATGAACAAACTACTATTACAGTAAAACAATATTAAGGTAGGAATAAAGATCCACACGTACATCGGTGGGCAATAGAACTCAAGACAGTAGAATTTTGAGATCTCAATTTCGCCAGTTGAGCTATGCCTCATCAACGATAATGAATTATTTCGTCAAATATTCAGGTTTCTAGGCTGATGAAATTTGACAAATATATATAAAATTGTTTTTATTACTAAATTCACACACATACAAAAACTAATTGTAATAATTAAGTTAATTTGATTATACCATCTCTTTTCCACGTAAAATGGGTAAAGGGATTTGCTCAAGTTATAAGCTGACTTCTCTTTCGGCACATTTTCATAAAAGGATAAAATTACAATCTCACTATTTTTAAATACAGGACAATACCTAAAGATCAAGCATTCATATTCGATGACGGATTTCGACGTTATCAAAATTTTATTTCTTATTTGTCAAGTCTATAGATTCTTATTAATTAATTCTGTGAATTAGATTATCGCATTTCTTTATGGACATTGGTGCTCGAAGCAATAATTGTAACGTGCTTGCTTGTTCTCTAAAAATGATTTCTAATATTTTAATGGCCACCTTTCATATTAAAACAAAAAGGTTGCTATTGATCTCTCTCTCTCTCTCTCTCTCTCTTTCATATTAAAACAAAAAGGTTGCTATTGATCTCTCTCTCTCTCTCTCTATTATTATTTATCAATAATTTTTCGTTGTAGTGGTTTTGGTTGGTTGAGTTGAGTGGGGCGGAACTTAAAGCTAGAAAATTTAAAAGAGGAGCTTATTTGGATTGGTTTGTTTTTTCAGAAGAAACATGTATTTTTTGAAAAAAAAAAACACTTCAAAGAAAAAAAAATTGTATTCCGATCGATTTTCTTTTAAAAAAAAAACAGAACCAAAAAAAAAGTTAAAAATAGTCTTTTTTTTTAAGAGCTACCTCATAGTAGTCTCAATTAAAAATATATTTTAAAATACTTTTAATTATTATATCTAAATATAAAAATATTTAACTTTAAAAAAATTATTTTAAAAAATATCGTTCGATAAATATTATTTTTTAAAATATCCAAATCGACCAATAGTCCGTGTAACAAAGTGTAACAAAAATTGTCGTAGTCCTTTTTTGAGAATTTTTTTTTAATAATCAAAAAGTTGCTCGAGGTAGTAGTATAATAATGCGAAGTCTGTACAATATATGTATAACAAATTGTCAAAAAAAAGTAATTTTAGTGACTAAAATACGAAAACGACAATACCTTGCGGGTGGAGTTGGCAGCGGCATTTTTTGACCTCTAAATGGGTCCACAACGGGTCTCGAGTTTCGGTTTTAAAATTCAGATATGTTTTTATCAAATTATACGTGTACTTTTTACTTGTCAATATACATACAAATTTATATATAATATATATAGTTATACTTTACAACAAGATGTATATGCTACAAATATAACCATATATAAATATAAATATGATATATAAGTATATATATATGTGTATATTTTAAAATTTTTAACTTCTTAAAAATTAAAATATTCTCAAAAGAAATTTATAGATAATTATCTATTTGTTGATATTATTATTACAATATTTTTAAGAAGTTATGGTGATTTCTTTAAAAAGATAAAAAAGACTTTAAAATTCAAAACGAGTCAGAACTAATCCAACCTGAAGGATCCAAAATCATATATATATATATATATATATATATATATTCAGATTAAATCTAAATCTAATTATAAAACTTTAACCGAGGCGAATTTCAAATTTTACCGAATCTACCCCGTTGTTATCCCTAATCCGGAAAAGTAATTTTATCCTAAATTTATTTTTATCCCAAGTCTTGATCCAAATTCTTCGAGGTCCACCCTTTATATTATTCTTTGCCCAATTTTCTTTCGTTACGTAATTATGCTTGCATCACTGCATGGAAACTGCCCCCAACATGTACTTTTATTTATTTAATTTTTTTCCTATTATCCTTCTGGAAATTTCCATAGATTTTCAAGAGTACGAGGATCGAGAATAATCCCGTTGCTTAATGCATTCCAATTAGTCTTTCAACTTCCACTCAAGCGCAATTTTTTATTGTGTTTTTATGCACTGGAAGGACAGTCGACTCTAATTTTAAATTTATATCAAATTAAAATTTATTTATATTTTTTTAAAAAAATTAATTTTATTTTCTTAAATCATAGAAATACTTTTGATATTTTACAAACTTTGATATGGTATTCTAAACAAAAATTTCAGACTCTGTCCTTATTCCTGTCGCCAAGTAGTACTTTGTCTTTATATTTTCTTTGAAGTTCTAGGAAAGCTAGTCGAGTTGTTCATTAACTTCATTTGTTGATAAATATGTTAACTTTATGTTTAATTTGTGTTAGTTAATTGAGTCCATCTAGTTGTGGCCAAAGTTGGGACTAATACAATGTCTATTTGCAAGAATATTTGTTGATAACCTGATATCTTGGTAAAATTTGTCAATTTTTAGATGTTTTCTCAATTTTTTTTTTTTGGCTAAATTTCAAATAAGCACTGTCTTAAGTGAGAATTGTAAAAGTTTAAAATTAATAATTTCTAACCTACCGTTGTTTTTTTCCAATAGTTGAAACTTGAAAGGTACTCAATACCTCAACTATATATATATATATATATATATATATATGGGATAAAAACACTTAATCCCCCAAACTATGTTATTTTTTGTATATTGCCATGCGAACTTTTACAACTTGCACTTTACATTATTTATGCTTAACTCCTCCAGTTATTTTTCGGTAATAAGTGACTTCTCGCATAAGAGTCGTGTCCTATTTTCATTCATTTTTATTGACGAAAAATAATCGTAGGAAATTAAGTGTGAAAAATATAAATTTTAGATGGTAAGATGCACCTCGTAAAAAAAGGAACATATATATAGGGAGCCTGAATTGGATCTCAATTAGGGGCGTGCAGAAAAACCGAACCTGAACCGAACCAACCGAAAACTGACACAGTCAAACTGAACCGAACCGAACCGAAGTAAGTTTGATTCGGTGTTCGATTTTTTCGGTTTTTAACCATGGTTAAACCGAAAATATTTGGTTTTCGGTTTTCGATTAACAAAGAAAACCAATTTTCTTTAATTAATAATTTTAAAAAATAATTATTTAATAATAATAATTGGCTGGCCAAGGTTTGTGACTTAGATGTCTTAGATATTATTATGTACTTTGGTTGCAAATTTGACATTTGCGTTATGTAATTTTGATGTAATTTGGAGTGTTATTTTAATGTAATTTGATGTAAAACTTGTAAGTTTTGACGTTATTTTGGAGTTTGACACTTAATTGCAAGTTTGATATAATTTGAAGTGCTATTTGGGATGATTTGATGTAAAACTTGATGTAATTTGAAGTATCTTTTTTCTTTTTCGGTTTTTTTGATTTTCTCGATTTTTTTTGTCCATTTTTTAACTTGTATTGTTTTTTTTAGATTTTTTTTGGTTAAAATCAAAACCGAACGGTTAAAACTGAAAACTGAACCGAAGGGTTTCGATTCGATTTTCGGTTCTCAATTTTGGAAAACCAAAAGTTCGATTAACCGAATTGAAAAAACTGAACTTGCGGTTTTAACCGAATGCACCCCCCAATCTCAATATCTTTCCTTAAACAGAAAAGAAGTGATATCGATCAATTTACCCAAATGGATGGCCAAATTAAAATACCATTTATTTTTAGCAAATTATAATTTTTTTTAAATATTTAGTAATCTTTAATAATTTTTATTTTCAAATACTCACAAATTTTGCTATTCATTACTTCTTTTCAAAAAAAATCTAAATTGTTTAGCACTTAAAATATGCAGAAATCCTCGCAAGCACATGTAATTAGGATGATATGGTCTTATCTCAATACTAATCAAGTGGATTAGTGAGTTATTAAATTGTACCAGACAATACTAAAATATTTTAATTATAATGTTATCCTAATGTTCCACATTCAACAATTTATATAAATTGACTTGGATAAAACCCAAACTAGCATAATGAAATTTCGCCAAATAAAGAGTAATTAACGATAAGACAAGCATTAGTTTCCCTATTCATTAATCTTGACTCTTGACCAATGAAGCAACCAAGTACAAATTGACAGGAAATTCATATTGTACCATCTACTAACTCCAAACTGACGTTGCTTGGAAAACGTCATGAACACACGCACACACGCGTGCGCGCGCACACACGCATATGAAATTTAATCTGGATATGGTTTGGACAAATTAATTTTAGTTAGGCGACGAGCGAATTATACTTCGTCATGCAATCAGTACTGTTTATTTTCCTTCAATGATAAACCAACATATTATATATCTAGTTTTTACGACGGATTTCATCGATGATAAATTTGTTAATAAATGTCTTATCATTGATTTTTTTTTAAACAATTTTGTTTACATTGAATTTTGTCATAAATCCATCACAAATACTATAAATTTGTGACAGAATCTGTCAATCACAAATTTCACGTTAATGAAGAACATATTTGGATAACTTGTAATTTAGACTAGAAATTAATTTTTATTTTCCTATACACTAGCTTTTGTGACTTTTTTTTTGGATAACTTGTAGCACGATGCTAAAGAATGTTGGGAAGTCAATTGAAGTCTTTGTAAAATAGTTTTTTCCTACCAAAAAAAAAAATCTAATAGAAAGAATTGAATATGACGACTTTGGTATTCAAAATATTAATTTTTTTGTTTATAGAAAATTTTCTATTAAAATTTATTTATATATCATCCAAACAAGATAAGATTCGTTGTACGCGGACTACACGCGACGCAATCTCTATTGATATTTCAAATTAAAAATTCAATTCGAACAGTCTTTCGTCAACAACCCTGAGTTTGTCTTTATCATCGGATCATGACACATATATGCAACTAATGATATAATTTGACACGGTTTAACAAGAGGTCTCGTGTTTAGTTGGCCGTAAAATAAAAATTCTTGTAACCTAACAAATATTATTAATGATGAATAAAAGGTGTAGTTACTTAATACATTTTATTATTGATAATTTCTCATCGATAACTAATAGATTGGAGCACGGTCGATGCGTATGCAAAATAAAAACTAGATACATATTGTCACATGTCTAAATTTGAATAATATAAAATTATAATATTATGATATGTTAAATTTATGACATTCAAAAATGTTAGATTTAATATCTTAAATTATATGGTTAAAAAATAAATAAAAATTAAGGTAAAACATATCTTGAAGATAAAATAGAGGATAAAGAGAATAACAAAAAGATAAATAATATTACGTGAAAGAGATGAGAGAGAAACGAGGGGAGGGAAAGATGTTGGGTATGGGAGTGGGGAGAGGGGAGAGAAATGATAAATAGAAAAAAAATAATAATAAGGGTAATTTAGTCAAAATATTTATAGAGATCAAAATTCAAATGTAATGGCCTCATACTTTATATACAACTAGTCGGTGGGACACATTCAATATGTGTAAAAAAAAAACTAAAATATAATTGAATTACATATTTAAATTGTGAATATAAAATTAAAATATTTATTAGATTTTAAACATTATTATATATTATTTTAATTATTTGTAATGTATGTATTTTATTAAATTTGTTATAAAAAAAATAGTTTAAAATAAAGATAAAATTATAAGATTAAAAAAATAAATAAATAATTAAAAATTAAAAAAATATATGAAAAATTATATATAGCGACAGAGTAGGGAGAATGAAAAAATAAATAAACTAAAAGTATATTAATAGTTGGAGAAGGGAGAAGGGAGAAAAATATAAACGAAAATAGAGACATCAAAAGAGTTCAAAGAGATTAAAGTAGTTATTAAACCTCCTAGACACTTTATTAATAGTAATATAATACATAGATAGATATAGATAGGTTTTTTTTTTTTTTGGTATTATTGAATTAAATTAGGTATATTAACTAAGCTTTTTACCTATTGAAACTCAAATATAACTTAAAAAATTGGAGGATATTAAAAAATTTGCAAATTCTATGGCCAAATCATGTTCCAATCGAATTTCAAGGTAATGATCCAACAAAAACAAAGAATGACATTTTGTGATTATTTATTTTATTTTATTTTATTTTATTTTATTTTATCTTATCTTATCTTATCTTATCTCTAAAAGGCATGAAAAAGACCTTCAAATAAATATGAATGCATTGCAAATCAAGAAATAAAGAACAATCTTTTAAATTATCATCAATTCACAACACATTTTCGAAGGCAATTTATAAATATTTAGAAACCTTAAATGCTTATTTACTTTTAATTTTTTCTAGGATAATCTATAATTATTTTGATTAATATATCCCAAAATTTATATGTATTTTTAATACATATGATGACGTAAGATTGATTACCTAATAGGCTAATATGTCCCTCGTTTTCTGGTCGAGCATTGACTTCTCTCTCAATGAGTGAGCTCTAGAAGAAATTATTTTTCTTAAGTTTCATTTAAAAATCATAATTGGTTGTTTTTTGAAAAATATGCCAAGTGTCCAATAGTTAAGCGGGAGTATTTCCACACCTGCTCCATTAAGGTACAGGATTCCAAAATTAGTCAAAAATTCATGATATATATATATACATATATTAGAAAATTCTAATGCAGACTAAATTCGATCGAATTAGTATTAATCAAGTAGTGATTAATTTACAATTTTCGTGTCATTGGAATAGAGGCCAATCATATAAAAAGTGAGATAATATTTACTATATGATTAAGTTGGCAGTTCAAGTCGAGTTTAGACTAAAATTTTCCTATAAATACTTAGGAATAATTAATTAATAATAACATCAATTTCTATCATTAGTCGTAGTTCGTAAGTGACTAACGTTGGTCACCCTTAATTTTAACCGTTAGGCGTGCAATATTTAATCTAAACCATTAATTTTTATATGACATATAAATTGTTCTACAGGTAAATTGGAAAGGTCACCTACTATACAGGTTGTCAAGGGATTTTTTATACAACGATTATTGTAGTAGACCATTTATGGCCTACTAAATATTAACCAATTAAATTTTTATTTTTGACGTAAAAAAGGAAAGTTAAAAATTTAATGATGTTGGATTCATTAGATTATTATTACTCATTTTTTTTTATTCATTGGAAAAGTACATTACTAATATTTGTTTAAAAAATTACCATGGTACTCATTATAATATTTTTATTTTTTAATACCATGGTACCATTATAATCTGTATATTTTGTATGTTTTAATACCATGGTACCATTATTTTTTATTTTTTAATTTTAAATACCATGATACTCACTATAACTTTTTTATTTTTTAATTTAAGAAATGTATATTAACCAGGATAATTAATTGAAAAATATGATAAAAAATCAAATACTAAATTGATACCAAAATAAATAATATTTATAACTCAAAACTTCAAATATATGTTAATAGTTGATTAAACTGTACATTTAATTTATTTTTTTAACATATTTCAAAAAATGTTATCACATTCATTACGAATTATTTTAAAAATATACATAGAATATGAACATCTAGTTTTTAAAAATGAAAAACAAATTTTATAAAATATGGATATCAATATTAAGTAAACTATTTATATTATCCGTAGATTTACTCCAAAATGATTGATCTGTAGTCATACTGAATAATGTATTTTTAAAACCAATTTGTATGTATAAAATACAAAGAGAGGAGTACAACAAGCATTAGTTAGGAAAAGAAATTATTTTTTTTTTAATTATTAATGGAGATATGCTATGAAACACAACAACAACATCAACAACAACAATAATAATAATATAAAAATCGTTTATTGATTTGAATAGTTATGGTTAATATGTATAATGAAATATTATTTGCACATCCTTTGTTTGACTTATTTAAAATAAACAAAATATATATAAATAGTTTATTTGAATTTATTATTTTTCCTAGAATTTGTATTTTATTTGAACGCTTATGAATTCATATAATATTTTTCGTACTAGCGAGTCAATATTTTTAATGATAACTTATTATTCGTCCCTAATAATAATAATAATAATAATAATTTTAGTTAAATTCATCCATGAGAACACTTAAAATAGAATAATAATATTATTCTCTATAAGTAATGAAATAAAATATGATGCAACTTTTATTTAATTGAAGCTAAATATTTAAATTGTAGTAGAAATAACTTATCCTAAGAAGTATTAATAATTAAGGAATTTTTTTGTATAGGGTTAATAATTAAATGAATGATTTGTGAGAGAGATAGAGAGAATATGGAACGAGAGAACGAGAAAAATTAGGAAACATGGAGAGAGGGGGGAGGAGAGAGAAATTTTTGACTCATGATAGCGGGTTGCTCAAAAATTAAAAAAACTTACAATCTGTTAAAATATTTTATTTTAAAATTGTACACATGGCATTTTTTTAGAGGGTGCCAAGGTTAGTCACCTACAATTGTAACTAATCATAGAACTTCCCTAGTTTATTTGACTTATTTAAAATAAACAAAATAAATGTAAATAGTTTATTTGTATTTATTTTTTTCCTGGAATTTGTATTTATTTGTACGTTTATGAATTCATATAATATTTTTCGTACTAGCGAGTCAATATTTTTAATAATAACTTGAAAAAGATATATATACTGATATGATTGAATGTCAAATATTATTCGCCCCTTATAATAATAATAATAATAATAATAATAATAATAATAATAATAATAATAACAATAATAATAGTTAAATTCATCCATGAGAACACTTAAAAGAGAAAAATAATATTATTGTCTATAAGTAATGAAATAAAATATCATGCAATTTTTATTTAATTGAAGCTAAATATTTAAATTGTTGTAGAAATAATTTATCTTAAGAAGTCTTAATAATTAAGGGATTTTTTTTGTATAGGATTAATAATTAAATGAATGGTTTGAGAGAGAGACAGAGAGAATATGGAACATTAGAGAGAGAGAGAGAGAGAGAGAAATTAGAAAACATGAAGGAGAGGGGGAGGTTAGAGAAATTTTTGACTCGTGATAGCGGGATATCCAAAAATTTAAAAAACTTCTAACTTATTAAAATATTTTAAAATTGTACATGTGTCATTTTTTTAGAGAGTGATTAAGATTAATCATCTACGATTGTGACTAATCTTAAAACTCTCGATGTAACTATCATGTTTTGGGCAAGAGAAAGTGGTACCTTTTGATAATTGAACTTAAGGGACCATTATTTATAAAGGTTGCAAGACTCGTCAATACTCATTTCCATTTTTATCCCCAGAAACTTAAAATGGAACAAAATTGACTGGCTATTTGTAAATACAAATATACTAAGGTCATTTAACTTTATAAATACAAGTATACAAACTTATCATCAGATTAAATGAATGACGATTCAAACGATTTCTTTAATGATGACCATTGACTTAAACAATTTTCTTCGATATTATCAGAACATGCAAAGTTAGATCCTTTATTACTCACTTAAAACAATTACGTATCATTTTGGCGATTCACCTTACACACTACAAACTTCTAGCGGGCCAATAAATTTGCACCAATAGTCCACATCCCCCCAGAAAATGAAATAACCATCCGAGTTACAAGATATACACATGCAACCCCTTAGGTCAAGTTATAATACTCAAACAAGGTCATATAAATATTCATTACATATATATATATATATATGGAGAGAGAAAGAGAGGGGAGGGGGAGGGGGGGGGGGGGCATGTTTGGGATTGTGTAGTACACTAGCTTGAGTTGTAGCCTGTAGGGCAAGACATGTACACATTCAAGTGTGTGACAATTCAATGATGACTAAATTTCTCCAGACGTAAATTTCGTGACACTTTCCTTGCTTATTAAAACCACGACTTAGACTTGACTTTAAGGATAAGTCTTGCTCATCCTCTCTATAAGTACCTTACTTTGCCCACACGTATTCCATTCAGCCACTTGATAATTAATCTTAAACTAGTAAACTATATTTTTCATAATTATATATCTCCCAAAGTATTAATTTCTCAAAACTTTATCTGCAGTAACAGTTCGAATGGACACATCTTTTCCGGGCTCAACTCTTACTATTGACCTCAACTCTAACCCCATGCACAACGCTAGTGAAACTCCGGTACGTTAAAATCATTGAAAATCTTTATTCTCTCCTTTTATTTTGTCACAATATGAAATATATTAGAGAAAAAAAAATGCTAGGTTATATGAAATATTATGCTGTTTTTTTTAACAGAACTCGGAGTTTGAACGGAATTTCACCGACGAAAGAGAGTCGCTTGTGAAAGATGAGGTGAGTAAAGGCTAAAGTTCTATGTGTCGACTACTTGACATTCTAAAATATTAAATTTTAAGTAATTTTAACTCGAAAATTTTCCCCAAAACCAACAAGACTTGCTTTTATACTTTTTAGAAATCCATTCTCATCCTATCAAGTTTAAATTCTTTGCTCCGTCCTTGTGACGACGACCACATGAGGTCGCATGGTTTAACTAAACATGCAACCTCTCTTATTTCGTGGGACGGGAAAAAAAAAGTGTTTATTTTTTCAGTATTTGGCTACTAAATTCTAAGCTGTTATCCTAAACTTCAAATTGCTAATCTCCGATTTGAAAATAACTATATACGTGCATGCAGCAACACGACCTCATCCAGGAGTTGAATCGCGTGAAATCAGAGAACAAGAAGCTGACTGATATGCTCACAATCATGTACAAAAATTTCATTGATTTAATGCAAAAACACTGTGAGGATGAGCTCTCAATGACCAGGAAGAGGAAGGCAGATCACTGTGAAGTTTTCAAATCAAATGTTTCTAAAGTTTATATCCGAATTGATCCATCCGATACTAGCCTTGTAAGTATAACTCCCTCCCTCTCTCTCTCTCTCTCTCTATATATATATATATATATATATATTACTTGATATAGACTTGACGAGGGTGACTGTCATAGGTAGTGAAGGATGGATACCAATGGCGAAAATATGGACAAAAGGTGACGAGGGACAATCCATCTCCTAGAGCTTACTATAAGTGCTCTTTCGCCCCGGCTTGCCCGGTCAAGAAGAAGGTGCGCGCGCATTCCCGTTAGTTATGGATAAATCATATGCGCTGTTGTGTCATACACGCGCATTATTTATCTGAATATTCAAACAAAGATTAAAGCCTAAACAAAGCATGAAATAACTTATACTCATTCTTTGAAGTTGGTTTATATTCTTATAGGTACAAAGAAGTGCAAATGACCCATCTCTTTTAGAAGCCACATACGAAGGCCACCACCACCACCACCACGGCCACCACTCTTCTTCAGCCGCGTCACCACCACGACTAGCCGGAGCTTCATCCCCCGGCCGGACCCTTGTTGAATCTATTGATTTCACAGATCCATTAACTTGTAGCAAGATTCAAGACGCTATTGCAGCCACTGAGGGCAGTGAAATTCATCAGTTTTTGGTTGAACAGATGGCTTCTTCGTTGACGAAAAATCGCAGTTTCACAGCTGCACTAGCTGCAGCCATAACAGGGAGGATATTAGATGAGGCTGTATCAGAGAACAATGATGAAATTGTATCAAATTCAAGGGATTTATCAGTTTAGCTAGGGAAATAAAATATTTTGTGCACATAAGTGCCTTTAGTAAGGAAATTTGATGTTATGGTTTGCCATTTGCATAAGAAATTGCAAGCCCATTTTAAATATAAAATGAATTTATTCAGCACTCCCTCAATCCCAATTACATAACCTTGTGACCTGCCTGAAAAATTCTAACTCAAACCCGACTTGAACGAATCCGACTAATTATGTAGCAGGTGTTAATACACTTGACATGTAATTAGTCATTCTTCCTAAATTATACATCAATCGCACAACAAATATAAAAACTCGCCACATGACTAGTCCCAACGTAACCGAACCCAATACAGGCAAAAATTTCTTGGTTTGGCGGACGACTACTATTTTTAAGCTGAAGTCGGCCTTTTCTCATGCACTCAACTAATGGGAAGTGGAAATGCAAGGCGATAGCAAATACTTGGGGGTATATATAGAAAAATTCTTGTATGCACTCAATTTGAACCTTACATAAATACTCAAATTGTCGTATCATTAACTCACATTGGAAAAAATATATATTAATATATAAAATTTAACATAATCTAAACCGTTTGATCCACATGTAGAGCCCAAACGCCAGATTCATATAAGAATTCTTCGACCCTAAGAAGATCCCAATTGAGTACTTGGGATGTACCAAGAAACAAACGAGGCTCATAAATTCAAGAGAATAAGCAAAAGCAAAGGCAATTAATTAGGTTTCGCATCAAAGAAGACCGTGTCTAGAATTTAAGAGAGAAGTATGTTATAGTCAACATAATTAGACGATGTTTAGGATTTACTTAAAGAAAATCCTAACATGCAAACCAACACAAAGTTAGGAGGCTCTATACACACAATTCATCATCAATACATCACAGAGGAACCTTAGCACAGCTCAGTGTCAAACTTCAGAGATATCCCCATGCTGAACAGCTCCTGACACAGCAGCTTAGCCCCATACGGTACGTTCACCCTCACCACATCTTCCACCGAATCGCAGAAACGACAGTAGGGCCCGCGAATCTTCCTACCCCCAAACACGGGCCTCTGGATAACATTCGCCATGTTCTTGCATTTCCTGCATATGTGCATTTGGGAGGAGTCGCTGAGCGTGAAGAGGCGTTCGTGCAGGTTAGCTGCTGCACCGTGGGCTATAAGACAGTCCCGTTCCATCTCGCCGAATTTGATCCCACCAAACCGTTTCCTGTCAGCCACTGGCTGTCGGGTGAGAGGGTGCACGGGGCCAGTGTTCCTGAATTTCACCTTGTCTTCAGCCATGTGCGTGAGGCGCTGGTAGAATGTGGGCCCCATGAAGATAAGGGACTCAACCTTTTCACCCGTGCGACCATCGTAGACTCTCTCATCTCCCCATCTCGAAAACCCGAGCCTGAAAGGATGCAGTTATATCACTCGGAGCATATATGATGAAACGACGAATAGTGAGACTACTACAACAGATGCATGTTGTATAGAAATAATTACAGCGCCCTCCCTTGTAACCATGTCCAATTATGAAAATCTCCCATCTTGGTTTCAGAATTAAAGATACTTCCAGTTTAACTATGTCATTGTACGAATTTTAACAAACTTCCACATTGCTCTCACATGCATAGATGATGTTATCCTAGATCAACTGTTAGTTTTGATCTTTCGATGGTTAGGATGGGGTATTGTAATTGCAAAACCCACTGGGGGGACTCTCTGTAATTGCATCTGATTACATAGGAGAAAGGTGCTAATTGAACTTGTGTACATAAGGTAACAAGACATGTGAAGATTAAACAGTTACTAGTCCCCATCGCAAAACGAGATACATACCTGTGAAGCTGGGCTGTTATATCTTCAACCGACGGGGTTGAAAACGGGGTGGCATATTTCAGACCACCCCCAAGTGCAATCCCTTTGGCCAAAGCAGCCTCTAGAAGTTGACCAGGCGTTTGTCGGGACGGAAATGCATGAGGGTTTATCACAATGTCTGGAACTATTCCTTGTTTGGTGAAAGGGAAGTTTTCCTGAGATTCCAGGAATCCCAGAACACCCTTCTGCCCATGCATGCTTGAAAACTTGTCTCCAAGGCACGGAGAACGAACCTAGACAGCCACATGTGCAACCATTACTACCACACGGTGAATGAGTCCCGTATGAAATAATAAAAGGAGACACAACAAAGGAGCAGGGAAAAGAGGTTGGTTCTTATCTTGATGTGTGAACGCAAATATGTGTCTTATATCACAACAGAAACAGCAGCTTTAATCCCTTAATGAAAGGCATGCAAAAATTGAGCAACTTTAAGTTCATTGGTGTGTTTGTATTTGTTTATTTTAATATTAGGCATTGAGGGAGACTAAGTTTAAAACCAGGACCTCTCCTCGCATAGAGAAGAGATGATGCCACTACAATCCAAAAAAGAGCTTACACATGTGTATATATATATATATACATACATATGCAAACTTACCTGTCTCAGTGATACTACAGCAAAGTTCTTCCCCTCATCATTAGCTGAAAGCACAACCTTCTGAACCATACCCCTCTCCGTATGCTTGAGCTTGATGCTATGATCGACCCCAGATGCAGCATGCTTACCAATAACTATATCACCCGTTTGGAGATTCGCACCAATGTAAGGAAACCCATCATCATCGAGGCTGTCAACACGTCCAATCTTGCTTTGCATCTTTCCAAAGCTAATCAGCTCGTCAGTCTTCACCTTTTTACCCGGGGGAGCTACTTCTAAATTTTCAACCTCAGCTTTATAACTCCTCACATGTTCAGTCCTAAACATACCACGCTCCAAAGAAGCACGGTTCATCACCAATGAGTCCTCTTGATTGTACCCAAGATGAACATTGACAGCCACGATCGCGCACTGCCCATTAAAGAACTCAGGCCGGGGGGGCATCCCCTTATGGCGATCAGCATACTTGGATTTCCCAAGGCAATCTGATAGCATGGTTTTGAAAAGTGGCCTTTGGGGGTAATATAGTTGATGAGTATTTGTATCTACTCTGATGCTGGGATTTGTAGTTGAGAACCCCATGGCTTGCTGAGAGTGCTTTTCAGATTGGTAGAGAACTCTTCTTGCATGATCATGATTGGCGAAAGGGATGAGCCCACAGCTTAGGCCTAGTAAGAAAGAACTGTCGAGCTCACAGTGGGTGTATTTTACAGGTGGGTTCTCTAATTCAGCTGTGAAGAGGTTCTCTACTTCAACTGCGAAGAGATCTCTTATGCCTGCAAAGAGGTCTCTTATGCCCCATGCAGTTTGACAATCTTCTTCCTCTTCAGGTCCTATGAACTCCACTATTCCACTATCTAGAAGAGATTGAAACAGAAAATCTCCTTTCAAATCTTTGATTTTCTTTAAATTCTGAACGACCAAAAGAGGGCGGACTATCCTTCCAGCATCAGCAAATATACGCACTTCGCCATGGTGCTTGTCCCTTTTGATTTCAATCTTCAAGGAAAAAAAGGGAAGATATATATGAGAACACAACAGAAATACATGCAACACACTGCCCACAGATATGTGTGCATACAAAAGGCACTTGCCTCAGAGGTCAAGCTACCATGGCACCGGGGCCGGGGGAGGGGCGGGGGGGTGGGGGGTCCAAGGAAGAAGGGAATAACATCCTACTTTGAAATCCAAAACAAGTTCGATTTCTAAAACATTAAAGCCTCCAAAGAATTCTACCACACTAATGTTACCAAAAACACTTATCTGCACATTTTTAATCTTTATTTTTGGAATGGGTGGGGGTTGTTCAGAGTGCGAAATATTAAATGAGTGCAAGACAACCTGATAAGGGATTTCCATCCTGCGGCGCTTACGTCTTAGCTTAGCAGCAAACGATGAGGAATCTTTGCACATTCCAACCCAGTCTCCATCCAGAAGAACTTTGTGCTTTCCATTGAGCAAACTTGAAGTATCATCACCCAAATCTTCCATCCCACACTCGTGAAATTTTTGAAGAAGACTCTCCTTATCCAGAATATTTGTACTGACAAGACCCATGCTTGCCAGATTCTTAACCAGTCCACAATTTTCTCCATCCGGTGTAGAGAGGAAGCAAAGTTTCCCCCAATGCGACGGGTGTCTGCAGCACCAATGTCAACAATCATGAGACATTCATTTATCAAGTAAAAGAGAAAAAAGGTTCAAAAGCCAACAAAAACAAGATTCAAAAACTATGAGATAATGAGATAAACCCAACATGTCACCAGTAAAAAACTAGGGATAATCACATCTACACCCCCTGAGGTTTGGTGTAAATGCACCAAGACTCTATGAGATCTGCATAATTATAGAAATCACCACTTTCATCAACCAAACCTCGAGGGATGCAGGTGTAATTATCCCAATGAATTACATTCTCCAACCAGATCAAAGCAATTCATTTGAAAAAATTCACATCTTGGAAACTAGATAAATATATAACTTTCAACAACTTACGGGTATCGGGCATCACCAACCCTGCCTGTGTATGAAACTTGTTGCCGAGTCTTTCTCATATCAGATGTTGCCTGCAATGGATTTGTTCTTCTGATAGTAGCCACTATACCAGAAATCCTCTCCATCTTTTTATAAGGATGTGACCAAGCCCCAGTTGAAAAAGCTCTAGAAAGACCATTGGTTATAATCGAGGCATCCAAGTAGTGGTCAATAGGCTGCACCTCTCTATCTCCATATAGGTCCCTTTGTATAGCTTTAACCATACGCCTCTCAGCATGTTTAATGTGAACCTTCAACTCTCGCTCAAGTAGCTCACCAGCCAACTCCAATCTCTTGTTTCTGAGATCATCCCTGTTATCGACTTTGCGGGCTCCTCTATAAGCCTCTAACAGACATTTGACCATGTAAGCAAGAAAACAAGCCTTTTGAGCTGAGGTTTTGAGGTTTGGAAAGAGGTAGTTTTTTATGCATTCTTCAACCGATTCTGAAGGTGGGAATTTACAAGCCTCCATGAGTTTTTTGATGTGTTCTACTGCATTGTCTCCCTTACGAAAACCATCATACTTTTGATCAGCATCATAAACTGATGACATAAGTATGTTTGCAATGGCACAATCTTCAATGTCCACATCAATCATCTTTACCACCTCTTTGTCATTTGGTACACCCAGGGCAAAGAATAGAAGCCAGATGGGAATTTCAGTGACATAAAAGTAGACTGTAAGGATCCTTTTTTCTTCTGCAATGTTCTCCACCTTTGGGATTAATTTTATGTAAACTCTTCTTCTTTTTGAAACAGGCCGATATGCAACAGTCCAGGTGGGTTCTTTGGCCACCCACAATCTCTTCAGGCATATTTGCTCCTGTGCAATAAATGTCTGCAGAAAAAATTGAAGGTTATGAATCAATTATTTCAAAGTGGTAGTTGTGGAAAACTAGATGTGTGTGCTTGAAATTTTAATAAGTATAATAAACAAACTGGGTCCTTATGCAGCAATATGTAAATTTTGTGTGGTATTTATGTTTCAGTTATTTGAATTTATTATACAAAACAACATGTTTTGGAAAAAAATAATACAAGTGAATAATTTAGTTTGTGAATAAAGTGGAGAGAAAAAAAGAGAAATGTAGGGTGGGGGGGGGGGGGGTGGGTTAAGTTGATAAATGATGGTCATTATATTGGAATTAAATTTCTTAATTTGGGTCAATTTTGTCCATAGACGACATAAAACACACCAAAAGTTGGTTTTAGTGCTTTATATATAGTGTAGATAGAGATAACTGCATTTGCCAACAAATCCAACTGAAACAGGATACTCCTGATAAGGATTAAAAACCTAAACATATTGACCAAAAAATGAAGTTAAAGATTTTAAACAAAGACAATTTTACCAAGTTCAATGGGGAAAAAAAAAAGTTAAAGAAAGTGGTCAAGCAATAAGGAAATCCGTATTAATTCCAATCCTTAACCATATTACACTATCTTTGCAGGTTTGAATCCCAAAAGAGGCACTATCACAAAACAATAATTGACAAAAAAATAAACATATTCTACTATCACAAAACAATAATTGACAAAAACATGCACATTTAAACGTCACCTTCTCAGCACCCTTGATAACAAAGTATCCTCCTTGGTCAAATTCACAATCCCTTTTCTCAGATTCACTCATCCAGCATAAGTCTGACTTCACCATGACCGGTAGTCTCCCGAAGTTGGCTTCACTCTCATACTCATGAAGTGTTGTCTTCTCAACAAATTTGTCTACGCCAGTTTTGAACTTGTCACTTCTGGCGAGACCTATCGTGTAAACCTGCAAAGTTTGATGATTGAAAATGATCAAAAACCAAACACTGTACGAAAAGCAAAACGAAATGCTATATTACTTGAAAATAAGCATTACAAACATTCATAAGAAGGCAATTTATGAAAGTGAAATCAAGTACAACAAAGAGAGAAGTAGAAAATAAAAATGAGATAAACGAAATTCTAAAGGGAATCTCCCAGATAGTTATAAAGACTAGCATCTTAACCTATGCCATCAAATCACCAAATCTCCTAACTTTCATTAGCCTAAATTTCTCCAGTAGCATAAGTATAACAATTAAACTCACCAGAAAATTGAAGCTAAGGGGCGGTGTAAAAACAAAATATGAAGCAAAAGTTCTCTCCGATCTATTTTCAAGGGATGGCATATGTTCTATGAATAACTACCAGAAAGTAGCACATTAAATAATTTTTTAAAATTTTATTTCTCGACCAATGATATAGCTTCAAGATTAGCATATAATCAAAAAAGATAACATTCGATTGTTCAATGCCCATAAACAAACCAAAAGGGTGTCTGGGTGAGCTTATAAGCTACTCAGACATAAATGTCTGAGAGCTTATAAGATGCCATAAAGTGTTCGGTAAAATTTTCAAGAGATGAGTTTAAAAGCTCCTAAAATAAGATTTTAGGAGCTTCGCAACATATCTTCACAACATTAAAAGATTACATATAATAAGGTAGGAGATAGATAATATACGACCTTAAGCTGTGCCTTCACTCTGATGCTGGAAGAATATGTCATGTTCTGTAGACGAGCATGCCGGGGGAAAAGTTCCAAGTACTGTTTTGCCCCATCAACGGATGAAAACTTCTCACCGGTCCAGAATGTTGGGCGCTCAAGGGTGACCTTCCCAAACTTGAGAGATGCACGCCTCCAATCACCCTCCCCCTTTTTTGACGGGTCGTATCCCGGATCGATGATGATCTCCCCAATAGAATCAAACACTTGTTGAATCCCATGTCTGATAAAATCATTGTATGAATTGATCTGGTGGCTGATTAAACCATATTGCTCGAAAAAAGCCGTCGAGGCCTTTTTACAGAAGTTTTTCAAGAAACCCTCATCCAAACCTTGCATGGTGGAGTTAAGCTCCTCATCAGAATCGGAATAGTCGAAGTCTGTATCATCATCAATATCCATTCTGGTGGAACTTTTAGAAAATTTATCTTTCATGCTACTAGGTCCAGCCTCATCCTGAAAATCCCAGGCACCCATCTGCACAAGGGCCAGATAAAATAAAACAAAATCAATGGCTAATTCAACTCAACTATTGGTTTACCAAAAGACAGAGCCGACACAATCATGACTAATTTCTTACATCGACTGGAATCAAAGAGCTCGATGAATGGTACTAATGAATAAACAGAAACAGATAAACGCAAAGAAGTTAGATATAATGCAGAAATATTACACTGAAACCTTTTTGTGTAAATAGAGAGAAAAGAAAATCTCATTTTCTGGCGTGGAAGCATAACAATGAAATTTAAAAGCGACATAAGCCATTACTCACACAAACCCAAAAACCTTCACACCACTAATAACACCACCCCACACACACACACAAAAAAAAAGCTAGAGAAGCGACAAAGAAATGCAGGACATGTCTCCAAACTTCCCTTTTCTCACTGACAGGAAGCAAAATGCAGGTTTGGGGTCATTTTGCTGTTTCTTTAAGTTATTCACTTAAACTCAACAAACACACAAAAGTTAAAGTTCAAATGAAACCCTCCAATAACAAATGGGTGACAAGAGTCCAGTAACAAAAGTTGCATTTTCTAAAACTTCAATTTTGTTCAGGATCAAGGATTTTTTTTCCCCTTTTAACTTCAAACCCAGTGGGAAAAAACTCCCTAAAACCCAAAACCCAAACTTCACATAAATCATTTGTAACCCCAAACCCAAACCCTCCAAGAAAAACACATTCACATAACACCATCCACATGCAATGCACATTCAAATAAAGCCCTTCAACTTAGTATAAACTACTCATATTCATGCTTTCAACACCAAAGAGGGCTTTCCGGTAACATCACTCCTATATTCTTGCTAAAAAAAAAAAAAGGAAAACTTAAAAGAGTGTGACATGCATTTCCATACTGTAAATTGATGTTTCTAACACAACCCAGAAATCAACTTTCAGGAACGCCCCTTCATTTTTCTCCTTCAAACGAGAACCAAAATTCAAAAAAAAACACACACACACACACACACACACACACAAATTCAACGAGAATATTTGCGAGAAGTAAGAAGATTGAAAGAGAAACTTACTTCAATCTTCGCTTTTTTTTTTCCTGTAAATTACACCAATTGTTCGAGGTTTTTCTACACTTCAAGTGTGTGTTTTCTTGGCACTCTCAGTGACTCCACACTCACACAGAATCACACACAGTGTGCGTGTGTTTGCGAAGTACTAAACAAATAAACCCAAATGAAAACATATGAAAGTCAAAACAATAGAACTTTATTATTATTTTTTTTTTAACTGTGGTTAAAATAAATTATCGCCGTACAATTTGACAAAAGTAACGCAAATTCTTATTTTATTAGTTATGTCACATTATATTTTATGCAGTCAAATATGTATATTTATATGAAAATAATGATTTGAAAGATGCAAATATATGTGTTTTTTTTTCACTAATGTATCAATTTAAAATGGTTAAAAAAATATTATTTTGAATAAACAAAATGCATTAAATGAGAGTGAAAATTATTTTGGGGATTTAGAGCCCAATATAGCTTCAAAAGTGCATTATTGAATGGTATTATTAGTCATAATTTCTTATAATATTTTTTCAGGAAATTATTTATCCAGGAGCTCAAATCTAGGTCGAACTAAATTATATATATATTTTTATTGAAAATCTTAAAATTTTCTCCCGAAAAAACAAACAGAAATCCCTTTAATATTTTATATAAATTTGTTCTCATTTTTCAAACAAAAGTTTCTGACTCCCCTATCGTTTATCATGTAAAATATCCTCTCCATAGCTTATTTTATTTGTTAATTTGGTATTTTTCTATTGTATAATAATTTGTTTCTTTGTATCCATAATTAGTTTTTTGGGTTGGATAATTAATTATATGAATTATTTGATAAGTATACTAAAGTTAAATAATTGAGATATTTATTTGGAATATTTTCGAACTTGGACCATATGGCCTATGGTTTCAGTAAAGCCCAATACACAGCTCCTGTATGGCCCATAGACAAGGGGCTTTGGGCTTTGGGTTTCCACAGCTTGCAGATATCCAAGCCTCATTGGATGTTATTTATTAGGATAATAAGTTAATAATTAAATAAAGTTAGATTTAACTTATATATAAAAATAATAATTATACCAATACAAGTATTTTACTTTAAAACATTACATTTTTATGTCGAAGGTAACAATACAAGATTTTGCTGGT
This sequence comes from Petrea volubilis, assembly GCA_026212405.1. Taxonomy (NCBI): domain Eukaryota; kingdom Viridiplantae; phylum Streptophyta; class Magnoliopsida; order Lamiales; family Verbenaceae; genus Petrea; species Petrea volubilis. The sequence goes on from CM047879.1 coordinate 13,231,304, forward strand.
AACTAATCACTTATATATGAGGTTTTTTTTTTTGTCATAACCACTCGATTTTCGACTGGCTAGCTAATTAATCCAGATTCAAATACTGTAAATTTATTGACGAGAATTGTCATAACGTGAAGGTTTTTTATTGCATATTTGGTTTTGTTTAGCTAATTTAATTAATGATCAGTTAGGCTTTACATTTTTAAAGAGATTATAAAAATTGGTATGGTTGCCTCGCCCTTCTTCTATTATAAAAGTTGTAGGGTGATCATAAAGAATCAAACAAAAACAACAATAACAACAACAATAATAATAATAATAATCAGTGAGGTTCACATTTAAAGCATAGTCAAGATCAATGATGACCCTTCAAAGGGGCTTACGATATGATTGGTAAAAGAGTTGATAAATCCAACTTGCCAACACTAAGAAACACGCGAGTTCGTCGGATTAAATGGCCGGAGGGGGCATTCGTCCCTCTCGAATTTGAACTAAATTTATATGTATTTTTTAAAAATATTTAAATTTTATCTCTCTTAAATTATAAAAATGAATTTAATATCATCAAATCAAAAATTTTTGCTCCATCCCTAATAGTGACAATATTAAAAGCTAATGAAGCTTCGATATGGTGCTATGTCTGCATTACAAACCACGTCATGGTGCACTCAATATAAAGATCTTCACTTTATTTTTTCTAACTTATGTTCTCTACTCTTTTGATGACCTACAGTTAGCAGGGTTTTGTTGGGTTTATTCGAAATTTTTTTGTATGAATCAAGTGTGTGAGCCCTATATATATATAGCTCAAATTGTATTATTGGTATGTTTATATTTTTTTACGTTAATTAATAATGTGACACAATTTAAATCGTTTGATGCGTGTATGGAATCTAAACCGAATGCACAGAAGAATTTCAGGGATCCTTCCTAGTGGCCCTGACAAGCTTTTGTAATTTAAGGTCTTGGTTAACTTGATGGACAAGATCTAATCATTAGCAAGAAAAATTTGGATAATCTTCATAACTAAGTTTTAATCAATTGTAATAATGTTACATGAACAAGGATTAAAATAATAATGATCATTTACATTTGTCAAAAAGTTCAAAACAATATTGACTTCAAATCTATAATTACATATGCTTTCCAATATCCATGGAATTGATGCATGAGGCATTGGGTAATGCAAGATTTGCCTTTAGGGGAATATAGTTTTTTAGAAAGAAAATTAATTAGTAAACAATTTGCAAACTACCATTCCACAAATGAAAAATCAAATCTTCATGTTCAGAAAATTAATTGGTAAACAATTTGCAAAGTTCTCTTCCACTTTAAGTCGTGGGTTTGAATTCCCTTGAATGCGTGTATTATTCTAATTGTGTATTAGTTTCTTTGTACTGCATAATAGCTCATTTCTATTAATTTGATATGTTTGATTTGAGAATATTTATGTAATTCAATTGATTTGTTCTTCATTTGAGAGTATTGATATACTTAATTGATTGTAATAGACTGCTTTCAAAAAAAGAAATACCGATTATTTTTGTCTGAAATGCCAAAGATTAAATATGAAGGGACGTGAATGTTAATTATCCATACTTTAGGGAGCTAGATGCAATTTTTCTCTTGTAAAATCGGATAGATTCTACCAGCTGGGATTTTTGACGAAAATGAAGGTTACTTCTTTTGGAAATTATGCGTTTTGGGGAGACTTTGACCAAAAGAAAAAGGAAACATAAAAATACTGCAGTTTTGATGGCCATATTAATATTATTTCTTTGTTAAACTATGTTGAATAGTAACATATATATATATATATATATATAATTAAAGAGGCATACTTTTTATGGTTTATACTTGGGTAGAATATGCAAAGACAATTTTCTATACCAAAAGAAAATATATTTGCAAAACAATTCAAAAAGGGAAAAAATACCCAAAATTTTGAAATTAATTTTTAAGATTAATTTAAAAAAAAACCCTGAGGTTTGTCTAATTGCCTTAATTACACAAACAAAAAAAAATTGAGAGGTTTGCCTGTTTGCAATAGAGACAACTAACTATTGGTGCTATTTGTAATACGGAAACCAGTTTTAAGGGTGGCTATTATAATTATAATAAATAAAGGGATTTTCTTGTAATAAGGACAAACTTCAAATTTCTGGTAATTATCCCTAATTTTTATACAAAAAGAAATATAGATAAAATTTTAGCTCAATAAAACTCCATTTCACCAATTTTTCATTACAAAAACTTAGCAATTAACTTTTAAACTAAATTTCTCTTAAATTATTCAAATTCAAATTTCTAGTTCTTTTTGAATGATGTCAGTCCAATTTGGAATTTCTTGGAACCGTAGATTTTTATATAAGTAATATATATATATATATATATATATATATATAGTCAAAGTTGGAGGAAATGTATTTTTGTTATATTCCAAGTCATCATTGATTGAACATATGAATGTTGACAAGTGGTGTATGTATGACCAAAATATGCCACCGTTGCTCAGCAACCTATTCCCACTCTATTCCAGGAAACTTCCATGCACGTTGTTGACATCAAGAATAAAACAATTTAAATAAATTTAATTAAGTTGGATATATTATATAATTTCAAAATATAATTAATGATACATTGTTTATTAATGTTAGGATAATTCATATTACTCGAAACGATCATTAATGAATAAGCTCGATCGTGAATAGAGATGAGAAAAAAAAACAAAAAACAAAAAACTCTAATTATGTATTCCAACATTCACGACAAATGTTTCAACCACAACAAATATGAAATTTTTTAAATTCCCTCGAACAAATCCCTCAACCAGGGTTAGGAGCCTTGAAGAGCCGCTATTCAAGCAAACACCTCTTAGAAAGCCCCTTTTGAGGGGCCCGGGGATTGATACATTATCATGGTTCCCCCTAAATGTACTCTCTCATTCAATGAGGTAGGCTCGTTCATTAACTCCTAGATACTTTGTCTAAATTTCTGCTCGATATCATATCACCCTCAATAAATATCACTAATTTGAGAATTGGAAAGCCTTTGATTACGGTTAATTTCAAGTAGCTCACATTTTTTCATCCCTTTTAGACCCACAATAGCTTCTTCACCATCTCAACTGCTCACCCAACGGTTGTGACGTTATCCATTTCCAAACCTCATTTAAGTTGAACAATTGATGAAGTATTGTAATATCATATCTCTAAAATGACATACAATACATATATATATATATAAATAGTATTGAATATAAAACAAAAAGTGAAATAATTCTAGCCAAGATCAAGTTAGAGATGGAAGCTACCAACACGGTGGTCTAAGCTAATGGTTAAATTCAACTACTACTGTTTTGAAAATTAATCTCTAACTTCATTGAAAATGTAAAATTTGATAATTATTAAAGGATGTGATAAGTTTTCGGTTGTCGACCTACCATGACTCATCTAATAAAAGGTAAAACTTGATTCACACGGGTACTGATAGAATTGTGACGACTACATTGAATTATTAACAATCTTAATTAAATCCGATCATAATAATATATGATAAAAACAATATTCTATAACAGTTACATCCCCCTAATCGAAGAAGTCATATCCAACCAATCACCTACAGCCCATAAAAAAATGAAAAAGGAACCTAAACCAAACTAAACTTAAAGATCATAAAATTAATTAATTGTAGTGTGCACATGCTGGCAAACTATCCAAGTATGAGCCAAAATGCCGAATGAAGAACAAGACAAATTGGCTATATCGAGCCGCCATGACCATTATTTATCTAAACCACTCAATTGTATCATTGAATAAAATAACATAACAAAAATTAAATATCGCCGATAATCGTGGGGGGACGGTTACTAATGACACATTCAATGTTTAGAAAACTATTATAAACAAAATCCAACATCCATATCTTACTCATCCCATTAATGCAACAATTTTTAATTACAAAATTTTGAATCTCAATTTTTATAACTATTTATCAGATAAAGAGCCCGTTTAAATGATTTTTTTTTTTTTAAAAAGAAACACTTATTTTTAAAAAAAAAATACTTTGAATAAAAAAAATTACTTTTGGATGAGCTTTTGAAAACAAGCCAGAAAAAAAGACAAAAAGGACTTTTTTTCAGAAGTTATCCCAAAGTAGCTTCAAATAAAAATACTTTGTAAAATACTTTTAATTATTGCATTCAAATACAAAATTACTTAATTTCAAAAAAAAAACTTTGCTTTAAAAAGCACCATTTAAAAAGTATTTTTATTTTAAACCCATCCAAATGGGCCAAAATCTCATTTTGTTGAAGACACTTACACACACGATTTGTTCGACAAAAGTTGAAAAATATTATACTGCATCGGTATCATATATAGGGTTAAATATATTTTTGAATGTTGAAATGACAAAATATAAAATACGTACCCTCTATATATATACCTTTTGAATTTTGAAATGACAAAATATAAAATATGTACCCTCTATATATATACCTTTTGAATTTTGAAATGACAAATTATAAAATATGTCAAAAAATAAATAAAGATATAAGATTTCTCATGCTTTTGAAATAAATGTATACCGTCTTTTTGTGTAAGTACTTTTTTGCAACATTTTCACAATTATGAGGAGCTTGTTTAACCCTAATTTTTTTCATAAGGAACTTTTTGTGATTTTTGTTAAGTAATTACAAGGGGCAAATTACATTTAATCCATAATATAAATATGGCAAATTATGTCTTCACATTTTGAGATAAAATGTAATTATAAATTAGTTTTTATAATTTTGAAAACTACAAATATTCTCCTAAAATATGTATTAGCTTAACAAAATTCATTTTTATCAAGGCGGAACGTAATTGCGAATTGTATTTTTGGCATTTTCGGTGGGGCTTTTGAGATGAGATTCACATAGGGATGACAACGGGGCGGATTTGACCAAACCCGTCCGGGTTGGACCCTGTAGACCCGGTTTGTATTTTTAAAATAATTAAATATTTTTGTAAGAAAATTGATATTATTACAACTTTATAAACATGAAAAAAACAATAGTACTACCGAAGCACTAATTATTTACAATTTTTTATGATCATATTTTAATTTTTAAAAAATTAAACATCATTATAACATATTTTGAAATCATATCTTAATTATTAAGTTTATATAATATTTTTATATACAAGAGTATCATATTTATTTTTTAAAATAATTATTTATATAATATATACTTTTATATATGAAATATAGATGTATATTATATAACTTTACATAAAAACAAATAAATAAATAATATATATAAATTACTAATGGGGGCGGTTCGGGTTTTAAAATGAAGACTCGGGACCCACCCCGGACAAGGTTAGGAGCGGCAGATCTGGGTCCAGGTCTAACTCGAACCCATTGCCATCCTTAGATTCACATAATCTTAACAGGTAAAAAATGTAGAACCTATATATGAAAACAATTTCAGAAACAAAGTAGTGGAGCTATCAGATTGTAGATGATTATGGGCCCGTTTGGATGGGCTTAAAAAAAAGTGCTTCTCAAGCCCTACTTTTTTTAATGGAGCTTTTTTTTTAAGCCAAGCCATTTCGCATTTGGATGCAATAATTTAAAAGTACTTTTCAGACTACAAAGTTGTTTGGATGTAGAAATCTAGAAGTGCTTTTTTCTGAGTGCAATTACGCATGTAGAAGGGTAGAGTTTGTCAATTTAATTATTAAATAAGGGTACTTTTGTCTCCATAAATTTTTTTCTCTCTCATGTCATAGGTGCTTTTTTTTAAAAGCTACTTTGAGTAGCTTAAAAAAAAAGCTCTATTTTGGCTTTTTTTTTGGCTTCGGCTTTTTTTCAAAAGCCCAACCAAACACTTATTTTTTTTCTCAAACTGCTTTTTTTTAAAAATTAAGTGCTTTTTTTTGAAAAAAAGCCCATCCAAACGGGCTCTATGTCCAGTAATGGTTGTAGTGGAATGAAGTGAAATTATTTCGTGAAAATTGATGGAATAACAAAATTAATTGAGGAATTTTATCAGGCTCGGCAAGGCGCATTTTTTGGTTGACTATTATGACTGCAAGAAAGTTATTTTTTGGATATTACTATTAATATTTATAAGAATCTCATAAATATTGAAGGAAGTATTTATAATTTCTAAACTAAGAAAGACTAATTTATAACTACAATATTTCTCAAAGGCGTAATTGTAATTTGCCCATATAAATACTGTTAATGAAACGATATTTAGTGTGATTCGAATTTTTCCACTCACAATCTCGAACTTAATTTTTTAGTCAAAGCACTAAACTTTAAGTGGCAGCTAAAATAATTAAAAGAAAGAAAGAAAATCGGATATACTTGATGATAGAAAATGCAAATTCTTAATTGATAAGGGGCTTATTTGCAAATTACAACATTTTATTGATAGTAAAATAAAACGTTAGGAGAACAAATACTTGACTTCAAAAAAAAAAAAAAAAAAAATATATATATATATATATATATATCTTATGGTATTTGGTCAAACACGATGTGGAGCTGGGGCCAGCTCAAGACCATTCAACAATGGAGGCCTTAGATAATTGGCTAAATAATAAATTTTAGAAAGCGATTTTTCGTTGATTTTTTTTTGTTTTTTTTTCCAATTAAAATAATAAAAGAAGATTATCGTGTAGTTTATAAACTAACAATTAATTAACAATGATTGATCAATAATTATTTACAGATACTAGCTACTAGAGAATACCAAAAAGAAAAAAAAAATCGCTAACAAACAATTTAAATTTAGTGAAATCTGTCGCATAATGTGATTTTATGATGATTTTTGTTCCATCTCAATTTTGTTGATAAATGATATCACTAGTTAGTGTTTCCGTTATTCTTTAATAGATTTTTATCACAAATTCATCACAAATATGTTCTCTCTCTCTCTATATATATATATGTATATCTATATATGTGATAGAGTTACTTTCATCACAAATTTTTTCGTTAGCGAAGAGATCCTTTCTTTGGTGAAAAAATTGCCACAAAAATAAACAAACACCACACATTAAGTGGAAATTGAACCAAAGCTACGAAATAATTCCTCCAGTCTCAAAAGACAAACTTAAACTAATATCGGACAAAAAATTCATCAAGTCGATTATGCTGAACACTACTACATTCGTTTCATATTATTAGTCGTTTTAGCAGTTTATTTTTGTTACAAAACATCTATCATTTTAAGCAAAACATGCGTGAAAATATTTAATGTATTTTTTCCTAATATGGATTGGAAGCAATAAATTAAGATGCTTAATACTTTTGGCAAAACAAGTCAATAATGAAAAAACATTTTGCAACTTGAAGGTAGTTTCCAAAAAGAAATTGTAGCCAAGGAAATTTGATATTTTGAAACAGGATATCTATTAATTTTGGATACACGTTATCTTCAAACCTTCTAGACTATTGAAGCAAAAGGTCAAAGTAGTCTAAGAATAAAAAAAAAAAAAAAAGAAAAGAAGAATGTTTCCTTCAAGAATAAATAGTTTGACTATAATTAACTACCTTGCTCCAAAATCAAAACTCTATGAACCTAAAGTATAAAAGCTAAAATTATAAGGGGCAAATATGAAACTTCCTCTAAACTTGAAGGACCAAATGTGTAATTTAAGTAACTTCAACAAACAAGCGCCCGCAAGAGTAAAGCTTACAATTTCATTTTCCACACACATATTCTATTCTCACCTAAGTTGAAAGTAGAATCACCTATATATAAACCAAGCAATAACAATGCATTTTTCTACTGATTCTTGAAAATCTGAAAACACCCTCTTTTCATCAAGAAGGGGACTTTGAGCTCATTTTTGCTCATCTTGAAACAATCCCTTCTGATCAAATAGTTGAAACAAGAACAAAGAAAACAGATCGAAGAACAAGGGGGGAAAAAAAGGGTTCTTCTTTTTTTTTCATGCAAAAATGGATGCAGGGGAGATTTACAGAGCAAGTAACAGCTTGAGATCAAGCAGCAAACGAAGCGGGAGCCTCCGGGCGGGCAGCGGGAGCATATGGCGAAACACGGGGCACGAAGTTTTTTCGAGATCATCGCGCGAGGAGGACGATGAGGAGGCCTTGAAATGGGCAGCATTGGAGAAGCTACCGACTTTCGATCGCCTCAGGAAAGGGCTCTTGTTCGGATCGAGAGGCGCGGACGAGGTGGATATCGACAATCTCGGGATACAAGACAAGAAGAATTTGGTCGAGAGGCTGGTTAATACTGTGGAGGAAGATAATGAGAAGTTCTTGTTGAAGCTAAGGAACAGGATTGATAGGTGTGTATGTGTGTGTGTGTGTGTGTGTGTTGGTTTGTTGCCATTAGTCACGTATGGTTCAGTGTTCGAATATCTTAATGGTCCATCTTGTTTTTGCAGAGTTGGGATTGATATCCCAACTATCGAAGTGAGATATGAGCATCTCAATATCGATGCAGAGGCCTATAGTGCAAGCAGGGCTTTGCCTACTTTTATCAACTTCGGCATGAACATCATAGAGGTAATATATGCGTGTGTGTGTGTGTGTGTGTGTGTGTGTGTGTCAGTGTGTGTGTGGTGAGAGAGCGGTGGAGAACATGTAGACTGGTTTAGATCTTGTCTTGCGGAACGGTGCTATATTTTCTACTGCACTTATCGATACATGTTACGGGTATTGATGGACAATATGATATATGTGTGTGTGTGTGTGAGTGTGTGAGTGAGATAGAACTTAAGGCTTATTTAACTTTTCACCCAAGTATATTTCTAAATGTTTGCATGTATTTGTGTTATTTTTCAGGGTTTTTTGAACTCTCTATACGTACTTCCAAGTAGAAAGAAGCCCTTTACAATCCTAACGGATGTAAGTGGGATCATCAAGCCATGTAGGATGACTTTGCTTTTAGGCCCTCCAAGTTCCGGAAAAACAACCCTTTTGCTTGCTCTGGCCGGAAAGCTTGATCCGACTCTAAAAGTAAATTTTAAAAAAATAATAATTAATTTCTTCGTAAACGATCAATTTTATTTTATTTTATTCTTATAAAATCGACGCGTTTATAATTTTGTTAAAAAAATTCGAAAAAAAAAAATTTCAACAGACTTCCGGCAGGGTAACGTATAACGGATATGGATTAGACGAGTTTGTACCGCAAAGAACCGCAGCGTATATCAGTCAGCACGATCTGCATATTGGAGAGATGACTGTGAGAGAAACCTTAGCATTTTCAGCCAGATGCCAAGGGGTTGGCTCTCGATACGGTTCGTACAATTACTAAAAATTTCTAGTTTATTTGTCTTAATTTTTTTGCCAAAAATTCAACTTGTTTAATTTTTTTTTTAAATTTTATTTTTGGGGTTTATTAATATTTTTGTTCATTTTTGAATTTGGGTAAAACAGATATGTTAGCAGAATTGTCGAGGAGAGAGAAAGCAGCAAATATTAAACCAGATCCTGATGTTGATATCTACATGAAGGTAACATAAAAATATTCTTGAAAAAGACAATATAGATGAAAAATTTTAATTCGAATTTGATTTGATTAAATTTAAATTATATAACAAATATATTGCACTTTTCAAGTAATGGGTCACTTTTTGAAAATTATCGATTATTCATAGGACGAATATAAAACACTCGTCATATTTAACACTGATTCGAGCTGGATTTTGGCTAGAATTTCTCCAATATAGATATAGGTTTGAAAATTACACTTCCACCCCCTCATAAATATCAAAAATTACCAACTCCCCCCTTAATACTTTATAATTACGACGGCTTCCCCACTAAACTAATGCTTGGGGATGTTTGAGTAATACTTTTATTAAGAAATGCGAATGACATAAAGAGTTTGTTCAATGTTGAAATTCGAAGAGGAGGTTACTGCAATTATAGAAGATCGAGAGAGGAGTTAATAATTTGCATATTTCGGAGGGACGTTAGCTTAATTAACTCTCTCTTCTCTCTCTCTCTCTCTCTCTCTCTCTCTGTCTGTCTGTCTCTCTCTCTCTCTCTCTCTCTCTATATGTGTATGTCATTCAAGAAAACGACTTTTTTCATTCTCTTTTGTCTGATGCAATGAAGGCTATCTGTTTGTGCAATTTTTAAACTATTTTTGTGGTAATCATTTTGTTGGAGATAATGTTATTTTAGTGCAACTCGACGGAAAAGTCTTCGTTCCAACTTGGCAGAAAAGTTATGATTCTTTGTTTGAATTTGTTTCAATTATTGTGGCTGTCGAGGCCCGAAGATATTAAAATGCAAATTCCTTTAAAGGATAAATACAAATGAGGGATCTATCCACACCAAGCTTTTAAGATATTTTGGGGCAACTTCTGAATTATGGTAATTTGTATGGAGTGTAAAGGGAATAAAGTTTCGAGGATCGTCGAGTAAATTTTTGTCAGATTATTGGGTCTCGTTATTAGATATGTTATTGAAGCGGGTGAAATAATTAATATATATATATATATATCTTAAAGAAATGAGTGAAAGAAATAAATACATGTATTTCTAGATTATAATAATGGAAATGATCAGAACTCGTTATTATACTTAGAAAGAAAGACGCATTTTGCGAATACATACATACATATATATATATATATATTGTATTCCATAGTATTTTGGCAAATTGCAACCAAACATTGCTCATATTTCAAAGGTGTTTTTACTAATACATGATTCATAGAAAAGCTATTGTTACAAATAAGAGAGAGAGAGAGAGAGAGAGAGAGAGAGAGAGAGAGAGAGAGTTGAATTTCCCTCCCCAGACAAAGCCGGAACCAATTGCACCACACTCTGTACGCACTTATTTCTGGGACCCCAGAAAATGCTCGTTTAAGTAAGGTCGTTGGGGATAAATCTTTTGGAAATGTCGATTCTTCCATAGATTAGTTTAACGGCATGAAAGAGGAAAAGGTTGCCCTATGCTGGAATTTCCGGATCTATGCCAGATTCTGGAAGGCACATGAGTCCGAATGCTATGTTGAATGTGTGACTGGGAGGGGAACAACAGTTGAAAATGGCTGCTAATACCCCATAGGCTCTGGAGAGAGAGAGAGAGAGAGAGAGAGAGAGGGAGAGAGAGGAATCTTGCGATTGTTCCACCTTCATACATTTCACTATTTGGTTAGATATGCCTGCTGGACTGCAAAAAAGGACTTCATTTCTTCATCTGTATTATTGTTGCACAAACTGAATTGAAATTTTGGTACACAATTAACATGGCTTTCAACATTTTTCAGAACCAATAGCATCAAATGAAAATTAAATGTTTTTGAGGCCCAAAAACTTACTGTTATTTCCAATTATGTAGGCAGCAGCCACAGAAGGAGACGAGGCAAACGTCGTCACAGATTACATTATTAAGGTAGCAAGAGCTTGAAGCTTCTCGTGCATTCAAATCGAACATAGTATCGTAAAATGCTCATCACGTCTCGTTTCTGGTCCAGGTTCTGGGCCTTGATGTTTGTGCCGACACTTTAGTTGGAGATGAAATGATACGTGGGATTTCTGGAGGACAAAAGAAGCGTGTCACAACCGGTAATCAGAAACGAAAGGATTACTTACGAACCCCCCCCCCCCCCCCCTAAAGGTTAAAGCCCCATTTTCATAAAACTCCCTATGGTATGAAAACCATACATACTTCCTCCTAAACGCAATGTGGGATTTGTAATATGAAACCAAAGATTAAGGGGGTATTTGTAATTTTTCATACTTCAGAGGATTCTTTGAAAATGGGCTGAACCTCGGGGATTTGTTTATACAGATACTGATTGCTGGTGTGGTAATTAATCACAGGAGAAATGCTGGTTGGACCAGCCAAGGCACTTTTCATGGATGAGATATCGACAGGATTGGACAGTTCCACAACTTACCAAATCGTCAACATGCTCCGACAATATGTCCATATTATGAAAGGAACCGCTTTTATCTCCCTCCTGCAGCCAGCACCTGAGACATATGACCTGTTCGATGACATTGTACTATTGTCTGATGGCCAGATTGTTTATCAGGGTCCTAGAGAAAGAGTGCTCGACTTTTTCGAATCCATGGGCTTTAAATGCCCAACTCGAAAGGGAGTGGCTGATTTCCTGCAAGAGGTAAGCAAAAGGGCTCAATCAATGACATCAACCGGATTAGTGACCACCAAACTCTACTCAGATGTTGACAATAATGTTTGGTTTTCCATTACAAATCCCACCCGTAGTTAAGGGATATCTGTAGCACATAACCAAACATTAAGGGGGAATCTGTAATTTTTTCACACCGCATGGAGTTTGGTGAAAATGGATCTAACCTCAATGGGCTTTTTCGTAGATAACCCTTATAGAACACTTATTACACTTGTCATCATCTTTAAGGAGTTCGTTGGCCACCAAACATCATGGCATTGACTGGAGCAAGCAAAAGAGGCAACAAAACGACAACACTTTTTAGTATTGTAGTATTTCATTGGTTCTAATGAAATATTTTTATATGCAGGTAACATCGAAGAAAGATCAACAACAGTACTGGGCACGTGGGCATGAGCCGTACAGATTCATCACAGTCGGAGAATTCGCTGAGGCATTCCAATCGTTTGAAGTTGGGCGAAGACTTGGTGATGAGCTTGCAATTCCATTTGATAAGACCAAAAGCCATCCTGCTGCTTTGACGACTCAAAAGTATGGTATTGGGCAAAAAGAACTCCTGAAAGCCTGCAGTGACAGGGAACTCTTGCTGATAAAGAGAAATTCATTTGTCTATTACTTCAAGCTCTTCCAGGCAAGTATTTGTGAGAGCTTGATTTTACTTATATTCATCTATCATGTAAGTAGAAAGCAAATTTACCAAGCGTTTTAACTTTTGTCTATTTTCGCTTTCAGCTTACTATGATGGCAATTATAGCCATGACAGTCTTCCTGAGAACAGAGATGCACAAAAATAATATAGCAGATGGAGGGATTTATACCGGTGCTCTATTTTTCACTATCATCATGGTCATGTTCAACGGGATGTCAGAGCTGGCAATGACAATTTACAAGCTTCCCGTTTTCTACAAACAAAGGGATATGTTCTTTTTTCCTCCGTGGGCATATGCTCTTCCATCATGGGTCCTGAAAATCCCGGTTTCCTTCATTGAAGTAGCTATATGGACATTTCTCACTTATTATGTAATTGGATTTGATCCTAATTTCACAAGGTAGAAGTTAAAATGATAACATTGCTAATGTCGCCACTTTTTCAAATGCACATTACTAAAGAAGATATTCTCTCTCTCGTTTTCTTTTGGCAGGTTTCTGAGACAGTACCTGCTCCTTTTAATTGTGAATCAGTCAACAGCAGCATTGTTTAGATTTATCGGTGCAGCTGGTAGGAATATGATCGTTGCAAACACATTTGGCTTGTTTGCACTTCTCTTGCTTTTCGGATTGGGTGGCTTTGTCCTGGCACGAGGTATATAGATCAAATGTCTAAAACAATCTTACAGTGAAAATTGGTTAGTCATTTCTCATCCCATTTTATAATGGAATAACGCAGAGGATGTAAAGAAATGGTGGCTATGGGGCTACTGGTCCTCACCGATGATGTTTGCTATGAATGGGATCCTTGCTAATGAATTCAATGGGCATAGTTGGAGCAAAGTAAGTCGAGGCATTACCTATGCTTTTATAGTTTTTGCATGTCTTACATGTGACTATCTAAAACTGTTAAGAGATAATAAATATTAAATTTTAGTGATAATTACGAAAAATCCCCTAAAGTAGGATCCATTTTAAGGAAAAAAACCGTTATGGTATGAAAAATTGCAAATTACCCCCTAGTGATTGGTTCCGTTTTACAGACGGTGTGAATATGTGAAATGGAATGAAATGTTAAGGGGGTATATGTAATTGTTCATACCGCATGGAGTTTTGTGAAAACAAGCCAATCCAGGGATTCCTTTTTTTTTTTAATAATTAGACCAAATATTAATATCTCTTATCTGTAACAGCTTAAGCTTTCAAAGGAGGTCGTCATTCAATAAAAACTAATACGGTTACGTCATTTTGTAGTTGGTAAATGGAACCAGATTGGGAGATCTTGTGGTGGAGTCCCGAGGGTTCTTTCATCAGTCATACTGGTATTGGATCGGAGTCGGGGCATCATTTGGATTCATATGGATTTTCAACATCCTCTACCTTTTCTCTCTATCATATCTTAACTGTGAGTTCTTCAACATTCATCTCTCTGTCAAGTGTGTTCTAGAACATATTCAGCAATCAAGAAAATAATAAAAAAAAAAATGTTGCAGCATTTGAAAAGCCTCAAGCTGTATTACCTGAAACTGAAGATGATGGCAAAAAGGGCAATGCGATCACACGGAGAACAGATGCCATTGAAGAAGCCAACGAGAACCGGAAAAAAGGAATGATTCTTCCATTCGAACCACATTCTCTCACATTTGATGACGTCAGATATTCAGTGGACATGCCAGCGGTATGTTCAAGTTTGAAAAAGATAAGCACAAGATTATACTAAAAAGAGTATATAGATTATGAATTAATCTCTTAATAACTACGTAACTTGCAGGAAATGAAGGCACAAGGTGCTACTGAAGATAAATTGGAGCTTTTGAAGGGTATCAGCGGAGCTTTCAGGCCGGGCGTTCTTACAGCTTTGATGGGTGTTAGTGGAGCAGGTAAAACAACATTGATGGATGTGCTGGCAGGACGAAAAACAGGCGGATATATTGAGGGAACTATCACAATATCTGGATATCCAAAGAACCAGGCAACGTTTGCTAGGATTTCTGGATATTGCGAGCAGAATGACATCCATTCTCCAAATGTTACAGTTCATGAGTCCCTCATTTACTCAGCTTGGTTGAGACTGCCTAAAGAAGTTGATGCAAACACTAGAAAGGTTAGTAGATTGAGAACATCTTTCTATAATAAATAAAAATATTTACTGCAATCTCCCCTGCAACGATACTTAATTACACAAATATACCTTCCGGTTTTTACAATCACACATACCTCCCTCAAAAATTTTCTCCACCAGTCTGTCGATTATTACAAATTTTAGTGAACTTTTAACATTGCCCTAGCCTATATGGTTATCCAAATTTCTTAATACACTTTACGAGGTTTAACCAAATGCAGACGGTCACATGGGTATTAGTAATTTTACAAAGTAAGAGGGGAAGTTTATGGTAATTACACGTAGTTGCCAACTGAATGAGTAATATTGAGTTCTTTTTTGGCTTACAGATGTTCATTGAGGAGGTTATGGAACTTGTAGAACTTAACCCATTAAGAGGGGCACTAGTTGGGCTGCCAGGTGTCAATGGTCTCTCAACCGAGCAACGGAAAAGGCTTACAATTGCAGTCGAACTTGTGGCAAACCCTTCAATCATATTTATGGACGAGCCAACTTCAGGGCTTGATGCAAGAGCTGCAGCAATTGTGATGAGAACGGTTAGGAACACAGTAAATACAGGAAGAACAGTAGTGTGCACCATCCATCAACCTAGCATTGACATATTTGACGCATTCGATGAGGTAAGCTAGATTGTAAATAAACATAGATCCTTAATAACATTTTGCTAGTTTTACCAAATGAGTGACTAAGATATAATGATTCGGCAGCTGCTTTTGTTGAAACGGGGAGGACAAGAAATATATGTTGGACCATTGGGTCGTCACTCGTCCCAATTGATCAGATACTTTGAATCAATTGAAGGAGTATCAAAGATTAAAGATGGTTACAATCCAGCTACCTGGATGTTGGAAGTCACTACTTCAGCACAAGAAATGGTCTTGGGAGTTGACTTCGCTGAACGCTACAGAAACTCAGAATTATACACGTGAGTTCATTTCCTTCATATTTAAAACACACACACACACACATACACATAGATAGATGGTTCATTTCCTTCATATTTAACACACACACACACACACACACACACACACAGATAGTTCATTTCCTTCATATTTAAAACACACAGACACACACACACACACACATGCACATAGATAGTTCATTTCCTTCATATTTAAAACACACACACAGAAAGGGTTAATTACAAAACACTCCCTAATGTTTGACCCTTTTTCAAAGAATCCTCTTGGTATGAAAAATTACAAATAATCCCTCTAATGTGCGGTTTTGTATTACAAATCCAACCCTCGGTTCGGGGGGTATCTGTAACATGGAACCAAACATCAGGGTGGTATTTGTAATTTTCATACCATAAAGAGTTTTGTGGAAACAGCCCAAACCAGGGGTTCTCTGTAATAAACCCTGTAAATATATATGTATTTTCTAGGACAAGCATAGCTCACAACATTCTGACATTTTCATGTCAAAATCACAGGAGGAACAAATCACTAATCAAGGAATTAAGTGTCCCCCGCCCTGGCACAAAAGACCTATATTTCCCAACTAAATACACCCAATCTTTTCTCACCCAGTGCATCGCTTGCCTGTGGAAAGCACACTGGTCATACTGGCGGAACCCGCCTTACACAGCCGTAAGATTTTTGTTCACAACCTTCATAGCCCTTATGTTGGGGACAATGTTCTGGGACCTTGGATCCAAATGGTACGTATGCAGAAAAAAAGAAAAAAAGTTACAAATTTCAAATTTCATTAAAATTCAATGCTAATTTTGTTGGAGTGCATATGATACAGGGGTACTCAACAAGACCTGTTTAATGCCATGGGATCTATGTACACTGCTATCTTGTTTTTGGGATTTCAATACGCTTCAACAGTACAACCTGTGGTGGCCATTGAGCGAACGGTCTTTTACAGAGAAAGAGCAGCCGGAATGTATTCAGAGTTACCATATGCATTCTCACAGGTGAGTGGCAAAAGCCTATCAAGCTCCCCATAAGTTCAAGGTTTCAGAGTTACTCATCAAGCTTTTCCTTATGTGCAGTTCCTCATTGAACTCCCTTATGTCTTCATACAAACCCTTGTGTATGGTCTCATAGTCTACTCAATGATGGGGTTCGACTGGGAGGTCGGAAAGTTCTTATGGTTTATATATTTCTTGTACTTCACATTATTATACTTTGTCCTATATGGCATGATGACTGTGGCTGTTACACCCAATCACAATATTGCCGCTGTGGTGTCCTCATTCTTCTATGGATTCTGGAACCTCTTCTCAGGATTTGTCATCCCCCGACCGGTAAGTTCTGGCAACATTATTGTTTATTATTCAGAGTATAGATACATATATAAAATCACAGCAGCGAATAACGTCCATAATTGTCCATAACAGAGAATTCCCGTGTGGTGGAGATGGTATTACTGGGCAGACCCGATATCATATACCTTGTACGGCTTCATAGTATCTCAATTCGGAAAAATTCAGGACCGTATGGAGAGTGGAGAAACAGTGGAAGAATTCTTGGGTAGTTACTTTGGTTTTGAAAGGGATATGCTCGGGGTAATTGCAGGTATACTCCTCGGATTCGTGGTTCTTTTCACTTTCGTCTTTGGCTATGCTATCAAGGCATTCAACTTCCAGAGGAGATAAAAACATTGTTTTTTTCAACTGAATCAGTCACTATGTTTGCAGTCATCTACGTTTGCAAGATAATGAGAGATCTATGGATTTTGTGTAGGAGATTTTGGAATGTTTATATTCACATTTTGATTTTTTTTTTTTTTTGATGAAAATCTTTGCTTGTATAATTTTTCCTTAAATTCTCTAGCTTTTTTTTTTCTCATTTCATAATCTTCCATGTTTCATTCTCAAACTGCTATCATGGTTTAGAAAATTATTCGCTTATTTAAAACTGGGTTGAATTCAAGAATAACACACACAGAATCATCAGAGAGTTCATCATGTCAAATCATATCAACCCCTATAGCCTCATACTTAGTCTAACAACAAAGCCCGCCATAATCTTTTTCAGAAAACGATTGAAAATCTGCGTAAAAGGGGATAAAAAGGATCCAATATGAAATCTCATCGGAGTATTTGAATCTTAATCATCTGGCATTATAAGAAAAAGCAATTAACATACCGTGGATTTAAAGGAATTGGGAATTACTACAATCAATAAACGCTGCAAGTGAGCCTCGGATTCTGTTCTGCAATTGTCTGGTGCAACATAGTTTCAGTGAAATTCTAAATCCAATTTGGGAATTTGAGGATGAAACGGAAATTAGGGCACAAATACGACGTCGTGACGACGAAATAAAACGTCAAACTTGTTAGTGGGCTTAGGTTTGGTTTTGCTGGTAGCGCTTAATTTGAGTCTATTTCGAGTCCATAATAGTATTTTTCATGGGCCAAAAGGTTGATCATTCTGTGAGGCCCATTCTCTCTCTCTCTCTCTCTCTCACACACACACACACACACACTTAAAAACATAATAATACGTTTAGCCTTAATTAACATCTTGCCTCCATCGTTCATTCAATGGTTTTGTATTGTAAAATTATTATAAACGAGAAAACAATCGAACTTCTCAATGCTCGACTAGAGACTAATAGTTAGAGGCTCGTTCTCGACTCATTAAATATAACAAATTAAGGTTGGAAACCATTTCTCGTTCGATAAGATTTGTAAAACTTCTCAATGCTCGACTAGAGACTAATAGTTAAAGGCTCGTTGAACTCGACTCATTAAATATAACAAATTAAGGTTGGAAACCATTTCTCGTTCGATGAGATTTGAAGCTCGGCTCGAGCTGAACTCAATCAGTTAAACAATAATAATTTTCGTATTAAATTACAAACTGCTCTAGCTCGACTCAAGCTGAACTCAATCAATTAAACAATAAAAGTCGAGCTGAACTCAATCAGTTAAACAATAATAATTTATGTATTAAATTACAAACTGCTCTAGCTCGACTCGAATTTGACTAGTTTGCTAATCAAATAAACTCAACAAAAGTTTAAACTCAATAAAAAATTCAAACCAAATTTGGACAGTAATTTATTTAACTCAACTTAATTCATTTATATTCCTACTCAATAAATCCAATTACAAAAATGTGAAACCCAAAGGTAAAGCCAGTCAGGCAGCTCTGCACTTGGCTACCCAGCATTCAAAACATATCTACTACATTAGTCCCATTTTTCCAGAAAAACAGTAAATATGAGACAAATATAAAACATTTTTGGCTAAGGGCAAAATAGAGGCCTCAAAAACTCAGATCCCTTCTGTGGAAAAAAAAGTGATCTTGATCATACAGTCGGGTTCTCGTACCGAAACAGGCAAGTTTAGTTCCAGTTCAGGTTTCGCCAAGGGGAGCGAAAAATGAGGAAACCATGTCGTCGCTTACCTCCTCCAACTTGGGCGGACTCCACTGAAAAAAAAGAAAAACCGGAGGGGAGGAGTTGGTAATTGTTGTTTTTGATGGGGTCTAAGTGCAATTAACAAACATACCTTTGGAGCGAAGTCCTTGTCGACTAGTCTTGCACGTACACCCTACAAATGGCATTCGAAATTATGTACTATGTAAGCAAGTTCTTGAACATTGCGAAGAGGGTGTTCGGCTAAAGCTAATATTTTCTCTTGAAAATATCTTATAAAATATTTGAGAACTTATAACGCGTCATGATGTTTGGGGAAATCAGTAGGAAATAAGTTTATAATTCCAAAACACATTTTATTTTATTCAAACAATTTAAAAGCCCGTTTGGATCAATTTTTTTCTAGAAGATAAGCACTTATTTTTTGAAAAAAAAAAAAACACTTCAAAGCAAAAAAAAATGTGTTTGGATGGGCTTTTTAGAAGCAAGCTAGAGTAATTTCAAATAAAAGCACCTTTTAAAGCACTTTCAATTACTGCATAAAAATACAAAACTGTTTGGCTTAAAAAAAAAAGCTATATTATAAAAAGCACAACTTCGAAAACAGGCTTTTTTTTTAGACCATGCAAACGGCCCCTAAGATCTTATTTGGAGATCTTACAAGCTCAAAATATATCTTCAAGTAGGAATTTATACAATGTTCCAAATAAGTTTACGCAAACACCATCTAAGTTCCCCCTCAATCGAATACCAGTTTAGGCCATACCTCACAAAAGTCATTAGAGACTTGTTTGGATATAAATTTCAGGGACGTGCGATACTCCCGGGTGAGGCATTGATCGA
The DNA here is from genome assembly GCA_026212405.1 of Petrea volubilis. Lineage (NCBI taxonomy): Eukaryota > Viridiplantae > Streptophyta > Magnoliopsida > Lamiales > Verbenaceae > Petrea > Petrea volubilis. Next base: position 13,251,392 of record CM047879.1, read on the forward strand.
TCGTCTGAAATCTACCTTCACGAATCTTTGAATTTGGCGTTGATCACGGACACAAAGGTTAGAGTACTAAGCGATAGAAACGAACCAAACAGGTCTCTACCAGAAGCAAAACTGTTAGAAACTTACCGATTGCAAAGTCACTTTTAAGCTCAATGGAGAGGCTTCTTTAATTTTGTTGAGCACATTAGCATACCATTTGTTACCAGATTCAGCTGCCTTGTTCTCCTACGGAGGCAAAAACGAGAACTTCATTCAGATGCAAATGCAAACAAATAGCCCAGGATAAAAAAATCGCCCTTGAAAAAATTTCGAACATTAAAACAATAATTAACTTAATATATGCATTCACAGTTATTCTCAACCCAAAGACGTAAGACCTTACCAAAGCTTCGACAATTTCCTCCACCGTATCGTGGCAGAAAAGCGAGTCAATCGTTTCAACCCTGAATCGCCAAAAGAAGAAGAGAGTGGAGCTAAATAGACTGAATTAGAACAACTGTGGACATTTCATCCCGTGCATAATGCTTAAAAGCAATATGAAGAGAGCATAAAAAAATTAATTAATTTCTTTTTTTTCTTTAAAAATAATGTGGAGAGGAAGATAAAATAAGGCTGCAGAAAGGAAAAAAAAACGTTACTCATGAAGCACGCTACTCCTGTCCGGGTAAACTAAGCTACCGTATTGAGCAAGAGAGTTTTCGATGACTGAGCGATCATCAGTTATTAAACCACCAAGACGCTCTTCAATCCAAGGAAGCTTCTGTTAGCGAAAATGAATCAGTCAAGAGGTTTAGAGAGAGAGAAAGAGAGAGAGAGAGAGAGAGAATTAAAATGAATTTAAAAAAAAAATAGTGTGTTGCTAAATGAAGACTAACTTCCTTGAGTGAATAGTGTGTAGCAAGACCACAGGCCATCATTTCAACACCATTTAGCTTTTCTCCTGTTAGAGCTAAATATTCTCCTGCAGAGACAAGGCATCTTTAATCTATTATTTCCACATATCTATGACTCTTAGGGATCATTGAATTCAAAACTTAGTGTAGCAAGGGGGGAAAAGGAAAGTAAAAGTAAAAGAAACCAATGATGATGAGATTATTCAAATTTTAGTGAAATTTTTAACTTGCGCTCTTGATGGATGTTATTCAAGTTTCCTCATACATCTGGTTGGATTTGATTGAATTTTGATGGTGAAAAGGGGGTACTTGTAATTTTGGAACCAGGAGAGGAAGTTTGTGCAATTACACATAGATAGATGGGAGGTCAGTGTAATTTAACCTATAAAATAATTTAAACTTCAAAACTTTTTGTTGCTATCATACCTAAATAGCCAGGGAGACGAGAAAGATAATATGAAGCCCCTGAATCAGGATGGAAACCTATTTGAACCTCCGGAACCGAGAAGACCTGCAACTCATCAGAAAAATCCATTTGTAAGCAGATCATGAAGACCCCACAATTCATAGAACCCGATTGCTATGTTTACACACACACACACACACACACGCACACGCACACGCACATATAGTCATAGATATATATATTACTAGAACCATCCATTAATGAAGCTAAGGATCCATACAGGGAGCAGTTTCATACAGTTCTATCAGTTACAAGGCGAAACATCCCGGGAAGTGAAATACCTGCCCCACCTCCCATTACAGTACCATCCATTATAGCCACCTGCAGAGATGGCATATAACGAAAAATCATTCAGCTGAAGTGACAATTTAGAACAAAGTTTTAGGTAAAAGAAACTTCAAGTAAATAAACTTACAAAAAGAGGGGTAAATTAATACAATTAAGCTTGACCAAAGATAGAAATAGATGAACTCACATGTGGCTTAAGATAAGTTCCCAAAACGTAGACAAACTTGTACAAACTCTCAAAGAATGCCTTGCATTCCTCAGTCTTCCCTGCAAATTAACTAAGTCAACATAACTCCAGGAAAAGCAAAAGACGAACAAACTCAAGATGATGCCGTTCATTCTAACCACAATAACGGTGCCACAGTACAAAAGCTCATATAAATATGTTAACAAACTACTTCAATTGGACGAATCAAACACATACTAACAAATGAATTCAAGGCTTAGTTCAGAAAGTTGAAACTATAGTAAATAGCACTATGGTCCAGCAACATGCGTGGAGACCAACCTTCATTAAGTAGCTGATAAAGGGCAACAACATCTGTGCCAGAGCAGAATGCTTTCTGACTAACCGCCTTCACGAACAGAGAGAGAGAGAGAGAGAGAGAGAGAGCTTCAGACAGAGGAAGAGAGTTCTGGTAAGATGTAAGTGGCAAAAATAACATAATCGGTTACCCTCATCATGACGAATCCTATATCAGAGTTTTCCTCCCAAGACTCATATAGTCTGTTTAACCGAGCGGCCTAGCATTAAAATGTAAGAAAATTAGCAATTAACACAAATGAATCAAGAGTCTAATAACCAATCCCAAGTGCCGAATGATATAAATCTTGATGGAAAACGATTATATTCGTTTTACTTCAAGAATCACATAATCTTCAAAACAAGCTGCCTTAATATGAAACGGGACAAAATTAAACAGACCAATAATCAATAATAATGAGTAAAAAACAGAAAAATTGAACATGAAATTAACCATGGAAGCAGTGATAGCATTGAGTGCAGATGGTCTATTTAGAATCGCCACTCTCGAATTAGCCCTGCCTTCCACTAAAGCCTGCAAATTAAAACCCAAGCAAACAAGGGTTCCTTCAAATTTTCAATGTTTCAAGAAATCAAAAGCGCATATGCAGTAAAATCTCCACACGGGTTCCCTTCAAACATCATTCCCAAGTCAATATATACATACATTAACAGAATACTTGATTTTTTTTCTTTGCAAAAACAAGCTCCAACAAATTCTGAAAAATTAAAGCTTAATATGACATTTTCTCAAATGTTTTACCAGTTCATAAACATTAATCATACACGATAAATGAAGATTCAAAAAAACATGAAGCAAATACGAGTAAAGATCAAGAAAACTGGCCTCTTCTTGCTGGAGACAATCGGGCTGGGTATAACTGGGGAGAGCTGAAAAGCTTCTGCTTTGTCGAGGAACAAAACCATTTCTGTGTAAACAACGCCTCAACAGTGACACAAATTTCAGCTTCTGCATTCTTGAAAACGAAGATTAATCTCTGTAGCTTCGCTGAGTTCGAGTGTTTAGCAGTGTTCTTTGTTGCGGCTGCTGAGTTCTGAAATGGGTTTCGAAAGCCAAACTTGCAACAGCAGTCTACAATATTTTGAAATTATTTCAGTTTGACCCCTGAATTTTTTAAAATATTTAGTTTTGGACGCTAAACTTAATGCTCCTAAATTTTTAGGCTAGTGCAAATTTTGGAAAAATATGTCCTTTTTTGTCATTTTCAGTCAATACTCATGGTCATTAATTCTGATTTTCGATATGTCGGGCTTAATTACTAAACTTTTATAAAGTGAGTTTATAATTTTTTTCCTTAAATTCTCTAAATTTAACCCTCCATGTAATTCTAGAATTTTAGTAAGAAAAATAGAATTAAATTTTTTTTCTGTGCTTGAAATGATAGTACTCTATGCTTTCATTTTTTATCCTATTTATTTTTCTCTCACTTTTCCTCACCAAAATTCTTGTTCCAAACATAACCTAAGTAAAATATCTTTTCCTTTTAATATTTACGCTCTTTTTCAAAATTTAGAAAGAAAATTCATAAATTAATAGAATGTTATCTTCCTCTCGCTTGGAATAATAGTGCATTTTATAATTTAAAAAAAAAAAAGAAAGAAAGAAGAAATCCAATATTTTATTAATAATGAAAATATAATGAAATGAACCAAATGAAAGATGATGAAATAGTAAAAATAAATAGGAAAGGAGTATATTTCGTTAAAAAAATGAAATATTAGTTTTGTATTGTACGCTAAGAAATATAACAAAATAATATGAAAAATACAAAAGTAAGTTCAAGTTAATAAATATATATATATATATATATATATATATATAGTTACTACTCATTACAGAACTAATTGATTTGTATTTTAACAATAGAATTAAATTTATCACAAATATTGATAATTAAAAATATATAAAGTGGAACCAATTACATTTGTATATATGTATATATACACACACATATAAGGTAGACAAAAAAATATTAAAAATAAATAAAATTTTGTTTGTATTTTTCAAAAAGACTCAAGGTTTCACTCATAAAAATAAAAATATGAGAAGAGGAATAATTAATGAAATGAGAGAAAGTTGAGACTCTTCCCTCTTTGATACTGGATGACACGAGTAAAATAGGGATTAAAAAATATATGTAATTTTGAGGGTCAATTAGAAAAAGGGCAAAATAGAGATTAATTAAAAATTTGCTCTGACATTATCATTAGCTGAATTTTTATATTATGATTTTCATTAAATAGTATAATTTTTATAGTTAACTCAAAATGGATAATATGTGACAAAAAAAAAGGATTAATTACTCGTTGTTCTTTAGGATCGCAAAGGGAATATTTTATCTTCACAAAGTAAATAATTATGATATTGAAGAATATTTAGGAAGATATTCAAAAAATTGTTATGATACTACATTTGTCCTTCCATTTGCAAAAGAGCAATTAAATTCTTTTATCAATTTTCAATAATTTAATTTTTTTTTAAAAACATATTTGAAAAGGTTATTTTGAAATTGAGTAAAATTGAAGTGTGTGGCTAGTGGTCTAATAGTATTAGGGATAATTACCCTCACCTCCCCTAATTTTATGTAAAATTATAAATAAGTTCCTCTTATTTTGAAAATTATCAATACTCCCTTGATTTTTATCCCCTCATTGTTAAATCAAACAAAAAGACTATAATACCCTTTTCCCCCTAAATACTTGCAAGGAAGATTTACCCTCACTTCCCCTAAATTTTGCCAAAATTACAAATAACTCCCTCTTATTTTGAACATGAATAATACATTATTTCGCCGCCATGTCACCACTATCTGGATGGTGAAGCTACACACCAATTTTTTCGTCTCCTTAAACCCGTCAAAATCCCTCAATAAATTTTGTTAATGCTCCATTCATTTGAATTTAATTAACAAAAATTATATCAAACCCTAACTCATCATTACATCTCCTCCATCTAAATTTTCTACCACTATCGGCCTTATCCCAAAATGGGTTTCACCAATGTGTTGCTCATTGCAATTAGCTCAGGATTCTTTTAGATCCCGCTGAAAACGGAGAGAGCGACCCTTCGTTGCGTGTCTTTTTTTTGAAAATATTACAGATATACCCTTATGTAATTCGAAAAATTACAATAAATATCATTCAAGTTTCAAAACCTTACAATAAATAAGGGCATTTGGTCCTCAAAAAATGATAGAAAAATTGACCTAGAACATTTTCGGTAATTCATTAATGATATAGTATTTTTTGTAAACGTTGATATATGTCAAGAGAATATTGATAATTTACAAAATAAGAGGGGGTTATTTATAATTTCGCTTAAACTCAAGAGATGTGAGAGTAATTATCCCATTGTATTATTCACAAGAAAGTCACACTTTGACCATTACTTGAAAATGTGGAAATATTGATTTTATGAATAATCGCCATATTATCTTGCTAGAATTTTAAAAAACACTCCAAAACGCAGCTAAATTAGCATTTATTAAGACATTCCACCACCATTTTATTAACCTAATTGAACATATTCATCAACTAGATATTTGAATTGGATAAGATTAGAATACATAGTACAAATAATAGAAAAACACTTAACTCAAACTCTCAAAGTTTAACAAATACATGACGATTCACAATTTAGATGAAAATATAAATAAATCTATACGTAGAGGTGCTTATAATCAAACGATTGCTATACTGTAATCTTGTTTGTGGTATCAATAGAATCAACGTTTTCGTTCACTTTTATTGTGCTTTTAAAGCGTCTGATCGGCATGGGTATGATTGCGACGGATAGTCGGATTTTCTTGTATTGCTTATTGTATTGTTAGACAAGCTTAGTTGCAGCTAATGACTTGTGACTACTAACCCCACGATAGATAGTGCACCTTTTTCTACAACCTATTCAAAAGGCGCTCCATGAAAGATTGTCTCAAGATACAATGTGAATAAAGTTTATTGAATGTAAACTTGTTAAAAGATTTAAAAGTAGATGAATTAATAGACACATAAGAAAAATGAGAATAAATTTAAGAATTAATTAGATCAAACATGCTTGATGCTTATTATATCAAAAGAATGTGACAACTTACCAATTTCATTAATTTGATTGAGATTTATAATTAACCAAAAAAAAAAAAAGTGCCAATGCAATCTTAAGACTCGATGGAGAAAAAAGTGATACTAGCAAAAGAAAAATGGTTGACAGCTCGGAGTAGGTAAATCATATAAATCACATATGTATTTACAAGGAAAATTCTAATTCGAACCTAGTTTGGTCGAATCCAACAAATCATATGGCAAGTGTATTACACGTATCAAGTGATTGGTCACTCTCCCTAAATTATCGACCATTCATAGGGCAAGTGTAAAACACTCGCCACATGATTAACACTGATTCGGCTGAGCCCGGTTTAGGCTAGAATTTCCCGTATTTACATTAACCTACTAACATACCAAATTAGTTTTGATATTAAAATTTCAAACAAATAAAATGTCTTAATCTAAGGAACCTTTGGATTAATAATGGAAAGAAATAAGTGGGTTCAATTATCCCAAAAATTGCTTTGATTTTCCACTAGCATATATGTTCTGATTTTCAAAAACAGAAAAAAAAATTATTAAAAAATACGTAACTTGTTTTTAGTTAAGAAATGGGGTTTCCTTCTAGATATATATTTTTTTTAAGAAAAGAGAATTACATGCAATAAGATTACCACCAAAAGTTATTTGACTAAAATTTCCTAACAAAATTCTAAAGTTAAATTTGAGTTTAAGCAAATAAATATTACCGTTGAATTTTAGTCTAATGAACATTTACTTTGATTTTAAAAACGTGGAGAGTATAGTCTGGGGTTACTGTCAAAAAATTATTTAATTAAAAAAGACTTTCGTAACAAATAAATAATACCACCGATCCTTAATTTAATAGATACGCACATCGTCTTTAAGAATGTGTAGAGTATTATCAGAGCTCGAATCTTGATAGTATACGGGTGGGGTTGGTGTGTACGCGCATATTATTAAAAAAAATATGAAATTATTTTTAAAAATGAAAACAAAAAGAAGAAAGCCTTACTTGATTTCCACTTTTAGCCATTGAAGTGAGAATGCAAGTATGCAACTACCTAATTTAACCGACAAAGCTTAAATTACACTTTGAAACGATTAGTCTATCTCTCTCTCTCTCTCGCCGGGATCTGGGAGCAAATTGTTTTCGCTTGATTCTACAATGGGATTAACTGCTGTTGGGTTCCATGCAATTCGTAGAGCTTTGATCTTCACAGCCATCTGTGTTCTGCTCTTTTCCGACGATGCCCTCTGCTTCTATCTCCCTGGTGTTGCTCCACAGGACTTCCAAAAGGTTCAATAACTTTAAGCTGTTCTAGTTGGTTTTCTTGGCATTTTTGCATTGGTGATTTGGGTTTTGTTTATGGGCAGTATTTTTGTAATCCCATGAAAAATACTTACGGTTCAGTGTGTATCTTGATTTGGGTTCTGTTCAAAGATCTGATTTTTTTTTGGGGGGGCTCTGCCTCTGTGTTTGTGTGGGTGTCTCTTAAATTTAGTATTTAATCTGCGAATTTGGTTAGAGACGGTGTATAATACGGTATTGATACTTAATGAGGAATATATGTTTGACAAAATGCTTGAAAGAGAACATTTTGGTGGATTGTATGTTTGACAAAGTATTTGTTATTAAGTCTTTAAACAAGAATGTAGTTTCTAGTGAAGTTTTTAAAAAAAAATTCTGATTTTCTGAATGTTAAACAACTTTTGAACAATATTTTTATTTCACCGTAATGTGCCTATTTAATTTGAGATATATTTAAGTTTTATGACCCTTCATTTTATAGATTTTTATGGGTTTATGAGATTTCACAAGTATTTGACCGTTTTATTCTTTTATATTTATGTGGTCTATTTATAGTTCAGTTTATGTGGCCTATTTATAGTTCAGTTTGTTATAATATTATGGTTTTTATTAGGCCTTCATTTTTTTCCCCATTCTTTACATCTTCTTAAAGTGCCATCTCCTTTATATCTGGCATATTGAGAATTCAATTCATATAGTTTCCTAGTTTCCTCATTCTTCTTCTTAGTGTTGTCTGAAATGTTGCGTACGATTTTCGTTGGTCATATAATGTTCAGTTGAACTACGAAATGTACTTAAATTGATTCTTTTGTTCTTTTTGCTTTTTTTTTTTTCCGCCGAATTTATTGCAGGGAGATCCTTTGAATGTCAAAGTGAACAAATTGACCTCTATAAAGACTCAGCTCCCCTACTCATATTACTCTCTTCCTTTGTGTCGTCCACCTACTATAGTTGACAGTAGAGAAAATCTTGGTGAAGTACTTCGTGGAGATCGCATTGAGAACTCCCCTTATGTGGTTGGTGTAATACCTTTAATCATATATATATTGCCTGTTTTGACCTTTTTGCCCGTCATTGACCTTTTCTTGCATGGTTATGTCACAGTTTAAAATGTGGGAACCACAAATGTGCAACATTGTTTGTAGACTTACCCTTGACGCCAAAAGTGCAAAAGAATTCAAGGAAAAAATTGATGATGAATATCGTGTCAACATGTATGCCTATATATTACAATGAATTGCTATAGATATTAAATATTTGGCTTAATTATACTTTTGGTCCTGTAAGTGAGACTCCCTTTTCAAATTTGGTCCTATACGTTTGATGGTTGCACATTTAGTCCTGTATGTTGGTTCAATTTGACACATTTGATCCTGAATTAACACATTCCTAAATTTTCAAATGTAGTCCTGTCTCATTTAGGACCAAATGTGTTAATTCAGGACCAAATGTGTCAAATTAAACCAACATACAGGACCTAATGTGTCAATTTAGGACTAAATGTGTCAAATTGAACCAACATACAGGACTAAATGTGCAACTATCAAACTTACAGGATGAAATTTGAAAATAGGGTCTCACTTACAGGACCAAAAGTGTAATTAAGCCTAAATATTTAATGCTTCTTGTCTCTAAGAGCTTAAATTTTTAGATGTGATGGTCATTCAATTTGAATAAATCCATTTTCTTCCATCATGTTCGTACATAGATTAATTTGAAGGCATCTTTGTTGCAGGATCTTAGATAATCTTCCTCTGGTTGTTTCCATTCAAAGATCAGACCAAGAAGGTCCTCCTATTTATCAGCTTGGTTTTCATATCGGGCTAAAAGGGCAATATCCTGGTGTAAGTTAACTAATTATTGCAAAAAAATTGTATTTAGCAGTTATATGCATAAATTAGACTTTTTACTCACGTCTTTTTACCATATGCAGAGTAAGGATGAAAAGTACTTTCTCCACAACCATTTGAGCTTCACAGTCAAGTATCACAGGGATCAGCAAGCTGATTCAGCCAGAATTGTGGGTTTTGAAGTCATACCATTTAGGTGGGGTTTTTTAAGATACTGTAGCAAGAACATTGCTCTTTCGTTTATCCTTTCAAGAGGACATCTTGTTATTTTACCGAACCTTTTGGCTTACTTAATTGCACCTGTACTTATCCTTTTCTATTTGATGGTCTAGTGTTAAACATGAATATGAAGTAACATGGAGTGACAACGTTCGCTTAGCCACTTGCGATCCACATGCCCAGCGCACAGTCACTACTGCAAACTCTCCCCAAGAGGTTGCAGATAAACAAGAAGTCATATTCACTTATGACGTGGCATTCCAGGTAATCAGTTGACCAATATATTTTTCAAAGTAAGCATTCGAATTGGTTACTGGTCAATATGATTATTATCTTCATCCCATAGAGCCCAGCATTTCTTAACTGCAAGTCATTTCTAGCTTGATTTTGATCATGTGTATAACGTTCTTCTCAAATGACCAACTCATTATAAAGCTTAAACTATTTTCTTCATTCTTGACACGCAAGCTGCCCCACCGCCCCCCCCCCCTCCTTCCCCCTCTCCTTGCGATATTGAATGACTACGTCATCTAAAAGTTTAACCTTTTAGTGAGAAAAAGGCATTAAATATCACTTCGACAATTTTTAATATTTGTGGAGAATCTATGCCTTATAATCCGAGGCATGTCTTGCAGGAGAGTGATGTCAAGTGGGCATCAAGATGGGACACATATCTTCTAATGACCGACGACCAAATCCATTGGTTCTCCATAGTAAACTCTCTAATGATTGTCCTCTTCTTATCCGGCATGGTGGCCATGATAATGCTTCGAACCCTTTATCGGGACATCTCCAAGTACAATGAACTCGAGATCCAAGAGGAAGCCCAAGAAGAAACGGGCTGGAAATTGGTGCATGCCGATGTCTTTAGACCCCCAAACAACGCGGATTTGCTCTGTGTCTATGTAGGAACAGGCGTACAATTTCTTGGCATGGTTCTTGTGACTATGTTCTTCGCCCTCCTTGGATTTCTCTCCCCTTCAAACCGGGGTGACCTTATGACAGTCATGTTGCTACTTTGGGTTTTCATGGGACTTTTCGCAGGCTATGCCTCGGCCTGTCTCTACAAAATGTTCAAAGGAACTGAGTGGAAGAAAATTGCCCTCAGAACTTCATTTCTCTTCCCGGGTGCGGTTTTTGCCATCTTTTTCGTCCTCAATGCCCTCATTTGGGGCCAGAAATCTTCTGGGGCCGTTCCCTTTGGGACAATGTTTGCTTTGGTCCTTTTATGGTTTGGCATTTCAGTCCCGCTCGTCTTTGTGGGATCCTATGTAGGATTTAAGAAACCAGCAATTGAAGATCCTGTGAAAACAAACAAGATACCCAGGCAAATCCCACTACAGGCATGGTACATGAACCCCCTCTTCTCGATCTTGATCGGCGGCATTCTCCCATTTGGCGCTGTCTTTATAGAGCTCTTCTTTATTCTAACCTCAATATGGCTGAACCAGTTCTATTACATCTTCGGATTCTTGTTCATGGTTTTCCTCATTCTCCTAGTCACCTGCGCTGAGATCACGGTAGTGCTTTGCTACTTCCAATTGTGCAGCGAGGATTATCTGTGGTGGTGGAGGTCGTATTTAACATCCGGTTCGTCTGCATTGTACCTCTTTCTTTATGCTGCTTTGTACTTTTTCACTAAGTTGGATATAACGAAGCCTGTCTCGGGTGCTCTTTATTTCGGTTACATGTTGATCGCTTCGTATGCTTTCTTCGTGCTGACGGGCACTATCGGTTTCTACACTTGCTTCTGGTTTACGAGGATGATTTATTCTTCTCTGAAGATTGATTGATTGAGAGATTGGTTGGAGTGAAAAATGTTGAGTGGTTTCATGTGAGGACTGGAAACAAAAAGATGAGGGAATTTAATCAATTTATTGTAATCATTTTTTCATATATGATTTTAGAAAAAGACCATCCTGCAAATTTTTTGAAGTGAATTGTTGTATTAATTGTATTGTGTAGGTTATTGGGGCTTGTTGTATGGCCTTTGTAACTCTGTTACTGAGCTTGTAAATTGCTCACGAGTTGCCAATTTTTCCTTTCTTTGAAATGAATTATGTGAATGCTTGCTTAGCTGAGACAAGGAAATTCTTATATGAATTCGGTGTTTGGCCCTGTCTATTCACCCAACAATCCACATTTTATTATACTTTGTATCTCGATTTTCATTTTTTCAAATGAATTAAAGAGGTGACAGAATTTGAACCGTTGGTGCATATACAAAGTTCAAACTGAATGTAGACAAAAATTTCATGTTTTGTGTAAAACTTGCTTTTTTCCTTGCTGAAATTAAGAAAAGTTATGCAATATGAATATGCATATACTTAGTGATATTGTGAATTATTAGACAAATATAACTTAAATATTGACCAATTTCATGTTTTCATTTGTAAATCGAACTTAGGTATGCAAAATTGTTAAAGTTTACATTCTTATTATAAATTGAACTTAGATATTTAAGACAAGAACAATGACACCAACCATTTGACCGTCAAGATGGTGTTCAATAAATTGAACTTTTTTCTTTTCTTCAATTGGAACACCATATACACATACATACTCACTCTAAGGAAAAGAGAGGGGGGGGGGGGGGGGGGGGAGGAGAACATAAGAATTCAAATCTAAAATTTTAATGATGCTCCACAACTGAATTACAACCACAATGGCTCTCTAAACTGAACTTGATTCTTCTTATTTGTCTTCTACTCAAGATATAGATATGGTCAATAGTTGTCTAGCCAAAACAAACACGCATGTAACAAAATAATCTTCTAAGAAAGTGACACGTCCAAGTCTCATGCACCTCCACTTCAATATATATATATTGAAGTGTATATTCACTTTTCTTCATTGCAATATAAATCGTATACACACAAAAAACCAAAAAAAAAAAAAACTTGAATTTTGAGCTAAAATGGTGGGAACCGATGACTTGAGAAAGGATGCTGCTGCCGCCGCCGGCCGCCTCAACCAACAGCGGGGCTTGCCTTACAACCCTTACGCCTTGGCCGTTGCCGGCCTTGCCGTCGTGGTTGGCCTGTGGTATAGGCACAACATGAGAAAGCCAGAAGGTAGACGGACCCATGACATGGCTAGGCTCCCAGCTGCCGCGTCGGCCAGGACCGGGGCAGCCGAGGAGGCGGTGCGACAACGGAAATAGGATTAGAGCCACTCAATTTTGCTCTTATTTATATATATATATATATATATTTAGTAATATGACTATGGTGGTTTATGGGATGAAGACATTTAGGCTAGAGTTAATAGAACTTTAAATTATAGGACCAGTTTCTTTTGGATGGTGATTATAGTTTGTGTATATATGCACTTATCCCCTGTGTGAGATTGTGATCTTTTAGTTAATAAATTGTCATTGACACCTAAATTGTCATCAAACTTCTATGCTAAATACATAAAAGTTAGGATATTGGATGAAAATTGAGGATTTCGACGAAGGAATTTAAATAATTCTCCTAGTCCTATCTTTTATTTTACAATATCTGTCGTTTAAGAGTAATATATTTATTTTTTTACACAAATTAATGAAAATTTAAGAGATTCACAATATTTGTCTTCTAAAATTCACAACATCTATCGTTTAAGAGTACTGTTTTTTTTTTTTCACAAATTAATGAAAATTTAAGAGATTCACAATATTTGTCTTCTAACATTTACAATATCTATTGTCCAAAGGTTTTTTAACGAAAATTTAAGAGTTTCACACTATCTATGTTTTAAAATTTACAATATCTATCGTTTAAGATCTTTCGCGCAAATTAATGAAAATTTAAGTTTCACAATATTTGCCTTTTCAAATTTTTTCACATAGATTAATGAAAATTTAAGGGTATATCATAATTGAAAACTAACTCATTGAAATTTTAATAATCTCAAATAAATGCATTAAATAGGTTATATTAGTATGATTTATGTGATGACAGCTTTAAAAAGAAATGCATTAAATATAATCTTATTTTTGTAAAATAATAGATATTTTGAAATAAAATTAAAATATTAAAATGATAGGTATTTATAAAATAACAAATATTTTAAAATAAAACTAAAATGCTACAAGAGAGTGTTCAGCTAATTTCATAAGGAAGCACGGTGCTGTTTATTTCATTTTTCGTCCTTGACATTTGACCCCAATTCGATTTTGGTCCCTCAAGTATAAACGTTATCAATTTTGATCAATCACGTTATAATTTGTTATTCAATATCGTCATTCCGTTAAAAACCGTACAAATTATATATAACATTAAGGTTTTTAACAGAAAATTTAACGGAAAGACAATATTGAATAATAGATTGTAAGATGAGGCATCAAAATTGAAAGTATTTATACATGAGGAACCAAAATCAATTAGAGGAACCAAAATCAATTAGAGTCAAACGTCTAGGATGAAAAATGAAATAAACCCAAGAATGGTGCTTTGAAGGGGAAGGTCTTGTAATTAACCCCTTAAATAAACTCATTTCTTCATCTCATCCTCTCTCTCTCCCTTCTTTTTCACTAATGTTCTTTATTTAATCAAAGCTATACTCATGGTGAGTTAAAAGAAAACAAATTCAAGACAACCATGGATACTTTTGAAAAGAGAGAAAGAAAACAATGAATTTCTTGTATTAAATAAAGGGTACAAGTTGGAAAAAGGGTTAAGAGAGAAAATATGACTAACTGCAAATTTTCAGGTTACAAAATTGAAATGACATATCTGAATTTGATCATCAAGAAATTCACTTGAGTCCGTCGTTTAAACCCGGGGGCATTCCTAAGCTCTGAGCAAGATTGCTCATTCTTTCTTTCATCGCCTGCACGATCAATAGTTCCAATTAGGGATGCAAATGGACTGAGCCTATTTGTGAGCTTGACGAGCCGGCTCGACAAAGGTTTGGATTCGAATTCGAATAATTCAAGCTAGCCGAACCGAACTCGTATAATTTTCGAGTTGAAGTTGAGCCAATATTGACCAATCATGGATACAAATGAATCAAATCTGTTTGTGAGCTTGTGGAGCCCTCTCACAAAGGTTCGAGCTCAAATTCGAATAATTCGAGGCAAACTGAGCTCGTATAATTTTCGAGCTGAACTCGGGCCAAGCCATTCTCGTTCGTAGGCTTATGAGTCGCTTGTGAGCTTTCTTTTTTTAATATTTATATTTATTTTTATATAATTATACATATAATTATAAATAATATATTGACTTTCGAACTCAAACCCAAGCCTACAACTCGAACACAATAAAACAATAAAAAATTCTTGAAATCGAGGTCAAACTCAAGCTTGAGCCTATAATTTATTCATAAATGCAAGCCAAACGAACCGAGTTGAGCTCAAGCCCCCTTTTTTCTGACTCGTCAGGCTCGAGCTCGATTTATCTAATTCAAGCTCGAGCACAAGCCTAAAAAGAGGCCGAAGCTCGGCTCGGCCGATTGCATCCCTAGTTTCAATAATAAAATCTGAAAGAAATTTAGGGAGGAATGAAATTTCGGTAGACTGATAATCACACTTTGCTTACCAGAACACTCTTTTGGTGTGCATCCTTGTAGGCCTCTGTCACCAGAAGAGATAATTTCTGGACAAATAAACATTCAATTAGTCCATAAAATTGGAAAAAGAAAAACACACACACACACACACACATACAACAAACAATTTGAAACATGTTCGTCGAACTACTATACATGTAAGATAGGAAAAGAGGATTTCTAGCAACAAACGATTATTAGGTATGAAGAAAAAGGGAAGCAAGATTCTTCTGCTTTTCTAAAGAGATCGATTTTAGAAAGTTTGTGAAAAGTGATTAGCTGCCGGAGTGCCTGAGCCACATACAAGCTCAGAAGATGCATGTGCATCCCCTCAATTTAAAATAGCTGCATATATACGCAGTTATATTAAGGGACCGTTCTAATTGTCCTTTAGAACACTCCTCGGTGCACCATGACTTTTTGTAGTTTAATTATTTGAGTTATTTGTAATCCATAGCTGATAAGTGCACCTTCTAACTCTAGGGTCCTAACTGCATCACTTTTAGTTGGTAAAATCAGAAGTCTCTGAAAATGAAACGTAGAAAATGGTCTAGAAATCGCTAGGAAAAATCTCAAAAGTCGCTAAAGTTGGGTGGGTAGTGCTTTTAGCTTTTAGCTTGCGCTTAAGAAAAGCAAAATCAACCACTGCAAACACTCATATTGTCAAGAAAAGAAAAAAAAGGGGAAAAAAGTGACAAGCTCAAAAGCACTTAAACCTAGCTTTCGTAAACACCGTCATAATACTTGATAACCGGTAGTACGATAACAAGACATGCAAAAGGCTCAATGATTTGAACCAACTTACTTCAGGTCCCAACTCCATTGCAGCCTCAGTTATCTCGATGCGCACAGGTTGTTGATTTCCAGAGAGTGTTGCCTACAAAAAGATCCATCAAAATTATAGCAAGTCTCTCGACAATTAAAGAGATACAGGACTTACTAAGAATCATGTACAACTATCTATTAAAGCTTCATCGGTGAATAGCATAATTGCGCTGTATTTGGTAGCAACATAGGAGCATATTATAATATCTATTATGCGGTAATTAACATAAACTACAGGACAATTCTGATAGATATATAAATCGACAACAGGTCGGAATTGAGTTTGAAATTTACCTTTATTAGCTCATCTTCACAATAACCATCAAACTCAGCTCTGCAAATTCAACATGAATAAAGAAATTACGTATCGGAACCAAACTCTTTCAAGTTGAAAAAGAAAAAAGGAAATAAAAATGAAGACAAGTTACATACGCAGCAAGTTCTTTTTGCACTTTTACTGCCTCAACTTGGACAACCATCTGTGCCTTCTTTACAGTCTCGTATAAATTTTGCATGTTCCCTAATATTCCGGCCTAATATCAAGCATAATTATACAAAATAATTCAAAACAAAAAGCATAAACCAAATGCAAATGCACAATAATTTTATTACACCAGATAGTGGAGGACAACATAATCTTGTATGTTTTCGGATAATAAATTGTTTTATGGATATGATGTAATAAATTGCTGCCATGTTGGGTCAACGGAACTACTAATACTCGAAATATTCTAGTCCGAACCAGGTTCGACCACACCCAACCAATCACCTGGAGAGTGTCACGGTTAGCATATGATATACTTCCCATATGATTAGTCACTCCATAAAATATACACCAATCACACACTAAGTGTAATTCACTCACAGCGTGATTAACACTGATTCCTAAATGTTGGCACAAGGGCATAAAGAAAAAGCCAATAAGCCAAATGATGACAAACTATTTGGAGGCATAATATGTGATGCAAAGAAAAAACATGCTCGAACATGGATGGCCCCTAATAAAAATGAGTGTGAATCATACAGTCATACTTACTACCCTTAACTATAACTATGTGTAATTAGACTTCTTAGTTACGAAATTACGAACCTCTCTCTATGATTGAAATATAATCCAAGATTAAAAATGTAGAAAAAGATTTGGAGAACATCACACATACATGGGAGGACAATTTGGAAAATTTACAGAAGTCTGAATTACAACATCATTTAACTATATTTAATAATCAACAGAAGGAGATACATATATGGTAGACATAAGTTCGAAAAGTGACATGTGTAGCTTTGGAACATATAGGTAAAACTTGAGGTGTTGTATAAAGACAGAGTGCATGTTTCAGCAAAAAATTAGTTACCGGATTTATGTTAGTCCGAATAAGTACATATGGAATACCTTCGAACCATCATCACCCTTTTCATTGTTATCCTTCTTTCCGCCAAATAAAGCATGCACACCAAGAGATCTTCTGACCCTCCTAATCTTACTTCCTCGCCACGACAAATTCGGAAGACCAACAATTTTTGCATTCTGATGTATCTGACCTGAAATGCAACAACAAGAAAATAAAAAATGGCTCACATCAGAAATTGCGACATAAGATCACAACAACAGAGAACGTATTAATACACTTCAACGGAGAAACTACTTCTAAATTCATATCACGAGAGGTAAATATAAGCAACTAAGGAAGGTGAATAGAACCTCGAGAATTACAAAAATCAACTAGAACCAATTCAAGGGATCAAATCAAACTTTTATAGTAGCAGATATCAGTCTTTGATCACCCCGATGAATTTTATACGCACAAGGGTGCGAGATTCCTCAGCACACCTCTATAGCAGCCATTACTAACAAGCCATAAGTATATATGTAATGCTTTCTGCATTGCACTAGAACTATCACATATAAGATGCAACAAACTCTCAACATTGTTTTTTCACCTGCTTAAACCAATAGACCATACCGCAAATTAAGATATATCTCAGGGCATCTATCAACAACTCTAGGGGTAAAAGCCAGGAATTTGTTTATTCATTTCTTGCTTCACCCATGGAACATTCACTGTTGACTAATTTCATAAATTTCATCACTTTAGCATCCTATTAGCCAAAAATTGCAGCCCCAAATAGATACATACAAAAAAATCGGACTAAAAGTATCTCAACATTCATCATTCAAGAAGACCCACGAAGTTTAAAAAGAAAAAAAAAAGGGTTCTTGCAATTCGAACTCAACAAAATTTGCAATTATATCAACAAAACAAAAGCAGAAGCAAGTAACAGAAAGAACCCAGAAAACCAAACATAGTCTTTCCTAAGATTACATATTCAAGAAATAGAAAACAACAGCAAACTAAAAAAACAAGTCAAATAGATAACTCACAAGAAGAGTATGGAGAAGAAGAGGGCAATTTAGCTGCCAAAGCTGCACTTGGAGACAATGCCATATCTCTATGAATAGATGATTATTACAAGAATTTCAAGATTGCTACACAGAGAATTTGGTGGGTAGAAGGAGATTTTAAGGGTTTCAATTTACTGGCAGTGTTTCTGATAAATATCTTTTCTCTTTGGGTCATATAGTATCGCCGGTCGCAAAAGATGGCAAAAATTGCAATGAACCCCCTCAACTATGAGTATATTTCGAACTCAGCATTGACTTTCCTTCCGTTAACTTGGCCGTTAAATTTTCCGTTTAAATATCATATCGCCCTTAATTTGTGCACAAAATGACTTTAATAAGACATAACTTCAATATTTTCGAATTGAATTTTTATAATTTGTATTTTTAAAATTTAAATTCCTCAAGCACCAAAATATTTAAATAATTAAAGAGATAAGTGTAAATAACAAAAAGAATGACAAAGCATAGACGCATTTATAGAGAAATTTAATTTTATACTATTAAAATTTAAGTATTTGATTTGGTTAATGTATCTCATTTTTAGTTTGCATGTGCATAGACTGTGACTGATACACCAGTATTAATGACATGTTGCATTGAAAGTAACATATATGACGAAGGCAACATGAAAGATTTATGACAAGATTAGTATGCAGGAAATGTTTTACGTGTAAATGAAATGAAATTTAGAGTGGAATGAAAATGAAAAATGAATTATATTGATATAGTATTTTCATACTTGGTATATATGCTTAAGGAATAAAACAATGAATAGATTAACTTTATCCACGAATAAAATATTAATTTCTCTGATTTTTATTAAATTAGTGAATTAAAAAAAATTAAACGGAAGTCGACGTTCCATAAAAAAAAAATTCAGAAACCAGAAAATCAAAAAAAAATAAAAATCGACTTTCAAAGAAATTTTTTTTAAAATGATTTTCCTACATCTGGAAACTGTACGAGGACAATGAGGTAAAATTATGGGAATGAGATTCCATTATTCCTTCTGTTGAGAGGACCGAAGGGCCAATGTAAAAAAGAAAAAAACAAAAAAATAAAAAAGACTGCTTTGACAAAATCAATTAATTAAATCAACACAACATAAATAGGAAAATCAAATAAACAAGAATTCATTAATGCTCACAGGGGCATCTTCATTATATCAAATTGCAAGAAAATAAAATATTAAATATTTGGAGTCATTATTTTTCAAGCCAAATCAATCAAATCGAGCTCGAATCAGACTCGAGGCTGAGCCTGGAAAAAAAAGGCCAAAACTCGGCTCGACTCATTTGTATCTTTATTAAAAAGATCTTATTGATTCATAAGATGCTATCTATTTAAGTAATACGCAAATGATGTTTTCAACTATTAAATTGCTTATAATAATGTCATATTTTAAATTTATTTGACATTTTTTATATTATTATACTCAAATTCAACAATTAAAAATATTAATAGGGTGACACCAAAGTAGATAGCATGAAATTTTCTAATTAACCTTATCATTGAATCTTGCTCAGAAATAAACAAATAAATAATAAGATTTTTAAGTAAGTGTATAGATTTTGATGGGGCCATGTGTGGATGGTAGACCCCAAGAATATATAATGAAGGTTTTGTCAAAAAGAATTGTTAGTTAATTAGTTTGCACAGAGAAAAGGAGGGGTACTGTTTAATAATAGCACAAAAGTGTGTATTGGGAGGTCCATAAAATGAAAAACAAAAAAGAAAAATGAGATTCAACATTATGAATGTCAACTCCCATTTCAAATATAAATATAAATATATATATATATATATATATTTCTGGGAGTTGACATTTACAACATCGATTCCCATTTTTTTTTATCTTTTTTTATTTTATCTTTATCAAAAATTATTTTTAAATGAAAGTCAACATTATAAACATCGACTTTCATTAAAAAATATTTTTTTGAATAATTTAATATAATTTAAATTAATTAATATTTTATTGGGTGTCGATATTGCCGATGTCGACTACTTGTGAAATCGACATTGGTAATATAAACGTAAGTTACTTTTGCAAGGAGTTTTAAATTTGTGTTAAAATATTAAAATTAACACTTTTTTGTGTTATTTTTGTAAAAAGTCCTCAAAAAAGTTAAACACAACCATTTATTTTCAATTAAATTGCTAGCTTAATGATGTTGAGTTCGATAACTTACGAATAGATATATTAGCTATGATGTTGTCATTGTTGATAAGGGAAAGTTATTATCTGAACTTGATTTAATTAAATCTAACAAATCATATGGTAAGTGTATTGCACTTGTTAAGTGATTGGTTACATTCCCTAAATTATCGACCATTCACAAGACAACTGTAAAACACTCACCATGTAGTTAACACTGATTCAACCGAACAAGGTCTAAGCTAAAATTTCTCGCTTATAAGAATCTTCAGCTCCCCATTTACCTTAACCCTTAGTCAAACATCAACTAAATCATCAGTACAAACTCCATTTTCTTTCTTCATTTTGGCCAAATTTTCTTTTTGCGCATTGATAATATCATCAAGAATCATATCAATTAAAATATGACAGATTTTTTTTCGACAAATCTTCAGACGAATCACAGGGGGGCCGACATGCAAAAACCCGTAAAATAAATTATTGTGTAAATTAACCTCAAACAATAACAAATTTGACAAGGTCCACATATGAAAGCATGCCAGTTTATCTGCAGAATTTCTATATAAGCTGCTAGAATTTCTTCTAAGAAATTGCAAATCACAACTTAGCACATTTTAACTTTTTCTTAGCAAATTGTTCAACTTTTTCTCTGTTTCTCAGGGGAAAATGGAATCCAGTTTTCCTCTAAACTCGATGACTATAGCTCTCCTTGTGCCTCTAATCCTTCTTGTAATCAAGAAATGGAAGAAATCTAAAGCCAATATTTCTGTTAAATTGCCTCCAGGTCCTAAAAAACTACCAATAATCGGGGACCTGCATCGAATGAGTGGCCTTCCCTTTCGCTGTTTCAGAGATTTAGCCAAAAAGTTCGGGCCAATCATGTACCTGAAGCTAGGCGAAGTCTCCACGATCGTGGTGTCTTCGCAAGAAATTGCGAAAGAGGTGCTCAAAGAACAGGGCCCCTGTTTCGCCAACAGGCCCGAAACCATTGGCGTGAAGATCATGTTCTACGATTACCGTGGTATCACTTTTTGCCCATATGGCAACTACTGGAGACAGATACGGAAAATATGCGTTATGGAACTCTTGAGTGCCAACAATGTTCGTTCTTTTAGCTCCATTAGAAACGAAGAGGTTTCTCGTATGATTGAAGCTATTCGCCTCTCTTGCGGAAGCCTGTTAATCTAACGGAGAAGATCTTCTCAACGATGAGCGCTATCACCTGTAGAACTGCGTTCGGGAAGGTGCGTGAGGACAGCGAAACGATGATAAAGTTGATGAAGGCGGGGCTTGAAATGGGGGCCGGTTTTGAGCTCGCGGATTTGTTCCCGTCGTCCAAGATAATCGACACCCTGAGCTGGAGTAAGCTGAGATTGTTGATGATGCGACGCAAGCTCGATGTGATTCTTGATGATATTATCAATGAGCACAAGGGAAATTTGGCGAAAATGGCGAAAGAAGATGGAGATCTCGCGAGGAGGGGCAATGGCGAGTTTGGTAATGAAGACTTGGTTGATGTTTTCCTTAGGGTTAAGGAGAGTGGGGAGCTCGACTTTCCGATTGGCAATGACAACATCAAAGCTAACATACATGTAAGTACTTGAACACTGAATCTCAGGAGGCCTTAACTTTCTTGATGGTCACGGATTGTCATTTGGTTGAGAGCGAGGGCGAGGGTGTTTGGTTAAACTTATTTTTAAATATGCCATTAAGTTTAGAAAGTTTGTAGCTTATTTTTTGGAGCTTATTAGCATTCAAACCTTTTTAAGAAATAAGATGTGGAAGCATTTGGATAAAAAAATAAAACTTATAAGGTGTCTTGGTAACTTGTGTCTTGGAAAAAATGATAGTATGTGAGCTCTTTTTAGTACAATAAGCAAGAGATATGGTAAAATCAGAAACATAGATAAATGTTTCTGGGATGGTAGAAGTGTGATCTAAGAAAATGATAACAATAAAAAGATATTTTATGTACTTTTTATACTTAGACAATTTATAAGATATTTTAAAAATAAATTCGAAAAGCTTACTTTCTTTATTTTTTTTTCTACTCATGAACTTGTAACTTTCAAACATCTTAATTTTGAAACTTATATAGACTCTTTTGTAAAAATATATCATACACCTTTAAACCACTTATAAGCTCTCAAACTTTTTATAAACTCTCTAAATGTTAATTATCACATAGCAAGTGAATTTGCATGGATATGGATTTTTTGGAGTTTTTCAGGAGATGTTTGCTGGTGCAACTGATACATCATCGACAACTATTGACTGGACAATGGCGGAACTCATGAGGAATCCCCGAGCCATGGCCAAGGCACAAGCCGAAGTAAGACAAGTCTGCGAGGGAAGCAAAACTGTCAACGAGAACGATGTTCAGAAGTTGAAATATTTGAAATTTGTGGTAATGGAAAGTCTTAGACTACACCCTTCAGTCCCGATTATCCCTAGAGCTTCCAGGGAGGAAACCAAAATCAACGGCTACACCATACCTGCTAAAGTCAAGGTATTGGTCAACAATTGGGCAATTCAAAGGGATCCAATGTATTGGACCAATCCTGAGAGCTTTGAGCCCGAGAGGTTCGACGAGAAACCTATGGACTTTGTTCGTGCAGACTTTCAATACTTGCCGTTTGGGAGTGGGACGAGAGTGTGTCCTGGCATGACATTTGGTTTAGCTAATGTTGAGTTCACTTTAGCTCAACTTCTCTATAGCTTCAACTGGAAACTCCCGGATGGTGTCAAGGCAGAAGGTTTAAACATGATGGAAACCCACGGAATAACATGTTTAAGAAAAGATAATCTTTTTGTGGTTGTCAACCCGTACGAATCCTCGTCTTGAGATGGAGGCACTAAATCTTGGACGATTTCACTGAAGTCTTAATTTTACCACAATTTACTTGCGTGTAAGTTTTGTACGAAACATCCCCCGCTACTTTGATCTTGTGTATTTTATGTAATGCATGAAAGTGTGCCAAGACTTTATTTGTATTATATATATATATATATATATATATTTATATTCCTTGATGATAAGTTATTTAAGTAAATTTGTGAGATTGCTTTGCGTTAGTGGAATCTGCGGTTTCAAATCTGATTTCGGATGAATAAAAAAATTAGATATCAAAGTATGTCATTTCAATCAGTAAAGCTAGGAAACGAGAGACGTTTTAAAGATGCCATTCACGTTGGAATGGAGAAAGAATTTGAGCTATTTATAAATATCAAGATGGACATTTGGATTTGAAACCCTTGGATTGCCATAGTCGTGCAACGTGTGGCCCGAATTGGTGCTTACACTACAAAAGAGCATATGTTCACTAACGACAAAATTCATCACATGTTCAACGAAATCTGTCATATAAAATAAGTTTGTGACTAATTTCATCCCTCACAAATATGTTAGGATATCATCTTTCACGGATAAGTTATATTTTAATTCTTAATATTAATTTATTAGAATTCCATCACAAATTTGTTATAAATACGTTTACTTGTAACAAAATTCTATTTGTAACAAGATTTCCTGTAATGAATGAGGCACTTTCCTGTAACGTTAGAACCACATGCTGTCTCCAACTAGGTTAGTTTTGTGACCGTATATGCAAACAAACTGGAAGTAGCCATCTTTGAGAGTTAAGACATTAATTGTCTCATAGCAATTTAACACCCGTAATGAATTGTTTTACTATCCCAATAAAAAAAAGAATTTCGTAATGAATTGTTATAAATGAAATTTATTATAAAAATTAAATTTATAATATATTAATTTTTTAATTAAAAAAATGCATTCTTATAGTAAAATAACAGAAATTTCATGAGGCGTGAGTTATTATCGTCACATTACAATATACACTTCCATTTCAATTTTCAACGATGATCTGTGTCTAACTTGTATCCAATCATAACTCTCTTTTCCTAGCAATTAGATTAATGTACAAAAGCGAAAATGATGTGAAAACCTAGATCACATAGTTCTTCTATAACGCTCATCGCACTGTCGCACAGATCTCGACTTGGCGAACTGAGTGCCGGAGCGCCGCACTAAGAAGCATTAAGAAAACTTAATTCGCGCACTAAAAAATCTTAATTCGCGCTTTTGTATTTTTAATTCTCGACTTATTATTTCATAAGTCTGAGACTTTATATTTTAAATTCTCGAATTAGTGTTCACTAATTCTCGATTTAGTGCAATAAAGCACCTTAATTCTCATGTCTTAGTTCTCCGATCAGAAAAAAAAAAGAAAAGAAAAAGGAATCCTTATTTAAATAATCCTAAGTCCAAATCTCTTACTAAAACACAATAAAAGTCAAAACCTATTAAGAAAAGGGGAAGATCATTAGTCAGCTAAGTAAAACAAAAAATAAAAAATCCTTTGTACGTCTCTCTCTCTCTCTCTCTCTCTCTTGCGCGCGCGCGTGCAATTTTGATAGGATAAAGAAGGAGAACAGAATTGGAGAATAATTCATCTACTTTGTATCTCTCTCTCGCAACTCTTGTCTATTTGTTATTTTGACTTTGTTCGAAGTAGTGAAAATTTGTTGCCCAATTAAGTGATACGTATTGTGTTATTCATGATATTGTATTTTTGAGAAGTTTATTTTGTAAAAATTGGGTTTGTGAACAATTTGTATGTATTAGGGATTGAATCACAATAGAGTAGGATTTAGGAACAATTTTGACTTCTCTTCTAACTTGAGTTATATATATATATATATATATATATATATATATATGATTTTTGATTTGTTATTTATGGACTGTTTTTGAACAATGATTTTGATGCAATATTTATCAAGTAATCATTAACATAGTAGGATTCATGAATCATGAATAGCTTCTACTTTTTTATCATCAGTTTATATGCACAATATTTACATACTCTACTAGCATTCTAAACATACTCTACTAGTAGAAATACTAATTCTTTTGCCTATGAATGTACAAGTGGATCAAAGAATACTAACCATGGGACTTTTGTTAGAGAGAAGAATGGATATATCTCTTGTCAATATTATAATTATCTTTTTAATGTTACTTATTCAAATATAGTATATATATTGGTCATAATTATATTTTTTTTATTGGATATTAATTATTTTGTACATTATATAAAATTATTTTTATTTTTTTAATAGACGCTTTAAGGCGCTCCCGCACTCAATTTTTTTAAATTTTGACGCTCTCGCGCGTTCGCACTCGCACACGCATTCGCACTCGCACACGCTTTATGTGATCTAGGTGAAAACAATGGAGATAAAAATAAGTAATTAAAATAAATATTACACCTCTCAAGGGGCAAATTTTCAAACCTTCATACAATTTCATTATTAAAATATATAAAACGGCATTCTGTGGCTATCAGGCCAGATTTTTTACTATAAAATAATACAATATATTCTTTTTTGCTCATCAACATACGTTACAGGTATTAATGAACGGTTAAAATTAAAAAAAATTATTATATAAAAAATTATTAATTTTTTTTATCTTAATTACTTATCAATATACATAATATATATTGATAAATATAGAAAAAAATATGCTATCATTTTATAATAGTAGATTCAGACTGGTGTAGCTATTTGCAATTTTCAATAATATATTGACAATTCACCAATCAATTAAATCAGGAATACCAAAGCTCAATCATTGAATACTGCACACACATGTACAAAGGAAAAATGTCGACATTATTTATCGTACTCTACGAAACAAAACCTGTCGTACCCAATCACAAGTCTGTTGGCATGTCAAATCAAAAGTCTTTTCGCATAGTCTAACTGCTATATAATCTATTAAGGTGTTAACATATTATGAGTTTGTCTAGATGAAACTTTTTTTTTTTAAGAAAAAATATTTTTTTGAGAAAAGTATTTTATGGTGAAAAAAAAGTTAAATTTTAAATATATCTTTTGTGATTTGCTCAAACTGTGTGAACTCTTTTAAAAGTCCTAAAAAAAAATTAAACACAATCATGTATTTTCAATTAAATTGCTAGCTTAATGATGTTGAGTTCGATAACTTACGAATAGATATATGAGCTGTGATGTTGTAATTGTTGATAAGGGAAAATTCTTATCTGAATCTGAGTTGGCCAAACTGAACAAATCATATGGTAAGTGTGTTGCACTTGACAAGTGATTGATCATTCTCTCTAAATTATTGACCATTCGCAGAGTAAGTGTAAAACACTCGTCACGTGATTAACACTGACTCGATCGAGCCAAATCTGGACTAGAATTTCCCACTAATAAGAATCTTCAGCTCCCCCTTTACCTTAACCCTTAGTCAAACATCAGCTAAATCATCATTACAAACTCCATTTTCTTTCTTCATTTTGGCCAAATTTTCTTCATATCAATTAAAATATGACAGAGACTTTTTTTTTGACAAATTTTCAGACGAATCACAGGGGGGCCGGCATGCAAAAAACCGTAAAATAAATTATTGTGTAAACTAACCTCGAACAATAACAAATTTGACAAGGTCCACATATGAAAGCATGCCAGTTTGTCTGCAGAATTTCTATATAACCTGCCAGAATTTCTTCTAAGAAATTGCAAATCTCAACTTAGCACATTTTAACTTTTTCTTAGCAAATTGTTCAACTTTTTCTCTGTTTCTCAGGGGAAAATGGAATCCAATTTTCCTCTAAACTCGATGACTATAGCTCTCCTTGTGCCTCTAATCCTTCTTGTAATCAAGAAATGGAAGAAATCTAAAGCTAATATTTCAGTTAAATTGCCTCCAGGTCCTAAAAAACTACCAATAATCGGGGACCTGCATCGAATGAGTGGCCTTCCCTTTCGCTGTTTCAGAGATTTAGCCAAAAAGTTCGGGCCAATCATGCACCTGAAGCTCGGCGAAGTCTCCACGATCGTGGTGTCTTCGCAAGAAATCGCGAAAGAGGTGCTCAAAGAACAGGGCCCCTGTTTTGCCGACAGGCCCGAAACCATTGGCGTGAAGATCATGTTCTACGATTACCGTGATATCGCGTTTTGCCCATATGGCAACTACTGGAGACAGATGCGGAAAATATGCGTTATGGAACTCTTGAGTGCCAAAAATGTTCGTTCTTTTAGCTCCATTAGAAACGAAGAGGTTTCTCGTATGATTGAAGCTATTCGCCTCTCTTGCGGGAAGCCCGTTAATCTAACGGAGAAGATCTTCTCAACGATGAGCGCGATCACCTGTAGAACAGCATTCGGGAAGGTGCGTGAGGACAGCGAAACGATGATAAAGTTGATGAAGGCGGGGCTTGAACTGGCGGCAGGTTTTGAGCTCGCGGATTTGTTCCCATCGTCCAAGATAATCAGCACCCTGAGCTGGAGTAAGCTGAGATTGTTGAGGATGAGACGCAAGCTCGATGTGATTCTTGATGATATTATCAATGAGCACAAGGGAAATTTGGAAAAAATGGCGAGAGAAGATGGAGATCTCGCGAGGAGGGGAAATGGCGAGTTTGGTAATGAAGACTTGGTTGATGTTTTCCTTAGGGTTAAGGAGAGTGGGGAGCTCGAGTTTCCGATTGGCAATGACAACATCAAAGCTAACATACATGTAAGTCCTTGCACACTGAATCTCAGCAGGCCTTAACTTTCTTAACAGTCACGGATTGTTATTTGGTTGAGAGCGCGGGCGAGTGTGTTTGGCTAAGCTTATGTTTAAATATGCTATTAAGAGGGTGTTGGGCTAAGCTTATTTGAAACCTCTAATAAGCTTCTACATGTTATAAAATACTTTAGAAGCTTATAAGATGTTGGATTTTATTTTAAAAATAAGCTATCAACGTATTTGGATAATTAAGAATGTGTGTAACTTATAAGATATTGGTAATGATAAAATTGTAATTAATTTGGTTGAAAATATGGAGCTTTTTCTTACTTTTTAAAAAAGACCTTATAAGCTCCTAAGTATCTTATTTTAAAAGCTTACGAACTCCCTACCCTAAACTTTTGTTAAACACTCCACCACATCTTATGAGATATTTTAAGTAGCTTATAAGCTTAGCCAAACACCCTCTAAGTTTCGAAAGTTTGTAGCATATTTTTTGGAGCTTATAAGCTTTCAAACCTTTTTCAAAAATAACATGTCAAAGCATTTGGATATAAAATAAAACTTGTGAGGTGTCTTGGTAACTTGTGTCTTGGCAAATGATAGTATATATATTAGCTCCTTTTAGTACAATAAGCAAGAGATATGGTAAAATCAAAGACATAGATAAATGTTTCTTGGATGGTAGAAGTGTGATCAAAGAAAATGATGACATTAAAAGATATTTTATCCCCATGTACTTTTTATACTCTGACAATTTATAAGATATCTTAAAAATAAATTTGAAGAGCTTGCTTTTTTTTTTTTTCCTCCTCAGAAACTTATAAGTTTCAAACATTTTAGTTTTGAAACTTATATAGACTCTTTTGTAAAGATATATCAAACACTTTTTAAATAGCTTATAAGCTCTCAAACATTTTATAAACTCTCTAAATGTTAATTATCACATAGCAAGTGAATTTGCATGGATGGATTTTCTGGAGTTTTTCAGGAGATGTTTGCTGGTGGAACTGATACATCATCGGCAACTATTGACTGGACAATGGTGGAACTCATGAGGAAACCCCAAGTCATGGCCAAGGCACGAGCCGAAGTAAGAAAAGTCTGCGAGGGAAGCAAAACTGTCAACGAGAACGATGTTCAGAAGTTGAAATATTTGAAATTTGTGGTAATGGAAAGTCTTAGACTACACCCTCCAGTCCCGATTATCCCTAGAGCTTCCAGGGAGGAAACCAAAATCAACGGCTA
Organism: Petrea volubilis; assembly: GCA_026212405.1. Taxonomy (NCBI): domain Eukaryota; kingdom Viridiplantae; phylum Streptophyta; class Magnoliopsida; order Lamiales; family Verbenaceae; genus Petrea; species Petrea volubilis. Next base: position 13,280,754 of record CM047879.1, read on the forward strand.
CACCATACCTGCTAAAGTCAAGGTATTGGTGAACAATTGGGCAATTCAAAGGGATCCAATGTATTGGACCAATCCTGAGAGCTTTGAGCCCGAGAGGTTCAACGAGAAACCTATGGACTTTGTTCGTGCAGACTTTCAATACTTGCCGTTTGGGAGTGGGAAGAGAGTGTGTCCTGGCATGACATTTGGTTTAGCTAATGTTGAGTTCACTTTAGCTCAACTTCTATATAGCTTCAACTGGAAACTCCCAGATGGTGTCAAGGCAGAAGGTTTAAACATGAATGAAAACCACGGAATAACATGTTTAAGAAAAGATAATCTTTTTGTGGTTGTCACCCCGCATGAATCCTCGTCTTGAGATGGAGGCACTAAATCTTGGACGATTTCACTATCATTTATGTTTGAAGTCTTAATTTTACCACAATTTACCTGTGTAAGTTTTGTAAGAAATATCCCCCGCCACTTTGATCATGTGTATTTTATGTAATGCATGAAAGTATGCCAAGACTTTATTTGTATTATATAATAATAATATATATATATATATATTTATATATTCTTTAATGATAAGTTATTTAAGTAAATTTGTGAGATTGCTTTGCGTTAGTGGAATCTACGGGTTCAAATTTGATTTCAAATGAACGAAAAATTAGATATCAAAGTATGCCATCATTTTAGTTGGTAAAGCTAGGAAACGAGAGACGTTTTAAAGATGCCGTTCACATTGGAATGGCGAAAAAAATTGAGCTCTATATAAATATCAAGACGGACATTTGGATTTGGAACCCTTGGATTACCATAGCCGTGCAACCTGTGGACCGAATTGGTGCTTACACTACAAAAGAGCATCTGTTCACTAACAGCAAAATCCATCACACGCTCAACGAAATTCGTCACATAAAATAATTTTGTGACAAATTTCATCCATCACAAATATGTTACGATATCATCCGCCACGGATAAGTTATATTTTAATTTTTAATTTTAATTTTAATTTGTTAGAATTCCATCACAAATTCGTTATAAATACCTCTTTTAACAAAATTCTATTCGTCACAAGCTTTCCGTTAGTGAGTGGGGCAATTTCCTGTAATGTTAGAACCATATACTCTCTCCAAATAGGTTAGTTTTGGGGTCGCACAACGAATTGGTATGCCAATTCCACCAATTGACATGACCTTTTGATATTTATAAATACCTTCACATTTCTGTAGAATTGTACATCTCTATTTCTTCTGAGTTCTTCTACCCTTTTTTCTCTCCATCCCTTTTTGTAAGGAGGTTATTGCGAGAGTTGTAAATGTGTCAAGTTTGACAATATTTGAGATTTGTAGTACTATTGTTTTTAAACAAAGTATTTTTTATATTTTGGAAGATGATTGACATAAGTTCATTGGCACTAGAGCATGATAAATTTGTTTTTAAAATAAAGAGTATAACTCTTTATCTTGACTCATTAGTTACTAAGGTCAACTCACATCTATTTCAGCACATCTTCCCAACAGTGATATTACTCGTATATAATATGCTTGATGATGAAGACTATAACTTATCCGTTTTGTCTTGCTTCTCCTCTTGTTTTGTAGTGTGTGTGTGTGTATATATATAATTCAATGAGACCCAAAAAGTCTTATAATAGAATTAAATAACGGATATGATTATGTAGGCTTGATGTGTGATCCAACCACTAAATATTTTATAATCTCAATAATTAATGGTAGTAAAAAGTTACAATGAAATTAGAAAATCATGTGATTGTACGTCGCAAAGCTTGACTTAGATGTTATATATTTAAATATCCCAATAATTGGTATTAAAAGAACGTTATTTTGTATTCTTCATTTGAGTACAAATTTAAGTCAGGACAAATCAAGTATTGTGGTGTGACATGTGAAAACACTAATTTTCTCATAGCAATCCATTGAAGATTTGATCCACAAACCAATTTAAACAATATTTCTTGTTACCATCCCGATATAATAATACCCGTAACGAATCGTTATAAATGAAATTTATTATAAAAATTAAATTTATAATATATTAATATTTCATTAAAAAAACATTCTTATAGTAAAATAACAAAAATTTCATGAGGCGTGAGCTATTATCGTCACATTACAATATGCACTTCCATTTCAATTTTCAATCCATGATCTTACTACAAGAAAAATAGCTTAGTTGCTACGAATTGTTTTGCTACGTATTTTAAAACGTAGTAAAATATGGTAATTTACTATGAAATTTAGATCGTAGCAAATAATTAGATAATAAGATGGTTATTCAGTACAACAGTTAGATCGTAGCAAATGAAAACGTAATAAGACAATTATTTACTACGAAATTAAGGTCGTAGCAAATGAATGTAGAAAAATCAATTATTTACTATCAAATTCAACCGTAGCAAGTAAAAAAAAGTAATACAATAGTTATTTGATATGGCATTTCAATTGTAACAAATATAAAAAAAATGAGCGAACTTACATAATTTATCAAATTTCTTTTTTTCCCCTCCAAATTTTTGCACAACTTTTAAGCAAAGTCTTAACAACTTTGGAATAAAAATAATTTCAACTATCTTTACTTAATTCACTATGAGAATATGCCGCCCCATTTCATAATATTTGAATTTCACATCAGATCACATCAATTGCCAATTGTCAATTTAACATTTATGAAGAAGAGGAAGAGCTTTAAGAGAATGATTCGGAGTTCTTACAACGAGGAACTATGCAATGCCTAATACGAAAAAGATTTTTCAAAAAATAAGACCTTTTTCAAATAAGCCAATTGACAAATAGGTTCATAAGAACATTCCCCTCCGCAAGAGAGTTAAATTTCTTGATTAGTAAATGAAAATTAAATGTCATATAATTAGATTTTTGATTAATAGATGAAAATTAAATGTCAAAATATACTGATTTAAATTAATGAGCGTGCTTGACTCGTTCAACAAATGCATTCAAGTTTAATGAATTAAGCGAATAAACATGCTAAATAGGTTTTATGAACCTACGTACGAAGAGACTCAATGAAAGAACATGTCACAAAATCTCACATATTTCTACTAGAAGCTTCGACCTATCTGATACTATTTAGAAATAATATATTTTTCCATCCACATGTCCTCCCTCACAATTTCCGACCCTTTTTTCCACAATCGACCTTTTGGTACTATCTTTTATTGGCTTTAGAATTTTTAATCTTTCTAAAAAAACGTGCAATTTTAGTCCTGTCACTTAGGTTGTTTGATAATTTGGCACGAACTTAACAGATTAATACTTTTGTCATAAAAAAACTAATGGAATCCTTTTTGGGGTGCAAAAATTGTAAAATAAATTGACTTATTAAATATGCTATTGTAACCCTTCAAGTTTGGGACAAAAACACAAATTGACCCTACTTATGCGCGGTGACGAAGGGGAGGGGGTGGGGGGTGGTGATCGCCCCCTTCAATTTTTTTAAAAATTATTTTTTAATATATATTTATTAGAATTTTAAAATTTCGCCCACCTCTTAAAATAAAATTTTGACTTTTATAGAAGTTATATAATAAAAATTTTAATTTTCTCACTTTATTTGATTTTTGATGATTTATTTTTACCAAATCTCATTTATCATAATAATTAACACCCTCCCCCCCCACATCTTTTCTTGAAATTAAAATATTAAAAATTTGATTAGATTTTACTTGTTTCTTCTATTCGAATTAAAACAACAAAAATCCTAACCCTACAATATTCAATTTTTTTTTTCAAAAGCAACATACAAGAATATATTGTGTGCTAATTTTGGAATTTATACATTTATTTATTTCTTTTTTTGTAATTGATTTTTGTATAGAGATTTGAATTTTAGGATTGTTGATATGAATGTGATAGTTATTCAATATTTAACTTAATAAATCTTGATATTCATTTGTTGGGCTATTAAACTTTCATGAATCTTACTAATTTGAGACTTCATATTTAATTGGGGCTGATTTGGAGAATGTGATGGCGGAGAAAACAAAAAAGATATTTTTTGAACTTTGAATATATTTTTTGATTGTGAGAGCAAAGAGAGAAAAAAAATCTATTTAAATACTTTTTGAGTTTTAATTATATATCATTATATGAATTTACATCAAATTTGTTGAATATTGTTAAAAATTATTTGTTAATTATTTTTTAAAAACAATTCATTATCCACCATATTTGCTTCTTTTGAACAAAGAATAGCTTCTTATTTTTTCAGTATCACTTTTTATATATTGTTTTGATTGTAGCACTTTTGAACATCGTCCTCGCTGATAGTTTTGCTTCCCTGGCAGACTTGTCTTACTTCGGCTTGTGCCTTGGCCATGAATCGCGAATTGCTCGTGCGTTCCAACATTGTCCAGTCAATAGTTGTCGAAATGTATCAGTTCCACCAGCAAACATCTCCTGAGAAACTTTGGAAAATCCATGCATGCATATTCACTTACTGCGCGATGATAAAGTGTATATAATTTTTAAAAATAAAATATTTGGAACTTATAAGTTTGTGAAAAGAGGAAAAAGAAAAAGAAAGTGAGGTCACCAAATTTATTTTTGAAATATCTTAAAGCTGTATAATCATAAAATATTGAAAGAGCAAAAAATATTCTCACTATCACTATAATATAGTTTTTTGGATCACATTTCTACCATCCAAGACACATTTATCTATATTTTTTATTTCAGTATATGTCTTGTTTATTATACTACAAAGAGCTCATATACTATAATTTTGCCCAAACACAAGCTACCAAGACACCTTAGAATTAGTTAGTTGGGCTTTATTTTATATTCAAATAGTTTGACATCTTATTTTAGATAAAGATTTGAAAACTTATGAGCACCAAAAAAAAAATACGATACAAGCTTTAGAAACTTATAAGCATATTTAAAAATAAGTTTAGCCAAACACCCTTGGCCCTAGTTAGTCTGAATCTTCTGCTACAAAACAATGCTATATTTTCTTCTCCACTGATTAATATATGCTATGTATATTGGTAAGCGGTAGAGATAAGGAAAGAGAAAAACTTCTGCATGGGAAAATTTTGAATATTTTCTTTCCTTATCTCAACAGTCTACCAATACATGTGGCATGTATTGGTGAATGTAGTACAGTATTAGCGAATATTTTCTTTCCTTATATTTTTGTTGTCCTCACGGACCTTCTTGAACGCGGTTCTACATGTTAGAAAAATTGGTCTACAAGTTGGTAAGTGACCAACTTTGACCAATGATTTGATGAAGCTCCATTTATTGCTTTAGAAAATAAGTCAAATATTTGTAATCTACGTCGCGAGTAAATACGAAAAATGTATTTAAATGCTTAAAATTAATTTCGGGTGAATGAGAAATTAAATGCACAAAAAAAATTGATGGAAAGCTAAAATGGATATATGTACCGTGAAATGTGGTTGTCCCACATTGAAAAAAATAATACAAGAATGTCTTGTATTTAAGTGGTTATTTGCAAATAAGGGTTGGTCCCTTGAGGGTTCACAAGCGTGTATAGGAGAGACTGAACCCACACGTGCACAAGCGCGGGCCACCATTTGGCATGGCATGACATCGCAGGCCGGGCTTGGGCTTTGACTTAATCAAATATTATTCTTTTTGGATACGACCCGAATTGAAATTGGGTTTAAAATCGGGTCAAATTTGGAGCTAAGTTGAACCAAATTGATTTGAACTAGCACGATGCACTGGACCGAGTTAGAGTGTTCACTCAAGCGTTGCTTGACTGGTCTGGACTGGCGAACTGCACCTGAGCCGATGCGAAAGGGTGCCAAGCAATTCAGCAGAGTTCGAACTGGTGTAGTGGTGGTTCGGTTCAAACTGAACCAGTATGAACCTAACAGTTGCAACCTTTTAACCCCAACAACCATAACCTTTCTACGATTATAAATAGCCTCCCTGAACTTATCATTTTCACTCAATTCTCATTCAAAAATGCTTTCTTACCTCTACATTTCACTTCCAAATATGCTATAGTGATTAAAAAAATCAAGTGAGTTCAAGACACCTTTATAGTTCATAGTTTCTTGAAATTTGGAGTACTACTACTTCAAAAAAGTGGTCGTTGTATCTTGGGATACGATTGTCAAAAATCATGAGCACCAGTATGGGATAATTTTGTCTTAAAGACATATAGTCCAACTCTCACTTCAACCTAATACCATAGTCTAATCACACACTAGAAAAGTACTATTTCCTAACATTGCAGGTGATCGTGCTCATCATTGAGACAATCTTCTCTGTTAGATTAGCGGGCTTCCCTCAAAAGAGGCGAATAGCTTCAATCATACGAGAAACCTCGTCGTTTCTAATGGAGCTAAAAGAACGAACATTTTTGGCACTCAAGAGTTCCCATAATGCATATTTTCCGCATCTGTCTCCAGTAGTCACCATATGGGCAAAATGCGATATCACGGTAATCGTAGAACATGATCTTCATGCCAATGGTTTCGGGCCCGTCGGCGAAACAGGGGCCCTGTTCTTTGAGCACCTCTTTCGCGATTTCTAGCAAAGACACCACGATGCCGTGCTTCAGGTGCATGATTGACCCGAACCTTTTGGCTAAATCTCTGAAACAGCGAAAGGTAAGCCCACTCATTCGATGCAGGTCCCCGAGTATTGGTAGTTTTTAGGACCTGGAGGCAATTTGACAGAAATATTGGCTTTAGATTTCTATTTTTCATTTTAAATTGAATCATGAACAAGCACACACTATAACGATATTTCCTTTTAATATAACTTAGATATTTTTTTTAATATAACTAAACAAATTGGATAAATTGACCAAAATATTGTATTACACAACGAGGAGAGTTTTTTTTATTCAAATAATTAATTGGCTGCTTTGCCACTTTTGTCCTTCGGTTCGATAATCTCCCTCAACCCCCCCCCCCCCCCCTCCTATCCCTCCTTTCTATTTTAAATAAAGTAACTACTAATTGATAATGAGTCGAGAAAGCAAAAAAATGCTCCAAAAGCTGCAGTAAAACTTTATAAAGGAAAGGCAAAAAAGAAAAATTGTTTGGGGGGGGTGGGGGTGTTTAAAATAATATTCACAAAAATCAAAGTTCCATGTAAAATTTCGTTGGTCCTTCTGGTGGAATTCTCATTATACATATACGCACGCCTTCTTGGGTTCTCTCTCTCTCTCTCTCTGCTCTATTTGTCTCTGTGGCTTCTGTTTGATATTGTACCGACAGTTTTGGTGGTTGTTCTCCTTCTTGAGCCGACCTGCTAAGCTAATTGGTAAGTTCTCAACTCTCTTCAATCCCCCTTCTCCTTAGTTTTCTACAATATATATCCTCTCTCTCTATATATATATATGAATATGACTTCAACTTCTCTTCCTTTTTCACTTCGTTTTCTTCTCCTAATTCGTGATCTTTGGTAAATACATACTGCAGTAAGGGTACATAGATTTTAGCTTCATATTTCTGCAACTCTAAGATCATAATTGATATTATTTAAGTTTATAAACCTTGGTTGTATCTATATTGGCTATGAAATTCTAGGTGCCCTTGTTTGAACGATTTATAAGACAAGCCGGCAGTTTAATGTTCAAATCCACAACGTCCAAATAATTGGATAAGGTTATGTTCACTTATAATTAATTTCCTCCTTTTTTTTTCGGAAAAAAATATATCAATACTGTACTGAGTTGACCTACATCCAAATAATTGGATAAGGTTCCATTTCTTCCATTATCCCCTGAGAAACAGAGAAAAAGTTGAACAATTTGCTAAGAAAAGTTAAAATGTGCTAAGCTGTGATTTGCAATGTCTTAGAAGAAATTCTAGCAGCTTATATAGAAATTCTGCTGACAAACTGGCATGCTTTCATACGTGGATCTTTATCAAATTTGTTATTCTTTGAGATTAATTTACTCAATAATTTATTTTACGGTTTTCTGCACGTCGGCTCCCCTGTGATGCGTCTGAAAATTTGTCGAAAAAAATTCTCCATCATATATTAATTGATATGATTCTTGATGATATTATTATCGCGCACAAAGAAAATTTGGCCAAAATGAAGAAAGAAAATGGAGTTTTGTAATGACGATTTAGTTGATAGCTTTCTTGATATATATCTATCTACAGTATATATAAAGCACCAAACATATCTAATAATTACTTTTGAAGTCTTTGATATGCCCTTTTTTTCTCCCTCCTTTCTTCCATATTGTCTCACTTTTCTCTCCCCTCTTTCCAGCATGATATGTGTAAAACATTCGCCATATAATTAACATTGTTCGATCAGCCTAGGTTTGGGACTACAAAGATGCAAAGAAAGATAATTAAGTTACAATACTAAACAGGCTAACCAATGAAAATATATATACAAATTATGTAGCATATAAGACAGACAACAGTACAGTGAAATCAGTATAATACCTGACATGGACAAGGTAACTTCAGAAATTACTATAAACATATTGAAAATCACGAAAACAAGTACATGGCTCAAAAACGTGAGTTGAAAACACAATCAAAACCATAATAAAATTTCATGGTATTGTTCTCCATATGTGGTTTTTGTAATTTCACCATATATATATTGGGGTTGAAAATGTAATTTGCCAAAAGATTAATGAAGAAATCATTTTTTTCAAACTCCAAATTTGCATCATACTTACATGCATGTGTATACACACTTGCATTTATTACAGGACGCACACTAGATCAACGTAACGAAGGATGTTCCTAAGCAAAAGTGATTAAAAACCATGGTAAAAGCAAGACTTCAAACAAAAAGTGATAATGAAATCGTGGTCTCGAATCTAGTTAGGGTGTCAATCTCAAGCCACTGATTCATACGAGGTGGCGACCACATAAAGATCATCCTTTCTTGAAGCTGTTATCCCTGGGCTTTCGATCATGTTTAAAGCTTCGGCCTTAACACCCTCAGGGAGTTTCCAGTTGAAACTATAGAGAAGCTGAGCTAAAGCGACCTCAGCGTTAACCAAACCAAATGTCTTTACAGGGCATGATCTCTTTCCACTTCCAAATGGCATGTATTGAAAGTCTCCACTTGCATAACCCACAGTTTGATTCTCAAATCTCTCAGGTTCGAAGCTTTCAGGATTCGTACAATACTTGGGATCCCTTTGTATTGCCCAGTAATTCACCAATACCTTGGCTTTAGCAGGTATGGTGTAACCGCTGATTTCACATTCCTCCCTGGCAGCTCTGGGGATAATCGGAACCGGAGGGTGTAGTCTAAGAGTTTCCATGATCACCAATTTGAGATACTTCAACTTTTGCAAATCGTTTTCGTTGATAATCTTGCTTTCCTTGAAGACTTGTCTAACTTCGGCTTGTGCCTTGGTCATGACTCGTGGATTTTTCATGAGTTCTGCCATCGTCCAGACAACTGCTGTTGACGATGTTTCGGTTCCGCCAGAGAACATGTCCTACAATACTTAACAAAATAGATAAGTATCACCATTTGTGGTTAAGAGAGAAAGAGATACTATAAGAATGCATATTCTTCATTGGTGAATTAATACATCAAAAATTTAGTTTTTATGATACATTTCATTTAGGCGAATTACATTTACCTACCCTGAGGTATACTCGATTTTACAAAAAATACCCCGACCTATGAGAAAATTCTGGGGGTTCTATGTTGTATCGATGAAAAGCCAATTTTACCCGTAAGTGATTTAAACCAAAAAAACAGAGAAAAAATTACTAAAATGAAAACCCAAAAATATCCTTTCTTTATTATTTATTTTTCTTTTTCCCCCCTTTTTCTTTTATTTTTTTGTTTCTTTCTTTTTTATTTCTTTTTAATTTCAGATCGATCCCTTCTCTCTCTCTCTCTCGATCTCAAATGGTTGGTATGTTGGAAGCGGAGGCGACAGACGGTGGCAAGTTGGGCAGCGGATCTCTCTCCCTCCCCCCCCCCCCCCTTCTCAATCTCTCTCTCCCTCTCGATCTCTGCCCCTCTCAATCTCTTCTCAGGCGGCGGCGGATCCCTTCTCCAACCTCTCTTTCTTTCTATTCCCCTCTCCTTCTCGATTCCTCCCCCTCTCCCTCCTCAATCTCTCTCTCCCTTTGGATCTCTGCATGGGGGCGGCGGCGGACGACAGAAATGTATGTGTGCGCGCGTGCTTGTATATATGTCAGAGAGAGAGAGAGAGAGAGAGAGAGAGAGAGAGAAGAAGGGTGGGGGGGGGGAGGGGGGGAGGAAAAAGGGATTAAGAAAGAAGGGAAGAAAAAAGGGGAAAAAATGAAAAAAAAAATTAATTATATATATAATATGTGTTATAATTTTTTTTATCAAATATTAGAATATCAATAATTTTTTATATTTATAAAAACTAAATTTATAATCCTATAAGATATTTTTATGTATTTTATATTTATTAAAGATTATTTACATATCATAATTATATATTTTAAACTATATGTTTATAACTATTTGCATATATTATATTATAAAAGATTTAATTTTTCAAAAAATATTTAAATATGTATAATATTTTAAAAATTAAATATGTATAATATAACAAAAGAACCCACTCGAGAGCTAAATAGTCATTTCAATAAGGTCAAATACCTATTCTTGCTTCCAGAAGAGTAATTTTGAAAGTTTGAATTTTTTTTTTTACTAATGGTAGGTGTAATTTGTAATTAACCCCTCAATTCGGAGGGTTGGGGTAATTGTAATTTCTCATAGGTAGGGATATTTTTTTTAAATAGAATATACCTAAAGGGAGGTAAGTGTAATTTGCCCTGTCATTTATAACAATTTCGTTGCTAACTGTTTTATTATTAATTGTTTCTCTAGTTCTGTATATATTGAATGTTTTTACTAATTCATCACATATATTTTAAATACGTGACAAAATCTCCCATGAAAAAATTTTTGTTGGGTGCTTTCTCGTTGTGAAATTTTTTTTCGCGAACTTACGTATATGACAGCTTTGATGTTGTCATTGCCAATTGGGAACTCGAACCCCCCGGTTTCCTTAATCCTGAGGAAAGCATCAACTAAATCTTCATCACCAAACTTGCCATTGCCCCTCCTTGCAAAGAAATCTCCGTCTCCTTCTGCCATTTTCGCCTGATTTTCTTTGTGCTTATTGATTATATCATCAAGAATCAAATCAAGCTTACGCCGCATCATCACCAATCTAAGTTTACCCCAGCTCAAGGTGTTGATTATGTTGGACGATGGAAACAGATCAGCAATCTGAAACCCGTCGGCCATTTTGAATGCGTCCCTCATTAGCTTCGTCAATGTTTGGCTGTTTTTGTACACATTGCCGAATATGACTTTACAGGTGATGTAGCTCATTGTTGAGTAGATCGTCTCAGTTAGATTAATGGGCTTTCTGCAAGAGGCCCGAACAGCTTCAATCATATGAGAAAACTCATCGTTTCTAATGGAGCTAAACGAACGGACCTTTGTGGCACTCAAGAGCTCCACAACGCATGTTTTGCGCATCTGTCTCCAGTAGTCGCCATACGGGCTGAACCCGATGTCACTGCAATTGTACCACATGATTTTCTTGGCAATGGTTTTTTGCCTCTCGGCGAAGTTCAGGTCGTGAACTTTGAGCACCTCTTTCGCCATTTCTGGCGAAGACACCACGATTGTCGAGACTTGGCCGAGCTCCAGGTGCATGATCGGGCCATACTGTTTGGCTAAATCTCTGAAACGATGAAATGGGAGCCCGCTCAAGTTATGCAGGTCCCCGATTATTGGTAGTTTTTTGGGGCCTGGAGGCAATTTGACAGAAGAAATGTCTTTAGATTTCTTCCATTTATGGATTATTAGAAAGATAACAGGCACAAGGAGAGCTATAATGCTGAAGTATACAGGAAACCTTGATTCCATTTTTCCAGTAATAAAAAAAAGGTAGAGAAGTTTTGCGATTCCAAACGATAACTTTTTGCAGTTTATATAGAAAGTTTAGAACACTATTGGACTTATCACATGATACGATGAGAGAGAGAACATTGGTGAAAAAAATAGAATTTAAGATTGACTTCGTTGGTCATTGTTAGAATCACTCCAATAAAGATTGACCTCGTTGATCATTGTTAGAATCACGCCAATGATGTGTCATTGGCCAAAAAAATAGAATTTAAGATTTACTTCGTTGGTCATTGTTTGAATCACTCCAATAATGCGTCATCTTTAGTGACTCCATTAATGCGTCATCTTTAGTGATAAATGGATACATCATAAATCTAATTTTTGTGACGAATTTCGTTAGTAAATTCATTATAACTAATTATTTTGTTAATTTTGTTTGCATCAAATTCAGTCACCAGACCATAAGGCGACATGTACATCATCAGTACAATTGCCGAGTGTTAGTGTATAATAAAAGAGGGATTGATATAATGAGTGGCTAATTATATTTCTCAACGAAAATATTGCAATTTTTTTTTTAAAAATCATGCACTAGAGACCTTAATAGAATTATACAAAGTAATAAACTCTATGTGTGTGTGTGTGCGTGTGTGTGTATTCTTTTTGTGTATCATTCGAACTATGATTTTTTGTACATTTTACCAACTAATTAAATTTTATTTTTTCACAATACTTTCTTCTCAAGTCCACAATTTCAACACGTAACTGCCTCAATATTGATTTTTAGTGGAAATTATTGCAAAAAAAAATCACACCTGATGAGTTTTTATGTGATATTGGTTTTATTTAGTTACATTGGAATAAAATATATATGTAACTTTTTTAGTTTTTTTTTAGCTAAATAATTGTACCAAAATAGGCATTATGTTGTAATATGAAAATATTACGGAATTTAGGAGGTAAAACGGGAAAGAAAAAAGTTTGAATTGTAAAGTAAAAAATGGGTTATAATTTGGATATATTATCCTTAATTTTCTTTATTGCTAATTAGGCTCACAATAATCAGGGGAGGTAGATGTAATTCGCCCTTTATATTATATACCTAAATGTTAACTAGTATTTTTTTTCTTAATCTTATTCAAGTACTTATTACTTTTGTTCTATAGTTTTGAATAATAAAATGAAAATGAGCTTTACTTTACTATATATGTCAATATATATATATATATCTAATCGTATATATATAGGATCCATTTATTTTGCGAGATTAGCTAAGAAAAAGCCTTCACATATCGGCTAATTAGTCGTTTGGTTGTCAAGATTATAATTGCGAGTCTTTACCTAATCTTATATGGCCTGCCATGAGATGGAGCTAATCTCGAGATTATAATCTTGGGGAAGGGGGTGAGAGATTGAATCTTGCCTTCCAATATTAACTATTCCAACATTTTGTAGTGACCACTTTATCCTTAGTTTTTCCCTTCCTTTTTACAAGTTTATTCTCAACTTAATTTTTATTATTATTATTTAATAATAATAATAATTATTATTATTTTTATTTAATAAAATTACATATTATAAAGTATAAAATATAAAAATTTCATTCCCTTCTTCTAAAAAAAATCTAAATTATTTTAACATATATATATATATATAAATCATATCTAATAAAATTAATTAATTACATAATTTAAAAAAAAAAAAAAAAAAAAAGATATAACCCACCTCTTTCTCCTTCATCTTCATCTTCTCCATCCATCTTGCACCCCTCTCGCCCGCAATACCTTTTACCCAGCACCCAACCCCCTCCCCAGACCTCTATCCTCCACCTCCCCCCCCCCCCCCCCCGGCACCTACCCCCTCCCCCCACATCCCCAAATTCCCCCATTTCTGTGCCCCCCCCCTCTCTCTAGCTCTCTTTCCCATCTCTCACTCTCATCTTTGTCTCTCTCTCTTCTCTCCCTCCCTCCCCCATCCCTCACTCTTTCATCTTCGTCTCTCTTCTCTCTCTCTCTCTCTCTCTCTCTCTCCATATATGTATATATGTGTGTGTGTGTGTGTGTGTGTGTGTGCATATATATGTGTGTGTGTGTGTGTGTGATTTAATTTTGAACCTTTTGTATAATCAATGCGGCATATGTGTGTATATGTGATTTTTTTAATTTTTTCTTTATTTATGTGCCACACAAGCTTTGAATAACTTTAACAATTGAGGGTAAAAACGTAATTGTATTCTAATCATGTTTTCAATCTTATTCAACTGTGAATACCAAATCACCACATACACAATACATACCGTCATCCTATTCAGTTAATCTTGGATACCAAACAGTCAATATGATTGTCCTAAATTTTGAGCCAAGACACAAGTTCCAATTAACATATCTTAAAATGCAAATGGATCCATAATATACTATGGAAGTGTTTGGTTTACGAGATTAGCCACAATTTGGGGCTTTCGTTGCACGTAATCTAATGTTTGGTTTCCAGGATCAAAAAAAAAAAAGTTGGTTTCAGGGCGAAATGTGCCCGAACCGCAATTAAGTTGCTCCAATCTTGCGATTTGGATCGCAGGTTCCCCCACGATTGTGTGTGCTCCAATTAAGATTACGTTTTTACAATTTATAAATGTACTATTTTGCCCCTCAATATCCTATCGCATTAGGACATATATCAATCAAGCTCTAAAATATCGCTTTCACACGATTTTATTTCCATTCAAAATCAGGTTGAAGAAATGAAAAAACGATGATGGCGGAGAAATATCTGGAGATAGATGCGGGAGCTAATTCTTCGATTTTTTGTGAATCAAGCGGAGGTAAGAAAGAATGAGACACTGATTTTTCTTCTCATGATTGCCTCCATCGCCTCCTTTAATTCGAAGAATTCATCAACCACACCGTTGTTCACCTCCACAATAGTCAACAGCGCCGTAGCTGCTCGTCATTCAGGTCCATATGTGTGTGTGTTTTTTTTCTTATTTATTGTTATTTAATGTTTCTTTGTTGTTGTTGTTGTTTTTTTTTTTTTTGTGCGATGTTTGATAATTTGATTTTTGAAACAAATTATGGAGAGTATTGTTTGATTATTTGATCTGGATATGAGTTGGATTCTATTGAGAATTTGAGATTAGTTGTTGTATGTTTTTGTTATCTGATTTGGTAATTCATCATTATCTCAATTACAAGATTTTGAATGTGCATTTTTTACCCCTTATCTTTCCATACTTCATTAGGAATTTGTGGTATTGTATATTTTACAACCCCGTTTTTTCTCTTCTTTTTATGGGGTTATGGTTTGGCTACTTACAATTATTTGTGCTTAATTTGCTTATGATCTCTTTTATTTATTTATTTATTTTGCCAATTTCTGATTTGTAACTAGATTTTAAAAGCTAATTTTTAGTAGGTAAGTAATTGGAGTGATTAGGAAGAAAAGAAAAGGGCATTATTTTTTATCCTATTATGTGTTTGCAATATAATATTTGTTTAGTGATTTTTGATTCAATATTAGGCATTCCCCACTTTGGTCCTGCTTAATCAATCCCGCATAGTACCTGTTATTACCATTTCAAACAAAAGGGTAAGGAATTTATCCTCTTTCACAATGTAGTCCTGTTTAAAATGTGTAAATTGTTGTGCTAACAAGTATCATAGCTATTTAAATCCTTATTACATGATTTTATTGCTAGTACACGCTACAGGATCTGATTTTCAGATTCAGATACGGGGGTTATTTGTAATTTCATAGCTATTCCGCAGGGGGGGTGGGGTGTTCAAGCATTTGGTGTGTGTGTGTGTTTTAGAACTAATGAGATTGTAGAATGAATTTGTGAACTCAAGTTGCATTCAATTGATTAAATTTTTTAAGTTTAAGCTAAAAGAAATTGATTATTGTTGGGTAAAGTAAAACAGAAGACATACTCTCGAAGCGGACATGTGTTTGTAAACAGGTCTATGTGTATGTGTGTGTGTATTTCTTTGGTTTTGATGTGTATGTTGACACGCGACAGTTATACAAACAAATAGTTTAGAGATTGTTAATCGTATATTGGAACTAGTGCGCAAATGAGCAACGAAAGACAATGATTTGCTTGTTTTTTAATACCCCAAGAGTAACTTATGCGATGCAATTCTTTGGAAACTTTTGCTGTAATTGGAAACTTTGTTTGAATATGGTTTTTCTTCTAGTCTCCCATAAAATTGTATTTTGATATAATTGAACTATGCTTTCCAGGGCCAAGCGGTATACAAGACTATGATCAGAAGAGATGACAGGATGAAATATTCGTTGTAAACTTTCTTTCTATGGCACTCTGTTTAGAATCTAAATGCTTTGTTTATGCATTGATGTTAGTAATAGTTGTGTATTTATCCACTAGTCGACTGTAGGATTGCGTTTTTAGATGTACAAGTAAATAGTACGTCACTTTGTTAGCTTATGGTTGATTTGTATGTAGCAATTGTTATCCTAAACATGTTAAAAAACAAGTGTTTATTTAGAAAGTGCTTTTGAAAGATGTTGAAATGCTAAGGGCAATCACCCCCTTAAATTCAACTCACCTTAATTTTTTAACATACTTTTCGTTTATTGTATGTAGGAGGAAAATCAACAAATTGGGTCCCTACTTTCTTTTATTTTAAATTATTTCACTATGTATGTACATTTTCATAGTCATTTAGGGGGTCTATGTAAGCATTTGAGATTTCCTAAGGGCGGTTAGTGTAATTTTTTTTTGTTAAAGGGACACCAAACTTTATACGTCACACGCAAAATATATTTTGTTGTGCTTGGGAATTCTTTTAAAATTTCAAGGATGGACCACTTCCAGAAATCAACTTGCCCAAATCAAGGGTGTAATTGGTAACCGACAACAAAAAATAAATACAACATAGTGCTCTTAATTTAAAGATGGAAAAAATAGTTTCATTGCTTAGAATTTGTTTGTAACATGTACCTTCCTTATCCTTTTTTGGTATAACTACAAAATAGATGGGGTTAATAATGTAAATTCCTATCTTGTTAAGTTATTGAAGTTATTGCAAGGCGCAATCTATCAAACCAAATACGTGAACATGATTACACGTAATCTCATCATTCCATATAATCATGCATGCCAAACAGAAAATTGTACTAGGGTAATTGCATGTAATCATCAATCTTATGATTAAACACAATTACTTTGTCAAAGAAACCAAACGCTTCCTATATATATGTATGTATTTGTGATATATCTCATATATATATTAATATATAAATATATATATCTAATCCCTTATAGTACATATGATATAATTATATATCAATATATAATTTATATGATAGATGATATATATGTACGTACATATTTGATATATATGTGTATAATTAATTACATATACATATATATTAGTGTATCTAACCTTATATGTACATGTCTAATCATTTATTATATATATACATATATATCAATATATATAGTACCATGTAAATGATTGTTTCCAATTTGACCTTTTTTCTTTTTTTTGGGTCTTAGCCACTCAATTCTGTTTTACAGGTCGATTAATTCGAATCGAGTAATGTAAAGACATAATTTGGATGTGATCATTCTAACCTAATTGTTCCAGTCACCATACTAAAATTCAAACTTTAGGTATTATTTAAGGGATTTACCGCCTCATCCCCCGATATCAACTAGCAATTAGTCAACTCTTCCTTCTACAACAATGGTTTCAGTCTCTATCGGCTAATTACAATTATGTGCTAACAAAAAAGCACCACGATCTAAAAATCGTGATAGATAAAGATGACTTAAGACACAAGTCAAGTTCCAATAAGTGTATTATATTTGTATATCCAACAGTGAGTGAGCAGTTGGTCAACTCTTACTTCTACAACAATGGTTTCAGTCTCTATCGGCTAATTACAATTGCGTGCTAACAAAAAAGCACCACGATCTAAAAATCGTTATTAATAAAGATGACTTAGACATAATAAGTCAAGTTCCAATAAGTATATTATTATTTGTATATCCAACAGTGAGTTGATATTTTAATAGCATGATTGATATGTAGGAATAAAATGAGAATGAAGTGGGCATTCCCATGATTATTTTTGATAATGCGATTGGTATAATTTAGAAATAGGAATACTTATTCTTATGGAAATTACCATTCTTATATATGGGGGTTTGGACGATTCCTTCCATCCTATAAGCGTTTAGTTATTCCCAATAAGTTAATAATAAATTATATTTTCATATTATTAGCTCAATACTTTTCAAATTTATCACGTATTATAAAATTTATATTTACCCTAATTGAATATTAATAAATGCATTAAATATGTATTTAAATTATATTTATTACATAAAAATCTCTATATATATATACATAAATCATATATATTTATAATTTATCTCTAATATTTTATTTTAAAATGTAAAATATATTAACATAGGCTAACATATATTCATGCATACACATATATGATAATATATAATAAATACTAAATAATTTACTAATATATTTGATATTCATAATGAAACTGTATATTAAAATTATTTTAGGTGATATATATATATATATATATATTATATCATATATAATAAATGTCCGAATAATTACATACATGAATATAAAATAATTGATAGCATACTTTATAACAAGTACACACAATACAATCTATATCAAGTATAAAAATTAATATATAAATATATAAAAATGTATAATATATACATTCGTCAAAAATATACAATATTGATATATTATTTAAATTTAAAATTATTTTATATAATATTATGTGAATCATACACTTAATTTATATTAGAGAATTGTTATTAGCACTCCATCTTTACGTTTTATATTGATAAGTTGACTGATATTCATATTCATCTTTAGAACACAAATTTTATTGATTTCAATAACTTATTTATCATTTTTTTTATTGTTAATCATTTTCATATAAAAAGACACTCGAGATCACAACCTTGGCGTTAATCTTTAGTATTTTCTTTGATCTTTCTTTTTGTCCTACTTAATACCAATAAATATTAGTAGCAAAATTTTTCAGGTCATATTTACATATACCTTCTAAGACATATGCAAAATTATAAAATTAAAAAAAAACAATTAAATATATATATAAAAAATGGGTAATAATGAAAACAAAAGATATCATATAATTCCACTAATATTCTAATATGCAAAATAATAAATAAAAGGTAACATATTGTATATTTCCACCAATTCTATGTTGACATATCCAACTTTAAAGAAACAAAATGTCTATTCCAAGAAGAAGAAGAAGAAGAAGAAGGAGAACTTCAGAACTACGTTCTTATAAGGCATGAAGATCAATTTGCACGTAAAAAGATAAATTGCATTACATAAATGTATTTATGTTGAAATCCTCTATTAAATCATTTTCATAAAATGATATGTTTACATATATACGTATATATGTATTCAGTTGACTTATATTGCACAATTGAGAGAGGATTGAAAAAGAATACATATATAGTTGGTAATCCACGATCTTTTTCGAAGCATGAAGAAACTATACATGTGAAGTTTTTTACATACATGTTACGGTCGTGGCTTTTTTGACAGAAAAACATGAATTTTTGGGGCACATGTATTCATTGAGTCTCTTCAGTAGTGTGTAAATCCTGTAACATGTCAATTCATCTAATTGGTGGTATTTGGATGCACCATGCGACGGATCACGTCCATTTCATCACTAATTTAAATTTGCATATTTTGACATTTAATTTTCATTAATTAATAAAAAATTTAAATATATGATCAAAATTTAGGATTTTGACTCTCTCTGTGTAGGGAAGGATGATACTGCACATTAAATGACTGTCTCCTTTAACTATTAACTTATTTTATTAAAAACGAAAGACATGAAATATTTAATATCTCGAAGATAAAAAAGCGCTACAATCAAAATAATATATAAAAAATGATATTGAAAAAAATAAAAGTTATTTTTTGTTTCAAAAGAATCAAATATAATGGATAATGAATTATTTTTAAAAAATATTTAACAATTTTTTTTTAACAATATTCAACAAAATTAGAATAAACTCATATAATGATATATAATCAAAACTTAAAAAGTATTACAATGGACTTCTCTCTCTCTTTCTCTCTTTATTCTCACAAACAAAAAATATATTCAAAGCTAAAAACATATCTTTTTTTTTTTCGTAATCACATTTCCCAAATCACTCCCAATTAAATATAAAATCTCAAATTAGTAAGATTCATTCAAGTTTAGTAGCTCAATAAATAAACATTAAGATTCATTAAGTTTAATATTGAACAACTATCAAGATTGATATCAACAATCTTAAGATTCAAATCTCTACACAAAAATCAATTAGAAAAAAAAAGAAATAAATAAATGTATAAATTTCAAAGTTAGAATACAATACCATCTCGTATGTTACTTTTAAAGAAAAAAGAAAAATTCTAATAGAATTTTTGGTGTTTTAATTAAAATAGATGAAAGAAGTAAAATCTAATAAAATTTTTAGTAGTTTAATTAGAAGAGAAGAAGAACAAATAGAGAGAGAGAGAGAGAGAGAGAGAGGGAATTTAATTATTATGGTAAATGAAATTGGATAAAATAAATAACTAAAAACAAAATAGAGTGGAAAGAATTAAAATTTTTATTATACAACTTATATAAAAGTCAAAATTTTATTTTGAGATTTGTGGGGAGGGGGGGGGGGGGGGAACAAAATTTTAATAAATATATATACTAAAATATAAATTTTAAAAAAATTGAGGGGAGACAGCCGAGCCGAGGCCACCAACTGCCTCTTTGGGGTCCGTCAATGTAATTAGATGCCAAAGATTTTGTTTCGTTAGCTATGATTTTGTTTCGTAAACTATGACTCTAACATAAATAAGGGCAATTGATTTTACATATGTGTGTAATATTTAATATATAAATTTGAATATTTTTAAATTACATATATTTAAAAATATTATTTATTTAAATTGGCCTATGAGTAAGACTGAGACAGTGTAAAGAGATTTTTTTTTATTATTAACACAAAATCACGTGAAAACGAAATCTAGGATAGGATTTTGACTCCGTCTCTAAGGAAGGATAGTATTACACATTAAATGACTGTCTTCTTTAAATGTTAACTTATTTTATTAAAAACGATAGACATAAAATATTTAATATCTCGAAGATAAACCTAATTAGTTTGCCGTAGTAGTTTTGACCACTTGAATGGGATATGCTAAAATTTTTTGAATTAGATAAGCTCAAACATTTGTAATTAGATGCCAAAGGTTTTGTTTCATCAGCTATGATTTTATTTCGTAAACTATGACAATAACGTAAAGAAGGGCAATTGATTTTACATATGTGTGTGTAATATTTAATAGGGTAAATTGCGTTTTGCACCCCAACGTTTGGGGCCTTTTGCACTTCAGTGCCCAACCGTTGCGAAGGTGCACTAACGGTACCCGAACTACTTAAAATGTGCTCAGGTGATATTTTTCGTCAAAAATATTGAATTAATTGCATTTGACCCCACCTAAATTCAAAAATATGCAAACCAACTCCATGTAAGCTTCTAAAAAATCAAATCCATCCGAACACAACTTTTTTTTTCTCCCTATTTTTTATTTTTATTTCTTTTCCCTTTTCATTTTTCATTTTTCTTTTTTTCCCCCCCCCCTCCCTATCATCTTCTTTACCAAACCCCATCCCCCCCCACCACCACCACCACCACTGCTCCCCCACCCTGGTCCCACCACCACCACCCCTGCCGCCACCACAAGCCGCCGCCAACCCCACCCCCACCTGCAACCAAACCCTACCCCCAACCCCACCCTTTTCTCTTTCTCTCACTCTCTCTCCCCGCCTCCCCTCTCCCCCGCTTGTCCCCCCAACACTACCACGTTGCCGCTGTCGCGACCACCACCAGCCGCTCTCTCTCTCTCTCTCTCTCTCTAATTTGGATCTAATTTGGGAGGGGGAGTAGAGAGAAAGAGAGAGAAAGAGAGAGGTGGTGTTCTCGGCGGCGGCAACGGGGGTGGCGGCGATTGGTGGTGGAGGTGGTGGCAAGTGGAGGGGAGGGGGGCGAGGTGGTGGCGGGGGGGAGGGGAGGCGGGGAGAGAGAGTGAGAGAAAGAGAAAAGGGTGGGGTTGGGGGTAGGGTTTGGTTGCAGGTGGGGGTGGGGTTGGCGGCGGCTGGTGATGGCGGCAGGGGTGGTGGTGGCGGGACCAGGGTGGGGGAGCAGTGGTGGTGGTGGTGGGGGTGGGTGGGGGGTGGGGGTGAAGAAGATGATGGGGAGGGGGGGGGGAAGGAAAATGAAAAATGAAAAAAGAAAAAAAAAAAAGAAATAACCAAAACATCCTTAGTCACACCATGTAAATACTACTAAGCAAGGGTATTTTAGTATTTTAAATATATAAAGGGGTGTATTGACCTTTTATGTTATTTTTTGGGGTTTTATGTCAATCTCCAATTCTAAAGGGTGTCAAATGCAATTAATCCAACATTGTCAACGGAATATTCTTGGAATATTCCGCTGGAATTCGAAAAATACATCACCTGAGCACATTTTAAGTAGTTCGGGTACCGTTAGTGCACCTTCGCAATGGTTGGGCACTAAAGTGCAAAAGACCCCAAACGTTGGGGTGCAAAACATAATTTACCCTATTTAATATGTAAATTTTAATATTTTTAAAATACATATATTTAAAAGTATTATTTATTCAAATTGGCCTATGAATAAGATTTAGATGGTGTAAAGGAATCTGTTATTCTTAACACAAAATCACGTGAAAACGAAATCTGGGATAGGATTTTGACTCTCTCTCTCTCTCTCTCTCTCTGTAGTGAAGGATGGTAATATGCAATAACAGTGCGTTTGGTAAAGGACAAAAAAGAAAAAAGGGAAAGAAATGAGAAAAAAAGAATAGAAAAGAAAAGAAAATAGATGGATTTTAATTTTTCACATAATTATTTGAATGAATGAAAAAAGTAAAAAATAATTGTAATAGTTTCTTTCATTTTCCGCCCAGATTTGAAGGAAAAAAATTTGGTGGGCCTCATGTAATTTTTTTTTTCCTCCCACTTTTCCACCCGTACAAAAAAATAATAATAATATTTTGTCATATTATTTTCCTTCTTTCCCCTGTGGTTCGCGAAAATAGCACGCTGAACCCTATAGTTTTTTAATTCTCAAATTTAATCCTGTGGTTATAAAAGTCAAGTTTGACAGACTTTCTTGTCTTGCGGTGTTATACATGCGAATTTAGTGCGAATATTGTTCATGTTTTAAGTATAAAATGACATTTTAACCCTTAGGTTTTCAAATTATTACAATATATACATATATACATAAATCTTATGTTCCTCATATCTCTCTCGTTTCTTGGCCAAATCAAGCATGTGAGTGGTGTAAATTGATCAGCTCAAGGAGAGGAACGCAATGGTGGTGGTGTTATGGTGTTTCGTCAATCGAAGAATGGCAGCAACGGCCGCGGATGAGTGACGACGGCGGGTTGCCGAAATCCGGTGACTTTTCCGGCAAAGTTCGGCTTGGTTTGGAGCACTTCGACACACGGAATACAATGGTAACCTCAATTTTGGGATTCAACGGTTGGTGGCGGAGTAATTGCTCGATAAATATGAAAATGGTAAGTTAGGGTTTCTATATATTTTTGTCTAATTATACCCAATCGAATTAGATTTTGTCGATACTAATTGAGGGTTTTTGAAGGGTTAGATGAGACGAACGATTTTGTGTATAGCATGACCATCCCGGTGACGGAGACGCGGCGGTCCGACGGTGCTCCGACAGGGGCAACGGATTTGAGGTGGGCGGTGGGCAATTACGTCATTTCAATTTTAAATATTGAAAAATATGATTTAGAGGGGCGGTGGGCAAATTTATATAACCACGGAGTTAAGTTTGAGAATTAGAAAACCACGAGATTGAGCGTGTTATTTTCACAAATTACAACATTTTTCTATATTTAAAAATATTACTTACTCAAATTGGCCTATGAATAAGATTCAGACCCTGTAAGGAATTTTTTATTCTCAACACAATATCACATGAAAATGAAATCTAAGATAGGATTTTGACTCTTTCTTTTGGATGGATGGTACTACATATTAAATGACTGTCTCATTTAAATATTAATTTATTTTATTAAAAATCATAGACATTAAATAATTAATATCTCGAAGATAAACCGTATTAGATTGCCGTAGCTGGTTGGACCACTTGAATGGGATATGCTAAAAATTTTTGAATTAGATAAGCTCAAATATTTGTAATTGGATGCCAAAGGTTTTGTTTTATGAGCTATGATTTTTTTTTCGCAAACTATGACAATAACGTAAAGAAGGGCAATTGATTTTACATATGTGTGTGTAATTTTTAATATGTAAATTTTAATATTTTTAAAATACATATATTTAAAAATATTATTTATTCAAATTGGCGTATGAATAAGGTTCAGACGGTGTAAAGGAATTTTTTATTCTTAACACAATATCACCTGAAAACGAAATCTAGGATAGTATTTTGACTCTTTCGCTAGGATGGATGGTACTACATATTAAATGACTGTCTCCTTTAAATGTTAATTTATTTTATTAAAATGATAGGCATTAATTATTTAATTAATGTCTCTAAGATAAACCGTATTAGATTGCTGTAGCAGTTTGGACCGCCTGACCAAATTTTTTTGAATTAGATAAGCTCAAAGATTTGTAATTAGATGCCAAAGGTTTTGTTTCATCAGCTATGATTTTATTTCGTAAACTATGACAATAACGTAAAGAAGGGCAATTGATTTTACATATATGTGTGTGTAATATTTAATAGGGATAAAATTATATATGGTTCCAAAATTTGTAGTATTTTTTAATTTTGGTCCCTAATTTTACGGACTCATCAAAATGAGGATAATTTTCATAATTTTCATTAAATTTAGTCATTTTCAATGATAGACATTAAATACTAACAGTGAGCGCGCACGTGCTCCTTATAGGTGACTAACGGTACATGTGCGCCTCTCCGTTAATTTTTAACATTTGTCACTGAAAAAGACCAAATTTAATGAAAATTTTGAAAAATTGTTCTCATTTTGATAAGCCCGTAAAATTAGGAACAAAAATTAAAAAATGACACAAATTTTAAAACCATATCTTATTTTATCCCTATTTAAAATGTAAATTTTAATATTTTCAATATACATACATTTAAAAATATTGTTTATTCAAATTGGCGTATGAATAAGATTCAGACGGTGTAAAGGAATTTTTTATTCTTAACACAATATCACGTGAAAACGAAATCTAGGATAGGATTTTAACTCTTTTGCTAGAATGGATGGTACTACATATTAATTGACTGTCTCCTTTAAATGATAATTTATTTTATTAAAAATGATAGACATTAAATATTTAATATCTGGAAGATAAACCGTATTAGATTGTTGTAGCAGTTTGGACCACTTGAATGGGATATGCTAAAAACATTTGAATTAGATAAGCTCAAAGATTTTAATTAGAATATTAGATGCCAAAAATTTTGTTTCATCAGCTATGATTTTATTTCGTAAACTATGACAATAACGTAAAGAAGGGCAATTGATTTTAAATATGTGTGTGTAATATTTAAGGGGGATAAAATCATATATGATCCCAACATTTGTAGTATTTTTTAATTTTGATCCTTAATTTTATAGGCTCATCAAAATAAAGACAAATTTTCGAAATTTTAATCAAATTTAATCATTTCAGTTACAAACGTTAAACACTAACGGCGAGGCACATGTGCTCGTCACAGGTGACTAGCGGCACACGTGTGCCTCTCTGTTAATTTTTAACATCTATTCTCACTCTATGACGTACAATTTTTTTTTTATTTTTTTATTCTTAACACAAAATCACGCTAAAAGGAATTTTAAAATAGGAGTAGGGCTCAATAATTGAGTTTTACTACTCCTGATTTGATTGATTAGTGAAATACCAATACATTACGACAAAGGTTTAAAATCGAAAATAGCTACATAATTAATGTCGTTTAGTATATTTTGATGATGAAAATTTTATAACTGATCGAAATCTGACCCTGAAAGATTTTGACTCAATGCATATTTTTGTCGGAATGGAAGTAGTATTATAATGTGAGAATGATAAATTAGTCACAGATATTATGCAAGACGGTATATTATATTCAATTAATTACGTTAATATTATAAAATAAAAAACAAACTACTATAATTAATGATAATTAAATATAAAAAAATATCAAAGAAATACAAAGAAACTACTATATGTAGAAAAAAATAACTAGTATATAATTAAATGATAACTACATCTAAGGTAACAATATTTTTTTTAGGGATAATGATTTTTTGTTATCTGAACTATGATGTTTTTGACTTTACCATCTAAGGTAACAACATCATAGTTCGGATGGCAAAAAAATCGTAGGTGGCAAAGTGTAAAAAACGTCATAGTTTAGATGGTAAAAAATTATTATTCTTTTTTTTTATTTTTTAAAGATTTTTGTTTTATAGTAAGTAACTGTTGCTGCCCAGGATCAAATGGGGGTCTTTGGTGTATAAGACTAACATAATAACCGCTACACCATAGCAACTCATAATTACAAGAACTCAAAGCTATAAAATAGATTTTTGTTACGGGTCACATTATCTTCTTGAGATCCTATGCATCAAAATTTATTTGAGTGAAAATTTATTGTTAAAAAATTTATTACGGTTATTATTATTTGAGCAGATTTCATTGCAATTTTGATTTTATAAGTATGTCTTTATTCAATTTTAATCCAATTCATTTCATTTTTCTCAACTTTAGTCACATCAATTCTAATTTTTTAGTAATTTTGAAACATTTTTCACTTTTTACCAATTATTTAATGGAGAAAGTGTGCACGAGTCACTTGGTCATTGAATCTCAACTTATTGTTGATTTTAGAGAGAATGAATGATGTGTGTTGTGATTGTCTATTATTTTGGAGATAAAATAAATTATACAAAACGAAAAAATTAGGGAAAAGGAACAAAATTGGGGTTTGTTTTTTGCGTATGAATTTCAAAGAGATCAATAGTTTAAAAAGGGGACGCAACACAATATATATCCAAATTGATTTAACAGCCACATGTCTCACACATGCTTTCTCTATTAAACAATTGAAGGAAAATGACAAAAAGGTTCTAAAATTACTTTTTAAGAAAAGGAAATTATGGGGTCAAAATTGAAAAAAGTGAAACAAATACAATTAAAATTGAACAAAGACATATTTATAAGATCAAAATTACAATTAACCCTATCTTAGTGTGATGAAGACGGAAATTATCTTTATAAATTCGCTTGTGAATTAAATCTGCAATGAGTTAATTTGATAAGCTATGAGTGAATTAATTTCACAGTTCAACGTGTTTGTTCAATCGCTTTGCAGAACAAATGCAATGTTTAGGAGACCCCCTTTTTTTTTTTTTTTGACTTCTTGCTACTTCTTATCCAACAGAATTCACATATCAGGATCCAAATGAGATTGAGGATACGTTTGCTATTTTTGATGTGATTGGATATAATCCATTAAATATGAATTATTAATAAAAAAATTATATAAAATTCTTAGTTATTTATTGTTTGTTAACTTATTTGTTCATTCAAAATATTCCATACTTTTATTGGTTTATTTTTGGGTTATGTGAATTTACTCTTTTGAATTAAATATAAAAATACTTTATTGTCCTTCAACTTTTTTATTGTCCTCCAACTTTTTTATGATGCCAACTTTATTGTCCTTCACCCTCAAAATTTACAACACTATTTCAATATCATATTTACCCGTTATCTCACTTTTAAAACTATCATCCACATTTAGATAAGATTTATGTAATTCAATTCATTTAAATTAGTAAATTTATTTTTATAAGTCCTAATATTGTGAACATGCAATTTTTGATAATTAAAGAAAATTTTCAACTTTGTGTTGTCTAAAGTTTGTATTTATTAAGATAAACATTTAAATATCGAATATCAATTAATATAGCGAATATATATATTTTATTTGATGAACTTTTATTAAAAATATTATTATTTAGATCCTTTCTTACAAAATCTACAATCATTCAAAATTTGAAAAACACACAATCATTCAATTTTTGAGTATTTATGTAAAAATCAATCAACAACATAGATTCAAATTTATTAAAGAAAGAAATAGAAGAAAGGAAAGTGTATCACACCTTTATAGGCTTAATTTGTAATATAATAAATTTGTCTAATAGATCTCGAGCTTTTTTATAATCATAAGCCTAAAATTTTGCAAGCAAATGACAAATTAAATGGATAAACATATTTAATAGATTCATTCCAAAATAACAAACGTGTGAATGTTTTCACTTGTTAAGCCATAGGGCTAGTTTTCACGGGGGTTCAAACTTTAAATTTTTTTAAAAGATACATATAAAAATTAATTTGATATGAATTTGAGGGGAATGAACGCATGGTCCGCCCCCCTTAGCTCTACCACTGGCCAGTTTGTCTTAATACTTGACGCAAAAATATAAAACTTGTCATCAAATAAAGAATAGGGTAAATTATGTTAAGCATCCCAATTTTTGGGGTGTTTTACACTTTGATATTCAATTTTTGTAAATGTGTACTTTGGTACCTAATCTTCATCATTTGTGCACTAATGATATTTTTTATACTATTCCGATAGAATATTCCTTAATATTCCCAGAATATGCCCAAATTATCTATAAAAATTGCATTGAAATAGTGAAAAAATACTATTAGTGCACAAATGATAAATGTTAGATATCAAAGTACAAAACATCCTAAAAATTGGGGTGCTTAACGCAATTTATCCTAAATAATAATAAATTTAAATCTTATAATAGCAATTATTGGGATTTGGAAATATTTAAAATCTAAATCTAGCTATTCGTCTGCAAAATCTCATGTTTTTTTTATAATTTCATTGAAAATTTTTATGGGATAAATTGC
Organism: Petrea volubilis; assembly: GCA_026212405.1. Lineage (NCBI taxonomy): Eukaryota > Viridiplantae > Streptophyta > Magnoliopsida > Lamiales > Verbenaceae > Petrea > Petrea volubilis. Next base: position 13,309,628 of record CM047879.1, read on the forward strand.
TTCGTACTTTCATGTAATTTAGGTAAGTAGCACACTAAATCTCTTGATTTTTAATTGATATAAAAAAATTTATATTTTTTTAAAGTTATTCACCATTTCCTCAATTAAATTAACCAATTTTTTTTTTTAATTGAATTGATCAAATTACTCTTACATATATTTTAATATAATTTTTTTTATTTTTCTATTTTATTCTTTTTCATTTATCATTCCTTTTTTATTTTTTGATTTCTAGTTTTAACTTTTTTCCCCCTTCTCATCGTCAGATTTGTTCCACTCTCTCACACCTCTCCCCGAGGTTTTCTAATAGATGACCCTTTCAAGTTTTTTTTAAGAGAATGACCCTCAAGTTTTAATTTTTAGCTGGATGACCTTTTTGGTAATTATATATACTTAATCACTAATTAATTTTAAACATTATTAAACTCGATTATGTATATATTTTTTATAAATATGATTTTGACCCCAACAATTAAATAGTTATGAAATTGACCCATAAAATAACCTAACCCTAAAATGTTGCAGCCCCCCTTCTTTCTTTAATTCGATCTCTTGTTTCGTTTTCTCATTCCCTCCATTATCTGGTAATGTTAGCCGATTAGATCTTGTTGGTTGAAATATATTTCTAGATCTTCGTCAACTGTTCATCGATTCGTCACATTGATTGGATTGCATTTCTTGAAGGTAAATTTTACTTTTCCAGTAAATGTAGATATTCGGAGTCTTAAGGGTTTTCTACATGAACCGTTAACAGATCTCTGAAGCACCTGGTTTTTGACTGTCATCACCCATTAATAATCATGCATTCATGAGCCTATCCGTTGCGTAGACGCTGCTGCCTTATTCTGATTCTACTTTAAGATATCGCTACCATCCCCTAAGGGAAAGATAAAGCTGTTAGATACAGTCTCACGGACAGGCCGTTATTTGAGAAACGGCCGTATTATTGGTAATAACTTAATCACTGTTAGTTATCCACTATTCTCTTAAGCGATAAATTTATCCATTAAACAGTGTTGCCTTATTTTTTCTCTGTTTGAAGTCTTATACCCACCACCTCTTAATAGATACTCACGGCCAGACCGTTATTTTAGGAACTGCCGTTCTCTTAGTAATAATGTTAGATTTTTTTTCAAATTTCTCTTAAGCAATAACATTTATCCTTTAAACATTCGTGCCTTATCTTGACATTGTTCTATGATAACTCTTTAGAGATGTATCCTCACGCCCAGGCCGTTATTTCATAAACGGCCGTGTTATGATCCATACCACCTCTAAGTTAACTCTGCAGAGATATCCCCACGCCCTGGCCGTTATTTTTGGAACGGCCGTTTTCTGGCTAATAATGTTAGATTTTCATATTTCTCTTAAGCCATAATTTATCCATTAAACAATGGTTCCTTATCTTTTCATTGTTTTAAGATATATTTACCACCTCTTCAAAGATCACATTGTCTATAAAGCGATAGCATTTATCCATTAAACTTTCTTTTCCTTTGTTTTAAGAGATTGTTACCATCCATTAAACGATCACGTATAATTATTGTGCAGCATGCAAACATTTGTTGTTGGCGTCGAATATGGCGAATGGGTGGAGGAAGATAATGCTTGGAAGTGGTGCAATAAAAAAAAAGTTACTACACCAATTGTGTTGACCACCGAAGTTAGTTTTCAGTTGTTGGTGGATGAAATTATTCACAGGGTTGATTTAAATTGTGAACCAGGTGATGTACGTTTGAAGTATATCCTAACAAATGCACCTCCTATGTACAATGTACATCCCTGTGAAATAAAGTCAGATGAAGACTTGAAGGTGTACATGAGTGATGTATCTCCTGAGGGTTGGAGACCTCTTTTGAAAGTTTCTGTTGTTGATCATGTGCAAGTTCAATTTCAGTCGTCGGATGGAGCTACTACTAACCCAGTAGAAGATGATGATAGCATACCCTTTTTAGTGACGGCGAATTCAAAAATTGATTGTAATATGGGTGGTAATTATAATGACAAAGAGGATGCAACAGAAGATATAGCACTGAATAAACGCAACGACCTTGAAGAGGATGTTGATGCACATGAAGAACAACAACTGAACATTGTGGTGTACGAGCATACAAGTGGAGATGTTGATGTAGAAAAAGTTGATGGGGAGGAGGAAACCGTGTCCACTTACCGAATTCTCGCGGGGCGGACTAAAAGGAGATTAGTAGGAAGCGGGTCACGCAGTGAGTGGGAGGATGGATCTGAATTTTATGTAGGGTATGTGTTCAATAACAAAAGTGAAGCAATGAGAAACTTAAAACTTCTTGCTGTGAGAGGAAACTTCGAATACAAAACCTTGAAGTCAACCAAGTCATTATATGTTGTTCAATGCAAATCCCCGAATTGCAGTTGGAGGGTTCGTTGTGTTCAGTACAAAGAGTCAGAAAATTTTCTTATCAAAAAATATTCACCTGTGCATGTATGTGGTCTGCAAGATATTTCTGGACGACATAGCCAAGCCTCGGTCGAGGTAATTGGGGAGTATTTTAAGCAATTGTTTGTTGATGCGAGTGGCGGCCCTTCTATTGAACTTATGAAGTCATTGGTTAAATCAAAATTGGGATGTCATGTTAGTTATTGGAAATGTTGGAAAGGAAGACAACATGCTAAGGATTTTGTGAGGGGTACACCGGAGCATGGGTATGCTATTCTCGAGGCCTATCGTTATATGGTAGAACTGAAAAATGAAGGAAGCATGACAGATTTGGGTGTTGACTCCGAATGCCGATTTGTGTATTTTTTCGTAGCTTTTGGACAATGTATAAGGGGTTTTGCATCTCTTAGAAAGGTCATCGCTGTTGACGGTTGCTTTCTACTAGAAAGTTTGGCGGTGTGTTGCTTGTGGCAACAACACAAGATGGTGAGAACCATACATATCCTATTGCTTAGGCCGTGGTAGACTCAGAGAATCACTGGTCGTGGGAGTGGTTTTTTGAACGCCTTAAGGTAGTAGTGCCTGATAGTTCACAATTGTGTATAATATCCGACAGACATGCTTCCATCAAGAAGACAGTTGGCAGTGTCTACCCTCTGGCTCATCATGGGTATTGCATGAGACACCTTGGGGAGAATTTAAAGCAAAAGTTCAAGTGCGGCAAGACCCTTGAGCTGTATTATTTGGCAGCCAAAGCTTACAAAATTGAGGAGTTCGATGAGCATTTCAATCAAATTCGCCGCGATAGAGATAAAGTAGCCAATTACCTCGAGCATGATGTTGGTTTCCACAAATGGAGCCGGGCTCATTTTCCTGGAAATAGGTACGATGTTATGACTACTAACATAGCAGAGTCTATTAATTCAAGGCTTCTGAAAGAGAGAAAGTTTCCAGTAGTTGCTCTTTTCAATGCAATCCAGAGAATGTTATCTAAGTGGTTTCTGGAACGTCGTAAAGAAATGGATCAATGTAGCACAATTTTAGTTCCTTCCAAAGAAAAAGCATTGCGTGATAATTTGGATAAGTCCAAATCACTTCATACAACGCAATTGAATGTGCACGAGTTTGTAGTACGTGGTCTCGGTGCGGATGCAAAAGTTGATCTCCATAATAAATCATGCAGCTGTAGAGTTTTTGATATTGAGAGGATTCCATGTCCACATGCAATAGCGGCTCTCAAGCACTTGGAGGTACCTAACTTCGGTGAGAATATACACATTGTGTTCACGTGTGTATGAAGCCGAATATGTTTTTCATGCTTATGCCGAAATAATATATCCTGTTAAGGCCGAAGAGGAGTGGAAGGTTCCTCAGGCAATAGCAGATGTCGTAGTTCTACCTCCAATTGTGCAAACATCAAAAGGTAGAAGAAGAGTGAAGAGAATAAGGTCTGCATGTGAGGTGACCTCAAAAAAAGAGAACAAGTGCTCCCATTGTGGACAAACTGGCCACAAGAAGCCAAAATGTTTAAAATCTGTAGTTGACTCATGTTGAATTTTTCAATTTTTTATGTTGTAAACTGTGCAATGTGTTACACATACTGTCAATTTTTCATCTTTCAATTTTTCAGAGATTACATTACACGACTCGGGCGTGTTATATGACACGGCCGTTTACCTTTCAATCAAGGATACTTTTGTTCTGTCTCGTAAGCGTTTCTTGTATAGATTAACTTGAGATAAATGAAACGGCATACCCGTTAATAGAAACGGCCTCGTTTCTGACATTACAAGTATAAAGAAAAACTCGATTAAGCGATTTATGTTTAACGATTCAGATATTACATTACACGAGTTGGGCATGTAGTGAGAAACGGCCGTGCATATGAAGTCTGATATATTAGATGAGATAACAGAAACAGCGTACCCGTTATTAAAACCATGGCCGTCCGTTGTCAATGTTGTAATAATGAGAAATATCATTAAGCGATTCCAATTTGGCGCTTTAGAGATTACATTACATGTTGTATATGTATAGTTGTTTGCGTTGTTGAACGGGATATCTGTATGAAGAGACACCTGGTATAACTGAATACCCGTTGTTTTAACCACGGCCGGTTTTTGACATTACAACTATACGTGTAGTAAGAAACGACCATTTACATATTAATCTAGGATACTTTTGGGTTTACTCGTAAGCGTTTCTTGTGTAGATTGATTGAGATAAATGAAACGGCGAAGCCGTTATTATAACCACGGCCGTTTGTCTGGCATTACTGTACTACTAAGAAATCAATTAAGCAATTAGAGTTAACTCTTCTGAGATTACTTTACACGAGTTGGGCGTGTAGTAAGAAACGACCGTGCACATCATTTCTGGATACATTAGATGAGATAACAGAAACGGCTGTCCCGTTATTATAACCACGGTCGGCTGTTGTCATTGTTGTAATAATGAGAAATACCATTAAGCGATTCCGATTTGACGCTTCAGAGATTACATTACATACTGCATATGTATAGTTGAACGGGATATCTGTATGAAGAGACACGCGGTATAACTGAACGGGAAACCCGTCGTTTTAACAACGGCCGTCTTTTTGACATTACAACTATACGAAAAATCGATTAAGCGATTTTTGTTTCACGCTTAAGAGATTACATTACACGAGTTGGGCGTGTAGTAAGAAACGACCATTTACATATTAATCTAGGATACTTTTGGGTTGTCTCGTAAGCGTTGCTTATAAAGATTGATTGAGATAAATGAAACGGAAGAGCCGTTATTATAACCACGGCCGTTTCTGTTGCATTACTGTATTACTAAAAGATCGATTAAGCAATTAGAGTTAACGCTTCCGCGATTACATTACACGAGTTGGGCGTGTAATTTAAAACGGCGGTGCACATCATTTCTAGATACATTAGACGAGAAAAAAGAAACGGCGCACCCGTTACTATAACCACGGCCGTGAGTTGACTTTGCAGTAATAATGAAAAAATCGATTAAGCGATTCCAACTGGACGCTTCAGAGATTAGATTTATAATTTTTATATATAGTTGGAAATTGTATATCTGTATGATCTTATACACCTATTCGTAGTTCTTCTCTAAGAGGAAAATCGGTATTTTTAAATCTCAAGATATATCGTTCTTCCCACTCATATACACTGTATTTTTAGATGTTATACACTGTAACTTGAAATCCTTTCATTTCCTCATCATCGTAGTTTGTACGATCTCTGCTAACACTACAATATTTTATTAACCCTCGACTACCTGGTGTTCGACGTAAATCCCATAAGACGAAAATGGTCAGAACGAGGATTGCAAAAAATATTGGCTTCTCGGAGTGCACAACCACCCCAAAGAAGAGCACAACTGTCCACAAGAACACAAGACCCTGTAGAATCGCCCACCAAAAAGCCAAAGTCGAGAACCGTTTATTCGATTACAGACGAAGGGGATAAACAACTACCGCCGAAACGAAAGAGACCGGTGAGTTCCTCACAAGACATCAAAGAAAGTGAAGCTGGGGAACCTTCGCGGAAAGGAGGGAAGAGCAAGAAGCATAAGGAGAGTGAAATTCATCTTGACGACGAGCACGAGGACGCCCTTGCCCAACAGAAACAGAAATAGAAAAAGAAAAAAGATACGCGCGTACCACCACCTGCACCTGCATTGCCCGAGGGACTCACACTCAAAAATGCCGATCTGGAAAGCCGGTTTGCAGTACTGTTGAGGCGTGATGTGGTCCTTTCCCGTTACATGGACGATGATGTCTTAAAGGACCTCAACTGTTACGAGGATGTTATGCAATATGTGAGATCGGCTGGTTGAGGGGAATTTATGGGTATCCGAGAGCCCACATATGCAGATTTGACGAGGGAGTTTTTGTCTTCATTGGAGGTGTCTATGGACAAAGCCGAGCCGAACTTAATCTCCCACGTTGAATTCAGGCTGCTCAATATTGCATACGAATTTTCATTCAATCGTCTTACGGAGATTTTTCGTTTCCCTGCCGATGGAATCCGGGAAAGACCTGAGCGTGTTGGGTCTAATCGATAGTAGCAGCTCATCACAGACCATTTAGAGGAGGTACATACTTCACGATCGAAATCATCGAAGTTGTATAATTTCCCTCTACGATACTTGCACAGGGTGATGTCTGGATCCACTTTTGGACGGAGTCAGAGTGATGGAGCAGTGAACAATGGGGAATTGTTGGTTCTGTGGTGTATGCATTCAGGCCAAAAGATCAACGGAACTGATTTATTGTTTGCGAATCTTGCTCGGGTGGCTAAAGCTGACAAAGAAAATATTGTTATTGGTGGATATGTGACGCATCTTGCAAATGAGCTTCTGGCAGAGATTCTACTGAACATGCTTCCAGTCCAGCCGGAAATACCTACTGTCGACATGGCGACGTTGAGGAATATGTTGGTTGTTGAGCTACGTAGGACGCGTTTAGAATCGCACCCGGCGTCAATAGGGGTCACAATACAGGCGACGCACCTCAACATGAAGATGAAGACGCTGGTGAAAAAGAGATACCCCCAGCTGCCGCTGTGAATGATGCTCCTGCCCCCACCCCATCGACTGTAATAGAACTATCTCGGCAGCTAGCTGCCCTGAACAACAATATATCAAACTTGTTTGAATTGATTGGGGCATTGCACCAGGATGTTCGCGACATCCAGAATACGTTGAGCCAGATGCGGGGAACCCATGGTCCACCAGCCGACTGATCTACATTTCTGATTAGGCTGTATAATCTATAGTGGATAGGTATTGCCAGTAACCGTTTAATGGAAAAGTGTATGTTTTAACTAAATCTCTTAATAGACAATTATATCTCTGAAGCAGTTGCACAAAAACGGGTTTGTCGCTTTTGACAAACGGTCGTCGTTGAATGAATTGATTTCAACTAACTCTATTAATTTGATCATAAAGAAAAAATTACAACGACGAACCCATCTAAAGCTCTTAATTGAAAATTTTATCTCTGAAGCAGTTTCCCAAAAACGGGTTTGTGGTTTTTGAAAACCGACCGTCGTGGAATGAAATATCAACTAACTCCATTTAATTCGATCATGAAGAGAAGCATAGAACGGCGAACACTTCTAAATCTCTTACTTGATAGTTGATACCTTTATCTCTGAAGAAGTTTCGCACAAACGGGTTCAGCGTTTTAGACAAACGGCCGTCGTGGAATGAAATTTTACCTCCATTAATTTGATCCTAAAGAAAAAAATTTGAACGGCAATCCTGTCTAATTTAGAACGCCCGTACAATAAATTTTAAATAAACCTTAATTCACAAATTTTATAATCTCTTAATGGATAGACTTATCTCTTAAGAACTATCATAGAAACAATCTTTTCCCACACGGGTCTCATATCCAAGTCGTTCATGATAAGAAGCAGATTCTCTTAACTTGTTTATACACTTCTCTTAATACTTTCAGAAGGAAATATTTTAGTGCGGGTCCCACTGGCACGTCGTTCATTGATGAAAGTACATAATTTTGAATCACGCGGGCACATCTTTCCATGACAATGTCAGTTATTCTTTGAATCGCTTAATTGATATACATATCTCTTCAGATCTATCGCGGATAAGTCTTTTCATGCGGGTCCCATGGGCATGTCTTTCGATCTGCGAGTGTTTCTTTGAATCTCTTAATGGATAGAACAATCTCTTAAGAAATATTAGAGACACTGTCTTTTCGCCCAGCGCGTCTTTTCATGACTTTGTCTCTTATGATACTTTGAATCTTTACTGTTCTAACCCATCTCTTTGTCAGACAAAAGTCGTTCCAAGATATCAACCTAATACAAGCTAATTACTCGTTTCCCATCTGCTATAAATCGGGCTATTAGGACCTAAGCCGTTAAAAAAATGTGTTATAATGAATAATTTTATTTTCCCCATTTTCATGAAAAATCCAGACAACTGCATCGATTAGCCAAAAATAATGTCACTGTGTTTATGTAACACATTTTGTTTACGAGACGAAACGTGAAGCACGGGAGAGAACGGCCGAGCCGTGATATAGTCGACGGTGTGTCCGCGTGATCGGCATCTGCAGCAAATTTAATTCAAGTTTTGCTCAAGAGAGGGAATTGCATATGTTGTCTTCATTTTTTTGTGGAGACACGACCGTGGAAAACGATGCATCGACATAAGGCTGGTGTCTTTCCTTACTAATGTTGCACTCTAATCGGCTGTAATTCCATTGGGTGCATTGAGCTTAGCAGGATGTTTTCCACAACATTTTTTTTACTATTTTGTATGCTTGTTAAGCCCCTGCTTGGGCTGACAACACTGCGAACCAAGTGATGTACCTTACTTAACTGTTTAAGCAATTCTGTTTCAGCATGGGCTGAAAACACTGCGAACCAAATGATGTACCTTAGTTGTTTAAGCAATTCTGTTTCAGTAATCAACGGGAACCTAAATATGTTTCTTTCTTAACTACTAACAATTTCTTCTAGCATGCCTTCATTTTTTTTTTTGTTTAAATGCTTCATGTATGGTGGATATCTCTTAATAAGTCCAATAATATGCCCCTTGGCAGTTTGGTGAAACAACGGGAGGTTAACGTTTATTGTTTTCATGAGCTCATGCAATCTCTTAATTGGCAGGTATTGTTTGTAATGGTACGGACTGCCCGTTTGGCGACAAACGGTGGTTATGCGTTTATATTCTTCATATGATACGGCCATCCTGTTTGATGAACAACGGCCGTTACGCTTATTACAAATGGTCGTTTTATAAGACATTGTCGCCAAAGAGATAAGTTTATATAAACCAAAACTGGAATAATAAGACAGACACGCCCGAGCCGTTTTAAGATAAACGGTCGTGAGACATATGCTCGCTTAAACGTGGACGCCTATCTCTGAAACGCTCATGCGATGTTTAAGCTTTGTCGGTTAATGGACCACCCTACCGCCTTAAGCGATTCGTGAGAACTTCTCCTATTCCTTGTGTGGCGATAGCGCATGAATCTTCCCGATCTTGATTATGGTCACTTCCATCGTATAAGTCTTGTCCTTGTCAACATGCGTGGCCTAGATACTCATCACTCCTCAAACACCACCACATTGCTACGTTTATTAGTTTTCCATCTCGTAGTAACCAATAACAAAACTTGTTTGAAAGTACATGTGCGCTATTTCAAATGGTTCTTCTACATGGTTCCGAACACGTTTGCAAGTTCAGGGACGACTATACACCAGATATGCCGTATTAATCACCTTTGTGATCTCGTTTTATAAGCCTTTGTCGCCAAAAGAGGAATAATAAGACAGCCACGGCCGAGCCGTTTTACGATAAACGGTCGTGAGACATATGCTCGCTTAAACGTGGACGCCTATCTCTGAAGCGCTCACGCGATGTTTAAGCTTTGTCGGTTAATGGACCACCCTACCGCCTTAAGCGATTCGTGAGAACTTCTCCTATTCCTTGTGTGGCGAGAGCGCATGAATCTTCCCGATCTTGATTATGGTCACTTCCATCGTATAAGTCTTGTCCTTGTCAACATGCGTGGCCTAGATACTCATCACTCCTCAAACACCACCACATTGCTACGTTTATTAGTTTTCCATCTCGTAGTAACCAATAACAAAACTTGTTTGAAAGTACATGTTCGCTATTACAAATGGTTCTTTTACATGGTTCCGAACACGTTTGCAAGTTCAGGGACGACTATACACCAGATATGCCGTATTAATCACCCTTGTGATCTCGTTTTATAAGCCTTTGTCGCCAGAAGAGGAATAATAAGACAGCCACGGCCGAGCCGTTTTACGATAAACGGTCGTGAGACGTATGCTCGCTTAAACGTGGACGCCTATCTCTTGATCTCAGTTTTATAATCCTTTGTCGCCAAAAGAGGAATAATAAAACAGCCACGCCCGGGCCGTTTTAAGATAAACGGTCGTGAGACGTATGCTCGCTTAAACGTTGACGCCTATCTCTGAATCTGTTAAGGAATTGCCAAATATCTTATGTCTGTTATAGGCAAATATTGTCCTTCTGTTCGAACTTCGTCCAAGTTTTTCTTTGAATCTGTTAATGCTTAAACCTATCTCTTAAGAAATATCACATATATTGTCCAATGGGAGACTTAATTGATTATACATATCCCTCAATATATTCTGTGACACGTCTTTTCGTGCGGCTCCAACGGCACGTCGTTCCATATCAAAGGATCGATTTTTGAATACTTGGGCATGTCCTTCAAAGAGATTTCAGTGTCTCTTTTAGTCTCGTGATTCTGTCAGTGTCACCTTCTGTACGTGCGGGTCCCACAGGGACATCATTCGACCAGGAAGTGACGTGTTTTCATACCCAAAAACTGAATATTTGACTTTTTCTTTTAATCTCTTAATGGAGAACATATCTCTTAAGATATATCAGAGAACGGTCTTTTCGTGCGGGCCCATGGGCATTGAGTTCCGTGTAGGATGGCAGACTATTCTTTGAATCACTTAATGGATACACTTATAGCTTAAGCAATACCAGAGTAACTGTCTTTTCGGCCTTTTATCACATGCATGTGAAGTCTTGATAAAAAGAGAGATTCTTTGAATCTTTACATGTTAGACCTATCTCTTAAGATTGTCAGAAAAGGTCCTTCCACAATTATATCCAATTAACAATTAAACATCCGTACTAACGGAGTTTCCGATATCTGCTATAAATTGGGCAATTGGGACCTAAGCCTGTGAAGGAATCTTACATATGTTATCATGAATAAAATTCCCCATGTTCATCCCGACATCTGCAGCGATTTAGCCAAGAATAATGTCACCATTCAACTGATATTTATTTGGCTAACTTTGCCGCAGGTGTCGGTACAAATTGGGAGAGTTTTTGCACGTTTTGTTTACGAGATCATACGTCAAGCACAGGAGAACGGCCGAGCCGTGATATATTTGACGGGTTGTTGGCGTGATCAGTATCTGCAGCAAATTTAGCTAAAGCTTTGCTCAAGAGAGGGAATTGCATACGTTGTCTTCAATTTTTTGTGGAGACACGGCTGTGGAAGACGATGCATCGGCATTCAAGCTGGTGTCTTTCCTTGTTAGGCTTATCAGAATGTCTTCCACAGTTTTTTTATTTTTTATTTTGTATATATTTGAACAACAAAATGGCTTTCTTGTCGGAAGCTATTTTTGTTTGCTGTTTCGGCTGACAACATTGCGTACTTTTTTAAAAAATGTATTGTACTTAGATGTTTAAGCTATTCTGTTTCAGTTATCAATAGAAATGTTATTGGCTGTTTAAGCGATTATGTTTCATTAATCAACAGAAATATTATGAGCTTGTTAAGCGATATGTTTCTTTATTGTACTCAGTTGAATTCAAGCCATATGTTACTTAACGATAAATATGTTTATTGGGCAAGGGCTTTTTTAATCTGATATGTCATTTTTGTGGATGCCTAAATACAATATGATATTTTCTGTAAAGGATAAGATCATGAAATCTCTTAATTCTCAGATATTTTCTGTAAAGGATACATTATAATACGCTCTGCCCGTTTTATGAACAACGGGCGTTATTCCTTTTTTGTCTCGTAAGAACATCGGTAATCTCTAAAAAGAATCTTCGTTTTCTTGACATTGTCGTTTCATAGGCTCATGCAGTACGTAATAGTTGTTATAATACGGCCTGCCAGTTTGATTATCAACAGGCGTTGATCTTTTTGATCAACGGGCGTTTATTAACGACTACCATTAAGAGACACCAACACCGCTTAAGAGATGATGTTAAACCGGGGTTCAGTAATTTCTTCACGGCTGTCAGCAAAGTTTGGGCTTTAAGAGCGACTACCATTAAGAGACATAAACACCGCTTAAGAGATGATTTTGATTAACTTTGTTGGTCCCTTTCAGAAATAATTTTGAATATTTTGCTAGCACTACCCGCGTCTCACCAAAGTTTGGGCTTTAAGAGCGACTACCATTAAGAGACACCAACACCGCTTAAGAGATGATTTTGAATAATTTTGTGGGTCCCTTTCAGAAATAATTTTGAATATTTTGCTAGCACTACCCGCGGACACGAAGCGTCACCTTAGTTAAACGTTTCCTCTTCATCATTTCATCTCCTTACTCTTAAGCAACTCTCTGGTTCTCCGCCTACTCTGCAAGCTACAGTACAAAATCAAACGCACGACCGTGGGTATAGACTCCGTCGATCATTCCCGTAGGCTCCCTCACACAGCTATTGCCTGCGGAACAAATTCCATTTTATTTTGGTTTCGGAAAACAAAAGCCCTAAGCAAAACAATAACCCACGAGAATGGACAACCGCGAAGAACAAGAAACACAGAGTACTAGCAATATTGCCGGCGATGCCATTACAACACAAGTATTGGCAGTTGTAAATGAACTCACACAAAGTATTCATGAAGATGAAATCAAGAGAAAAGAAGGAGAGGCCGAAGATGCGGTAAGCTTTCGGTTTACGTATTTTTCGATGGTGTCGCTTGTTTACACTTGTATTTAAGAGATCTTTGTTTCAACAGTGAGTCCTTGAAACCGTCAATATGATCATTGTTGTCGTTATTTTTATTAGCTTAGTTCTGATGGTAACTGCGAGGGACTTGCATGCGAATATGTACGGACATGATCATAATGACTTTGGATTGCAGTTTGGGGAAAAGCTACTGTTGGATAAAGTACATAAGCATTTATTATCTTTGTTTGGTAAGTGCTAGAGGTTGATAATTTCATGCATTAACAGTAGATGAGGTTTTAATGCAGGAAGATGACCCGGAGAGTCTTTCTGTTCCGTTGAAGTCAGTGGGGATTGACTTCGATGTTTATGAGCTACGCATCCCGTTGCACGACATCAACTACTTCCCGGCGAGGGTGACAGTGAGGTCGTCGTGGAGTAAGTTTGAATCAATAAGGGATACCCTGAACGGGATGCATTCTAAATATAAAAAGTTATTCCTTAATTCGTGCTTCGGACATTTTTTCCCCATTGCCGATGTGTATCAATGGCCAGGGGGATTCTGGGGCCAATTGTTCCACTATCTGATGCTTCATAGGGTGGAATGTGCCAAGAGATCAGAGCTATGGTTCCTTGTTCAGGGCAAGCCTATTAGATTTGGTATCAAATAATTTGCAATTATGACAGGCTTTAATTGTGGCAAATTGCCCCTTGATGCTGATGTGATGGAAGCCAAACTGAAAGGGAAAAAATTATTGGAGAGGTTCTTGGATGGTGCACCCAATGTTAGAGGGGCGCATTTGGAGGAGAAATTAAAGGGATCCAAATACCAGGGGAAGGACAAGATAAGTATCTGTCTTGTGTTATTCGTTCATTCAATCCTTATGGCTGGGGATGAGAGTAAGTGGGTGAACAAGGATTGGATTATGATGGCACATGATATAGATTTCTTCAACTCCTATCCTTGGGGGAGGTTATCTTACGAGCTAACTTTGGATTCAATCCTCCGGACAGACTTGAAGAGAAAGTACACCCATATGTTTGATAAACCGTGTAAGGGTGAAAAGAGAAAGGAGAAAAATATAAATTACAATATTTATGGATTCCCGTGGGCTATAATGGTAAGAGCCAATTCCTTAGTATTTTTACTAGTACCAATTTTGATCCTTATAAATTAACCGACATACCTCTCATTCAATCTAATATCTATATACATAAGGCTTGGGTATACGAGGCTGTACCATATTTCGCAAGCTGTGCCCAGACCATCAAGGTGTCGAAGGAATTCCCTGTGCTCCCCCTTCTAAGAATGGTGAGATGGTTCCACAAAAAATCATCTCAATGGGACCTCCAGACAATCGCCAAGGAGATGGAAAGCTCCGAAGTAAGTTCTAAAATATTGATTTCTTATATTTTTATACCTAATCGCTTAAACATTCACAAAAACAATTAAGAGATCTTTTAATACTGTTAGGTGTGGTTCCATAGACGACCGTGCTTATTTAGATCTCTTATGTTTTTTCTGAGTCATCCCTTAAGCAAATGTCCTTTATATTAAGCGATGCTGATTAATTGGTTGACCGTTTTGTAGAATACGGCCGTTTTGTTTAGTCTCTTAAAATTTAGGGATGTCATATTAAGAGAACTTCTTCTACTGCCTACGTGTGTTTCCATTAATGACCGTCCTTTCCAAACGTAATTTGTTTATCTTATGTTTTTCTAATTATCCCTTATGCAACTGTGCTTGATATTAAGGTATTAACGTTAACGGGTTGACCGTTGCGTAAAATACGGTTTCATTCATGACGGTCTTTTTTCAAATGTATTTGTTTCTCTTCTGTTTTTCTGAATCATCCCTTAAGCAACTGTTCTTGATATTAAGAGACGAACGTTAACGGGTTGGTCGTCGTAAATAACACGGCCGTTTTCTGTTTTTCATTCATGACCGTTCTTTTCAAATGTATGTGTTTCTCTTCTATTTTTCTGAATCATCCCTTAAGCAACTGTTCTTGATATTATGAGACGAACGTTAACGGGTTGGCTGTCGTAAATAACACGGCCGTTTTGTGTTTTTCATTCATGACCGTTCTTTTCAAATGTATGTGTTTCTCTTCTATTTTTCTGAATCATCCCTTAAGCAACTGTTCTTGATATTAAGAGACGAACGTTAACGGGTTGGCCGTCGTGAATAACACGGCCGTTTTGTGTTTTTCATTCATGACCGTTCTTTTCAAATGTATGTGTTTCTCTTCTATTTTTCTGAATCATCCCTTAAGCAACTGTTCTTGATATTAAGAGACGAACGTTAACGGGTTGGCCGTCGTGAATAACACGGCTGTTTTGTGTTTTTCATTCATACTCGTCTTTTCAAATGTATGTGTTTCTCTTCTATTTTTCTGAATCATCCTTTAAACAACTGTTCTTGATATTAAGAGACGAACGTTAATGGGTTGGCCGTCGTAAATAACACGGCCGTTTTCTGTTTTTCATTCATGACCGTTCTTTTCAAATGTATGTGTTTCTCTTCTATTTTTTTGAATCATCCCTTAAGCAACTGTTCTTGATATTAAGAGACGAACGTTAACGGGTTGGCCGTCGTGAATAACACGGCCGTTTTGTGTTTTTCATTCATACTCGTCTTTTCAAATGTATGTGTTTCTCTTCTATTTTTCTGAATCATCCCTTAAGCAACTGTTCTTGATATTAAGAGACGAACGTTAACGGGTTGGCCGTCGTGAATAACACGGCCGTTTTGTGTTTTTCATTCATACTCGTTCTTTTCAAATGTATTTGTTTCTCTTCTGTTTTTCTTAATCATCCCTTAAGCAACTGTTCTTGATATTAAGGGATTGACGTTAACGGGTTGACCGTCGTGTAGAATACGGCCGTTTTGTGTTTTTGCATTCATGTCCCTTCTTTTCAAATGTATGTGTTTCTCTTCTGTTTTTCATGTTAACAAGTTGGCCGTTTTGTTTAATACGCCCGTTTTTGGTGTCACATAAAATTTTGAAGTCATAACAATGTTCTAAGTTGTAGCTCTATTTTTTTTAGGTGAACGTTCATCAATTCCTCTATCCAACAAAAAGAGAGTTGGATCAGGCCTACTTCATCAATTATGATGAATTGGAGGACGAAGTAGATGATCGTATTGATCATTTGGCGAATGAGTTGGCAGGTGTCACACAACTTACTACTTCGTCTGTTGAGTAAGTCGACCTAGTTGAAGTCGACATAGTAGAGACCGGAGGTGAACAAGTACTTGCCGATGATGAAGGGTTGGCGGCTGTAAAGGAAAAAGAAGAATTTGTTGCCAAAGTTTCTCCATTGGAGCCCACAGTTCCACTAATTTGTCCTCCCGAAAAGAGCCGGGCCAAAGATTGTTGCCCCCACCATATTGAAATTATTGAACATATCAAAGAATTGGGGGCCAAACTAAGTTCTCTGGAAGATTTCATGAGGGCATCTTTGGCCAGGATAGAGAAGAAACAAAGTCGGATCAACTTGGTGCCTACCATTTTGAGGAGATCGGTAAGGGAGAAAAAACGAAGCCGTTATTTCAAATCTCCATTTACTGCTGAGATTAGAAAGGCAAAGAAACCCAAAGTTGAACCCGCAAAGGAGGAAGATCGGGTTGTGGTTGAAAGCGTGATTCCCTCTACGCAGAGGGCACAAGGAGAAACAGCTTCAAGCATAGAACGTGAACCCAATTTTTTGATGCCCCTTTCTGAGCGAAAGAGGACTGTCTTCAGGCAATGGTATGATGCGGTTGCGGATGACGCGAAGTTGAACTCTGTCGTAGCAGGTGTGGGGAAGCCCATGTTTACAAGGCTTATAACACCGAAGATTTGGTTGTCTGATGATGTAAGTTTAACCATGTACATGTATATTCATATGTAATACCAATGTTCTGTGAAACTGTTATGCTTATTCATCTTTATGCAGGAAATCCACGAGGCATTAGCTCTTATGAGAGTCAGACAGAAACAACATCCCAACACCAAGTGGGGTCAGATGGATTCGTATGCCACCGTGGATGCATATTTCACCCACAGTCTTCATTGTGTTGCGGAAAATATTTGGGCTCGCTTGGATAAAAGAAGAATAAAAAAAATGGAGAAGTTAGTAAAAACGCAGTTGAAGCTGCGTTTGATGCATTTGTTGCTTCTAATGACCTCATGCATGAAGTATGTAGATACAAAGAGACACACAATCATGGGGGCAACTTAGTTGGGGCCAATAGGGTATATGGTGTTTTGAACATCGAAAACATGCACTGGATTGCCGTAGTTTGGAAATTAGAAGAGGGGATTGTAGAAGTTATGGATTGCGCCCCGGAGTGTTATGCGGCGAGGAAATTTGATCCATTAATGCGTGGGCCTTCATATGTGTTCCCCAAGTTGTTGAAGAAGACTGGTAAATTTGCCCATCTTGGGGATGTTCTAGATCGAAAGTGGCCGGTTGTGAGAATTCCGTCGCCGCATAATGATCGAAGGTTAGCATCTCAAAAAATAAATTGTTCATAATTCCTACGAATACTCTATTCAGTTCTTTTTTCATAATGTTCTGTGTATTGTTTGTTCTGCAGTGGAGATCGCGGGATTTACAGTCTGAAGTTCATCGAATACCATATTACCGGTACCCCTATGGATATCATCAATGACAACACAATCGATCAATTTCGAGAACGCCTCGCAGTGGAGATTTTCCATGGGGAGATGGATACCCTTATTGAGAAAGCTAAAGGCGTATAGTGTAAATCTATATTTCGAAATTATTCCTAACTACAGTATAAATGTATATTTCAAAATTATTCATACAAATGTGTAAATTATGTTACTATGTATTGATGTAAATGTAAATTAATCTGACTCTGAAGTGTAAATAAATCTTAAAGAGAAATGATTGTTCATTAACAGACAACAAACATCTCACGCCCGTAATTCACCGTACTAACGCCCGTGTGCAGAATCGACAAGTTACAGAAACAAAGATTCGTTTCAGAGATACGAGTTGCAACTTAAGAGACAAGAAAGCAAAGCGCGCCTCTTTCTAAGGAAGAGAAGAAACACGGTCGTTCTCATACATACGGCGATCCCGTTGATGGTTATATTATTAAAAATCCATTTTTTGCTAACGAATCTAACTTAAAGGAATCCGCTTGTTCATTAAGAGACAACAAATGCTCATGCCCGTCTTTCACAAAACACACGCCCGTGTGCGGAATAGACAAGGTACAGAAACAAAGATACGTATCAGATATTATGTTCGCAACTTTAGAGACGACCACGAAAACGGCCGTTCGTTAATCAGTACGGCCGTCTTCTACATATACCTGGGCGTTTTTTTAATAATTAATATAGAATCCCTGAAATTAAGAGAAGGAAACACGGCCGTGTAAAAAAATACGGCCATCCCGTTAATGGGTATATTTTTAAAATCCTTTATTTGTTTAAGTATCGACCATAAAGAAAACTGCTATCTATTAAAGAGACAACAAAATACTCACGCCCGTTTTTCACAAAACACACGCCCGTGTTCAGAATTGACAAGGTACAGAAACAAAGATTCGTTTCAGAGATTACGTTTGAAACTTAAGAGACAATCAAGGAAATGGAAATTTGCTAATCAGTACGGCCGTCTTCTGCATAAACCTGGGCGTGTTTCTAATAATTAATACAGAATCCCTGAAATCAAGAGAAGAAACACGGCCGTGGAAAAACATACGGTCGTTAAAGGGTGTATTCTTAAAAATCCATTATTTGGTTAAGAATCTACTTTAAAGAAATCCGCTATTTCATTAGGAGACAACAAAATACTCACGCCCGTTGTTCATAAAACACGTGCCCGTGTGCGGGATCGATAATGTATAGAAACAAAAGATTCGTTTCAGAGATTATATTAGCAGCTTAAGAGACAAAAAACAAAGAGCCCGTTGTTGGAAAGTACGGCCGTCTGACTCAAACGACCGGGCCGTTTTTCTAATAATTAGTGCACAATCCCAGAAAGGAAGACATGAAATACGGCCGTGTTCAAACATACGGCGTTCCCGTTAATGGGTTTATTCTTAATAATACATTATTTGCTTAAGAATCTACCTTAAAGAAATCCGCTATTTCATTAAGAGATAACAAAATACTCACGCCCGTTGTTCATAAAACACACGCCCGTGTGCGGTGTCGACAATGTATCGAAACAATAGATTCGTTTCAGCGATTGGGGTACCAGCTTAAGAGATAACAAAGCAAACAATACGGCCCTTTGTTAAACAGTACGACCGTCTTATGAAAACGACCTGGGCGTTTTTCGAATAATTAGTACACAATCCCCGAAAGGAAGACATGAAACACGGCCGTGTTCAAACATACGGCGTTCCCGTTAGTGGTTTATTCTTAATAATACATTATTTGCTTAAGAATCTACCTTAAAGAAATCCGCTATTTCATTAAGAGACAACAAAATACTCATGCCCGTTGTTCATAAAACACATGCCCGTGTGCGGTGTCGACAGTATATCGAAACAAAATATTCGTTTCAAAGATTATATTAGCAGCTTAAGAGCCAAAAACCAAAGAGCCCGTTGTTGAAAAGTACGGCCGTCTGACTCAAACGACCGGGGCGTTTTTCTAATAATTAGGACACAATCCCAGAAAGGAAGACATGAAACACGGCCGTGTTCAAACATACGGCGTTCCCGTTAATGGGTTTATTCTTAATAATCCATTATTTGCTTAAGAATCTACCTTAAAGAAATCCGCTATTTCATTAAGAGACAACAAAATACTCATGCCCGTTGTTCATAAAACACACGCCCTTGTGCGGGGTCGACAATGTATAGAAACAAAATATTCGTTTCAGCGATTGGGGTACTAGCCTAAGAGACAACAAAGCAAACAATACGGCCCTTTGTTAAACAGTACGGCCGTATTATGAAAACGACCTGGGCGTTATTCGAATAATTAGTACACAATCCCCGAAAGGAAGACATGAAACACGGCCGTGTACAAACATACGGCGATCCCGTTAATGGGTTTATTCTTAAAAATCAATTATTTGTTTAAGAATCGACCCTAAAGAGAACTGCTTGTTCATTAAGAGTCAACAAACTACTCACGCCCGTGTGTGTGAAGAATGGACAAGGTACAGAAACAATAATTCGTTTCAGAGACAAGGTACAGAAACGACCTTGGCGTCTTGTACTACTGATAAAGTGAGCTTTCATACGGTCGTGCTATAATGTACGGCCTGAGTTTTCACCTTTGTTCTCATCGGTTTTCTATCACAGCCGTTGCATCGAACACGGATTGGTCGTGAACCTTTTTCTTGTACCTTTATTTATTTTCAAATTGACCCCCGCGTGAGTGTAGAAGTTAAGTTATTTATAATTTGACCCCCGTTTCAAATCCTGGCCTAAAATGTGCACTTATTTGCCCTAATTAGTGCCACGTCATATTTTCTACCAAAAAAAAAGGAAATAAAATTGGAGGGTTAGTTTCTTAAATAAAAACTTGAAGGGCCTTATCGGCCAAATTTTCTCCCTCTCCCCTCTCCCTCCAGTCTTCTCACCGCCGGCGACGCCACCGCCACCGCCGGCGCCGCTGCCGTCACCGTCATCTTGCCGCCTACGCTACCTGCCGCCCCCTCAATTAATCCCTACTCGATCTCTCTTGCCGGTGAGTCTCTTGCAATTTCTCTCTCTCTCTCTCTCCAACTCTCTCTTTCTCTCTGGCTCCCTCTGTCTCTGTCTCTGTCTCCTCCCGCCCCCCCCCCCTTTCTTTTTCTTCCTCTCGCTCTCTTTGTTAGTCACTCTTCCCGACTCTCTTTTCTCTCTCTCTCTCTCTCTCGCTCTCTTTGTCTCTCCCACCCGCGACTCTCTTTTTGTCCTCCTCTATCTCAGTCTCTTTTGGGTGGTGGTGGTGAGGGCGGCGGCGGGATTAGGGTTTTTTGGTGGTGGAAGTGAGAGTGGCGGCGGATTATTAGGGTTTTTTTGGTGGTGGAGGGTGGTGATGGTGTGATTTTAGGGTGGCGGCGGGGGGATTGGGTTTTGGTTGTGATGGCGGCGGCGGATGGTGGTGTGTTTGGCGGTGGTAAAAAAATATATATATATATATTTAGTAAAAATAGGTTAGTAATTATCTAAATAATAAAATAAAAAATTGAAATAATTTGAATGATAAGGGTAAAAATATTATTTTGTTCTGAAAAATAAAAATTAAATCGCACCAAATGCGCGTGTACTTCACTCATGGTCAAGAAAGGTTTATTCAACTTGATTTTTAAACTAATAGGGTTCAATACAAGAAGTAAAAAATCATAAGATTTAAGGTGATACCTACGCAAATCACATGGGAGTATGGTGTATTTTATCCATTTTTATGACCAATTATTGAGATTATAAAATATTTAATGTCTAAATCAAACATTATGCCTACATAATCGTATCATTTATTTAATTTTGTTATATAACTAGTTGAATTCTTTTATTTTATAGTAATATTGTTAGATGCTAACATTTTTATTGTTTGTGTGTATTTTGCTAGATGCTTTCAAAACGTGATATTGGCTAGGATTTTGGTGAACCAATAGATATAGGTTTGAAGAATATTAGATGTAGTTTTTGCGACAAAGTTATCATTTGAGGAATTACAAAATTAAAACAACAACGTTGCACTAATTTATGTTTGTGTGTGTTATTTTTAGTCCATGTTCTAAGCATAACATTCAAGGAATTACAAAATTAAAACGAAATTTGAATGTTTTGAACTTATTTATGACATAACATTTCTAGTCCTTGTTTAAAGCATAACATTTTTTGTTGCAAATATGTGTGTGTGTGTGTGTGTGTGTGCGTTATTTTTATTTTAATCTACTTCTAATTTGTGCTACATATATAAATTTGAACTTGCTAAATCATTTGGATTTTACAAGCTTGTTACTTTCTGTTCTCTGCTATCCATGTGGGTAGTGTCCAACTGAGTTTTCAATCGTTGAATTGAGTATTATGATGTAATATTATTTTTTTCTAACGCTTGTTGATGTCATCATATTCAAATCTAATAGTTAAAAATACTAATTTGCTATACCCATATACATAGTATGAACAAAACGCTATTTTCGTATAGTTTTATAGATGTGGAACTAAAAGCTACGTAATAGTTTACTATCTCATTTTTCGTGCAGACGTTTTATACGTTCATCACGAGTTTTCTAGAATTGGCTTTAACTTTGGCATTATACGTTAGTAATGTTTCCGATTATGAGATTGTCGGTGAATGTTTTTAGATAAATAGGGCAATTGTACTAAGTACCTGTCGGGGTATGGGTACTTCCTATGACAATTGAATGAACCAAATAAAAGAATAAAATTATTATGTATTATTTTTAGTAAAACATTTTCTATATTAAGTTCATTGATAAATAAAACTAATTTATAACTCATGAGAAATAGAGATAAGAAGCAAGGGTAATTTCATCCAAAATTAGGGTAAAAATCAATTATCGGACTTTATGAATGAAAATTATTAGAGGAGTTTTCGTCAGCTTTTTCAAATTTGAAGTTGAGATAGAATTTGAATTTGCCACTAAATCCATCTCTGTTTTTTGAGAACGGAGATGGATATTTTTTACCGTCAAGCCGATCGATGCAGCTACTAGTAGCCACGAGTGTTTCAAATGCCTTAGAGCCCATTTGAATGGGTTGTTTTTACAATAAAAGCATTTTTTTTTTGTTAAGAAAAATAGGACTTCAATGGAAGAGACTTGCATTTGGTTGAGTTTTCTTTTTTCTTTTTTTTTTAAAGAGAAGTCAAAGCCAATAAAAAAAAAAGTATAAAAGCAGTTTTTTTTTTATTTGAAAGTTATATATAGTAACTTCAAAAGAAAAACACAATTTAAAATATTTTTAATTATTATATTCAAATATAAAATTGTTTGACATTAAAAAAAAAATTCTATTGTAAGCGCACAGTTTTAGCAAGCCTTTTCTCTTTAATCCTATCCAAATGGACCCTTAGCCATTAAATATTTCAAAATAAATGTGAGATCTGATATTAGAATCTCGTGACAAATTAGACTAAAATTAACTTTGGTCTAATTTATGAGATAAAAATGCTAATTTCCCCAACATAGTAATATCTCTATTTTGCGCTTTTTTTCCACCTTAAAATTGATGGAATAAGATAAGAATCAGCAGAAGATAATGAGCAATCATAAAGGGCTCCTTAATTCAAAGTCTTGTCACACTTTCATTTATAATAGAAACTACACAAGATCCTCTATTTCAGGTATTGGACCAAATCATGTTTCATATGCTGTTCTAATATAGGAGATGAAAGACCGGTCCAAGGATTCATATGGGGGTGGCAATCACGTAAAGATTATCTTTCCTTGAAGCGTTCATTCCATGAGCTTCAATCATGTTCAGAGCTTCTGCCTCAACACCCTCAGGGAGTTTCCAGGTGAAGCTATGGAGAAGCCGAGCTAAAGCGAGCTCGACAGTAGCAAAACCGAATGTCATTCCAGGGCACATTCTCTTGCCAGTCCCAAACGGCAAGTACTGAAAGTCTCCGCCTACAAAATCCACGAACTGGTTCTCAAATCTCTCGGGTTCGAAGCTTTCGGGATTGGTCCAATACTTGGGATCCCTCTGCATTGCCCAGTTGTTCACCAATACATTGGCTTTAGCAGGTATGGTGTAACCGTTGATTTCGCGCTCCTCCCTGGAGGCTCTCGGGAGAACTGGAGCTGGAGGGTGTAATCTCAGTGCTTCCATGATTACCAGTTTCAAATACTTCAACTTCTTAATGTCGTTTTCGTCGATGGTTTTACTTCCTTTGAATACTTGTCTTACTTCGGCTTGTGCCTTGACCATGACTCGTGGGTTTCTCATGAGTTCTGCCATCGTCCAGTCAATGGTTAGCGATGATGTATCAGTTCCAGCAGCGAATACATCCTGATATACACGCAAAAATCCATCCGCATTAAATTTGTGGCTTTCAACCTACAATGGCTTTTATCTTTTTTTAAAATTCCATTTGTAATTGAAGAACCTCGCTAATATTATATTACTGTGAATAAGGTTATTAATTTAATAAAATATTATTGGAATTCAAATCCGAAACAATAATGGATCGCGCTATTTGATTCTGTATTTGGTCCGCTCATCTTAGTTCATAATACAAATACTCAGATATGGTCTCCTGGATATTTTAATGGATTGAAATACGAATAGATGGGTGGAGTTTCTTGAATTTTGAAATACTAAAAGAATGCATATCTTTCAACTAACAAATCAATCGATTATAAATTTAGTTTTCGTGTTGGATTTTATCTACAAAAATTTTGTTAGTAAATATCTTATCGTTATTTTTTTTCTTTAATTCTATCACTAATACATTTTAGATATTTTAAATATGTGATAAAATCTCTCGGTCACAAATTTTTAAACAATGGAGTAGGTGCTTTTCTTATAGTAAAATTCAGATTAGACTCGTATAGGATTCAACTTAAAATCTAGCCAGTCGATAGTGCTATAACTACCAGCATCAAAAGCCCAACCCTTCTTGTAATCAGCTTGACGCCAACGGCCAGGACTAATTCATGACGGGCCAATTGCTATTTCTTAAGATGATGTGTATATTTTTGGTATTGCACATTATGAATGGAATGCATAACAAGACTTCTGTATGAAGTCATAGAGGCTGCTATTGCGTAATACTAATAAAAATAAGTTACTCTTAAAAAAAAAAAAAAAAAAAAAAAATATCTATTCGTGTTTCGTTTCATAAATGCACATCTAATTAATGTAAACCATTCTATTTCAAATGCATATTAATATACACACACACACACACACACACATATATATACATATGTGATGTGTGTGTGTGTATCCTAAGATAAAGCACCTTACATGTATAACAGCTTTGATGTTGTCACTGCTGATAGGAATCTCCAGCTCCCCACCTCCCTTAACCCTTAGTAAAACATCAACTAAATCTTCACTACCAAACTCACCATTACCCAACCTCCTTGCCAAATCTCCATCTTCTTTCTTCATCTTGGCCAAATTTTCTTTGTGCTCATGAATGATATGATCAAGAACCACATCAAGCTCGCGCCTCATCATCACCAACCTCACCTTAGTCCAACTCAAGGCGTTCACTATCTTCGACTGACGGGAACAAGTCCGCAATCTCGTACCCGCCTGCCATTTCAAGGGCCCTCTTCATCAATTTTATGAACGCGTCCCCGTCCTTAGTACACACCTCGCCGAACGCGGCTCTGCGCATGATGGAGCTCGTCAGCGAGAAGATCATCTCCGTCAGGTTAACAGGCTCGCCGCCAGAGGAAACATGATTAATTGATTTGATCAGTCGGGACACTTCATCACTCCTGATGGTGCTAAAGGAGTGCACGTTTTTGGCACTCAGGAGCTCCGAAATGCATATTTTGCGCATCTGTCTCCAGTAGTCGCCGTACTGGCAAAACGCGATGTCGAGGCCGTTATACCACATGATTTTCGTGGCGATGGTTTCGGGCCTGTTGGCGTAGTTCGGGTCGTGTACTTTGAGCATCTCTTTCGCGATTTCTGGCGAAGAAACGACGATTGTCGGGACTTGGCCGAGCACCAGGTACATAATCGGGCCGTATTGCTTGGCTAAATCTTTGAAACGACGAAAGGGGAGTCCATTGATGTGGTGCAGGTGTCCGATTATTGGCAGCTTTTTCGGGCCCGGAGGCAATTTAACAGATGAAACATCATTCCATTTCTTGATTATGAGAAAAATTACAGGCACAAGGAGAGCTATAATGGTCAAGTTTAAAGGAAACAGAAACAAAGATTCCATTTTTCTTTTTTTTTTTGGTGAAAAAACATATAAAAAAAGGGGGATAATTTGCAGTTGATTGTGCTCCACAAGAAAATTATATGCGCTTTGTATTGTAATTTCTAGAGAAAAATTCTAACAGTTCATATCTACTGATTCAGCATGTTGCTCCACAATTTAAAATCCTCTACCAGCTATACTTTCAATTTATTGTATCTCGTAAATCATTTTCATAAAATGATATATTTACATATATACGTATATATGTATTTAGTTGACTTGTATTGCACAATTGAGCCATGATTGAAAAAGAATCTATATATATATATATATATATATACACATACGGGATTATTACGTTTTTTGTCTTGTAAGTATCGGTATCTGAATTTTTGTCTTTTATGTTTAATTTTTTTCAATTTTTGTTCTTTACCTAAAATTTCAATTTTAATTCGATTTTGGACTACTTTGACAGCTGAAGCTGACGTGTCAACAAAATTGGGGCTTTTTAAATTTTGACACCATTTTGGCTAATGTGGCGATGCGTGGGTGACATTAATTAAAAAATAAAAAAAAACAAAAAAAAAAAAAACCACATATACACATATTCCACATAGATTAAAAAACAAGCCCAAAAATCATATACACACAACATATATATACACACATATATGCAGTTTGCTTTTGTTTTTGTCAAGAAAATTTAAACAGAATTGCAATAAGAGGTTTTTTAAAAGATTAAATTTAAATTGCATTTTTTGTAAAATGAAATCACAGGTGCGGTTTGGTTTTGTTTGGTTTGATGGTTTTTAACAATTAATCAAAGTGATCAAGAATTTTTTTTTTCTAACTCTAAATATTTGTAAATACTCAAGTTGATATGGATATGATTAGTTATGCACAAAAATCAAGTTTTCAAAATGAAAAATGCAACAACTAAATTCTTCGAGAGTTTAAACTACACAAGTTATTGCGTATACTTTCGATTTTAGTTCTTGAACTTCTTTTGTTTTGCACATATGAAAAGAGGCAAAATCTTCTTTTCTTTTTTGAAAGTAAAGCGGCAACAAAGGCAAAATTTTCAAAGCCAACGAAGGCAATATGGACGTAACTATAAATAATTTTTATACATTATAAATTTTAAATTTACAAAATTTTTCATAAGATAAAAGTATTATTTGTCAAGTACAATATGGAGTATGTTTAATACTGGTATTAAACATGTCATGTTAAAAGTATGAATATTATTTGTCAAGTTCAAAATATATTCGAGAAATGAAAGCATTTTTCAATTATTTATACATATGGGTACTATATAGGTGTAGTACGAGTTTCAGCTAATAGAGCTAGTTGATACTTCTGATTTCTATTGTTCTCTAATAAATTTCACAATGATAAATTTCACAAGTTAACTTCACTTCCGAAAGGAACATTTTTGGCGTGAAACATTCAATATGAACAGAGTATTTCTTCTAAGAAATTACAATGTAAATCGCACTTAACTTTTCTTGTGGAGCACAATTAAGAGCAAATATCTATTTTCCCCTGTTTTCCGTGAAAGAAAAAAAAAAAAAAAAGACAATGGATTCCGTGTTTTTGTTTCATTTAAACTTCATCAATATAGCTGTCCTTGTGCCTGTAATTTTTCTAATAATCAAGAAATGGAAGAAATCAAAAGATATTTCTTCTGTTAAATTGCCACCAGGCCCGAAAAAACTACCAATAATCGGAGACCTGCACCTCATTATCAACGGGCTTCCCTTTCGTCGTTTCAGAGATTTAGCCAAACAATACGGCCCGATTATGTACCTTGAGCTCGGCCAAGTCCCGACAATCGTTGTGTCTTCGCCAGAAATCGCGAAAGAGATGCTGAAAGAGCACGACCCGAACTACGCCAACAGGCCCGAATCCATCGCCGCAAAAATCATGTGGTACGACTGCCTTGACATCGGGTTTTGCCAGTACGGCGACTACTGGAAGCAGATGCGCAAAATATGCATTCCAGAACTCTTGAGTGCCAAAAACGTGCGTTCCTTAAGCTCCATCAGGAGCGATGAAGTGTCCCGGCTGATCAAATCTATAAATGTTTCCTCAGGCAAGCCCATTAATCTGACGGAGATGATCTTCTCATTGACAAGCTCGATAACGTGTAGAGCTGCGTTTGGCAAGGTGTGTAAGGACAGTGGTGCGTTTATAAGGTTGATGAAGAAAGGACTTGAACTGGCGGGCGGGTATGAGATTGCGGATTTGTTTCCGTCATCGAAGATAGTGAATGCCCTGAGTTGGACTAAGATGAGGTTGGTGATGATGAGGCGTGAGCTTGACGAGATTCTTGATCATATCATCAATGAGCATCAAGAAAATTTGGCCAAAATGACTAGAGAAGATAATGGAGATTTGGGGAAGAGGGGTAATGGTGAGTTTGGTAATGAAGATTTAGTTGATGTTTTACTAAGGGTCAAGGAAAGTGGGGAGCTGCGGATTCCCATCAACAATGACAACATCAAAGCTGTTCTACATGTAAGGTGTTTTTATCTCGGGGATACGGGAAATTCTAGTCTGCGTAGCGATTAAAATATTCTACTGCACAATTGTGTAGCAGAAAATCCGAACTATCGACATAGGGTTTGGCCACGTCGAAACTAAATGCACGACGAATGTATTACACCTGTCATATGATTGGTATATGTTTACAACGATGTGATCAATCATATGACAAATGTAATACCAGCAAGAATTTTCCCTTCGAATACATAGATATATATATTTTTTTACATGTGTGTATATATATATATATAAATATAATATGCACTTGAAATAGAATTGTATACAATAGATATGCATTTATGAAAATGAAATAGGTATAGATCATAACACGCAATAGAGAAAAAAATTCAAAATTAAACAGTTACATGATTTTAAGAAATACAATTGGCCGGTTCCGAATTAGTCTGTGTCAAGCTGATACCAGGATGGGTTGGGCTTTTGATGCTGATTATTATAGTATTGTCAATGGGGTGGGTTTTAATTCGAATTAGATACGAGTCTGATATGCATTTTAGCATATTGGATCAATTAAAATATCGAATAGATCATGTTGAGTATAAATATCATAATCCGACATAAGTTGACCGAATACATCAAACAGCGTGATATGCTATTGTCCTGAATCTGAATTCAATTTTTTTTATTAAATTAATAACCTTTTCGATATTAATATAATAGTTAGGCGCTTAAATTACAATTGAAATTAAAAAATAAAAAATAAAAGCTATAGTCGGATGAAGGCTACAAATGTAATGTGGATGGATTTTTGTGTGTACTTCAGGACATATTCGCTGCTGGAACTGATACATCATCGACAATCATCGACTGGACAATGACGGAACTCATGAGAAACCCACGGGTCATGGTCAAGGCACAAGCCGAACTAAGACAAGTGTTCAAAGGAAGCGAAACCATCAACGAAAATGATATTGTTAAGAAGTTGAAGTATTTGAAGTTGGTAGTCATGGAAGCACTGAGATTACACCCTCCGGCTCCAGTTCTCCCGAGAGCTTCCAGGGAGAAGCGCGAAGTCAACGGATACACCATACCTGCTAAAGCCAATGTATTTGTGAACAATTGGGCAATGCAGAGGGATCCCAAGTATTGGACCAATCCTGAAAGCTTCGAACCAGAGAGATTTGAGGATGGGTCTGTGGATTTCGTAGGTGGAGACTTTCAATACTTGCCGTTTGGGACTGGCAAGAGAATGTGCCCTGGAATGACATTTGGTTTGATTAGTGTCCAGTTCACTTTAGCTTGGCTTCTCTACAGCTTCAACTGGAAGCTCCCCGACGGTGTTAAGGCAGAAGATCTGAACATGTTTGAAACTCATGGAATAACGGCTACAAGAAATGATAGTCTTTTGTGATTGCCACCCCCATTTGAATCTTGGATGATTTTGGTGAATTCTTGCTATTTCCACAAATCAGCAAGAATTATCCTTCATCGCTCTGATCTTTGTGTATTTTTTTGTAATAAATGAAAGTGTGTTAAGACTTTGAATAAAGGAGTCTTTTATGATGGTTCGATCATTAGATTTCGCTTATTCCCAATCTTATTTCTCCGTTTTAAGGTGAAAAAGGGATAAATCACTAAAAGAATGTACCCACTTCACTAACTAACTAATCCGTTACACATTTAATGAAATTCTTCACAAATATAGTTCAATAATGGATCTCATTCGTCATAGATCCATTTTAAAAAAAGCCTTGTCATTAATTGTTACTTTAATTATGTTTTAATATGATTCTATCACAAATCCATCACAGATGTCTCATATCTCTGGTTGAATCTTTCTGTCACAATTTTTTTTTATTTTTTTTAGTGAAAGGAGTACTTTCTCGTAGTAAATAAAGATATTACCATGTTTGAGATATTAGCATTTTTCATCCCATAAATTCGACCCAAGTTAATTTTATTGTAACTGATTATAAGATTCTCGTATCACACCTCACATTTTTATGAAATATATCACATTTGGTCCTACAATCCATTTTCCATGAAATAGTTAATGGCAAGTGGCCCTACTAAGTTGTACATGGTGTTACCATCCATTGATAGGATCCTCAATTGCAAACTGATATTTTATATTTTATTCTATAATTCACATTCATACTATATATATAAAATTACTTTTTTAATTAGACATTTGGCCTGAAATTTTTATATTTGACATATATCTATATATATTGAAATAGAAGATGAAATAGAATTTACAATAAAGGATCTCGTGGTGCACTATCGCCCTGTATATATGGGGATAATTTTGAAGGGGGATCATGTACACCCTCTCGCTTTGATGTGGCTCGTAAAAGGGCTACTATTTACTTTTTGTTCTTCACGTTTACACCTATTTCGATTTTGGTCCTTCGTGTTTACACACTATTACATTTGGTTCCTCACGTTATATTTTTTAATCCAATGTTATCATTCTGTTAAATTTTCTGTTAAAAGTTAACAGATTGAGGGGCAAAAAAATCACAAATTTGCCAGCTTTTAACAAAAAATTTAATGAAAGAATGGTACTGAATGAAAAAAAACGTGACGTGAGGGACAAAATGTGATAGTGCTTTAATATGAGGGACCAAAATCGAAGTAAGTATAAATGTGAGGGATGAAAAGTGAAGTTTTTTCTAGAATGGTATCAAAGCCCACCTTGGGGGTATACCATATATATAATACAAACATGTTATAATATACTTAATTTTAAATAATATAATTATCTACATATACCAAATTAAAATTTGGTGTAATGGTGTGAGAACTTCCCCATTAGGAGAGTGTAAGAGGCTTTCGTTTCCTTATCTAAATAGGTATATAAAACAAGAACAATAGCTTCAACACACGTACCAAACAAAAACAACGCCATTATGTACATAAACATGTATATTACATGAAATCAACACCAATGCAACACGAACAATCTTTGTTGACATGAGCAGACAATGAAATGATAGATACTAAAAGCCACTCAACACACAAGTAATGAAATTATCAAATGAATAATTATAACATCATCTTATTCACGAGCTGGCTTCGCAAAGGTGTCGAAAATCAAACCGGAGTCGTGAAACTTGTTCTCCTTGAGTTTTTGGATGCGTTCAACCATTGCAGGAGTTAGATGATTGATCCCATCTCCAACTTCTCCCTTCCTAAAGAATGTACTTTTTTTCAAGAAACCATCAAGAATATATCCATTCTTGTTCGTCTCTAAATTTTTAAGATTTTCGAAGCTACATAGCCTTGAGATTTCTTCTACCATGCCTTGTTTTTCTTCCTCGGGTGAAAAAGGGCACTCGATAAATTCAGCTATCTTCTTCACATGAGATGAGATATCCTCTTTCAGACCCTCGTACTTCAGAAACAACACTTTCTGAGGATTCTCCAGATGGGCGTTCCAGTATCCAAGAATATGGTCCCAAAAGGGGCCATAGTGATGAATTCCCCGGCAAAACTTGTCAACAGCCTCATCTAATTCAAGTATTGCCGCATCTTTTCCCAACTTGTTTTCCAGTGAGAAGAATCTCTCCGACATGAACTGATCCAGGAGGTTTCTGCAGATGTAGATAATCCTACATTCAGATTCACGAATGGAGTTGGGAAGGATTCGGAAAGGCATGTGGGTGTGCATAACTCTTGGACTTGGAAGGCCTTCGAGATCAGGATTTTCTTGCTCCCGATAAAGATGAACCTCAAGGGTAGGCACGAGTTCGTGAGGATTGGAAGCGAGTAAAGGGCTTCGATCAATGGGGTAAACGTGGCGATTGGCTATGGCAAATGCGAGGGCTTTCAACCAGGTGGTGCCTGATTTTGGCATGTTTGACAATATTATATCATTGTTTTTTGCTTTGAAGTGCTTTTTAGATGACAACACTGGTCGGAAAAACATTTCTGGAAACCAAAATCCATCGTATTTGATGAACATAAGGCCATCCCAATTCGGCTGTTGTTCGAGTTTTAGCAGCAACTCTTTGTACTGCTCATCTTTTGGATCATTATCTACTTGAGAAGAAGAGCAATTTGGGTCTACTCTTTTGTCCATCTGGAAGACAAATCATTTAGAGGAGTATAAAAGATTAGTACCAAAGCATTCTTTTATATCATTATTTTGGAGTTGAAATCTTGAGCAAAAATTGATATTGAATAAGGCTCTCAAAGTTGAAAACGTCACGGAAGCTACTAAAACTCCACTTAAATAGTTAAATCACTGTACCAGCAATGAAGGTTACGCAGGAGGCACACTTCACGACACATTTGTTTATTGATCAAGTTTAGTAAATTGTGTTAACTTTTCCTTGCAATATTGTGATATGGTTAATTGGCACAATGAATTTTACATTGTTTAGTTAGCCAAACATTTCTTGAATTTAATTAATAATGTACCTTTCCTACTATTGATATGTCGTAGAGTATAGTATGCAAGTGACTATTTTACTAGTGGTGCAAACGAGCCGTATATAATCCCCTAGGAAGTTGATAACATTACCTTGAACCTAGTGAGGTTCTTAATTGAGAATGCCCCTACAACATTAGACATGGGTAAGCGTGCTCAAGTTTATTATTATTATTATTATTATTATTATTATTTGGTCTAAACCATTCAATTTCTATCCCAGTAGTCGACTGATTCGAATTCGTGTATCATAGAGACTCAATATAAGAGCGATTCTTCCAATACAATTGCTTCATTCACAACTCTATAATTCCGATGCAATAGTGACTTCTTGTATGTTTAGGAACTGCATTGTCAATGGGATGGAAAATGTAGTCTATAGCGCAAAAAGTTAAATCAAGATAAAGAACGCTACCAGAGTCTCTTGATAAGAAGTACAAAATTGAGAATCCGAATATAGAACAATTTCATCATCGTTGATGAGTCTCTAGATTTTAAAATGACTTGATTCTGTAACTATTATAAATCAATTGCAAGAGATGCATATTATTTTCCATGATATTCATGCTAAAGGAATGCCGTTCAATGAGTCTTTAGAGAAACCATTTTGGAAACATTGTAAGGATTACTGGAAGCACACATGTGAAAAGAAATGGGAGTTGGGAACCCATCATTAGACTAAATGTTGGGAAATAGTGCCAAAATAAATGAAGCCGGCATATCTAAAGAAATAATTCTTTTTCCATGCTGGATTGACAAATGGGTACCAAACTAAGAATTCTAAAATGAGGTGCAAGGGAATAAAAATTAATACACAAATTTTTACGTGGAAAATCCAAATCAGAAAAAACAACAGGACTGTACACCACTAAATGTATAGTAAGCCTACAAATTTCCTCCCTAAAAATAAATAGCAAATGCATGAAAATGTTCATCAAGAGGATTTATCTCTTGGATTACAAAATAAAAAATAAAAAATCCTTGAGTTTCTAAATTTGGAATGATGAAGAAAATAGGAACACTATTTTAAAAGTGATCGAAAAATCACTCTAATTTTTAATGTTGAAATTGCTTGTCCAAAATTTCGTCTCCAAGAAAAGTCAACCAACATCAGTGTATTTGGGCTGCTGCATGCAGATTGAAAACATATTGTCAAATTTTTTCGGCGGAAAAAACTGCAGCCTTTTTCAACCAAAATTTTTTTTTTTGACATTTAATAATCTTGTCTTCCCCCACATGCGAAGGACTTGTCCTAACAGTAAATGAATATAACCACTATCTCAATAACTTGTAGTCAAGAAATTTCAATGAAATTGAGCAAGTTAAATGAGTTGGCAAACACAAAGTTCGATTGAGACTTTGAATATTATATAATCCCAATAGTTGTTAGTATATAATTTTCAAGGAAGTCAAACAAATCGTTTATGACCATGAGATGTAAATTTTGATTTGGGTTTTGAATATTTTCAAGATAAAACATGGCAATGTCGTATGACATGTAAATGTACTCGATCTCATTTGGTTCTTGATATATGAAATAATAAAGATCCTCTGTTCAGCCCACCTGCAGAACAAAGACTAATCCCCTTTCCCAACTCTCCAAATTTCTCCATCTCCCAAGAAAAATGGAAAACTTGACAATTATAGCCATCCTTTTGCCTGTAATCCTTCTTTTGATCAAGAAATGGAAACAATCCAAAGCCCGTATTTCCGTTAAATTGCCTCCAGGCCCCAAAAAGCTACCGATAATCGGAGACCTCCATCACCTGAGTGGACTCCCGTTTCGTTGCTTCAGAGATTTAGCCGAACAATACGGGCCGATCATGCACCTAAAGGTTGGCGAAGTCCCGATAATCGTTGTGTCTTCGCCAGAAATCGCGAGAGAGGTGCTCAAAGAACACGACCCGAATTTCGCTGACAGGCCCGAAACCATCGCCATGAAGATCATGTGGTACGATTGCCACGACATTGCGTTTTGCAAGTATGGCGACTACTGGAGACAGATGCGCAAAATATGCGTCATGGAGCTACTGAGCCCCAAAAACGTTCGTTCGTTTGGCTCCATTAGAAACGATGAGGTTGCTCGTATGATCGAGTCTATTCGCCTCTGTTCCGGAGAGCCCATTAATATATCGGAGATGATCTCCTCGATGTCAAGCTCGATCACGTGTCGAGCTGCGTTCGGCAAGGTGTGTAAGGACAGCAAAACGCTGGTGACGTTGGTGAAGCATGCATTCGAAATGGCGGGCGGGTTTGAGATCGCCGACTTGTTTCCATCATCGAAGATTATCAACACTCTGAGTTGGACTAAGATGAGATTGGTGATGATGAGGCGTAAGCTTGATGTAATTCTTGATGATATTATCAATGAGCATAAAGAAAATCTGGCCAGAATGAAGGAAGAAGGTGGAGATTTGGCAAGGAGGGGTAATGGGGATTTTGGTAATGAAGATTTGGTTGATGTTCTCCTCGGGATTAAGGAGAATGGGGAGCTCCAGTTTCCAATAGGCAATGACAACATCAAAGCTATCGTATATGTAAGTCATGTCCAGGAAAATTGTTATTTGAACCTGACTAATCACAAAGCAAAAGTAATACACTTACCGTAGGATTAGCTTCAATATGGCCAAATTTGGTCCAGGCTTGAATAAACATTAGTTAGCACTATCATAAATGAAAAATCTTGTTCGACATAACTTTAGAGATATTTGCCAATTCAAGCAGGGACAAAAAAAAAAAACTCTATATAGGCGGGCGAGTTTTAACTTTTTTCTTTTCGTTTTTATTTTTTGGCGGGGTTGGCGTGGGGAGTATGGTTTGTTTAATTAAATTGTAGTAAATATGGATGCAACTATTTTTAATGGTTAATTTACATTGACACCCCATCCGTAGTATCTAATTTATCAATTGGTCCTTCAAGCTTTTGCAATTACATTAATTTTCCTTCAAAATTTGCATAATTACGTAACCCAAAATAAAATAAGAAAGGATAAAATGACTTAATTACACACAATAAACATAATTAAAAAAACAGTGAAAATTCCAAATCTCTTAAAGATGATTTTGTGTTTCGGCTTTTAGAGATGTACATATAATATTATTTTTTGAAATCCTAGTGGAATTGGGGTTCTGTTAAATGATGAGATCCGGAGGAGAAGTTACTGTAATTATACAATATTGAGGAGGATGTTAGTAATTTGAGTATTTCAGTTCAGATGGGGTGTCAGTGTAATTAACCCTTGCTTTAATCAAAATTCTCTTGTTTCACTTAAACCATAAATATTGTAGGACATGTTTGCTGGTGGAGCTGAAACAACATCAACCCTCATCGACTGGACAATGGTGGAACTCATGAGAAACCCGCAAGTCATGGCCAAGGCACAAGACGAAGTAAGACAAGTATTCAAGGGAAGCAAAACTATCCAAGAAAACGATATTCAGAAACTGAAGTATCTAAAACTGGTAATCAAGGAAAGTCTCAGACTACACCCTCCGGGCGCATTTGTCCCCAGGGCTTCGCGGGAGGAACGAGAGATCAACGGATACACAATACCTGCTAAAGCCAGGGTACTGGTGAACAATTGGGCAATGCAAAGGGATCCAAAGTATTGGACCGATCCCGAGAGCTTTAAACCCGAGCGATTTGAGAATCAGTCCGTGGATTTTATAGGTGGAGACTTTCAGTACTTGCCATTTGGGACTGGAAAGAGAATGTGCCCTGGAATGACATTTGGTTTGGCTACTGTTGAGCAACCTTTAGCTCAGCTTCTCTATAACTTCAACTGGAAACTCCCAGATGGTGTCAAGGCAGAAACTCTAAACATGATTGAAAACCATGGAATAGCAAGTCCAAGAAAAGATAATCTTGTTGTTATTGCCATCCCATATGAAGCATTGGCTTGATGGAATAAACCCGCAGGGCTTGCGCAAATTAATTTTAGTTTTCTAAAATACATCAAAGTATGTCAAAACTTTGTTACATGTATAAATAAATAAATATTTGCGCTTATACCTTTCAGTTCTTAAATTTGAATGAGGAATTTGGTGTAACTTCTCATTACTTGGTTTTACTACAGAGATCTTCTTCTTGGAATGCGTTTGGGATCAGGATTTTCTTGGTGCAAATAAAGATCAAACTCTAGAAAAGCCACAAAATTTTTGAGCTTGCACCCCTAAATATTTAGAAAAACAATCTC
The DNA here is from genome assembly GCA_026212405.1 of Petrea volubilis. Lineage (NCBI taxonomy): Eukaryota > Viridiplantae > Streptophyta > Magnoliopsida > Lamiales > Verbenaceae > Petrea > Petrea volubilis. The sequence continues at coordinate 13,346,474 of CM047879.1, forward strand.
CATGTGTATACATAATTATTAAAATTTATCTGAATAAATTTTCAGAAAATTCTGTCCCGAATTAGGTTCAGCCACATCTGAACTAATCACGTGGTTTAGATAAGAATTTTTCTACATTCTCTCCCCAAATTGAACTCTTGCCCCGTCACCGGTAGATGAATGGGAGAGGGGCGTCATATTTGGATCAAATAATAACTGACAAGAACATTTACGTAAAAAAAAAGAGTTAAAGTTATAAAACCCTTTGTGTTAAGCCTAATTAGCATAAAAACCCCTGTATTATAAAAATTTGTCTTAAAACCCTCATGGTTTTTAAAATTAGCATACCGCCCCTTCAAGCCATTTTCTGAAAATTTGAGCATGAAGTGCCAATTTTACCCCTCATTAAAATTTGAAGAATAACATCACATTTTCTCTCATTTCCTACCAAAATCTTCCTATAGAAAATAAAAGAAAGAAAAATCAATTTGGAAACAAAATTCTAACCTTCAAAATTTTCTAAATATTTACTGTCGATTTGCACGACATATTACAAATAGTTACAAAATAAATGGTTCATCTTACTAATTTTTAAAAACATAGGATTCACTTTGCTAATTTTTAAAAATAGAGAGTTCTCCTTGCTAATTTTTAAGAATAGAGAATTTATCCTGTTAATTTTTAAATATACAAGGTTCAATTTCAAAATATTAAAAGAGTAATTTTGCATGTCTAAAACATGATCCTATATGCAAAAACCACGCTTGTGACTTAAACCGTCAATGGAGGGTCTTTTTTGATAAATTTTACATTTCACAGAGTCTTTTATACTAATTTTTATTTCACAGGATTTTTGGTTTCATTGGCACTAACACGGGGGAGTCCCGTGACATTAACCCAAAAAAAAAAATGATAATAAATGACCGTAACTTTAGTAAACTCCAAACTTTTTATTCAAATAAATGCATGGTAGTAGTAATTGCTGAGAATATATGGTTTTCACAGCTGTTACACCACACCTGCAGCCACTTTTGAGTGACGCTGGAGTTGTTCTACCCTTTTAATAGATTCTTTTGCATATTGAAAAATCACCACTAAAAAAGAGAGCGTATTAGCGACAGATTTAGTAATGGATTTTTCAAATTTACAATCCTCTCTCGAATATTGAACATTAAATCAGACCCCTCGGACATGCTCTGTATGATCTTTTTAATGTGTTCAGCCATAGCAGGAGTCAGATGATTGATCCAATCTCCAACTTCTCCCTTCCTGAAGAATGTACTATTTTTCACTAAACCATCAAGAATATATCATCAATTTTTGTTCGTCTCAAAGCTTTTCTCCATACTCATTTCAAGCTTAAGGACCTTGGTTCGCTCAAGTACTTTCTTGGGTTCGAAGTTGCCCACTCCTCTTCTGGTATTGTCTTATCTCAACGTCATTATACTCTTCAATTACTTGAGGATGCTGGGTTCCTAGGGTGTAAGCCAGTCACTACCCCCATGGATCCTAAGCTTCACCTAAGCTCAACCCAAGGTGAACTCTTGGAAGATGCTTCTCTTTATCGACGACTTGTTGGCCGTCTCTTGTACTTGACACTTTCCCGGCCTGATATCTCCTATGCCGTCCATCGTCTTAGTCAATTTGTCACCAAACCACGCACTACACACTTGTCTTCTGTTCATCATCTCCTTAGGTATCTCAAAGCTACTCCGGGTCAAGGAATATTCTTTTCAGCTACTTCTCAGTTAACTCTCAAGGCTTTCTCGGATGCTGATTGGGCATCTTGTCCAGACTCTCGACGTTCCACTACTGGATTTTGTGTTTTCCTAGGGGACTCCCTCATTTCTTGGAAAACTAAGAAACAAACTGTGGTGTCTCGATCCTCTGCCGAAGCTGAGTATCGCGCACTTGCTCTCACTGCTAGTGAACTTGTGTGGATAAATCAGTTGCTCCAGGATTTTCACATCAAGCTTGCTGATCCAATCTTATTATTTTGTGATAACCAATCCGCAATTCACATTGCTTCAAATCCGATCTTTCACGAGCGCACGAAACACATAGAATTGGACTGTCACTTCATTCGGGACAAGGTTGCTACAGGCTTTCTTCAACTTCTGCCCGTTCGCACAACTCATCAACTTGCTGATCTCTTCACAAAGGCGCTACCTGCATCACTCTTGACACAGTTTCTCTCCAAGATGGCCATCAAAAACATTTACGTTCCATCTTGCGGGGGTGTATCAGGGACATAATTGTCTTTCTACTGATTTGTAATTAGTTTGGATTAGTTAGTTAGTTATTTTTAATTATTCTGTTAAAACAGATTCATGCGTGTATATATAAAGGCCTGTACTCTTTCTGAACAGTTTAATGGAATACAATATTTTTCTCCAAGATATTCTCTAATATCCTTCATATCATCGCACTTACTTTCCCAGCATGCTCCAGATGGGCATTCCAGTACCCGAGCATATGCTTCCAGAAGGGCCCATAGTGCTGAATCGCATGGCAAAAAATCTGGAAAGCCTTGTCTAATTCAACAAGCGGCGTAGCATCTTTATCTATCCTGTTTTTAAGCGTGAAATATCACTCCGAGATGAACTAATCCAAACAGTCGGGCGATTCACGAATGGAATCAGGCAGGATCTCGAGAGGCATGTGGGTGTGCATGATTCTTGGACTGGGAATCATCACTTCGAGATCCAGGTTTTCTTGCTTCGAGTAAAGATCAATCTCAAGGTACGCACAAGTGCATGAGGATTGGACGTGAGTAAAGGGCTTCGATCGATGGGGTAATCACAGTGATTGGATATGGATAACGCGGGAGCTTTCAACAAGGTGGTGCCTGATTTATGCATGCTTGACAATATTATGTCACTGTTTTTCGCTTTGAAGTGCTTTTGAGATGATAATATTGGCCGGAGAAACCTTTCCGGACACCAAAAAGGCCATTCCAATTCTTCTGCCGTTCAAGATTTTGCAGCAACTCCTGGTACTGCTCATCCTTTGCTTCTTCCCTTTTATCCACAATCACCAAGAAACAACTGAATAATGCATTCTTATATATATATATATATATATATATATATCATTTTGGTGGAGGAATCTTGGGTGAAAATTGATACTCAATAAGCCTCAAAGTTGAAAACTTGAAAGTAACTAAAGTTATTAATATTATCTATACTATTATATAAACTAATCAGTTGGACACACGATGTATATGCAAAATAAAAAATTAAAATATAAATTAATTATATATTTAAATAATTAATATAAAATTAAAATATTTATTAGATTTTATACATTATTATATATATATATATATTAATTATTTGTAATGTATGTATTTTATTAACTTTGTTATAAAACATAGTTTAAAATAAAGATAGAATTTTAAGAAATAAAAAATTAAAATAAGATAAATTCTTTAATAAAGAAAAAGAGGTTTGGTGGTTATTAGATCCCTCCTAAATTCTTTCTTAATGGTATACATATTATATAAAGGGCAACATTCTCAGTAACTACTTTTGAATTTTTTTTATTTTTTTTGTTTGTCAATATTTTTTTTTACTCTCTCTCTCTTCTTTCTCTTCTTACACATTTTTTTTAATTTCAATTTTTCTCCCTTTTTTCTCTCACCCCCACCCCCCGGTTCTCTCTCTCTCTCTCTCTCTCTCTCTCTCGCCTCCCTTTCTATCATCTTTTATCACCCAATACTCTTTAATATTATTTTTTTTTAAAAATTCTTTACAATTTTTTTTCTTAATTTTTTATTTTAGATTATTTTTTTTTGCTTATTACTAGTATTTATAATCTTGTACCGGCACCATTACAGTTATGCATGAGGCACACTTCACCAAACGATTGTTCATATGCCTTGAATAATATTAATTAATGGTACTTTTTTTTAAATAAAAAAGAAATATTACAATCAATCAATTTTAACAAAACTTAATATTAAATTAAAATAATACTTTTATTAACGAAAAATCGAACCAATAAAATTATGAGACCTCTACTTTACCATTGGAGGAAGACCTCATTGAAGTTAGTTAATGGTACCTGATTATCCTTGTGCTATTTTAGTTGGTGCAATGAATTTTCTTTTTTTTTTTATTTCTTTCTAATTAAAAAATCACTATGTGAATTTTTTTAAATACCTTAACTTGACTTGTTTTGTAATATAGCATTGAATTAATTGTTATAAAACATGAATAAAATGCAAAATTTATTAAAGAGTTTTGACGTATCAGGTTTGGCCTTTGCACGTGGCAAAGTCCGCACTGCACAAATGAACATCTCAAGAAGACCAAAGTGGCATACAAAAGGAATTGAAGCCCCAAACATTACAAAAAAATACCATCTTCATTTGTGGAAAATTTGTTGAAGAGATATTTTATCACAGATCTAAAATATATGTAATAGATCAGTAACAAAATTTAATATAAATAAATTTTAAAAAAAGCAATTTGACGGTATAATTATTGATGAATTTATTATAAATAAAATTCCGTCAAAAACATTAAATTTGTAATTGAATGGCTTCCTTCTAGTGGGGTGTCAACTCGAATACTATCCCGTCATCATTGGGCTTACCATCATAGGTCCACTAGTTTAAAGAATCTATTGGGTCCAATAAAATCCAAAGTACATGAGAGCCTCAAAGGTTGAGTGTATTCATCATGAAAAATTTGTAATTCTTTTTTCCACTTTAGTAAAATACATTATATAATGTAATTCTGTCTTATATACACTTCAAGAAAATATTTCTTTTATTAATGAAACAACTCATTATAAATTTAATAATTTTCGCCATAAAATTTTATTGGTCTCAGATTTATTGATAAATACCTTATCACAAATTATTGTTTTAATAGAGTTCTAACCAAAAACTAATTAAATCCATAACAAATGGGTTGTATACAGATTTAGAGAGTGTTTGGCTAGGCCTATTTTAAAGAGCTTATAAGTTCGTAGAGTTTATAAGTATTTTTGTAGCTTATAAGTTTCTATATTTTATTTTAAAAATAAATTTCTAAAGTATTTGAATAAAATAAGATATTATAGCTTATAAGATGTTTTTTGAGCTTATAAGCTGTAATTTTGTTTGGTAAAAATTAAAGCTTGTATGTTTTATTAAGTATAATGACGGTCGAAAAAATAAAGTAAATTAATTTCATGTAAATAAATATTTTTTTGAGATAGTAGGAATGTAATCTTTAAAAAAAATAAATATATGTATGTTATTTTATCTTTTAGGATTAGACAACTTATAAGCTGTTTGAAAAAAAAAATTGAAGGGAACTTACTTTTTTTTTTTTGAGCTTATAAGCTCCTGACAGCTTATTTTTTGAGCTCATAAGCTCCTTTACTAAAAAAATTACCTAGCACTTTTAAGGAGCGTATAAGCTTAACCAAACACTCTCTTAATATGTAACTGGAAAAAAAAAAAAACACTCTCTTAATATTATTGAACATTATGTATTTCCTCTAAAAAAAATATATTGTATATACAATTGAATTTATCCATCATAAAAATTTCATTAATAAAAAAAATATTTTCTTCTAGTTATATAAAAAGAATACCAATTACATAATAAATATATTATCATATAATATAATTGATTGAGTGTGATCAAACTTAATATAAACAAGAACTTTTTCTTTGACGACAACTATTTTTTCTTTTAGAAAATAAATATAATAAAATCATAAATTAAAAAACAAATACACACGATTCTTTCACCCGACGGAAAACTTAAATACCCATCACATCAAGTCAACGAAGGTTCGAAATTTGAAAGTTCAATTTGTATTATTTTATCAATTATTGAGTCCAACTTGACATTGGTTTTTATTTTAAAGTCAGAAAAAGAAAAAGGCGTATGATTGGGATTGATACATTGAACATTTCATTCATGTGGCTAGCAAAAAGTATTATCTATATTATATCTTAGTGGCCATCGTCATAGTAGCCAACTAAATAATTGTTAATTACATCTAAGCCCCTTAAAGCTTAATGTAATTACTCAGACCACCTCTAATTTGTATAATTCCATTTACCTTTTGTAAGCTAATGGTGATCCATGAACCCAATTAGTACTTGAAGAACTGATGATGGAGTTGCAAACTGAATTTGACAAAGTTTTTTATGCGATGTTGACCCTTTTTCTTGTTTAAAAAAATGTTGATATCAGTTTAAATCATTTAGGGCCTTTTTAATTTGATTAACTACATGATTGTGTTTTTTAAGTTTGATTGTAATATGAATTTTCTTATTAGGGCCTTTGAACCATTAGACCTACTACGCTATTTTATATCAATGGAAGTTATTACATGTTTTTCTTTCAATCTAGTTGCATTAAAATGGCATTTCTGTTTGATTTAACAAAAATATGAAAGTTAATAGATGTTTGTAATTATGCAAAACTACAGGGGTCTGAGTGTAATTATCTGTAAATAAAACAAAATCATCTTTGCATCTTTTCTTGCTTTATCTTTTAGCTCGTCTTGTCATAAAGAACGTATTTTTAGCTCAACCAATCCCATCTGGTTGGCCATTTATCTTTTCACAATTGTTCTATAGAAACAAGATCTGTTATTCAGTTTGCATACCAGTTATCAGCTGTTAGATTTTTTAAGAAACATTTGAAATTTAAATTTTAAAATTATAAATTAAACAATTGAGTTAAGAGTATCGCTCATATATTGATCTTCTGCAGTGCCTGAATTCAAATCAATCAATCGATGAATCAAAAATCTGGTGGGTAAGACAGACAAAGGAAAGGGGGAAAAAAATGCATTTGAGAAAACTTGAGAAAACCGCAGAAATTTGTTTCAAACAAATGCATAAAAGTAATCGCTGAAAATATATATATTATTTGCAGAGCTGTCACACCTGCAGAACCTTTCGAGTGACTCTATAGTTGTTCTTTATTTCCATGGACACACAAATATATACATAGTACTTTTGATTATTGAAAATAATACATGTAATAATAACTGCAAAAAATCAATATCTAAGCATCTCGAAATTTCTTCTCAGTTATTGAATACTAAACCAGATCCCTCGAACTTGTTCTCCATGATTTTTTTAACACGTTCAGCCATTGCTGGAGTCAAATGATTGATCCAATCTCCAACTTCTCCTTTCCTGAAAAATGTACTATTTTTAATTAAACCATCAACGACATATCCAGTCTTGTTCGTTTCCAAATTTTTAAGATTTCGAAGCTGCATAGCCCCGAGATTTGTTCTATCACGCCCTCTTTCTCTTCCCCCAACGAAAAAGGTAACCCGACAAATTCAGCCATCTTTTTCACGTGCGACGAGATATCCTCCTTCAGATCCTCGTATTTTAGAAACAGCACTTTCCGAGGATTCTCGAGATGGGCTTTCCAGTATCCGAGCACATTATCCCAAAATGGCCCCAGAGGATGAATCCCCCGGCAAAACATGTCGAAGGCCTCGTCTAGTTCCAGCGGTGCCGCGTCTTTTCCTAGCTTGTTTTCAAGCAAGAAAGCGCGCTCCGAGACAAACTGATCCAAAGGGTTTCTACAGATGTAGATGATCTTGCATTCGGATTCACGAATGGAGTCGGGGAGGATTTCGAAAGGCATGTGAGTAGACATGATTCTTGGACTAGCAATTCCTTCGAGATCAGGATTTTCTTGCTTTCGATAGAGGTCAACCTCGAGGGAAGCCACGAGGGCGTGGGGGTTCGAGGTGAGCAAAGGGCTTCGATCCATGGGGTAAACATGGCGATTGGATATGGAAAACACGAGAGCTTTCAACCAGGTGGTGCCTGATTTAGGCATGGTTGATAGTATTATATCGCTGTTTTTTGCCCTGAAGTGCTTTTGTGACGATAACATTGCGTGGAGAAACATTTCGACACACCAATAGCCACCGTATTTAACCAGCCCTAAGCCATCCCAGTTGGTCTGTTTTTCTAGATTTTCGTGATCAACTTCAGAAGATGAGTTTTGATCTTCTTTTTTCTCCATTTCAGAGACAAATACTTTGCAGAAGTGTTAAAGAATGTACGAATGGGAGCTCATAAGCACCAATACATGCTTTTATATCATCATTTTGGAAAGGGTAAATTGATTATTTAGTGATAAGTAAGAGTTCAATTTCAACTCAAACTCTTTAAACGTAAGGTTGGACTTGTCTTCTCAGAAAATTCTTCTGCTTGTCTGTCAAGGATGTAAAGAAAATAATTGATGCTAATTGAAAACCTATCATATGAAATAAATTAATAAGTGTTTCTAACTTATACTATATGTAAACTTAAGCACATTAATCAAGTATTCCAATATTATTAAAATGTGTAAGAATGAATTATGTCTACATCCCTTAAGATAATGAAATTATAAATTATTAATGTTTTAAAAATTACTAATATACAGACCACTGAGGGATATATTAGCTTTAAAAATTTTCATCTGTACAAGGTGAGACATAATAGTAAGTTGTATTTTTGGTATTTTTGACAACATTTTGATGTGAGATTTTCATAGTTTTGTCAAGTTCAAGATATAGAAAAGTTAATTCCAAAAAAAATAAAAAATAATGGTGGTATCAAATTATAAATGATGATATCTAATGAAAGTTGTAATGGTAAAAAGTGAAAGTACTTTATGAAAATTTGTAGAATAATAAAATTGATTGAAAAAAATAATAATAATTCTTTGCCAAGTCAAAGGGCAAACGAGTTGTCCAAAAACAATGTATGACAACTAATGTCTTATTACAAGAAAAAAAAAAAGAAAAACTAAATTGATTGAAGGATTTTGTTAAATTCGACACGACGTATCTTTTGATGGTTGGATTATAACTGCTATAAGGCTACAAAAAAATAGTTGATTGAGTGTATACGACCGAATTTATCCTCCATAAAATTTTCATTAATAAAAAGATATTTTTTTTATAGTTATATAACAAAATATCAATCACATGATAAATATATTATTATATAATATAATTGATTGAGTGTGATCTAACTCAATCTGAACAACAATTTTTTTTCTTTAACGACAACACTTTTACCTTTTAGAAAATAAATATAATAAAATCATAAATAGAAAATCAAATACATATGATTCTTGCACCCCACGGAAAACTTAAATACTCATCACATCAAGTCAACGAAGGTTGGAAATTTGAAAGTCAACTTTGTATTATTTTATCAATTATTGAGTCTAACTTGACATTAATTTTTATTTTAAAGTAAGAAAAAGAAAAGGGGAACATTAACCTATTGAGGCAAAAAGAATTCTCTATATTATATCTTAGTGGCCATCGTCATAGTATGAAACAAAATAATCACTTTATATAAATTTAAAAAAAAATAATAATAATAATAATTACATTTAGACCCCTTAAAATTTAATGAATTACACTTAGACCACCTCTAATTTGCGTAATTCCATTTGCCTTTTTTAAAATTAATGTTGATCTATAAAAGAACCCAATTAGTACTTTTAGAAATGTTGATGGAGTTGCAAACTAAATTTGACGAAGTTTTCTATGCAATGCTGACCCTTTTTGTAGTTTAAAAAAATGTTGATATCAGCTTAAACCATTTAGCCTGGCTTTTTTTTTTTTTTTTTTTATTTGACTTACTTGATGCTTGCATTTTTTGAGTTTGATTGCAATGTGAATTTTTTTATTAGGGCATTTGAAACAACAAACTTACTACGCTATTTTATATCAATGGAAGTTATTACATATTTTATGTAGAATCTAGTTGCATTAAAATGGTATTTCTATTACAAGTCTTTGCTTGATTTAACAAAAATCTTAAAGTTAATAGACGTTCGTAATTATGCAAACTACAGGGGTCTGAGTGTAATTATCTGTAAAGAAAATAAAATCAACTTTGCATGTTTTCTTACTTTATATTTTAGCTTTTTCAGTTCGGATCTTCTATTACATAATCGTGCTACATCTCCTACTACACTCATTAATACACGTCACGTGTATTGGTTAGCGGTTGGGATAAGGAAACAAATCTTTATATTTTTTTCTATATCATCAGTTTTTTTCTTTCCTTATCCCAACTGCTCATCAATACACATGGCGTATATTGATGAATGTAATAGAAACTGTAGCACGATTATGCCATAGAGGATCCGAACTGTCGTCTTTTCATAAAGAACGTACTTTTAACTCAACCAATTCCATCTGGTCGGCCATTTATCTTTTCACAATCGTTTAATAGAAACAAGATCTGTTATTCAGTTTGTATACTAATTATCATTTGGTTTAACGGAACGATTTATTAGTTTTTTTAAGTAATAATTAAAATTCGAATTTAAAATTGTAAATTAAACAATTGAATTAAGAGCATCGCTTATATGTTGAGCCTCTACAATACTTGAATTTCGATCAGTCGAAAGATGAATCGAAAATCGGGTGGGTAAAACAAACGGAAAGGGAAAAAAATTTTTGTTTCAGTTTGTGGAACTAGCCTGCATTTGACAAAACATGAGAAAACCGCAGAAATTTTATTCAAACAAATGCATAAAAGTAATTGCTGAAAATATATATTATTTGCAAAGCTGTTACACCTGCAGAACCTTTCGAGTGACTCTATAGTTGCTCTTTATTTCAATGGACACACAAATATATAGATTTTACTTTTGATTATTGAAAATAATGCATGTAATTATAATTGCAAAAAAATTAATAGCTAAGCTTGCATCTTGAAATTTGTTCTCAGATACTGAACACCAAACCAGATCCCTCGAACTTGCTCTCCATGATCTTTTTAACACGTTCAGCCATTGCAGGAGTCAAATGATTGATCCAATCTCCAACTTCTCCTTTCCTGAAAAATGTGCTACTTTTAACTAAACCATCAGCAACATATCCTGTCTTGTTCGTTTCCAAACTTTTAAGATTTTCGAAGCTGCATAGCCTCGAAATTTGTTCTATCACGCCATCTTTCTCTTCCTCCAACGAAAAAGGTAACCCGATAAATTCAGCCATTTTTTTTACATGCGACGAGATATCCTCCTTCAGATCCTCGTATTTTAGAAACATCACTTTCTGAGGATTCTCCACATGGGCATTCCAATATCCGAGCACAATGTCCCAGAAGGGCCCAAGAGGATGGATCCCCCTGCAAAACATGTCGAAGGCCTCGTCTAGTTCCAGCGGCACCGCATCTTTTTCCAGCTTGTTTTCAAGCAAGAAAGCTCTCTCAGAGACGAACTGATCCAAAGGGTTCCTGCAGAGGTAGATGATCGTGCATTCGGATTCACGAATGGACTCAGGGAGGATTTCGAAAGGCATGTGAGTCGACATGATTCTTGGATTGGGGATCCCTTCGAGATCAGGATTTTCTTGCTTGCGATAAATATCAAACTCGAGGAAAGGCACAAGCACGTGGGGGTTCGAGGTGAGCAAAGGGCTTCGATCCATGGGGTAAACATGGCGATTGGATATGGAAAACACGAGAGCTTTCAACCAGGTGGTGCCTGATTTAGGCATGGTTGATAGTATTATATCGCTGTTTTTTGCTCTGAAGTGCTTTTGTGACGATAATATTGCCTGGAGAAGCATTTCGAGAAACCAATAACCACCGTATTTAACCAGCACTAAGCCATCCCAGTTGGTCTGCTTTTCAAGATTTTCATGATCACCTTCAGCTGAAGATGAGTTTTGATTTTCTCTTTTCTCCATTTCAGAGACAGATACTTTGCAGGAGTGTTAAAGAATGTATGAATGGGAGCTCATAAGCACCAATGCATTTTTTTTATATTGTCATTTTGGAGAGGGAAATTTGATTATTAGTGATAAGTAGGAATTCAATTTAATCTCAATCTCTTTAAAAGTAAGGTTGGACTTGGAGAGGGAAAATTGATTATTTAGTGATAAGTAAGAATTCAATTTCATCCCAATCTCTTTAAAAGTGGTTGGAGGGTTAATTGCAATTTTGGTCCAGTAAATATGCATTTGTCCAATTTTGGTTCCATTCGTTTCAGAATTCTCAATTTTGGTCTCATATGTTTCAATTTTCTTAATTTTGGTCCCAAATATTTTAATTTTTTGCAATTTTGGGACATTTTTAAACTTCCGTCTAATCTTTAACGGCGAAGACACGCGCGCCTCACGTGGCCGTTAAATCCATACGTTTTAAATTTCTGCAAAGTCCCAAAATTGCAAAAATTTGAAACTTATGGGACCAAAATTGAGAAAATTGAAACAAATGAGACCAAAATTGGACTGAATTTTCATCCCATGTGAGGCGCACGTGCCTTTGGCGTTAAAAATTAGACGAAATTTCAGAAAAATCCCAAAATAGCAAAAAATTGAAACATATGGGACCAAAATTGAGAACATTGAAACGAATGGGATCAAAATTGGACAAAGGCATACCTATGGGACCAAAATTGCAATTAACCCGTGGAGGGACTTTTCTAGGAAAATTTTTTCCTTGTCTGTCAAGGATGTTAAGAAAATAATTGTACCAATTAAAAATTTATCATATGAAACAAATTAATAAGTGTTTCTAACTTACACTATATATAAACTTAAGCACATTAATCAACTGTTCCCATATTATTAATATATGTAAGAATAAATTACGTCTAAATCCTTCAGGTAATGAAATTATAAATCATTAATGTTCTAAAAATTACTAATACACCACTCAGGGATATATTAGCTTTAAAAATTTTCATATGTACAAGGTGGGATATAGGGTCTGTTTGGATAGGTTTAAAAAAAATACTTCTCGAATGGTGATTTTTATAGCAGAGTTTTTTTTTTTAAAGCTAAGTAGTTTGGTGTTTAGATACAGTAATTAAAACTGTTTTGTGAGGTGCTTTTATTTGAAGCTAATTTGGGGTAGTTTCTGAAAAAAAAAACCCTTTTTAGTTTTTGCTTTTCTCAAAATTCCATCCAAATGCAATTTTTTTTCTTCGAAGTGTTTTTTTTTTCAAAAAATAAGTGCTTCTTCTTGAAAAAAAAGTGTGCTCATAATAGTGAGTTGTATTTGTAATGTTTTCGGCAGCATTTTGATATGGGATTTTCATAGTTTTGTCAAGTCCAAGAAGTAAAAAAGTTAATTCCAAAAAAAAAAAAAATAGTAGTGGTGGTATCAATTTATAAATGGTGATGTCTAATGATGGTTGTGGTGGTAAAAGTGAAAGTACTTTACGAAAATTTATGGAATAACAAAATTGATTAAAAAAAATGATTCTTTGCCAAGTCGAAGGGTAAACGAGTTGCGAAAAATAATGGATGACAACTAATGTCTTAATACCAGGAAAAAAAGAAAAATTAAAATGATTGAAGGATTTTGTTAGACTCGACAAGACGTATCTCTTGATGGTTGGATTGACTGCTATAAGGCTACAAAAAAAGTAGCCTTTGAACGAAATGAATAATTGCATGTAAATAAATACAACTGTGAATTTTGTAAAACATTCGAATGGCCAATGTGAAGAATGGTTGTTACCAATAGACCTTCCACTAGCAGTTGCTATTGAAATACTTCAAGCTTGAGAAAATGTATTTCTAAACCTCGTAATATGGCGACATATGGTAACGAAAATTAATTTTGTAAAATTCTCTCAACACTTCTTAAGAAATTAGTAAAATTCTTTTACAACTTAATTTTGTAATTTTCAATCAATATTTGTCACACTGAGAGTGTTATAGAGGATTCCATCTAATATCAAACAACACACACAAGGATAGAGTCAAAATTTTTGATTTGGTGGGCGATGTCAATTTTTTATAAAATATTGAAGGTATTTTTATGATTAACTCGACATAAACTTAATGGGGGCGCCCCACTCCGGTCTCTGCACACACACACACACCATATATATATGAATATATTGATAATTAAATATATTGCATTGGATAAAGGTCAAACCCTAAAAAGGAGATACATACAAAATCCCTTATGTAAGGGCAACATAAACATAACAATAACAAATGCTGACATAAGATGGCCAACAATAAACACGAAACTTTTAGTAAACGTTGTAGCGGAGCAACTTGATTATTTGCAAAGCCATGAGCATGTGCAAATCAAACTATCTCCTGTCTACACACACACACACACTATATATATAGGATATGTTGAAAACAAGGAGTATTTAAATGTGCACCCCTCTGCTTCAAGCAGAGTAGCATAAATAGAACAAGGACAACAACTTGCCATAAGATTCGTAGTAGGAATTGGTCATTACTTCGACTAATTTCTTTTTGGCCTCAAGCAGAGTTCTATAAATGTACACCCCTCGAACTTTGTCTTCATGATCTCTTTGATGCGATCAGCCATTTCAGGACTTAGATGATTAGTCCAATCTCCAACTTCTCTTTTCCTAAAGAATGAACTGCTTTTCACTAAACTATGAACAACATATCCCGTCTTGTTCGCCTCCAAATTCTTGAGATTTTCAAAGCTGCACAGCCTCGAGATATCTTCAATCAGGCCTTGTTTCCCTTCCTCGGGCGAAAAGGGCACCCGATGAGCTCAGCTATCTTCTTCACATGAGATGAGATATTCTTCTTCAGATCCTCGTACTTTGGAAACAACAATTTCCCAGGATTCTCCAGATGGGCATTCCAGTATCCGAGCACATGCTCCCGGAAGGGCCCCCGAGATGAATCCCCCGGCAAAACATGTCGAATTCCACGTCCAACTAAAGCAATCGCCACGTCTTTTTCTACCTTGTTTTCAAGCAAGAAAAGTCGCTCTGAGACGAACATATCCAAAGGGTTTCTACATGAGTAGATAATCTTGCATTCAGATCCACGAATGCAATTGCGAACCATTTCGAAAGACATGTGGATTGAGAGGATTCTTGGACTCGAAATGTACGTGTTTGAGATCAGGATTTTCTTGCTTCCAACAGATAGTGTCGAGGAAAGGCACGAGCGCGTGAGGATTGGAAGTGAGCAAAGGGCTTTGATCAATGGTGTAAACATCGCGATTGGGGATGGAAAATGCAAGAGCTTTCAACCATGTGGTGCTTGATTTAGGCATGCTTGCTAGTATAATGTCACTGTTTTTTGCTTTGAAGTGCTTTTGAATGGATAATATTGGTCGGAAAACCCTCATCGGAAACCAAATTCCTCGTATTTAACTAGCCGATGGCCGTCCGAATAAGTCTGCTATTCAAGTGTTGGGACTCGAGCTCATCCTTTGGACCATTATGATCAGCTTCAGCACAAGAGCAATTTGGTTCTTTTTTCTCCATTTCAAAGCCAAGCTAGTTCTCCGGTATATTATCTTACGGAGAAACACTTGACTCTTGCTTAATTAAAGCTTATAAAGTCTGGAGATTTTCTTTTTGTTAGAGTATTGCTTGACAAGCCAAATACTTTTATATGATTTTTGTTCGGTGTAAGAAATAAGAAAGATCGAAGAATAAAAAAAGAGGCTAAACATGTGTTTTACAATAGATATTTTACAAAAATATTCCAAGATTCATGCACTAAAATTCTTCGAATAATGCCATTGGGTCCATAATACAGTGATTTGAGTTCTAACCGGTACCATTGAGGTTATGAGTTCGAAAATGTTTGTCCTCTCCACTTCCTCTTAGGGTGAGTATACGTGTGCTTGTGTAGCATTCCGATTGACATGTATAAAATGTTCCGATTTGATCGTACAAAAAAAAATCTTCGAATAATATTAGAAAATGCACACAAGATTTGCTCTCAATAATATTCCTCGCAATTTGATGTGCTTTTTTTATCGCCTTTCTCATCCACACAGAGAATCCCATAGGTTAGTGGTCCTTGAGTTATGTCCCGTAATTGTTCGTCTCTTATTCACTAAGCAAATGATGGTTATAATGCCCTACCATCCTCATAACCCACATGCCTTTCGAAGTCCTTATTCCGTAATTGTTTGTCTCTTATTCACCATCCCGTTCACTCCATTAAACTATAAAAAGATGATGGCTCATCTATTACACTACAAGATAATAGTAAACTGGTGACAATTTAATAAGTGATAATGAAAAAATTATTATTAATTAATACATTTAGTGACAATAAAATTATTTTGTCACAATGATAATTTACACAATGTCAATTGATGACAACATAGCGTCTAAGTTGTCAGAAAATTCTAGTCTAACTTGGTACAACATTGAGAATGACTACCCTATCTCTACTAGAAGAATCTCACGATCTCAACTCAATCATTTGCACCTCATACTCAACTCGATTGAACCAGTATTAATAAACACTCTTCATATGATTGGATCACTAACAATAATTGTTGACACACATATGATGATCATCCTCTTGTACCTACCGACCCATCCCTAGCCCCAGGCAAAGCCACCTGTCTCAACAACCCAATCCTAGGTTCTGCTACCTAGCCCGCAGCCCAAGCCCGCCAAACCCTTCCTCCCGTGCCCAACCCAAACCATAAATCCAGAGTGTTGACACAATCAAAATAAATGTAGACCATTGATCTCAGATCTCATGGCTAATATTGGAAGGGGTATATTTCTCTTTTAACAAGTAAAATATTAATAAAATCCACAGGAAATTCTTACCCGCATCGGGTTCGACCACACCATGACTAATTAGGTGGTGAGTGTTTTACACTTGTTATGTGATTGGTGTACAGTTTAGGGAGAGTAACCAATCACATGACAAATGTATTAATACTTGCTATATGATTGGCTGGGTGCAGCCAAGCCGAGTCTGGGCAAGAATTTTCCCAAAATACACATAAAAGAGTGCGTGAAGTAGGTGGGAAGGGTTTTTCTTCATCATTTTTAAAAGCTCGAGGAGTATTCATGCCTATTTTTTTTGCCTACAGGGGTATTTTTGGCCCATTTACAAAAACACATAGGGTAAAAATGCAACTAACCCCAAAATATTTCCCATATCGTTGTCCCATTCAAATTTTCTATATAAAGATCGAACAATACCCAAAACTTATCGTGCATTGTATAGTAAGCCATTTCTATTCTTATAGCAACAGCAAGTAAGATTTTGTCTTCCAAATGGAGCGAAAACAAGACTCTAAGTGCTCTTGTGATAAAGCCCATGATAATGGCTCAACCGATGAGCTCCAACCACTCGAAAAACAGGAGAATTGGGACGGCCGTCAGCTCGTTAGATACCGTGGCTTTTGGTTCACGGCGAAGGCATTCCAGCCAGGATTATCCATTCAGAAACACTTCAAAGCAAAAAGCAGCGACATTATATTGGCCTCCATGCCTAAATCAGGCACCACATGGTTGAAAGCTCTCGCGTTTTCCATAGCCAATCGCAACGTTTACACCATTGATCAAAGCCCTTTGCTCACTTCCAATCCTCACGCGCTCGTGCCTTTTCTTGAATTTGATCTCTATTTGCACCAAGAAAATCCTGATCTCGAAGGCATTCCCACTCCAAAAATCTTTGCGACCCACATGCCTTTTGAAATACTTCCTCATTCGGTTCTTGAATCCAAATGCAGAATCCTCTACATCAGCAGAAACCCTTTGGATCAGTTCATTTCACACAGGCACTTCTTGCTCGAAAAGAAAAGAGATAAAGATGTGGTGCCGCTTGAATTTGATGAGGCTTTTGAGTTGTTTTGCCAGCGGGGGGTTCAGCCCTGGGGGCCCTGCTGGGACCATATTCTTGGATATTGGGATTTTCATTTGAAAAGTGATCCTAGGAAGATCTTGTTTCTAAAGTACGAGGATCTGAATGAGGATATCACGTCCCACATAAAGAAGATAGCTGAATTTATGGGGTTTCCTTTTTCGCTGGAGGAAGAGAAACAAGGCCTGATAGAACAAATCTCGAGGCATTGTAGCTTCGAAAATCTCAGTATTTTGGAAGCGAACAAGACCGGTCATGTTGCCGGTGGAATGAAAAACAGTTCATTCTTCAGGAAAAGAGAAGTTGGAGATTGGACCAATAATCTAACTCCGGCCATGGCCGAAGGCGTCAAGAAAGTCATGGAGACCAAGTTTGAGGGATCCGGTTTAACGTTCAAAACCTAAAAGAAAGTAGTCCGAAATTCCGAATCTTCCATAACATTTTCTGTTATACTCAACAATGCATGACACGCGTAATGATGATCGATTGAAATTAACAAAGAGAATCTATAGTTTTTTTTACTTATCATATTCTTTTGCTATTTCTTAGTTTTAACTACTCGCTAATACACGCGACGTATATTGGTAAATGTAATAAAAGGTGATATCTAGACAATATTATAGAAGATTCGAATCGAAAAAAAGAATGAAAAACAAAAGCCTGGCTCCAATTGTGGGAATACATTTATACTTTTTTTTGGGGTTAATTACAAAAAACCCCTGAATTAGGCCCATTTTCACGAAAGATTGAATTTGGCATAAAAAATTACAAATACTCTATAATGTTCGATTTCTTGTTACAAACGCCTCCCTAACGCAAGGTGGGATTAGTGATGTGAAAACAAATATTAGGGTCGAATTTGTAATTTCTCGTACTACATGGAATTTTTTAAAAACATGCTGAATTGAAAAAGGGGTTTTGCAATTAACCCTTTTGGCCATTAATTCCATTGCTTCTAATTTTCCAACATCTACAAGTATATGTTCTCTGGGGCTCAAGCATGTCAAGGAAAGATTATATTTTTTAGGGTGTGGCAATTTAAGTAGTTACTTGCAAAACACAGCAATATATGTGCAAATTTTGCGGGGAAAATTTTATTTTACTATTTTGAGGTTTTTAGTGTCGAGGGGAGATTGTTGATGTGACGCCAACTACGCAGCATTATGTATATCAATGCTCTCCATATCATATTGACCCTGTCTACATTTATTAAACAAAATCATATTTTATAAAACAAAATAAATATCGTATCAAATGACGAAGCAAATCTTTCATCATATCTACTCCAGTTGTCTTTTAACAAAAAGAAATAATTTTAGCCAACTTGCTCAGCTGGTCTAAAAATAAAAATAAAAATAAAAATAAAAATAAAAATAAAAAATAATGTGGGGGCAGAGAAAAACTAATTCTTGTAATTAGGAGAAACGTTATTTTTCACAATAGTACTGCAAATGCGTGTCTTGCATTGAAATTGGACAAGACAATTAGATTTTCACAATCTTAAACAAGTTGGACAAAGAAGGTTGGGTTAGGTTGGAAAATTTTATATTATATTCTTACCCTAACTCAATTTGAATCCGTCTGAATCGTCACCCCTAATAATTGAAAGTCTCACAAATGGGGCAAATTACACTTTTTTTTGTCTCATAAAATATGTCTTCAACAATGTATGAATTTTTTTGAACTGTTGCTCGATGAACGATTTTTTTCTCAAACTTTAAAGAATAAAGTATGGAAGAGTCACACGACCCCCTAGTGGATGTATTAGTACTCTTTTAGAGAGGAAAAAAAATCTGTCTCCTATTTTCACGAATCGAGACGAAATTTTGTTAAATTCATCTTTGTTTGTGAAAAGCAGGGACGATGAATTTTCCTCGATCTTTAAACTCATCCCTAAAATTTTAATCGTTGATCATTTCTGTTAGTTATTTAATCATTGATAATGGTCTATTTGTAGGACAAAAAAAATGCAATTTTCTCTACCGCATATATAGACTAGTTTGGATTGGCCTAAAAAATAAAAAAATAAAAAAATCTCAAGATTTACTTTTTACAATAGTTTTTTTTTTTCCTTTTCAAACTAAGCAATTTTGTATTTGGATGTAATATGTTAAAAATGTCTAAAAATGTGTTTTCTTTTTTTTAAAGCTATTCTAGAATAGCTTCCAAAAAAAGTTACTTTTGAGCTCCTCGTTTGTCTTTACAAAAAAGAGAAACAGAAAAAGAAAAGCCCAACTTAAATAAAATCATATCCAATCAGTATGAAATGCCATGGTTTGTGCT
Source organism: Petrea volubilis (assembly GCA_026212405.1). NCBI lineage: Eukaryota > Viridiplantae > Streptophyta > Magnoliopsida > Lamiales > Verbenaceae > Petrea > Petrea volubilis. The sequence goes on from CM047879.1 coordinate 13,366,325, forward strand.
ATGAGAGAGAATTTTTAGGTGTTGAGATTTTCCCTTGCTTGAGTAGCAGAGTTTATGGAAATGAGGTTAATAATTAAAGTGTATATAGCGACGGTGAATATGATGGTGTCGACATATTTGTCATAAATGGCTGAGTTGGAGGGGTGGAGGATGTTGTCGTTGATGTATTTTCAAGAGTAGCCATGAATTTACAATGAATCATTTTTATGTGCCCTCAAAGGAAAAAAAAAATGCCGCTGGCCTTGTGGCTCCGATACCTTGAAGAAACTTTTGATAAACAGATAAAGTAATCAATCGTGATTTTACTGATAATATTTGAAGTATATATACACCAACTAAGAAAGTTACAAAGGAAAATAACATAAAAACGTGCATAAGAAAAGTAAATAAAGGACAATAAAACAGAATAAATAAAATAATAACAGTAGGCCCGAAATATCATCTCCTTCAAGTCTTGAACACTAAACCGGATCCCTCGAACTTGGTCTCTGTGAGTTTCTTTACACGTTCAGCCATTGTAGGAGTCAGATGATTGATCCAATCTCCAACTTCTCCTTTCCTAAAGAATGACCTATTTTTCAATAAACCATCATGAACATATCCATTCTTGTTCGCCTCCAAATTCTTGAGATTTTCAAAGCTGCATAGCCTTGAGATTTCTTCAACCAGGCCGTGTTTTTCTTCCTCAGGTAAAAAAGGGCTCTGGATATATTCAGCTATCTTCTTCACATGAGACGAGATATCCTCCTTCATATCCTCGTACTTCAGAAACAACACTTTATGAGGGTTCTCCAGATGGGCGTTCCAGTATCCAAGCACGTGGTCCCAAAAGGGCCCAAAGGGTTGAATTCCCTGGCAAAACAAGTCAAAAGTCTGGCTTAATTCAACCGGCAATGCATCTTTGTCGAACTTGTTTTCGAGCAAGAAGTGTCTGTGCGAGATGAACTGATCCAAAGGGTTTCTGCAGAGGTAGATAATTCTACATTCGGTTTCGCTAATAGAATTAGGAAGGGATTCGAAAGGAATGTGGGTGGCGAAGATTCTTGGACTCGGCATGCATTCGAGATCAGGATTTTCTTGTTGCATATAAGTATCAATCTCAAAGAAAGGCACAAGTTTGTGAGGACTCGAAGCGAGTAAAGGGCTTTGATCAATCGAATGAGCGTTGCGGTTGGCTATCGAAAACACGAGGGCTTTCAACCATGTGGTGCCTGATTTGGGCATGGTTGCCAGTGTAATGTCACTGGTTTTTGCTTTGAAGTGCTTTTGAATGGATAATATTGGTCGGAAGATCCTCATCGGGAACCAAAACCCGTCGTATTTAACGATTCGATTGCCATTCCAATTTGTGCGTTGTTTGACTGTATTAAGCAACTCCTTGAGGTCAACTTCAGCAGAATAGCAATTTGGTTCTTCATTTTTTCTCATTTCAAAGAAAAGTTCTCCAATATATTATCGTCAATATGTATATAGTTGCTACCAAGAAGCAATTGGCTCTTGCTTATAGCTTGTATATATATACAGGCTTTACTTTTATATGATTTTTCTAGTTGAAGATACAAAGAAGAAATTTTAGGATTCTTGTTTTATATTATTTATAAAAGGAGATTGTTATTGACGCTCACTTTCACTTTATAATTTTTATCAATTGGCCAATATACTCTTTTAATTTTTTAAATATTATTTTAATTTAATTTATTGGATAAAAAGCTCTACTATTCACTTTCATGTATTCAAGAATATAATTTTTCACCATCTTGTATTCGGCTTTGATGACGATAACTTTAGAATTTTTATTCAATTTGTTATTTTGACGGTGATCTGGCAAAATTTTTGTTTTAAAATTTTTGTCTTTTGTGCAATATTTTGCCCATATTTTACATTATATTTTTCTTTTTTTTTTCTTCATCTTAACTTTAATTGCTTGAAAATGGAGGTGAATAATATTTTAGAAGATTTAACAGTGATTTTTGAGTTGGAGGAGATGATAAAACTTGTGAATACCAAGAGCACCAAGTAAATTTAAAATATCTACTATTCTTACAACCCATCTAATAACAACTAATGTATTTATTTCTTTTTCATACTTTTCATATTATTTCACTAAGTTTTTTGCGCACACTTTAATTTCAGTATACATATATTTATGTAATATCATTTTTCTCTTTATGTGCAAATTGTTCTACTAATGTTGATATATATATATATATATATATATATATTTGTACGAATAATATATTGAACAAATAAATTGGTGCAAACTGTGAATGAGATATCACACCTTAAAGATTGTAATCATGAAAGTCATCTTTATTTTATTATTGTTGTTATTGTTGTTGTTATATATTGTTGTTGTTATATATTGTCATCGTCGTCGTCGTCGTCGTCGTCGTCGTCGTCCTCATCGTCGTCGTCATCATCATCATCATCATCATCATCATCATCATCATCATCATCATCATCATCATCATCATTCTGCAATAGACCTTTTCTTTATTTGAAGTTAGATAAAGTTGAGGAAAAATAGAATTAGTGGGGATATACAAGCTATTAATTTATTTATTTTTTACCTAATATTTTGCATATTTCAATATTAGTAGGATTATTCAATATCTTTTGCTTTCTTTATGACCCAAATTTTTAATATATTTAACTTATTTTCTTCTATTTCATAGTTTCATATATATCTTAGAAACTTCATGTATGACTTAAAAAATTTTGTTAGTAATATATATTTTGCATTAAGTGGGACAAAAAGAAAGATAAAACAAACAAAAAAAGTAAAGAGTTCACATTAAAGTTTTGATCTCATATATTTTTTTATAACCTAAAAGTGAAAATGATTAAAAAAAAGGGATAAGGTTATATTATTGAAATTAATAAATATAGGGTTCTAAAGATGAATGGGCAATTTAGTCCATTTTTCAAGAAAAAAAATAAATATGAAGTGCCAATAACAATTCCCTTTATAAAATAGTGTAATTTTTAAAACAAGTAATTCAATTAGTTTATAAAAAAAATTCCAAATTTCCAAAGCTTTTGGAATTTCAAAACTTAAGAGATTTTCATTTCGGATTACAAAAGCTTACTAAAGCATGAGATATTTAAAAATTATATTAAATAAATAATTGAAACAAAAGAAAGATTAAAAAGAAAAAGGAAAAAGAAAAAGAAAAACTTGGTCACATACTACTATCACAATTGCCATTTTGATAGCAAATTTCTAGGTGCTGCATCTATATATCTCTATTGATTTTAATGAATAAAATTTCTAACTACGCAATTTAAAATAAGTACATTAATATTTGTTGTATAATTAATTGGGTTTGGTGATGAATTCATCTGACATGAATTTTTTGTTTGACAACATTTAACTTTCGTAAAACGAAAACAAAATGTTAGGATAGCATCCGGATCTAGTAGTACATTTATTTTAAAAAGGCGACAATAATTTGATAATAAAATGAACGGAAATTAAAGCGATACAATATTTACGTGGTTCGGCCAATCACAAGCCTACGTCCACGGGCAAGGAGCGATTCCACTATAAGAGATTTACAACAATTAGAGAAACAATTCTCTAATTAAACCCGAAACCCCAAGAGAACAAGCTTACAATTCTCTCATAAAGAATTTATTTCTCAAGTGTTTCCCGACTCTCTATTTTTCAAGCCTCTCAAATAACCTCACTTGTCTTGAAGCTCTCTAACTTCTTCTCATTTCTCTCTTCTCCATGTCTCCAAATGAATGGCCAAGGCCACCTATTTATTGGCAAAAAGAGATGAGATAAGCATCATCCATTTCTAATGGATAAGCATCATCCATTTCTAGCGGATAAGCATCATCCATTTCTAACGGATAAGCATCATCCATTTCTAATGGATAAATATTATCCAATGTTAAAGGACAAACATTATCCAATATTAATGGATAAACATCATCCAATCCTAATGGATAAACATTATCCAAATCAAGAAGACTTCAGTTTGAAATTTGCTTCTTTGCATAAATCGAGACCATTATTAAATTCAAGTCACAATAACACAAAATCATGAGAAAAATCAAATAGACACGGAAAACATGAGATACCCATTTACATGAAATCACAGCTATATGATTGGGTATATATTTATGTATATTTATTAATATTACACTCTTGTAGCCGAATATGTGCTCTATAATATATTATAGTGACTATATGTCATCGTCATAGTACTAAATAAAATCATAGTTTAAAAAATTAAATAAAATTGTCTTAATTGGGGTTTTAATTTTTGTTTTTCAACTAGCTATATTCTTTTAGCTATTTAATGGAAAATGTACGAGTATTTTTATGAACTCAAAACGATACTTGAAAATTGAAATGCATTTCATATTTTGTCGCTGTTGTTAAATTACGAAGTTGATTTGGTTCGATAAGATTTTGTTGTACTTTAATAATGACATAAGTGACAAATTAAAAATCAGATAGACACATGATTATTGCACCCACGGAAGACTTGAGATACACATCAACATCTAGTCACTGAAGGTTGGAATTAACAAGTTTAAAACTACAGATTAAAAGGTTCAATTATTGAGCCCTAAAGCAAGAAAAGGAAAATGAAAAGGCTATATATGATTGGGATTGATACATTAAATATTATACACTTGCAACATAATATAAGTTCGGATCTTTTATTACATAATTATTTTATATATTTTTCTCCACTTATCAATACACACTTAGGGATGGCAACAGGGCAAGTCTGGCCAAACCCAAGACCCGCCATGTGGGGAAATTTTTGGACCGGAACCCAAACCCTTTCCAGATCTGAGTTGGACCTGGTAGACCCGATCTATATTTTAAAAATATTTTTTAAGAAATTTGATATTATATTATTATAACTTTCTAAACATGAAAAAAAGTAATAGTATTACCAAAACACTAATTATTTACAAATTCATATGAACATATTTTAATTTTTGAAAAATTGAACATCATTGTCACATATTTATTGCACATATTTTAAAATTATAACTTAATTACCAATGTTATATAATTATTTTTATATACCAGAGTATCATATTTATTTTCTTTTATATCACTATTTATATAATATATACTTTTATATATGAAGTATAGATGTATATCATATAAATTTACATAAAATAATAAACTATATAAATATATAAATTAATATCGGGACAGGTTTGGGGCGGGTTCGGATTTTAAAATGAAAATCCGATGCCCGGCTTGAACCCAGTCAGGAGTCGTGAAACCCGCTCCATTAGGGGGGGGTCCAAGACTAGTTCTGACCTACCCGAATCCATTGCCATGCCTATACACGCTATATGTGTTGATGATCAATATATACGGTTAAGATGCGAAAAAAGAATATTCAACATCTTTTTCATGTCATAAGTTTATATTTTCTTATATCAACCGCTTACTAATACATTGATGAGTGAATGAAAAGATGTAATACAACAGTATAATAGAGGATTCAATATGGCAGAATATGTGCTGCATATAAAAGAGTAAGATAATGACCATATGCAATCGTTGTAGTATTAAACAAAATCATTTGATCATAGTTTATGAAATGAAACAGTCCATAAAATTAAATAAAATCAAATTCGCGTTTTTGTTTTTGGCAACTCTAATTTAGCTGGTCTCATGACACGAAACCGTAATTTTTGCTCAACTAATCCCAGTTGATCGGCCATCTATCCTTTCACAAGATTTATTATCCAGATTTAGGACAAATCCTGCATTTAATCTATGAATTGACTCATCACAGGAAGCTGTGTATCTTGTGACGAAAATCAATTATTTTCTTGCAGAGTTTAAGCTGTATATATAGAGGTGTACATTTTATTATTGATAAATAATTGAGTATAAATCAGTGTAATATAATAAAAATATGATATATATAGATATTTAATTGAATAGAATATATAGATACATATAATGAAAATTTGTACAACTGCATGAGAACTATCAATGTGTGAGTGTAAAAGGGTTCTATTTGACTATATAGTATTATTGTAGAAAAATGACAAATCAACCCAAAATTTGTAACGTTTTTGAATAGAAAATTCAAAATTAGCACTACCCTGATTTTTAAGTATATAACCCTCCATAGGAAAAATGATTTATTAACACCATTTGTCTCATTGAAAACTAAACATCAATAGTTTTCTAATAATATATTGTTGATAATTTATTTCATTCCTTATCAAACCAATTTTTCATGAGCATTCAACCCATTTTGTTGCAAAAAAGATGAGAGAGATAAGAACAAAAAAAACATTAAAAGTGCAATGCCATTATTTACTAAGGCATTTTAAGGTACTCGAAATCCTCTATTGCAAATCGTGCTTCATTTCTTATTTTAATAGATGAATATACTCCAATTGTAAAGATTCTAGATCGATATATAAATAAAAAAGTAATTTTACACACACGGCGTGAATGTGAATTATGCAATAGAAGATAAAATACTATTTTGCAATAGAGGATCCTGCCTAATTTTTATTTGAGATCCTCTATTTCAAACCATTTTACATCTCTTATTTCAATACATGAATGTGTGCCAACTGTAAATATTTCAAACGAAATGTATAATTAAAGAAATAATTTTATACATGTGACATGTAAATAATAAAGTATGTTTCATTTTAAATAATACTAAAGATGTTTACATAATATTAGCTTCCTTCCATTATTGATAGACCAAACATAATTATACATGAAATCAACACTAATACAACAACAATAATCTTTCTTGACATGCGCACACAACGAAATCAAGCCTAACAAACACTCAACACAAGCAATGGAAATCAACAAATGATAAATAATGATAATATGAATGCCTTCCCAATCCAAGTATTTATCATCTTGTAAAGGTGTTGAACATTAAACCAGAGCCGTGGAGCTTGTTCTCCATGAGCTTTTTCACGCGTTCACCCATGGCAGGAGTTAGATAATTCGTCCAATCTCCTATTTCGCCCTTTCGAAAAAACGAACGATTTTTCACCTTACCATCAAATATAGAACCCGTCTTGTTCACTTCCAAATTGCTGAGATTTTCAAAGCTGCATAGCCTTGAAATCTCTTCTACCATGCCTTGTTTGTCTTCCTCGGGCGAAAAAGGGAACCCGATAAATTCAGCTATCTTCTTTACATGAGACGAGATATCCTCCTTCAGATCCTCGTACTTTAGAAACAGCACTTTTCCAGGATTCTCCAGATGGGCATTCCAGTATCCGAGCATATGCTCCCACAAGGGCCCGAACCGATAAATTCCCCGGCAAAACAAGTCGAAAGCCTGGTCTATGTCAAGCGGCGCCGCGGGACCTTCGTTCGTCTTGTTTTCGAGCAAAAAATGCCTGTTTGAGACGAACTGGTCCAAAGGGTTTCTACATAAGTAGATGATTTTACATGACTCAGATTCAAGAATTGAATCCGGGAGGATTTGGAAAGGCATGTGGGTCGAGAAAATCCTTGGACTGGGAATGTGTTCGAGATCAGGATTTTCTTGCTCGAAGTAGAGGCGGAACTCAAGGAAAGGCACGAGCATGTGGGGATTTGAAGTGAGTAAAGGGCTTCGATCGATGGGGTAAACGTGGCGATTGGATATGGAAAACACGAGAGCTTTCAACCAGGTGGTGCCTGATTTAGGCATGGTTGATAGTATTATATCGCTGTTTTTTGGTTTGAAGTGTTTGTGAATGGACAATATTGGCCGGAGTGCTCTTAGCGGCCACCAAAGGCCGCCGTATTTGATGATCGGACGGCCGTCCCAGTTCGTCTGTTGTTCGAGTGTTTGGAGCAACCTTTGGAGCTCATCATCAATCTCAGCAGAAGAAGAGCAATTTTGTTGTTCTTTTTTCTCCATGTGTGATTTAGAATATAGCTCTAACAAACAAGCTTCTTTATATTTCACCAATCAATTAAGGACTGAATAGAAGAACTCAATTATTGAGTCCTGTCCTAGAATTCTCTCTCCAACTTGCTCTTTGATAATATGTCATTTTTATCAAGTTTTAGACCTTTATTTACATTTGTTTTGATATTTTAGGTTATGAATTGATTGGAATTTTACCAAATTAATTTCTTATTTGTAATTAAAAATTGATGAAAAGTAGCACAAAAAAAGGCCTAAAAATGATAAAAAGTGCATAAAAATGTGTTTCAAGGTAACTGGAAGGATAATATGAAAATAGTCACGCCGCTCTATAAGGGGTGGATTCGACACCCATCACTCTTCTTTTTCCGTTTTTTTTTTTTTCAATTTGAATCTTCTATAATATTTTTGTGTGATATTTTTTATAATACTCATCACCAATGTTGGTGAGTGGTTAAGGGTTTTCCTCTATTTCGAAGATAGGTTCTCCGGTATATATATTATCTTACGGATAAATAACACCTTGACTCTTGGTTATACAGTCTAGTGGATTTCTTTTATATGATTTTTGTTGGGAGTAAGAAAATAAATAAGAAGGATCTAAGGAAAATAATAAAAAAAATAAAAAGAGGGGCTAAATGCACACTAAAATAAATAGATACTTTACAAAAAATATTCTGAAATTCATGCAATAGAATTCTTCAATCATATTGAAAAATGCACACTACAATTTTGCCCTCCGTGCTTGGATCTCATCCACACATATAGAATCCCATAGGTTAGTAGTGGCCATTTACAATGCATGGACGCTTTTAGAATTAAAGTCGTGCAGTGTCGGATATCGTGTCGAACACGACAATTCTCCAACATATGTCCTATACTTCACGTGATGTGTCCATAAATTAAATAAATCCGACTCTTCTGATGGTGTATCGGACATACAATTAACACGTGTCCATCACTTTTTGGAAACACGGAATTTTTTTTCCACATATAAAAAGATAATTGAAAATAAAAAAATTTCTAAATTTATTCGAAAATGTTTTTTTTTCCTTGCAATAATTTATTCTCATATTATACTTTTTATAAAAATGGAAACGTTCTTTTGCTTTTAAAATAGATAGTTCATAGATCATGCAAAAAAGAATTGTGATATAATCACTGATATAAACTTCCATCTTTTCATACTTGTATCAATATGTAAATATGAATTTTGCATTAATTATAGATATAAATGTATAATTATATATATATATATATAAATATATTATGTCATATTATCGCTAAAATAATAAAATATAGTTATGTAAATAGTGTCGTATCAAATAAATAGTGTTGTATCAAAAAAGTGGCCATGTGGCAGATAATCTTTGCCAATGTAGGAAAATTCTTTGCGAACTCAATTTGATCGCACCCAATCAATTATATAATAAATATTAATATACTTGTTATATGATTAGTCACTTTTTTTTAAATTATACATCAATCATATAATGAGTATGAAATATACACTACAAAATTAGTCCTGATATAGTCAAATCCAATACGAATAAGGATTTCCTGCCAATTTAAGTGTAGCATCCCTCGTAATTGCGTAATAAAATATATGATTGATTGTATATTTGAATTAAAGATAAATATAAAGTATTAGTTATCCTTTTTTAGTATTTATCATCATTTATATTTGTTGAGTGTTTTGCTTCTTTTTTTTCAACCATTTTCGTGCACATGTTTATCAAACCAAAGCAAAATAATGATTAAATAAGTCTCCGACGTGGACTGGACTAGAGATGGAAATCAAAATTAATTGCTATTCGTTCATCAACAATAAAAATTAATTCGTTGGCAACATTGCAAGAAAATATATTATAGCTACGTACAGTTGCCGACATTCCATATCTATTTCTCTTTCTACTTATATTCAAACTAAAATTTTATTCTATTATCTTAAAACAAAAACAAATCAGATTGGGGGAAGAAAAAACAAAAAATACATTTTTGATTGCACACACAAAATTTCACAATTAAATGTGATAAAATTCTCAAATTGAATACATGCATACGTTGCCAATGGAATAAGAAACAAGTGTATGAAAAAAAATTGAGAAAAAATGGAATAAGCATTGTATGGAATCATTATACAGTACACCATACAAATCTAGGCATGTAATATAAAGCATGACTATCTTGTAATTTAAAATAAACTTTTTCAAATATTTGTTGTATCACACAAAGTTTATATCTCATATCTATACCATATATTACAGTGTGGTTTTATTTAAAATAAATAAAATAAAAAGTGCATTTATATTGTCATATTTGTCTTGGTCTTTAATAAAAAAAATATGGATACTTATAAAAAATAATAACACTTAATTATATAATTAGGAGAGAGGAAATATAGAATTAAGTTGAATGGCGAAGACAGAGAAGATAGAGGAGAAAAAAATCGTTAAATAATTTAGAGAAGAGAGAAGAGAGAAGACAATAGGAATATATATCCAAATAAAGAGCGAAGGCATCTTCGATTTTAAAGATAAAAATAAATAAATTAGTTATAAGTAGCCTGTCAAAATCCAATTATTAAACCTGCTGAAAAAGTGAAAATTGACATGTGGCACTTGCTAAGAGCCCTATCTAATATAAACTTATATGGGGTGACCTTATTTTAGAAGGCTCCAAGTAAGGGTCATCTAAAATAAGGTTATCTCGTATAGGTTTATATTAGGTAGGCCTTTCACTAAGTGCTACATGTCAATTTTTTCCTTTTCAACAAGTTTAAGAATTTAATTTTGATGGGCTACCTATAATTATTTATCAAGATTCATTTTCTCTCTATTCATTGGATATCCTATTATCTTTTCTGTTTTCTTTTCTAAAGTTATTAAAAAAAATTTCCTTTTTATGCCTTTCTTCTCTCTCTCAGCTATTCAACTTAATCATATATTTTCTCTTTTCTAATTATATAATTAAGTCTTATTATTTTTATAATAATTATCTATACTTTGTTATAGAACACCAAAACAAAATTTTAGTCATTCTATACTTGACAATGTTAAACACTCTTTATTTAATTTTTTATTTTGAATGAAAATGCACTCTAATACATGATATATATATACAAGATGTAAATTTTGTGTAAGGCAACAAATATTTGAAATAATTTGTTTTAAATTAAAAAATAGTCATGCTTAGATTTGTATGGCGTATTATATAGTGGTTCCATAAAATGCTTAATTTTTGTTAGAAGCCAATAGGTATTTTTGTTGTTTTTTATATATAGAAATATAAGTTTTTTCAATTAATTTCTCAACTCTTCAAATCAAGAATACATTGATGATGTAAATTGTAACTTGATGATGAACATGATGTACCAATTAAGATACACTGGAATTTTATTTTTGTGGACAAATAAAATTAAAATACATCTAATCGAATTTAATTAAAAGATGAAAAAGTACAAAAAGTATGAATTTATTTTTTTATATTTTAAGTAATTTAACTAAAATTATTAAAGTTTCAAAAATATAATACTTTACATAGTATAAAATTAACTAAAATGAGTTCAAGACTCAAAATATTAAAATGAAAAATAAAATTCACACCTCTTTAAAATTAATTCTTTTATAAGTATGGCAAAAATCTATTTTTATCAACAAAATATGAAATGTTATAATTTTCTAGTATTTCATCATCTTAATTCTATATTATTAAAATTTTTCAAGAAAGATTGACAAATTGCAATGACTGGAAAAAAATGAAAACATAAATAGTTGATGAGAGATAAACTTTGTATAATGCAACAAATCTTTGAACTAATTTATTTGAAATTACGAGACACTTATCCTTTTAAGTTATATTTTTCAATTTGTATAGTGCATTATATAGTAATTCCATATAATATTTATTTCGGTTAGAACCTAATACATTAATTTTTCTTTTTATTTTCTGTATATAAAAATACAAGTTTTTTTTAGTTAATTTTCTCTACTCTTAAAATCAAGAATATATTAAGAGTGATATTGATGTGCCAAGCGCCATCTCAGTCGGACACATCAGCAGAGGCGAACCTATTTAGATTCTAAGTGTGAAGCAACAGAGCCCTCGACCTGCAGGAATTGCGCCAATTTCAGCTATTTTTCCTTTATAAATAAATAATTTACACAAGTCATGGAGTTCAAATAATTAGAATAGTTCTTTAAATATTCAAAATTCATAAGTATTACAATACTAGCCTATTGAATTTAATTTATAATTAACTTACTTAAGTTATTAATATTTTTTAAAAATTAGAACATTTCAAAATCAATTTTATAGTTAATAAAAATATTTTACTTTAGATTCAAAGTGCCAAATACTAAAAGTTTGATAAAAATATATAAGAAACCTAGCACGAGGGCAATTTTGTTCAAATATTTCACTAACGGGGTAGAGTAAATGTCACATTTTATAGTTTACGGGATAAATGATATATATATATATATATATATATCAAGGGTGCAAAGTGTATTTAACCCTAATTATAAAAACCAAAAATTAAGAAAGTATTAATGGCATAATTATACTCAAATAAAAATAACTAAAAAATAATAAAAATACCAAATTCTTGAGAGATGATTTTGCACTTTGTCTTCAACGTTCATTGAAAAATTCAAGCAGAATGGGAAGCTTGTTAATTAATGAAGTGTGGAGGAGAGAAACCTATAATTATAAAAAAATCTGAGGGAAAAATTAATGATTTAGATACTTCAGAGGGATTATCAGTGTAATTAACCCTTTAGGTAATATACACTACACGTATTTTATCGAAATGCAATACAAGTGATATCTAAGGCGCTTTCTCTGTATATTATAGCAAATCACGTGATTCACGTGTATGCTTATTTTTAAAAAATAAATGAAAAAAAGCATCATTATGGATAAAACAAAATGATTAAAGTTTAGCCCTAATTACGAGAAATGTCATTTTCACAACAATAATGCAATGATGTACCAATTATCAACTGGTCTAGCGGGATGAGAAGCTAAATCCCTTAATAACGTGCAGAGTTTGAATCCTGATATTGTGAATGGAGCAATTAAGTTTGGAGGGTCGCTCCCAACCCGATCCGAATTAGTCGGTCAATGAGTCTGAATCGAATAGCTTAAACCAAAAATAATAATAATAATAATAATGCAATGATGTGACGTGCATTGACAGCGTTCATCCTTAGTCCATTTTAATTCTATAAGAATACTGTACTAAGATATATAACTATATTTACACGATTTATATAGTAGAATGAGTTTAAAGTAATTATTGTGGTACCTTTTTTAAATGTAACGTCTCAAGATTAATTATATTTAACAAGGTAATATTCATGTTTAGGGCTTAATTTAAAAAGAATCCACTTGACTAGACAATTGGAATAGATTACTATTTTCTTTTTTTTTTTTGTTTTTTTTTTATAATTGAATAGATTAATAACTGATCTTAGAAACCCGATCGGGCCTCTTTTTCTGTAATCATGGGAGCATCAATCATAATGCATCCATACTCGTCTAAATTCTAAACCCAAGCCTTTGGCTCTTATATCATTTGTTAGTCAAAGAGAGCGCCCAATTTGGGAGAAATTGAGCAAGGTCCTAATGAGGTCCAAATTCAGTATGTACTAAATCATCATATCTTAACCCAAAATTTTGCAACAATAGGTAATGAGTCATCTCCGCTTATACTAATCGTCTATAATAACGTCACGAGAACTTTTATTTTGTAATCGGATAAGATCTTTTACTTCAAAATAATATTTTATTTCATATTATATAATACATATTTTTTAATTATACATTTGATCTAGAATCATTATATCTGATTTGAAATATTTATATTTAAGGTATATCTATATAAAAAAAATAAAAAAATAAACTATAATTTGCAATAGAGGATTTCAAATGTTTTTTAATAGTGATTTTCACATGTGTTAAAGAGTTGTTATTGGTATTTATTAGTGCAATGTGAGTGGCACAGCAGATATTGGTACAAATCACAACTTGTTCTTTTGTCGTAATATACGTATTATTAAATGTCGACAACGGCAAATTGAATGTTCTGTATTTTGTCACAATAACTGAAAGTGACAACTCAACAATTATTTCATGTCATTACTCTAATTTTATATGTGGAGGCCATCGTTATGGCAAAACAACATTTATTGTAAACTAATAATTACTATTAATGAAAAAATTTGTTCACAATTTTCACTTGTACAATTCTTCCATGTCATGAAATATAATATAACTAGAACAAGAACAAGAACCATACAATTAATCAAGATGAAACATGAATAATAGCTTCATATACACATAGTACCATCTTCTTTCAGAATAACTTTGTTTTTCCCTTATTTCTTGGCATGCCATAAGAACAGGGGAGAAAGCAAAAGATCATGCTAGGCATTACGAAAATAAACAATAATAGTGATCGCAATTACCATTATAACATTGGTTCGGCTGAATCAGATTTGGATAGCTCGTTTTTAGGCCTCGAACATTAAAACGGATCACAATTATCATTTCAGTATTGATTCGACCGAATCAGGTTTGAACCAGAATTCTCCCTTCAATGGATAGCTCGTTTTTAGGTCTCAAAACGTTAAATTGGATCCCTCGAACGTGCTCTCCAAGATCTTTTTGACGCATTCAGCCATCGTAGGAGTCAGATAATTGGACCAATCTCCAACTTCTCCTTTCCTAAAGTAAGAACTATTTTTCACCTTACCATGATTCCCAATCTTGTTCGCTTCCAAATTACTCAAACATTCAAAGCTGCATAGCCTAGAGATTTCTTCTATCATCACTTGCTCTTCTTCCTCCAACGAAAAAGGGCACCCAATAAATTCAGCTATCTTCTTTACATGAAACGAGACATCCTCCTTCAGATCCTCGTACTTTAAAAACAACACTTTCCGAGGATCTTTCAGATGGGCATTCTAGTATCCAGATATTGAACACCAAACCAGATCCCTAGAACTTGCTCTCCATGATCTTTTTAACACGTTCAGCGGATGCAGGAGTCAAATGATTGATCCAATCACCAACTTCTCCTTTCCTGAAAAATGTACTACTTTTAACTAAACCATCAGCAACATATCCTATCTTGTTCGTTTCCAAACTTTTAAGATTTTCGAAGCTGCATAGCCTCGACATTTGTCCTATCACTCCATCTTTCTCTTCCTCCAACGAAAAAGGTAACCCCATAAATTCAGCCATTTTTTTTTACATGCGATGAGATATCCTCCTTCAGATCCTCGTATTTTAGAAACATCACTTTCTGAGGATTCTCCACATGGGCATTCCAATATCCGAGCACAATGTCCCAGAAGGGCCCCAAAGGATGGATCGCCCTGCAAAACATGTCGAAGGCCTCGTCTAGTTAGAGCGGCACC
This sequence comes from Petrea volubilis, assembly GCA_026212405.1. Classification (NCBI taxonomy): domain Eukaryota; kingdom Viridiplantae; phylum Streptophyta; class Magnoliopsida; order Lamiales; family Verbenaceae; genus Petrea; species Petrea volubilis. The sequence goes on from CM047879.1 coordinate 13,381,644, forward strand.
GCATCTTTTTCCAGCTTGTTTTCGAGCAAGAAAGCTCGCTCAGAGACGAACTGATCCAAAGGGTTCCTGCAGAGGTAGATGATCTTGCATTTGGATCCACGAATGGACTCAGGGAGGATTTCGAAAGGCATGTGAGTCGACACGATTCTTGGATTGGGGATCCCTTTGAGATCAGGGTTTTCTTGCTTGCGATAAATATCAAACTCGAGGAAAGGCACAAGCGCGTGGGGGTTCGAGGTGAGCAAAGGGCTTCGATCCATGGGGTAAACATGGCGATTAGATATGGAAAACACGAGAGCTTTCAACCAGGTAGTATCTGATTTAGGCATGGTTGATAGTATTATATCGCTATTTTTTGCTTTTGTGACGATAATATTGCCTAGAGAAGCATTTCGAGAAACCAATAACCACCGTATTTAACCAGCACTAAGCCATCCCAGTTGGTCTGCTTTTCAAGATTTTCATGATCACCTTCAGCTGAAGATGAGTTTTGATTTTCTCTTTTCTCCATTTCAGAGACAGATACTTTGCAGGAGTGTTAAAGAATGTATGAATGGGAGCTCATTATAAGCACCAATGCATTTTTTTTTACATTATCATTTTGGAGAGGGAAAATTGATTATTTAGTGATAAGTAAGAATTCAATTTCATCTGAACCTTTTAAAAGTAAGGTTGGAATTGGAGAGGGAAAATTGATTATTTTTAGTGATAAGTAAGAATTCAATTTCATCTCAATCTCTTTAAAAGTGGTTGGAGGGTTAATTGCAATTTTAGTCCTGTAAATATGCTTTTGTATAACTTTGGTTCCATTCGTTTCAATATTCTCAATTTGATCTCATATGTTTCAATTTTCTCAATTTTGGTCCCAAATATTTTTAATTTTTTGCAATTTTGGGACATTTCTAAACTTCCGTCTAATCTTTAACGGCAAAGATACGCACACCTTACATGGCTGTTAAATCCATACGTTTCAAATTTCTGCAAAGTCTCAAAATTGCAAAAATTTGAAACTTATAGGACCAAAATTGAGAAAATTGAAACAAATGAGACCAAAATTGGACTGAATTTTCATCCCATGTGAGGCGCATGTGCCTTTGGCGTTAAAAATTAGACGGAATTTTAGAAAAATCCCAAAATAGCGAAAAATTGAAACATATGGGACCAAAATTGAGAACATTGAAACGAATAGGATCAAAATTGGACAAAGGCATACTTATGGGACCAAAATTACAATTGACCTGTGGTTGGACTTTTTTAAGAAAATTCTTTTCCTTGTATGTCAAGGATGTTAAGAAAATAACTGTACCAATTAAAAATTTATCACATGAAACAAATTAATAAGTGTTTCTAACTTACACTATATATAAACTTAAGCACATTAATCAACTATTCCCATATTATTAATATAGGTAAGAATAAATTACGTATACATCCTTCAGGTAATGAAATTATAAATCATTAATGTTCTAAAAATTACTAATACACCACTGAGGGATATATTAGCTTTAAAAATTTGCATCTGTACAAGGTGGGATATAGGGCCTCTTTGGATGGAGTTAAAAAAAAGTACTTCTCGAATGGTGATTTTTATAGTAGAGTTTTTTTTTTTTTTGAAAGCTAAGTAGTTTTGTGTTTAGATACAGTAATTAAAACTGTTTTGTAAGGTATTTTTATTTGAAGCTACTTTGGGGTAGTTTCTGAAATAATTCCTTTTTGGCTTTTGTTTTTTTTCAAAAGTCCATCCAAACACAATTTTTTTTCTTCAAAGTATTTTTTTTCAAAAAATAAGTGCTTCTTCTTGAAAAAAAAAAAAGCGTGCTCATAATAGCGAGTTGTATTTGTAATGTTGTCGGCGGCATTTTGATGTGGAATTTTCATAGTTTTGTCAAGTCCAAGATGTAAAAAAGTTAATTCCAAAAATTAACAAAAAAGTAGTGGTGGTATCAATTTATAAATGATGATGTCTAATAATGGTTGTGGTGGTAATTAAAAGTGAAAGTACTTTACGAAAATTTGTGGAATAACAAAATTGATTAAAAAAAATGATTCTTTGCCAAGTTGACAACTAATGTCTTAATACCAGGAAAAAAAGAAAAATTAAATTGATTGAAGGATTTTGTTAAACTCGATAAGACACATCTCTTGATGGTTGGATTGACTGCTATAAGGCTACAAAAAAGTAGCCTTTGAACGAAATGAATAATTGCATGTAAATAAATACAACTGTGAATTTTGTAAAACATTCGAATGGCCAATATGAAAATTGGTTGTTACCAATAGACCTTCCACTAGCAGTTGCTATTGAAATACTTCAAGCTTGAGAAAATGTATTTCTAAACCTCATAATATGGCGACATATGGTAACGAAAATTAATTTTGTAAAATTCTCTCAACACTTCTTAAGAAATTAGTAAAATTCTTTTACAAATTAATTTTCTAATTTTCAATCAATATTTGGCACACTGAGAGTGTTATAGAGGATTCCATCTAATATCAGACAATACACACAAGGATAGAGTCAAAATTTTTGATTTGGTGGGCGATGTCAATTTTTTATAAAATATTGAAGGTATTTTTATGATTAACTCGACATAAACTTAATGGGGGCGCCCCACCCCGGTCTCTGCACACACACACACACCATATATATATATGGATATATTGATAATTAAATATATTGCATTGGATAAATGTCAAACCCTAAAAAGGAGATACATACAAAATCCCTTATGTAAGGGCAACATAAACATAACAATAACAAATGCTGGCATAAGATGGCCAACAATAAACACGAAACTTGTAGTAAACGTTGTAGCGGAGCAACTTGATTATTTGCAAAGCCATGAGCATGTGCAGGTCAAACTCTCTCCTGTCTACACACACACACACACACTATATATATATATATATATAGGATATGTTGAAAACAAGGAGTATTTAAATGTGCACCCCTCTGCTTCAAGAAGAGTAGCATAAATAGAACAAGGACAATAACTTGCCATAAGATTCGTAGTAGGAATTGGTCGTTACTTTGACTAATTTCTTTTTTGGTTCAAGCAGAGTACTATAAATGTGCACCCCTCAAACTTTGTCTTCATGATCTCTTTGATGCGATCAGCCATTTCAGGACTTAGATGATTAGTCCAATCTCCAACTTCTCCTTTCCTAAAGAATGAACTGCTTTTCACTAAACCATGAACAACATATCCCGTCTTGTTCGCCTCCAAATTCTTGAGATTTTCAAAGCTGTATAGCCTTGAGATATCTTCAATCAGTCCATGTTTCCCTTCCTCGGGCTATGAGCTCAGTTATCTTCTTCACATGAGATGAGATATTCTCCTTCAGATCCTCGTACTTTAGAAACAACACTTTCCCAAGATTCTCCAGATGGGCATTCCAGTATCCGAGCACATGCTCCCGGAAGAGCCCCCGAGATGAATCCCCCGGCAAAACATGTCAAATGCCATGTCCAACTAAAGCGTCGCCGCGTCTTTTTCTACCTTGTTTTCAAGCAAGAAATGTCGCTCTGAGACGAACATATCCAAAGGGTTTCTGCATGAGTAGATAATCTTGCATTCAGATCCACAAATGCAATTGCGAACCATTTCGAAAGACATGTGGATTGAGAGTATTCTTGGACTCGGAATGTACGTGTTTGAGATCAGGATTTTCTTACTCCCAACAGATAGTGTCGAGGAAAGGCACGAGCGCGTGAGGATTGGAAGTGAGCAAAGGGCTTTGATCAATGGTGTAAACATCGCGATTGGCTATGGAAAATGCAAGAGCTTTCAACCATTTGGTGCCTGATTTAGGCATGCTTGCCAGTATAATGTCACTGTTTTTTGCTTTGAAGTGCTTTTGAATGGATAATATTGGTTGGAAAACCCTCATCGGAAACCAAATTCCTCGTATTTACCTAGCCGATGGCCGTCCGAATAAGTCTGCTGTTCTTGGGACTCAAGCTCATCCTTTGGACCATTATGATTAGCCTTAGCACAAGAGCAATTTAGTTCTTTTTTCTCCATTTCAGAGCCAAGCTAGTTCTCCAGTATATTATCTTATAGAGAAACACTTGACTCTTGCTTAATTAAAGCTTGTAAAGTCTGGAGATTTTCTTTTTGTTAGAATATTGCTTGACAAGCCAAATACTTTTATATGATTTTTCTTGATCGCCAACAATAATTGTTGACACACCTATGATGATCATCCTCTTGTACCTACCGACCCATCCCTAGCCCCAGGCAAAGCCACCTGTCTCAACAAACCAATCCTAGGTTCTACTACCTAGCTCGCAGCCCAAGCCCAAGTCCAAGCCCGCCAAACCCTTCTTGATGTGCCCAACCCAAACCATAAATCTAGACAGTTGATACAATCAAATTAAATGTAGACCATTGATCTCAGATCTAACGGCTAATATTGGAAGGGGTATACTTCTCTTTTAATAAGTAAAATATTAATAAAATCCACAGGAAATTCTTACCCGCACCGGGTTCGGCCACACCATGACTAATTAGGTGGTGAGTGTTTTACATATGCCATGTGATTGGTTTACAATTTAGGGAGAGTGAGCAATCACATGACAAGTGTATTAACACTTGCGATATGATTGGTTAGGTGCAACCATGCAAGCCGGGTCGATGAACGATTTTTTTCTCAAACTTTAAAGAATAAAGTATGGAAGAATCACATGACCCCCTAGTGGATGTATTAGTACTCTTTTAGAGAGGAAAAAAAATTCGTATCCTATTTTCACGAATCGAGACGAAATTTTGTTAAATTCGTCTTTGTTTGTGAAAAGCAGGGATGACGAATTTTCCTCGATCTTTAAACTCATCCCTAAAAGTTTAATCGTTGATCCACTAACGCCCTTGCATTTGTCGTGCCACTTCTGTTAGTTATTTAATCATTGATAATGGTCTGTTTTGTAGGACAAAAAAAATGCAATTTTCTCTATCGCATATATAGACTAGTTTGGATTGGCCTTAAAAATAAAAAAATAAAAAAATCTCAAGATTTACTTTTTACAATAGCTTTTTTTTTTTTTCCTTTTCAAACTAAGCGATTTTGTATTTGGATGTAATACTCTAAAAGTGTCTAAAAATGTGTTTTTCTTTGAAAGCTATTCTAGAATAGCTTCCAAAAAAACTCACTTTTGAGCTCCTCGTTTGTCTTTACAAAAAAGAGAAAAAGAAAAATAAAAGCCCAACTTAAAGAAAATCATATCCAATCAGTATGAAATGCCATGGTTTGTGCTATGAGAGAGAATTTGTAGGTGTTGAGAATTTCCCTTGCTTGAGTAGCAGAGTTTATGGAAATGAGGTTAATAATTAATGGGTATATAGTGACGGTGAATATGATGGTGTAGACATATTTTTCATAAATGGCTGAGTTGGAGGGGGTGGAGGATGTTGTCGTTGATGTATTTTCAAGAGTAGCCATGAATTTACAAAGAATCATTTTTATGTGACCTCAAAGGAAATAAAAATGCCGCTGGCCTTGTGGCTCTGATACCTTGAAGAAACTTTTGATAAACAGATAAAGTAATCAATCTTGAAAGTATATATACACCAACTAAGAAAGTTACAAAGGAAAATAAAATAAAAACGTGCATAAGAAAAGTAAATAAAGGACAATAAAACAGAATAATGACAGTAGGAACGAACTATCATCTCCTTCAAGTCTTGAACACTAAACCGGATCCCTCGAACTTGGTCTCTGTGAGTTTCTTTACACGTTCAGCCATTGCAGGAGTCAGATGATTGATCCAATCTCCAACTTCTCCTTTCCTAAAGAATGAACTATTTTTCAATAAACCATCATGAACATATCCATTCTTGTTCGCCTCCAAATTCTTGAGATTTTCAAAGCTGCATAGTCTTGAGATTTCTCCAACTAGGCCTTGTTTTTCTTCCTCAGGTGAAAAAGGGCACCGAATAAATTCAGCTATCTTCTTCACATGAGACGAGATATCCTCCTTTAAATCCTCGTACTTCAGAAACAACACTTTGTGATGGTTCTCCAGAGGGGCGTTCCAGTATCCAAGCACGTGGTCCCAAAAGGGCCCAAAGGGTTGAATTCCCTGGCAAAACATGTCAAAAGTCTGGCTTAATTCAACCGGCGATGCATCTTTGTCGAACTTGTTTTCGAGCAAGAAATGTCTGTGCGAGATGAACTGATCCAAAGGGTTTCTGCAGAGGTAGACAATTCTACATTTGGTTTCGCTAATAGAATTAGGAAGGGATTCGAAAGGAATGTGGGTGGCGAAGATTCTTGGACTCGGCATGCATTGGAGATCAGGATTTTCTTGTTGCAGATAAGTATCAATCTCAAAGAAAGGCACAAGTTTGTGAGGACTCGAAGCGAGTAAAGGGCTTTCATCAATCGAATAAGCGTTGCGGTTGGCTATCGAAAACACGAGGGCTTTCAACCATGTGGTGCCTGATTTGGGCATGGTTGCCAGTATAATGTCACTGGTTTTTGCTTTGAAGTGCTTTTGAATGGATAATATTGGTCGGAAGATCCTCATCGGGAACCAAAACCCGTCGTATTTAACGATTCGATTGCCATTCCAATTTGTGTGTTGTTCGAGTGTATTAAGCAACTCCTTGAGGTCAACTTCAGCAGAATAGCAATTTGGTTCTTCTTTTTTTGCCATTTCAAAGAAAAGTTCTCCAATATATTATCGTCAATATGTATATAGTTGCTACCAAGAAGCAATTGGCTCTTGCTTATAGTTTGTATATATATACAGGCTTTACTTTTATCTGATTTTTCTAGTTGAAGATACAAAGAAGAAATTTTAGGAATCTTGTTTTACATTATTTATAAAAGGAGATTGTTATTGACACTTACTTTCACTTTATAATTTTTATCAATAGGCCAATATACTTTTTTAATTTTTAAATATTAATTTAATTTAATTTATTGGATAAAAAGCTCTACTATTCACTTTCATGTATTCATGAATACAATTTTTCACCATCTTCTATTCAACTTTGGTGACGATAACTTCAGAATTATTATTCAATTTCTTATTTTAACAGTGACCTGGCAAAATTTTTCTTTTTTGTGCAATATTTTGCCTATATTTTATATTATATTTTTCTTTTTTTTTCTTCATATTAATTTTAATTACTTGAAAATGGAGGTGATTAATATTTTAAAAGATTTAACAGTGATTTTTGAGTTGGAGGAGATGATAAAGCTTGTGAATACCAAGAGCACCAAACAAATTTAAAATATCTATCATTCTCACAACCCATCTAATAACAACTAATGTATTTATTTCTTTTTCATACTTTTATATTATTTCACTAAGTTTTTTGAGCACACTTTAATTTCAGCATACATATATTTATGTAATATAATTTTTCTCTTTATGTGCAAATTGTTCTACTAATGTTGATATATATAGGAATAATATATTGAGCAAACAAATTGGTGCAAACTGTGAATGAGAGATCACACCATAAAGATTGTAGTCATGAAAGTCATATTTATTATTATTATTATTATTATCATCATCATCATCATCATCATCATCCTCATTTTGCAATAGACCTTTTGTTTATTTGAAGTTGGATAAAGTTGAGGAAAAATAGAATTAGTGGGAATATACAATCTGTTTTTTTTTAACCTAATATTTTGTATATTTGAATATTAGTAGGATTATTCAATATCTTTTGCTTTCTTTATGACCCAAATTTTTAATATATTTAAATTATTTTCTTTTATTTCATAATTTCATATATATCTTAGAAACTTCATGTATGACTTGAAAATTTTTGTTAGAATATATATTTTGCATTAAGTGGGACAAAAAGAAAGATAAAAAAAAAAAGTAAAGAGTTCACATTAAAGTTGTGATCTCATATATTTTTTTATAACCTAAAAGTGAAAATGATTAAAAATAAGGATAAGGTTATATTATTGAAATTAATAAATATAGGGTTCTAAAGATGAATGGACAATTTAGTCCATTTTTCAAGAAAAAAAATAAATTAATTGGGTTTGGTGATGAATTCATCCGACATGAATTTTTTGTTTCACAACATTTAACTTTCGTAAAACGAAAACAAAATCATGAGAAAAATCAAATAGACACGTGATTCTTGAACCCACGGAAAACATGAGACCCATTTACATGAAATCACAGCTATATGATTGGGTATATAAGTATGTATATTTATTAATATTGCACTCTTGTAGCCGAATATGTGCTCTATAATATATTATAGTGGCTATATGTCATCGTCATAGTACTAAATAAAATCATAGTTTAAAAAATTAAATAAAATTGTCTTAATTTAGGTTTAAATTTTTGTTTTTCAACTAGCTTTATTCTTTTAGCTATTTAATGGAAAATGTACGAGATTATCAACATAAATTTGAGATTATTATGAAATAATTCATATGTCAAACACTTACGCCACAAATCATTCCAAACGTACTTAACAAATACAAGTGAAAAAAATTATTTAGTTAATGAATTGGGGGTTTATGCGTAGAAGTATTTAATTACTTCTAACAATTTGTATACGTGTTCATGATATTGTTAAATTTTAATTGATTTCGCTCTTTTAGAATACGAGTATTTTTATGAACTCAAAAGGATACTTGAAAATTGAAATACATTTCATATTTTGTCGCTGTTGTTAAATTAAGAAGTTGATTTGGTTCAATAAAATTTTGTTGTACTTTAATAATGACATAAATGACAAATTAAAATTCAGATACTTTAATAATCACCGGTGGTTGGAATTAACAAGTTTAAACTACAGATTAAAAGGTTCAATTATTGAGCCCTATCCTGAAACCCCCTCAAGATTTCATTTTTACTCTAAAGCAAGAAAAGGAAAAGGCTATAAATAAATAAATATATATATATATGTATATGTATATTTTGGTTACAAGAAAAGGCTATATATGATTGAGGTTGACACATTAAATATTATACAATTGCAACAGAAAATCAGTTTGAATCTTCTATTACATAATTGTGTTCTATCTTCTTCTTCGCTCATCAATCAGCTCGAATTCTCTACTACAAAATAATACTATATTTTCTCCTCCACTAACCAATACATACCACGTATATTGGTGGATGGTTGAGATAAGAAGAGAGAAAAACTTATGATATGAAAAGTTTTTTAAGATTCTATTTTCTTATTTTAACCATCCACCAATACATGTGACGTGTATTGGTGAGTGCAGGAGAAGATATAGTATAATTTTGTAGCAGAGGATCCAGACTGCTCATCAATACACACTTAGGAATGGCAATAGGGTAAGTTTGGCCAAACCCGAGACCTGCCACGCAGGAGAATTTTTGGACCCGAGCCCAAACCCGCCCCTGATCTGGGTTGGACCCGGTAGGCCCGACCTATATTTTAAAAATATTTTTTAAGAAATTTGATACTATATTATTACAACTTTTCAAACATAAAAAAGTAATAGTATTACAAAAGCACTAATTATTTACAAATTTATAGTGAACATATTTTAATTTTTGAAAAATTAAACATCATTGTCACATATTTATTGCACAAATTTAAAAATTATAACTTAATTACTAATGTTATAAAATTATTTTTATATACAAGAGTATCATATTTATTTTCTTTTATGTAACTATTTATATAATATATACTTTTATATATGAAGTATAGATGTATATCATATAAATTTACTTAAAATAATAAATAAGATATATATATATATATATATAACACTAACGGGACAGGTTCCGGATTGGTTCAGATTTTAAAACGAAAACCCGATGCCCACCCCGAACCCAGTCAGGAGTCTAGAAACCCGCTCCATTAGGGGCGGGTCCGAGTCTGGGTCTGACCTACCTGAATCCATTGCCATTCCTATACACGCTATATTTATTGATGATCAACACGGTTAAGATACGAGAAAAGAATATTCAAAATCTTTTTCATGTCATAAGTTTATATTTCCTTATATCAACCGTTTACTAATACATTGATGAGTGAATAAGAAGATGTAGTACAACAATATAATAGAGGATTCAATATGGCAGAATATGTGCTGTATATAAAAGAGTAAGATAATGACCATATGCAATCGCCGTAGTATTAAACGAAATCATTTGATCATAGTTTATGAAATGAAACAGTTCATAAAATTAAATAAAGGGATAATTACTCCCACCACCCCTGAGGTTTGGCCTAATTACAAATAACACCCCCTTGTATCGGAAATTACTAATACCCCCCTGAGTTTTGTTGCCGTCTTACAATTTTCACCAAACGTTAGATTGACTAACGGTCAACGTTTGTAAATCCAAGTAAACTTCCAAAATTGCCCTTGTGAATGCATAAATATATTTGACCAATTATGAATGGACTATTTTACCCTTATGGCTAATTTTATGTTTTATATTAAATAAATAAATAAATATATTTGAACATTTTTTATTTATAATGTCTATGTATATATATATATATACATATTTACAAATAACAAATATTTATATAAATATATTTACACATTTTTTAAATTTATATACATAATATAAATATATATAAACATAATATACAATACATATAATATAAAAATTATATGTATATATATGTACACAAACGGACGGACGGCTGCCGCCGCCGCCACAGGCCGCCGCCTCCGCCGCCAGCCGCGCCACCGTCGCCTCTGTTCGCCGGAGAGAGAGGCAGACGAGAGAGAGAATACAGAGGGAAAAGAGAGAGAGAGAGAGAGAGAGAGCTGAGGGAGAGGAAAGAGAGATAAAGCTGGGGGTAGAGACCGCGCCGTCCTCCGTCCTCCACCGCCATCTGCGCACCGTCCGCCGCCTCCGTCCGCCGTCGCCACCGACGGAGAGAGAGAGTGAAGACAGACGAGGGAGAGGAGATCGAGAGAGGGAGAGCGGGGAGAGAGAGGGAGAGGAGATCGAGAGCGACCGCCCGCCATCTCCAGCCGCCCCGCCTACCGCCCGCCATCTCCAGTCGCCCCACCCACCGTCCGCCATCTCCAGCCGCCTCCACCGCCCACCGCCCGACGCCGCTTGAGAGAGAGAGAGGGAGACAGACTCAGACCCAGATCTGAGAAAAAAGAAAGAAAAAGAAAGAGAGGGAAAAAAAAAAAAGAAAGAGGAAGAGGAAGGTTGGGGTGGGGGCCGGCGGTGGTGGTGTGAGGCGGCGGTGGAGGCCGGTGGTCCGAGTGATACGGCGGCGGCGGCGCTGGAGTGAAGAGTGGTGGTGGTGGAGGTGGTGGTGGTGGTTGGGGGGGGGGGGGGGGGGGGGGGGTGGGAGTTGGAAGAAAATAGTAATTTTTTTTCAAAAATATTAAAGGAGGGTATTTTGGTTAATTTAGTTATATTTTTATTTTTTTATTTTTTTAAATAAAAAATATTTCAAATATTCAAAGGGCAAAATAGACATTGTATTACTTCCGTCTATTTTACAAATAAATCCACAAAACTCAGGGGGGTATTAGTAATTTCCGATACAAAGGGGTGTTATTTATAATTAGGCTAAATCTCAGGAGTGGTGTGAGTAATTATCCTTTAAATAAAATAAAATTCGCGTCTTTTTTGGTCAACTCTATTTTAGCTGGTCTCAGAACACGAAAACGTAATTTTTGCTCAACTAATCCCAGCTGGTCGGCCATCTATCCTTTCGCAAGATTTATTATCCAGATTTAGGACAAATCCTGCATTTAATCTATGAATTGACTCATCACAGGAAGCTGTGTATCTTGTCACGAAAATCTTTTTTTTTTTCTTTTTTTTTTTAAGTGCTTGGTTTTAGCCTCTTGAAGTGATGAATATAGTTTTTGTAATAAAATAATATTTATTATCACTAAATGTACGTAATTAGCAACAAATTTTAGATTATTACTTACTATGTTGCGGTCAATTTTTTTCTTGCAGAGTTTAAGCTGTATATATATAGGTGTACATTTTATTATTTGATAAATAATTGAGTATAAATCAGTGTAATATAATAAAAATATGATATATAGATATTTAATTGAATAGAATATATAGATACATATAATGAAAATTTGTATAACTGCATGAGAACTATCATTGTGTGTGTGTAAAAGGGTTCCATTTAATTATATAGTATTATTGTAGAAAAATGACAAATCAACCCAAAATTTGTAACGTTTTTGAATAGAAAATTCAAAATTAGCACTACCTGATTTTTAAGTATATAACCCTCCATAGGAAAAATGATTTCTTAACACAATTTGTCTCGTTGAAAACTAAACATCAATAGTTTTCTAATAATATATTGTTGATAATTTCTTTTATTCCTTATCAAAGCAAATTTTCATGAGCATTCAACCCATTTTGTTGCAAAAAAGATGAGGAGAGAGATAAGAACAAAAAAAACATTAAAAGTGCAATGCAATTATTTACTAAGGCGTTTTAAGGTACACGAGATTCTCTATTATAAACCGTGCTTCATTTCTTATTTTAATAGATGAATATATTCCAACTGTAAAGATTCTAGATCGATTTATAAATAAAAAAGTAATTTTACATACACGACATGAATGTGAATTATGCAATAGGAGATGAAATACCATTTTGCAATAGAGGATCCTACCCGATTTTTATTCGAGATCCTCTATTTCAAATCCTTTTACATCTCTTATTTCAACACATGAATATGCACCAAGTGTAAATATTTCAAACCAAATGTATAATTAAAAAAATAATTTTATACATGTGACATGTAAATAATAAAGTATGTTTCATTTTAAATAATACTAAAGATGTTTACATAATATTAGCTTCCTTCCATTATTGATAAACCAAACATAATTATACATGAAATCAACACCAATACAACAACAATAATCTTTCTTGACATGCGCACACAACGAAATCAAGACTAACAAACACTCAACACAAGCAATGGAAATCAACAAATGATAAATAATGATAATATGAATGCCTTCCCAATCCAAGTATTTATCATCTTGTAAAGGTGTTGAACATTAAACCCGAGCCGTGGAGCTTGTTCTCCATGAGCTTTTTCATGCGTTCACCCATGGCAGGAGTTAGATAATTCGTCCAATCTCCGATTTCGCCCTTGCGAAATAACGAACTGCTTTTCACCCTCCCACCACTCATAGTACTCGTCTTGTTCACTTCTAAATTGCTGAGATTTTCAAAGCTGCATAGCCTTGAAATCTCTTCTACCATGCCTTGTTTTTCTTCCTCGGGCGAAAAAGGGAACCCGATAAATTCAGCTATCTTCTTTACATGAGACGAGATATCCTCCTTCAGATACTCGTACTTTAGAAACAACACTTTTCCCGGATTCTCCAGATGGGCATTCCAGTATCCGAGCATATGCTTCCAGAAGGGTCCGAACGGATGAATTCCCTGGCAAAACAAGTCGTAAGCCTGGTCTATGTCAAGCGGCGCTGCGGGACCTTCGTTCATGTTGTTTTCGAGCAAGAAATGCCTGTGTGAGACGAACTGGTCCAAAGGGTTTCTACATATGTAGATGATTTTACATGACTCGGATTCAAGAATTGAATCCGGGAGGATTTGGAAAGGCATGTGGGTCGAGAAAATTCTTGGACTGGGAATGTGTTCGAGATCAGGATTTTCTTGCTCGAAGTAGAGGCGGAACTCAAGGAAAGGCACGAGCATGTGGGGATTTGAAGTGAGTAAAGGGCTTCGATCAATGGGGTAAACGTGGCGATTGGATATGGAAAACACGAGAGCTTTCAACCAGGTGGTGCCTGATTTAGGCATGGTTGATAGTATTATATCGCTGTTTTTTGGTTTGAAGTGTTTGTGAATGGATAATATTGGCCGGAGTGCTCTTACCGGACACCAAAGACCGCCGTATTTGATGATCCGACGGCCGTCCCAGTTCGTCTGTTGTTCGAGTGTTTGGAGCAACCTTTGGAGCTCATCATCAATCTCAGCAGAAAAAGAGCAATTTTGTTCTTCTTTTTTCTCCATGTGTGATTTAAGAATATAGTTCTAACAAACAAGCTTCTTGATATTTCACCAATCAAATAAATACTGGGTAGAAGAGCCAAATTATTCGATTTCTTACTTCTTGTAGTTAGAAATCGATTGGAAGGTAGCACAAATGATAAAAAATGTATGGAGATGTCATACAAGGAAGTTGAAAGGATAAATATAGAAATAGTCATGTTCACTGCATAAGGCGTGGATTAGGCGTCCATCACTCTTCTTTTTCTTTTTTTTTAATTTGAATCTTTTATAATATTTTTGTGTAATATTTTTTATGATACTCATCACTATTGTTGGTGAGTGGTGAAGGTTTTTCCTCTATTTCGAAGACAAGTTCTCCGGTATATATATTATCTTACGGATAGAGAACAACTTGACTCTTGCTTGTACAGTCCAGGGGCTTTCTTTTATATGATTTCTTTTTGGGAGTAAGAAAATAAATAAGAAAGATGTAAGGAAAATAATATAAAAAAAAAAAGAGAAACTATATATATATATATATATATATATATATATATTACAATGGATATTTTACAAAAAATATTTTGAAACTCGTGCAATAGAATTCTTCAATCATATTGAAAAACGCACACTAGAGTTTTGCTCTCTGTAATTGGATCTCATCCACACATATAAAATCCCATAGGTTTGTGGCCCTTTATAATACACGGACACACCTACACTTCACGTAGCGTGTCCATAAATTAAATAAATCTGACACTTCTGATGGTGTGTTGAACATACTATTAACATGTGTCCGACACTTTTTGGACACACAGAGTTTTTTTCCACATATTTTTAGAGTATTTCAATTATAAAAAGATAATTGAAAATAAAAAAAATTCTAAATTTATTCGAAAATGATTGTTGTTCCTTCCAATAATTTACTCTCATGTTATACTTTTTTATAAAAATCGAAACATTCTTTTGCCTTTAAAATAGATAGTTAATAGATCATGCAAAAGAGAATTGTGATACAATCACTGATATAAACTTCTATCTTTTCATACATGTATCAATATGAAAATATGAATTTTACGCTAATCATAGATATAAATGTATAAGCATATATATTTTATGTCATATTATTGCTCAAATAATATAAAATAGTAATTTAAATAGTGTCGTACGTATCAAAAACATGTCATGTTACAAGATTTTTGAAAATTTTGCATCATTATGTTCGTATCGTATTGTATCCGTATATGTGCACATAAGTGGTCCTTGATTTTTGTCCTTAATTGTTCGTCTCTTGTGCACTAAGCAAATTAAGTAAAAGAAAAAAATGGTTAAGGAAGTTGTGATATATACCTAAAGCAAGCCACAGGAGCAAGCATAAGTAAAATTCTTACAAGTACAAATTATTTGGGCTCCATTCATATGCCTAATAACTTAAATTTACCCACATATTATATTTATTTTATAAAAAAATAATAAATAATATGTAATTGAATTTAGATCGTTGGGTACATATTCCTAATTTATGAAAAAAATTTCTTGCAAACATAAGATGGTGACTAAGCTACAAAATTGATACATGCCTCAAAATTGGTTAAGGAGAAGAGGTTGAAGGACAAATGGGAAGTGGCCATGTGGCAGATAATCTTGCCAGTTCAGGAAAATTCTTTCCAAATTCGATTTGATCGCACCCAATCAATTGTATAATAAGTATTAATATAGTTGTTATACGATTAATCACTTTTTTTAAATTGTACATCAGTCAGATGACGAGTGTAAAATACACATGCACTACGAAATTAATCCTGATGTAGCCAAATCCAATACGAATAAGGATTTCCTACCAATTTTAGTGCAACATCCCTCACTCGTAATTGCTTAATAAAATATATCACTGATTGTATATTTGAATTAAAGATAATAAATTATGAGTTATCCTTTTTAATATTTATCATCATATATATTTGTTGAGTGTTTTGCTATTTTTTTTTTCAACCATTTTCGTGCATATGTCTATCAAACCAAGAAAAATAATGATTAAATAAGTCTCCGACGTGGACTGGACAAGAGATGGAAATCAAAATTAATTGCTATTCGTTCATCAATAATAAAAATTAATTGGTTGGCAACATTGCAAGAATTATAGCTACAGTTGCCGACACTCCATTTTTATTTTTCTTGCTACTTATATTCAAACTAAAATATTAGCCTATTATCTTAGAACAAAAACATATCAAGATTAGGGGAAGAAAAAACAAAAAATACATTGTCGATTACATAGACAAAATTACACTATTAAATGTAATCAAATTCTCAAATTAAATACATGGATAAGTTGCCCATGGAATGAGAAATAAGCGTATGAAAACAAAATTAGAGAAAAAATGACCGTAGGTGGTGCAACTGCCACGACAGCCACATGCTGCAATTGCACAGTCTTCAACCATTTTTCCTTTTTAAATAAATAATTTGCAAGTCATCGAGTTCAAATAACTAGAATAGCTCTTTAAATATTCAAAATTCATAAGTATTATAATACTAGTCTATAGAATTTAATTTATAATTGACTTAATTAAGTTATTAATGTTTTCTAAAAATTAGAACATTTCAAAATCAATTTTATGGTTAATAAAAATATTTTACTTTAAATTCAAAGCGCTAAATACTAAAAGTTTGATAAATATGTATAAGAAACCTAGCACGAGGGCAATTTTGTTCAAATATTTCACTGACAGGGTAGGGTAAATGTCACATTTTATAGTTTATGGGATAAATGATATAAATATTATATGTCAAGGGTGCAAAGCGTATTTAACTCTAATCGTAAAAACCAAACAGAAAGTATTAATGACATAATTATGCTCAAATAAAAATGATTAAAAAATAATAAAAATACCAAATTTTTAAGAGATGATTTTGCACTTTGTCTTCAACGTTCATTGAAAAATTCAAGCAGAATGGGAAGCTTTTTAAACTATGAAGTGTGGAGGAGAGAACCCTATAATTATAAAAAAATCGAGGAAAAAATTAGTGATTCAAATACTTTAAAGGGATTGTCAGCGTAATTAGGCTCTTAGGTAATATATACTACACATATTTTATCGAAATGCAGTACAAGTTATATCTAAGGAGCTTTCTCTGTATATTATAGCAATCACGCGATTCACATGTGTACGTTTATTTAAAAAAATAAAAAACAAAAAAAAATGATCATTATGGGTAAAACAAAATGATTAAATTTTAGCCCTATATAATTAGGAGAAATGTCATTTTCACAATAGTGCATTGATGGTGACTTGCATTGATAGTGTTCATCCTCAGTTCATTTCATGTCTACAAGAATACTATATACTAAGATATATGCTTATATTTACACGATTTATAAAGTAGAATGAGTTCAAAAGTAATTATTGTGGTACCTGTTTTAAATGTAACGTCTCCAGATTAATTATATGTTTTAAATGAGTTCTTACCGCACACCAAAGACCGCCGTATTTGATGATCCGACGGCCGTCCCAGTTCGTCTGTTGTTCGCGTGTTTGGAGCGACCTTTGGAGCTCATCATCAATCTCAGCAGAAGAAGAGCAATTTTGTACTTCTTTTTTCTCCTTGTGTGATATAAGAATATAGCTCTAACGGACAAGCTTCTTGATATTTCACCAATCAAATAAATACTGGGTAGAAGAGCTAAATTTTTCGATTTCTTACTTCTTGTAGTTAGAAATCGATTGGAAGGTAGCACAAATGATAAAAAATGTATGGAGATGTCATGCAAAGAAGTTGAAAGGATAAATATAAAAATATTCATGCTCACTGCATAAGGCGTGGATTAGACATCCATCAATCTTCTTTAATTTTTCTTTTTTTTTTAAAAATTTGAATCTTCTATAATATTTTCGTGTAATATTTTTTATAATACTCATCACTATTGTTGGTGAGTGGTGAAGGTTTTTCCTCTATTTGGAAGACAAGTTCTCCGGTATATATATTATCTTACGGATAAAGAACAACTTGACTCTTGCTTATACAGTCTAGGGGCTTTCTTTTATGTGATTTTTTTTTTTTGGGAGTAAGAAAATAAGTAAGAAAGATGTAAGGCAAATAATAAAAATAAATAAAAAGAGAGGCTTAGTGTTGCTATATATATATATATATATTACAATAGATATTGTACAAAAAATATTCTGAAACTCATGCAATAGAATTCTTCAATCATATTGAAAAACGCACACTAGAATTTGTCTCTTTGCTTGGATCTCATCCACACATACAGTATCCCATAGGTTAGTGGCCCTTTATAATGCACGAACACTCTTAGAATTAAAGTCATGCAGTCGGATATTGTGTCAAACACGACACTTCTCCAACATATGTCCTACACTTCACAGGACGTGTCCATAAATTAAATAAATCCGACACTTCTAATGGTGTGTGGGACACACTATTAACACGTGTCCAATACTTTTTGGACACACGGAATTTTTTTTCCACATATTTTTCAGAGAATTTCATTATAAAAAAATAACTGAAAATAAAAAAAAATTCTAAATTTATTCAAAAATGATTGTTGTTCCTTCCAATAATTTATTCTCATATTATACTTTTTATAAAAATCGAAACTTTCTTTTCCTTTTAAAATAGATAGTTCGTAGATCATGCAAAAAAGAATTGTGATACAATCACTGATATAAACTTCCATCTTTTCATACTTGTATCAATATGTAAATATTATTTTTTCACTAATCATAGATATAAATGTATAAGTATATATATATATATATATATATATATATTGTCATATTATCGCTAAAATAATATAATACAGTTATGTAAATAGTGTCGTATCAAAAACGTGTCATGTTACAAGATATTTGAAAATTCCATATCGTTATGTTCGTATCATATTGTATATGTATATGAGCAACATAACTAGTCCTTGATTTTTGTTCCGTAATTGTTCGTCTCTTATACACTAAGCAAATTAAGTAAAAGAAAGAAAAAAAAAATGGATAAGGAAGTTGTGATGTATACCTAAAGCAAGCCCCGGGGAGCAAGCATCAAGAAAATTCTTACACGTACCAAATATTTGGGCTCCACTCATACACCTAATAATTTAAATTTATCCACATATTATATTTATTTTATAAAAAAATATATAATATGTGGTTGAATCTGAATCGTTGAATACATACACCTGATCTATAAAAAAATTTCCTGCAAACATGGGATGGCGACTATGCTATGAAATTGATACATTCCTACAAATTGGATAAGGAGAAGAGGTTGAAGGACAAGCGGGAAGCGGCCATGTGGCAGATCATCTTGCCAATGTAGGAAAATTCTTTCCGAATTCAATTTGATCGCACTCAATCAATTATGCGATAAATATTAATATACTTATTATATGATTAGTTATTTTTTTTAAATTAGTCCTGATATAGTCGAATCCAATACAAATAAGAATTTCCTGCCAAGTTAAGTGTAGCATCCCTCGTAATTGCATAGTAAAATATATGGTTGATTGTATATTTGAATTAAAGATAAATAAAGTATTAGTTATCCTTTTTTAATATTTATCATCATTTATATTTGTTGAGTGTTTTGCTTCTTTTTTTTCAACCATTTTCGTTCGCATGTTTATCAAACCAAAGAAAAATAATGATTAAATAAGTCTCCGACGTGGACTGGACTAGAGATGGAAATCAAAATTAATTGCTATTGGTTCATCAACAATAAAAATTAAACATCATTATCACATATTTTTTTACATATATTTTGAAATTATAACTTAATTACTATTATTATATAATTATTTTTATATACAAGAGTATCATTTTTTATGTACAAGAGTATCATTTTTATTTTATTTTATGTAATTATTTATATCATATATACTTTTGTATATAAAGTATGGATGTATATTATATAAATTTACATAAAATAATAATATATATATATATAATACTAACGGGACGTGTTTAGGGTGGGTTCGGGTTTTAACATAAAAACCCAAGGCCCACCCGGACTCGGTTAGGAGTGGGGTGGGTCCAAGTCCGGGTCTAAACTACCCGAATCCATTGTCATCCCTATACACGCTATATGTATTGATGATCAATACGGTTAAGATATGAAAAAAGAATCTTTAAAATCTTTTTTATATCTTAAGCTTCTATATTTTTATATCAACCGCTTATCAATACATTGATAAGTGAATGAGAAAATATAATACAATTATATAACAAATAATTCACTATGGCAGAGTATATACTCTATATAAAAGAGTAAGATAATGACCATATGCAATCGTCGTAGTATTAAACAAAATCATTTGATCATTGTTTATGAAATGAAATAGTTTATAAAATTAAATAAAATCAAATTCGCGTCATTTTTAGCAACTATATTTTAGCTGGTCTCATAACACGAAAACGTAATTTTTGCTCAACTAGTCCCAGTTGGTCGGCCATCTATCATTCTATCCTTTCACAAGATTTATTATCCATATTTAGGGCCAATCCTGCATTTGGTCTATGAATTGACTCCTCACAGAAAGCTGTGTGTGTTGTCACAATTTTTTTTTTTCCCTTTTTTGTAGTGTTTGGTGTCAGCCTCTTGAAGCTTTGATGCGTACCAATACAGCATGTGTTGCGTGATGGTATACCAAAAGATACTGACTTGATACAGTGTTCGTGTTGGATTTGGTGAATCCGACGAGATGATTAAGTTGTGCGTGTGGGGACAGACAATGCCGCTCGCGCTGTGGTGACATACGCAAGATGATACTCGCGTGGGCAGGAAGGGTATGGAGGGGGGCTGCGGTATATTGAGTGAATAATAATTGCAAAATTTGAAAGAGAGGACCCTCTTCGTTTATAAAAAATTTGTTACTAATAAAAATTTAAAAGAGTGAACAATATATTTTATATTGTTACTAATCAAAATTATTTTGTGACAATTATTTTTATTTTTTCACAAAATGGTTTAATAATGACAGAATTTATTATTTTAAGTTGTCACTATTTATTAATAGTGACACTTCTATATATAGTGGCAATCTAGTGTCAAAAAAAAAATTGTCGCTCTAAATTTATGACAAGATTTTTTTTCCCACTAAATTGTTACTAGCTAATTATTAATGGTGGCAACTTAAACACAATTGTTGTCATCATTGAAATTATGAAAATCGTTTTATAGCAAAATAATATTTATTATCACTTTTTTTGGTTACAATAAAATTGTGGGAGATATTGCTCTCGCAATTTCGAAGGATGGAGTATTAAAAGTTACTCCCCCTCCCAACAAGTGCGCTTACCGGGATTCGAACTTGTGTTCTCATCGTTACGAAGGTCAAAGTTGCTTATGACTCGACCAACAACTTGTTGGTTATTTATTATCACTAAATGTACATAATTAGCAACAAATTTTAGATTATTACCTATTATGTTGTTGTCAATTTTTTTTCTTGCAATGTTTAATTTGTATATATATAGTTGTACATTTTATTATTTAATAAATAATTGAGTATAAATCTGCGTAATATAATAAAAATATGATATATTTAATTGAATAGAATATATAGATACATATAATGAACATTTGGATAACTGCCATTATGTGAGTGTAAAAGGGTTCTATTTGATTATGTAGTATTATTGTAGGAAAATGAAAAATCAATTCAAAATTTGTAACATTTTTGAATAGAAAATCCGAAATTAGTACTTCCCTGATTTTTAAGTATATAACTTTCTGTAGGAAAAATGATTTCTTAACAACATTTTTCCCGTTGAAAACTAGACTTAAGTAGTTTTCTAATGATATATTGTTGATAATTTATTTCATTTCTAATCAAAGCAATTTTTCATAAGCATTCAACCCATTTGGTGGCAAAAAAGATGAAGAGAGAGATAAAGGGGCAACAGATATGGTGGCGGGAAACCAAAGTACACAATTGAAAGATGACATAAGGGGTTACTCCAGGTTTACTGTCACTTTTATGGCATGATTGATATGTAGGAAATAATTTAGATGTGAATGAATTGGAGTTAAGAATTGAATAAATATGGAAAATGAATGATATTAATATAGTATTTTATACTTGATATATATGCTCAATGAATAAAGAAGTGAACGAAATAATTTAATCTATGCCATTGATATATTTGGTAATTTATAAGTAGTAATGAATCAAAGACATAAAAATAAATCAAGTATATGATTCAAATAATTTTTATATAAAAAATATTTTAATATTTTAATTTAAATAATATAAATGTATATATTATAAGTTTTATATATATACATAGATATATTATTTTTTATACATGGTGTATATTATGTTTTATGTACTTATTATAAAGTTTGTGATGTACCATGCGCCTCCTCGGTCAGACACGTCAACATTTGCCAGACGGTCAAATATTCACAAGTGTGAGACCCTATGCCCTCAAAGAGACTTACTGTCCTTGAGAGTGCATGAGCCTCGGAGTGCGAGTCACGAGAGGGGCCATACCCCCAGGCTTACCCCTCGAATAAGTCCGTGGCTTAAAAGCCAAGAGGGGCTTCTTTGAGCCCTCGAAATCTCTTATGCAGGGCAAGCGAAGCGGGGGAACAAGTAGCTTTAAGCCACGAGGTTGTCCTCGAGCGTTGTTGTATTGAGAGCACGAATCCTCAACATAGCCTTTGACAAATTTGACTAGGTCAATAGTAAAATCTTAGCTTGCCAAATTGACAAGCCCTATACCTATTGCCACCAAACCTACACATGTTGTACATAGGTCCATCTCATCAGTCCTAAAAGCAATTTATGCTATCTCATAAATACAGTCATTGGCTTTAAATGCTCAAAATATGTAATTAATGCAAAGTTAAGGCCCCATTAATGAGAAGTAAGGTACCATTTTGGAGTCCAAAAAGTGACAAAAAGTATGCCCACTTGTACTTCATGTGTTAGATTTGCTGACCGACCCCCATCAACCGCGTCATATCAGGGGCCCGATCTAGTATAAATAGTAAAAAGGCTCTCCAATATGAGGTATCAAGCATTTTTTACACAACAAATGCAATCGTAGCAATTTTAATATTCATCTTCTTATCAAAAATACCTTATAATTAACTTGAGCATTGGAAAGCCTATGCCGGGGCAAAATCACCTAGTATCAAATGGGTTCCTCCCTCTTTGATAGGTGGGCCACCAACACATCAACCGAAGTGTATCAAACTCCTCCACGTAGTTGATCAAAAAGACCCCACATCAGTTTGCATGGGTGTCAATTATTTTATATTCATATATGTAATTATATGTGCATTTGATATAATATATATCACCTAAAATAATTTTAATATGCAGTTCCATTTTGAATGTCAAATATATCAGTAAATTATATTATCATATATGTGCATGTATGAATATGGGTTAGCATATGTTAATGTATTATACATTTTAAAATGAAATATTAGATATAAATTGTAAATAAATATGAGTCACGTGTATATATATATATATATAGAGAGAGAGAGAGAGAGAGAGATTTTACATAATAAATGTGATTTAATACATATGTAATGCATTTATTAATATTTAATTACTGTAAATATCAACTTTATAAAACATAATAAATATAAAAAGTATTGTACTAATAATATGAAAAAAATAGTTCATTGTCAACTTATTGGAAATAGCTAAAACCATATAGAGCGAAATGAATCACTAAACTCATATATATGGGAATGGTGATTCCCACAGGAATGAGTACTCACACATCTAAACTATATCAATCCCGTCATTATAAATATACATAAAAACGTCTATTCCATTCTCACTCTATTCCTGCATACCAATCATACCATTAAAGGTATAGAAGTCTTTTCATGGCGAGTGAATTCAAAATTGAATTTGATAATGGGGAGTTCAAACACACATTTTCTGACTTGGGGGCAGATCCTTAAAATGAAAGTAGTTGAAGTGATCAAAGTATAGGTAGCCGAAAAAATAAATAGAAACAAATAGTATAATAAATTTTTCAAACAAGAGATGTAGGGGAGGAGAGAGTTAAAAACGAAAAAAAAAAAAACACGTGGAAGAGAGGAGAGAAGAAAAACAATTAGCCAAAAGGTTCTTATGCAGCTTGCAGTGCAATTATTTACTAAGGCGTTTTAAGACACACGAGATCTTCTATTGCAAACTATGTTTCATCTTCTATTTCAATATATATAAAAATTCTAGATCAAGTTATAGTTAAAAAAGTAATTTTACACACATGGCATAAATGTGTATTATACAATCGGAGATGAAACATCATTTTGCAATAGAGGATCCTACCCGATTTTAAAGACGACTACATAAAAATACACAAGATCCTCTCTTGTAGATCATGTTTCATCTTCTATTAAAATACATGAATATATGCCAACTGTAATAATCCCGGGCCAAGTGTATAAATAAAAAAGTAAATTTATACACATGACATGATTCGTGAATGTGAATATGGAATAGAAAATGAAACACCATTTTAGAATACAAGATCCTATATAACAAACAAAGACACCAAAAATAATATTCGAGATCCTCTATTTCAAATTGTGTTACATCTCCTATTTCAATGCATGAATGTACCCAAAATGTAAAGATTTCAAACCAAGTATATAACTAAGGAAACAATTTTATACATATAATAAAGTATGTTTCATTTTAAATAATAGTACAGATGTTTACATAATAATAGCTTCCTTCCATTATTGATAAACCAAACATAATTATACATGAAATCAACACCAATACAACAACAATAATCTTTCTTGACATGCGCACACAACGAAATCAAGACTGACAAACACTCAATACAAGCAATGGAAATCATCAAATGATAAATAATTACAATATGAATGTCTTCCCACTCCAACTATATATATATCATCTTGTAATGGTGTTGAACATGAAACTAGAGCCCTGGAGCTTGTTCTCCATGAGCTTTTTCATGCGTTCAGCCATTGCAGGAGTTAGATAATTCGTCCAATCTCCGATTTCGCCCTTCCGAAATAACGAACTGCTTTTCACCCTCCCACCACCCATAGTACTTGTCTTGTTCACTTCCAAATTGCTGAGATTTTCAAAGCTGCATAGCCTTGAAATCTCTTCTACCATGCCTTGTTTTTCTTCCTCCGATGAAAAGGGGAACCCGAAAAATTCAGCAATCTGCTTTACATGAGATGAGATATCCTCCTTCAGATCGTCGTACTTTAGAAACAGCACTTTCTGCGGATTCTCCATATGGGCATTACAGTATCCGAGAGCATGGTCCCAAAAGGGACCAAAACGATGAATACATTGGCAAAACAAGTCGAAAGCCTCGTCCAATTCAAGTGGCGCCGCGGTTTGGTTCATGTTTTCAAGCAAGAAATGCCTGTGCCAGATGAACTGGTCCAAAGGGTTTTACATATGTAGATGATTCTACATTCCGATTCGAGAACCGAATCAGGAAGGATTTGGAAAGGCATGTGGATCGAGAAAATTCTCGGACTGTGGATGTGTTCGAGATCAGGATTCTCTTGTTCGAAGTAGAGACCAAACTCGAGGAAAGGCATGAGCGTGTGGGGATTTGAAGCGAGTAAAGGGCATTGGTCAATGGCATAAACATTGCGACTCGCTATAGAAAAGGTGAGAGCTTTCAACCAGGTGGTGCCTGATTTAGGCATGGTTGATAGTATTATATCGCTCTTTTTTGCTTTGAAGTGCTTTTGAGTGGATAATGATAAGGTTAAAATGTATGCACTTTTATGGGCAAGCTTTGTGTGTTTTTCATTGATTTTTATTAAAATTTTAAATTTCGAAGGATGAAATTTGTGCTTTATGTAACAAAACCTTAATTCGATCAATTTAAAGTGTTTTTACACCCTTAAAGCTTTATTTTTCCAAGGTTTTAATGTCTATATCAACCCACAAGAGTTTCATGAGGCTATTGCAAGAAATCGGGGTTGAAATTGAGCTGAAAAAATGGGTGCGCGCGCCGGGACGGCTTAATCCCACGAAGCCGTCCCGACACTCCAGCAGCTGCTGAAATGGTTCGATTTAGGACGGCTTAAGCCGTCCCGTGCAGCAAGGTCGTCCCGAAGTGTCCAGAAATAGCGCTAAACGTTCAAATTAGGACGGCCAAAGCCATCCTGACACCGAAGCCGTCTTGAAGAGTCCAGAAACGTGTGAAAGTCTTTGATTTTGGCCTGAGCCCCGAAGCCGTCCTGATTTAATACGGCAACAAGGAAAGTTGAATCATATTAGGATTTTGACAACCATTACCCTACACCTATATAAGGGACGTCTTGTGCACGATTTTGGGGGACTTTGAGCTGATATTTCAAGGGGAATTCTAGGGCAAAAGCTGACGAAGGGTTACAATTCAAAGGCCAAGCTCTTTCATCTCTCAAGATTAGCGTCAAAAGCCGAGTTTGCTTTTATGTTTTCTTTTACTTTCATGATGTTCTTGTTTTGCTTTCTTTTCGTTATGTCTAGCTAATTAAATCATAGGGTTCTAGGCTAGTTGTTGATGAAACCCTTGTGATTTTTGTTGAACCTCTTTGATTTTAATTTTACGTACTTCCTATCTATAATTCAAAGTTTTTATTACTTGTGAATTTTTGGCCAATCTTTACAAGCTTTGAGATTTTATATTCGACTACGAAAGGGTGTGTATAAAATCTGACTATTTGTGTTCCTTGAATGAACAAAACGGCGAGAACAACACAATGGGGCTTGATGTGTTCCTTCCTTCTAAGTCCATGTGAAAAGTCCTATCGGATATCTCACATAGAGTGAGAATCATGGAAAGGGAAAAAGGAAGGACCTTACAACGCGTATGCGCCCAGCTTCTTCGTTTACTTCCTGCAAATTGCTTATGTAAGAACTAGTAGAAAGAAAGGAATTAAAAAAAAAAGAAAAAAAGAATAAGGGCAGCATTGATAGATCGTTAAATGAGAATACTTGAATGGGAATCGTCTTAGCAACTGGCTATAGACATGAATCAAAACCCCGTATCCCTTGTTCCCTATATTGGTTATGTTTTTTATTTCTCATCTAGCAGAAACTCATCGAGCTTCGTTTGAGCTCCCCAAAGAGGAAGTTGAATCAATTGCAGGCTATAATGTAGTGCGGGATGCGATCCAACATTGTTCACTGTTGGTGAAAGCCAATTTCCCGAGGTCCCAAGGACTCATTCTGACTAAAAAAAGGGGTGGGTTTTTAACAACTCAAAATATTCAATTTTAGGGAAGCCTAAAAAGGTGAGCACTTCGCAGTGATTGATGAATATTTTTTTTCTTATCTACCACAACTATATATAGTATGTTATAAATGATGAATTGTCTTTACTCATGTGAATTGAGATTCTAATTACAGCAAGTTGGTACTTGTCAACGAGATTGGAACGCTAAATTAAACCGCTTGAATTATTCATTTTAATTACTATCTAAAGTGAATAACTTATAGACATTGACTCTAAATTCTAATAATATTGCAAGTTTAGGCATGTAGCGCTTCATGATTGATCCCTAGGGTTTTGAAGCCGCACACACTCCATCTTGGCACATGTGTGACATGCACTAGACAGATGTTCTAATAGGATTAGGATATTGTGTTAGAGGATCTTTGTGTGTGTTTATTGTGAGAATTTGAGACTATGTTTTGTGTTGTTTTAGGTTGATTTGGAAGAAGTATATTGGGAAAATATGTTTTGGTGGGTCGGAGAATGTGTAAGGAATAAAATATGTTTGATTTTACTTTTGGAGGGGCAAATTTTATTGTATATGTCTTTTCATGTAAATTTATGTCTGAGTAGTGATGTCATATCAAAATTTTATATAATTATATTTTAAAATTATAGTGGTATTTACGATGAAAATTATATATTTATATTAAAATAATGATTGAAAGATATAAATGTATGTATTTTTAATTGATTTTGTGATTTTATATGATTATAATTTTTTAAGAATATTTTGAGAAAAAAAATGAATTAATTTTGAATGAATGGTTGGTATTTGTTTTAGGAGTTGAAAATCATTTCCCCAAAATGAAACCAAACACTACCTAAAATTTTCTACTTTTTTCACTTGTCCTACATTGAAAAAAGATTGTCTTTCCTTCTACTTTCCCTAGAAAAAGAAACCTCTAAAAATGATCCAAGCACACCCAAAAAAGTAATCATTTTTTTAAAATTTCATGAGTTGAAAATTTTAAATAACAAAATTTTAATTATGGCCAGTTTTTCCAATAAAAACTTGAGAGACCACACTACAAGAAAGAAAATCTAGGAATTGTTCTTTTGCATGTAGGGCTAATTGCATTAATTGACACCCCTCCAAAGTATCTACATTACGGACTCTCATAATTCGTAAATGCACTGACCTCCCCTTTGAGGTTGCATAATTAGAGAATTGAAATGGAAAGTGTAAATAAGACAATTAGGCTTAACCAATAATAATTAAAAAAAATACTAAAAACACCAAATTTTGAAAGATTATTTTGCATTTTAGTGTTTTAAGGATGTTTAAGTGATATTTTTCATTCAAAGTCCTAACCAAACAGGGAGTTTGCTAACCAGTACTATTATATTAAGTGAGAATGGTTTTAACAATTTATTTGTTGTGTTTAATCGTGGATTTCCCAAAATATCCTTAATAAATTAAATTAATTACTCTCATTTCTTCTCTTTCATCCCTCCTCTCTCCAGTGTGAGTGCTTTTTTTTTTAATTTTTCTTTCTATTCTCTCTTATATTCCACTTTCCAAATTTTGTTAATTTATATTTTATTTATTTTTTACTCAAAAAAATTATTTTATTTTAAATTTACTTGTTTTGCTCATTACGAATTTAATAAATATATAAAAAAATTAAAGACAATATAAATAGTAAAAGTGTTAGAAAGATAAATATATTTGTTTTTAGAAAATTTAATAAAAAATTAATATTTTAACATCAAAATCTAACTATTTAATTAAATGATATCTCATTTTTATTTTATGTATGTATAAAGTGTACCTGGTATACTAGTAATTATAAAGATCAAGGAGAAACTTGGTAGTTTAGGCCTTTAAGTGGAGGTGTTAATATAATATATTATTATTTTTCTAACATATTACTTAAATCATGAAAAATATTAAACTTTCCTTATAACCCAAATCCAGTTTAATCAATTCAACCAATCATATAGCAACTATTAATACACTTGTCATGTGGTTCATCTTTCTTTCTAAACTTTGCACTAATTACATGACAAATATAAATCTCTCCTATTTGAAAAATAATTGATCCGATCAAGCTAGTCAAACGTGAACTAGAATTAAAAGGGAAGGAAATTAGACTAATTAATTTGGCATACTTTATTGTCTAGTTGGAATTCATTATATTCCTATTAGCATGCTATAGAGATGTAATTGCATAAAAAATGCAATCGCTAGATCCCTTATTTCATATTGCATTTCATCATTTCCTATTCCAATACACGAATATGTTGAGGTGCAGCAAAAGAGATTAGGATCTTGGGATAGAGAATTATTTTATTAGGAATTTTCACAAATCTCACCAACAATATTAACAGCAAAAATAATGTACAATAGGACGAAAATAACTCAATGATGTTACATGATTCGACAAAACCGCTTACATCCATGAGAGTTTCCGCTCCACTACTAGAAAAACTGTAATTTACAACGAAAATTTGCGACCGCCTTTGCGACGGATTTAGTGAAAATGACCAAATTTTGGACCAAAATTTGAGACCGATTAAATTAGTGGCAAAAACAGTCCATTCGGTTGCAAATTTCAAGCCATGCGAAAAAAAAAAATTTGGCACAACTTTGCGACATACCTAATCTGTCGCAAAAGTGGTAAGCGAGATTTTCGACCGACGTTATCAATTGCAAAATTCATCGTCGTTTCCGTGACCGGCTTTGCAACCTAATTTTTCAGTCGCAAAGGTCTTTGGTATTGTTGATCATTTTGCGACCGATTTTTGTCGCAAAAGTTTCATTTTAATTTTTTAAA
Organism: Petrea volubilis; assembly: GCA_026212405.1. Lineage (NCBI taxonomy): Eukaryota > Viridiplantae > Streptophyta > Magnoliopsida > Lamiales > Verbenaceae > Petrea > Petrea volubilis. The sequence goes on from CM047879.1 coordinate 13,411,622, forward strand.
AAAATTTTGGCCACCAATCAATTTAGGTCCCACTTCAATGGTGGTGTTTTTTTTCTTGAAAAATTTGTTTTTTTGATTTGTATTACTAATGCTATAAATTTAAAAGGATCAATCATTCTAATTAATACTATTAGATAATGAATGAAAGATATATACACATATATATATATATATATTCTAATAATTAGTATTAGTTATTTGTGCATATTCGATGTGTGTGCAAAGTAAAATATATATTATTTAATTATGTATTTATATTTTAATAAATTACATCATAAATATTTTGAATTTTATATATGAGTACTTTTTACTATATAATTTTATTACAAGTGAAAAGTAAAGTAATCTATTTAAAATAAAACTAAATTATATGATTAATAGAAAAATAATTGAATATGAGAACTAAAAAAATATTAAATAGTCTAATATTAGATAAAAGCAAGAGAATATATTGAGAATGTGAAATGAAAAAAAAAAAAAGAAACAGCGTTGAATTGGAATAGAGAAAAAATAGGAGAGAGACATAATATGAAAAAAAAAAAAAAAGAAAAGACAACATTGTATTGACAGACCAAGGCAGTTATTCAATAGTATACTTAGTAAATCTAGTACATAGTTAAATTTATTAATAAAATTCGTACTTTGTAGATTACATACTTTGAGATGCCTACTGATATTGATGTAAGTTTGATTATATATATATATATATAGTGCTCATTTATACATATGTTTTAAAAACAAAAATTTGATTTATATATTTAATGAAAAAATCACTAATTTGATTAGCTATTCAAAGAACGAATAACTAATTTCAATAAAATAAATTCAAATATTTGACTTGCATATTTAAATTGATTGAGTGCTATTATTTGTTTTACTTAATAGGGAAATAAAATTAGTATTTGAAATTATTTAAATAAATGTTTTTAAGGTATTAATTTTGATAAAGTCAAAGGCAAATATTTTTAATTTAAAAAAATAATTGGATAATAAATTTTAAAAATTAATAAATATTTTTAATTAAAAAAATAATTGGATAATAAATTTTAAAAATTAATAAATTACAAAATTGGTAAAATTAATAAAATTTATTTAAATAATTTAAATTTAAAATATAAAATGAATATATATTAAGTATAAAACAAACAATCTTATAGACAAGAAGCTCAAGTGGTGCAATGGTTACATGCTTCATCTTACAAACTGATGTTAAGGGTTCTACTTGGTTGGACGCAAAAACAAAGATTTATTTCAGCTGGGCTGGCTGGCCCACGGTCGGGTTCCAGTAGGCTTGGGCGGGGCAGTTGCGTGGTTGGGTTAGGTTTGTGACCATCACAATCTTACGATTTTTAATTTTATATTTGGTATAACTTTTTTTAACGGACGAAATTTGCAACCGACGCGATTGGTCGCATATAGTAAAAAAACTTACCAATTTTGTGACCAACCTAGTTGGTTGCAAACATCGTTACCTACGCTCCACGTCGGCATCTTTTGCGACTCGTCCATTTCGGTCGCAAAATCGATCGCAAAGATACTCGGTCGCAAACTTGGTATCAAATTTTGCGACTCAGGTTTTGCCACCAACTCAAGTCGGTCGCAAATGCGGTGGCAAAAGCATTTTGTGACCGATTTTCAGCAAAAATCAATCACAAATTCCGTCACAAATCGTCATTTTTCTAGTAGTGGCTCTTCCACTATGAGAGAAATTCTACCATGGTAAAACATACATACTTCAGTTTTATCACCGAACCCAACCCCCCCCCCCCCCCCACCACCAAAAAAAATCTTATACAACCACTCTTACTAGAGTTTAAAAGGCACTCTTCTAACTCCAAAATAAATAAAAAAATAAAATTACAACTATTTCCCGCACACTTTTCTAACAATGGCCAAATAAATGATATGGAAAGTTTGGTCAACTTTAATCTTCCCACAATGATATTCATATTGCATCGACCACTCTTCTTTATTTTATTTATTTATTTATTTATTTATTTGATTAGGTTGGTGCATATTACTGAGTCCTGTCCTCCTATGAAATGAAAATCCCACCACAATATCATAATAATCTGAATAAAAGTGAAATACTATTATAGAATGGAGAACCACTTCGTAAAAATTATTTTTTGCGGCTCTCTTAAAAAGAAGAAGAAATGGGGAAAAAAAAATTAATAGATAAAGGCAACACAATGTCGTACATAAAACTTGAATATTACATGAAATCGACGCCATTACAACACAAATAATCTTTATTTTTATAATACGCACACACACCTAGTATTTTTTTCTTGAATCTTGACATGATCACACAACGAAATCAATACCAGCAAACACTCACCACAAGTTGCGGAGGAACTAGTCTTCCCAATCCAAGTATGTATCATCCTGTAAAGGTGTTGAACATTAAACCAGAGCCGTGGAGCTTGTTCTCCATGAGCTTTTTCAAGCGTTCGCCCATGGCAGGAGTTAGATAATTCAACCAATCTCCGATTTGGCCCTTTCGAAAAAACGAACTATTTTTCTCCGTACCATCAAGTATAGAACCCGTCTTGTTCACTTCCAAATTACTGAGATTTTCAAAGCTGCATAGCCTTGAGATTTGCTCAATCAGGCCCTGTTTTTCTTCCTCCGGAGAAACAGGGAACCCGATAAATTCAGCCATCTTCTTTACATGAGACGAGATATCCTCCTTCAGATCCTCGTACTTTAGAAACAACACTTTTCCAGGATTCTCCAGATGGGCATTCCAGTATCCGAGCATATGCTCCCAGAAGGGCCCGAACGGGTGAATTCCCTGGCAAAACAAATCGAAAGCCTGGTCTATGTCAAGCGGCGCCACGGCGCCTTCGTTCATGTTGATTTCGAGCAAGAAATGCCTGTCCGAGACGAACTGATCCAAAGGGTTTCTGCATAAGTAGATGATTTTACGTGACTCGGATTCAAGAATCGAATCTGGGAGGATTTGGAAAGGCATGTGGGTCGAGAAAATTCTTGCACTGGGAATGTGTTCGAGGTCAGGATTTTCTTGCTCGAAGTAGAGGCCGAACTCAAGGAAAGGCACGAGCATGTGGGGAGTTGAAGTGAATAAAGGGCTTCCATCGATGGGGCAAACGTGGCGATTGGATATGGAAAACACGAGAGCTTTCAACCAGGTGGTGCCTGATTTAGGCATGGTTGATAGTATTATATCGCTGTTTTTTGGTTTGAAGTGTTTGTGAATGGACAATATTGGCCGGAGTGCTCTTAGCGGCAACCAAAGGCCGCCGTATTTGATGATCCGACGGCCGTCCCAGTTCGTCTGTTGTTCGAGTGTTTGGAGCAACCTTTGGAGCTCATCATCAATCTCAGCAGAAGAAGGGCAATTTTGTTCCTCTTTTTTCTCCATCTGTGATTTAAGAATATAGCTCTAACAGACAAGCTTCTTGATATTTCACCAATCAAATAAATACTGGATAGAAGAGCTCAATTATTTCAATTTTGTTCAAATATTTCACTGACGGGGTAGGGTAAATGCCACATTTTATAGTTTAGGGGATAAATGATATAAATAGTATATGTCAATGGTGCAAAGTGTATTTAACTCTAATCGTAAAAACCGAAAAGAAAGTATTAATGACATAATTATACTCAAATAAAAATGATCAAAAAATAATAAAAATACCAAATTCTTAAGAGGTGATTTTGCACTTTGTCTTCAACGTTCATTGAAAAATTCAAGCAGAATGGGAAGCTTTTTAAACAATGAAGTGCGGAGGAGAGAACCCTATAATTATAAAAAATCGAGGAAAAAATTAGTGATTCAAATACTTTAAGGTCTCGTTTGCTTCGCGAGATTAACCAAGAAAAGGTCCTTCATATATTGGCTAATCTCGGCTAATTGATCGTTTGGTTGCCAAGATTATAATTGCGGGCCTTTACCTAATCTCACGCGTCCCACAATGTGATTGGTCTAATCTCGATATTATAATCTCAGAGGAGGGGGTGAGATTGAGTCTTATTATTTGAAAATTTTTGTTAGTAATATATATTAATGGACCCGTTTGCTTCGCGAGATTGATTAATCGGAACTTGTGTATTGGCTCAAGATTAGCTGAGATTCAAGCCAATTAGATTGGTTGTTTGGTAGCCATGATTAACCAAATAGGATAATCGTACATATTATGCAGAGGGTAGTTTGGTATCCAAGATTGAATAAGATTGAACTAATATTAAAATACAATTTACGTTATTACCCTCGATTGTTAAAATTTTTCAAGGCTTATTTTTCAAATTATGCCTTAGCCATCTTGCAATAATAATAATAATAATAACAACAATAACAATAATAAATTTAATAATAATAACAAAAATAACAATAATAATAACAATAATAATAGCAACAACAAGAACAACAACAATAATAATAATAATAACAATAACAACAATAATACAAATAATAATAATAATAATAATAATAATAATAATAGTAATAATAACACTAATAATAATAAGAATAATAACAATAACACTAACAATAATAATAATAATAATAATAATAATAATAATAATAATAATAATAATAATATCAACAATAATAATAATAAAAATAACAACAATAACAATAATAACAATAATAATAATAATAATAATAATAATAATAATAAAAATAAAAATAACAACAATAACAATAATAACAATAACAATAATAATAATAATAATAACAACAACAACAACAACAACAACAACAATAATAATAATAATAATAACACTAATAATAATAATAACAATAATAATAATAATAATAACAATAATAATAATAATAATAAGAATAAGAATAATAACAACAACAACAACAATAATAATAAGAACACTAATAATAATAATAACAATAATAATAATAATAATAACAACAACAACAATAATAACAACAACAATAATAATAATAATAACAACAACAACAACAATAACAATAATAACAATAATAATAATAACAGTAAGAATAATAAAAATAATAATAACGCTAATAATAATAATAATAATAATAATAATAATAATAATAATAACAATAATAATAATAATGACAATAATAAAAACAATAATTTAAATTATTTTTTAAGAAGAAGGAAATGAAATTTTGATGTTTTAATTTTAATTTTAATTTTTTATACTTTACAATATTTATTTTGATTGAATAATAATAATAATTTATTATTATTTAATAAAAATTATTATTATTCAATAAAATTATATTGTAAAAGATAAAAATAAAAATAATAATAATAATAATAATTTATTATTATTATTTAATAAAATTACATATTGTAAAACATAAAAATAATTAATAATAATTATTTAATAAAATTATATATTATAAAGTATAAAAAATAATTAATAATAACAAGTTTGTAAAAGTAATGGCAAAATAAAGGACAAAATAGTTAATTCAAAATGTTTGAATAGTTAATCTTGGGAAGCCAAGACTCAATCTCACCCCCTCCCCTGAGATTATAATCTCGAGATTAGACCCATTACATTGCGGGCCGCGTGAGATTAGGTAAAGGCCCGCAATTATAATCTCAGCAACCAAACGATTAATTAGCCGAGATTAGCCGATATGTGAAGGCCTTTTCTTGGCTAATCTCGGAAAGCAAACGGGTCCATTTTGCATTAAGTGGGACAAAAAGAAAGATAAAACAAAAAAAAATTAAATAGTTCACATTAAGGTTGTGATCTCATATATTTTTTATAACCTAAAGGTAAAAATGATTAAAAATAAGGATAAGGTTATATTATTGAAATTAATAAATATAGGGTTCTAAAGATGAATGGGCAATTAGTCCATTTTTCAATAAAAAAAAATAAATATGAAGTGCCAATAACAATTCCCTTTATAACATAGTGTAATTTTTAAAACAAATAATTCAATTAGTTTATATAAAAAAAAAAGAATCCAAATTTCCAAAGCGTTTGGAATTTCAAAACTTAAGAGATTTTCATTTCGGATTACAAAAGCTTACTAAGGCATGAGATATTTAAAAATTATATTAAATAAATAATTGAAACAAAAGAAGGATTAAAAAGAAAAAGAAAAAGAAAAAGAAAAACTTGGTCACATCCCTGTATCAATTCTCACACCACATACTACTAACTATCACAAGTGCCATTTTGATAGCAAATTTCTAGGTGCTGCATCTATATATCTCTATTGATTTTAATGAATAAAATTTCTAACTACGTAACTTAAAATAAGTACATTAATATTTGTTGTATAATTAACTGGGTTTGGTGATGAATTCGTCCGACATGAATTTTTTGTTTGACAACATTTAACTTTCGTAATACGAAAACAAAATCATGAGAAAAATCAAATAGACACATGATTCTTGAACCCACGGAGAACATGAGGGATACCCATTTACACGAAATCACAGCTATATGATTGGGTATATATGTATGTATATTTATTAATATTACACTCTTGTAGCCGAATATGTGCTCTATAATATATTATAGTGACTATATGTCACCGTCACAGTACTAAATAAAATCATAGTTTAAAAAATTAAATAAAATTGTCTTAATTTGGGTTTTAATTTTTGTTTTTCAACTAGCTTTCTTTTAGCTATTTAATGGAAAATTTACGAGATTATTTTAGAATACGAGTATTTTTATGAACTCAAAAGGATACTTGAAAATTGAAATGCATTTCATATTTTGTCGCTGTTGTTAAATTAAGAAGTTGATTTCGTTCAATAAGATTTTGTTGTTCTTTAATAATGACATAAATGACAAATTAAAAATCAGATAGACACATGATTATTGCACCCACGGAAAACTTGAGATACACATAAACATCTCGTCACCGGAGGTTGGAATTAACAAGTTTAAACTACAGATTAAAAGGTTCAATTATTGAGCCCTATCCTGAAACCCCCTCAAGATTTCATTTTTACTCTAAAGCAAGAAAAGGAAAAGGAAAAAGAAAAGGAAAAGGCTATATATGATTGGGATTGATACATTAAATATTATACACTTGCAACATAATATCAGTTTGGATCTTCTATTACATAATTGTGTCATATCTTTTTTCTGCACTTATCAATACACACTTAGGGATGGCAATAGGGCTGGTTTGGCCAAACCTGAGACCCGCCACGCAGGGAAATTTTTGGACTTGAGCCCAAACCCTTCCCGGATCTGAGTTGGACCTGATAGACCCGATCTATATTTTAAAAATAATTTTAAAAATATTTTTTAAGAAATTTGATATTACATTATTATAACTTTCTAAACATAAAAAAAGTAATAGTATTACCAAAACACTAATTATTTACAAATTTATATGAACATATTTTAATTTTTGAAAAATTAAACATCATTGTCACATATTTATTGCACATATTTTAAAATTATAACTTAATTACTAATGTTATATAATTATTTTTATATACCAGAGTATCATATTTATTTTCTTTTATATAACTATTTATATAATATATACTTTTATGTATGAAGTATAGATGTATATCATATAAATTTATATAAAATAATAAATTATATAAATATATAAAATACTAACGGGACAGGTTCGGGGCGGGTTCGGATTTTAAAATGAAAACCCGATGCCCGGCCCGAACCCAATCAGGAGTCTAGAAACCCGCTCCATTAGGGGCGGGTCCGAGATTGGGTCTGACGTACCCGAATCCATTGCCATGCCTATACACGCTATATGTGTTGATGATCAATATATACGGTTAAGATACGAAAAAAGAATCTTGAAAATCTTTTTCATGTCATAAGTTTATATTTTTTTATATCAACCGTTTACTAATACATTGATGAGTGAATGAGAAGATGTAGTAGAACAGTATCATAGAGGATTCAATATGGCAGAATATGTGCTGTATATAAAAGAGTAAGATAATGACCATATGCAATCATCGTAGTATTAAACAAAATCATTTGATCATAGTTTATGAAATGAAACAGTTCATAAAATTAAATTAAATACAATTCGCGTCTTTTTTGGGCAACTCTATTTTAGCTGGTCTAAGAACGTAATTTTTGCTCAACTAATCCCAGCTGGTCGGCCATCTATCCTTTCGCAAGATTTATTATCCAGATTTAGGACAAATCCTGCATTTAATCTATGAATTGACTCATCACAGGAAGCTGTGTATCTTGTCACGAAAATCTATTTTTTTCCTTTTTTTTTTTTTTTTAAAGTGTTTGGTTTTAGCCTCTCGAAGCTTGATGCATATTGGATTTGGCGAATCCAATGGGATGGTTAAGTTGTGCGCGCGCGGACAGACAATGCCGCTCGCGCTATGGTGATGTACGCAAGATAACAAAACATAAAAGTGGTGAGTAGAAGTAGTCCCTATTAATATATCAAATAATAACAATATTTTTTATATCGTTATTAATCAAAACTATTTAGTGACAATTATTTTTATTTTGTCACAAGATGTTTTAATAGTCACAGAATTTATTATTTTTAAGTTGTCACTATTTATTAATAGTGACACTTCTATATATAGTGGCAATCTAGTGCCAAAAAAAAAAAAAAAATTGTCACTATAAATTTATGACAAGAATTTTTGTTCCCACTAATTTGTTATTAGCTAATTGTTAATGGTGACAACTTAAACACAATTTTTGTCATCATTTAAGTTATGAATATCGTTTTTGTAATAAAATAATATTTATTATCACTAAATGTACGTAATTAGCAACAAATTTTAGATTATTACCTATTATGTTGAGGTCAATTTTTTTCTTGCAGAGTTTAAGCTGTATATGTATATGTGTGCATTTTATTATTTGATAAATAATTGAGTATAAATCTTTGTAATATAATAAAAATATGATATATAGATATTTAATTGAATAGAATATATAGATACATATAATGAAAATTTGTATAACTGCATGAGAACTATCATTGTGTGAGTGTAAAAGGGTTCTATTTGACTATATAGTACTATTGTAGAAAAATGACAAATCAACCCAAAATTTGTAACGTTTTTGAATAGAAAATTCAAAATTAGCACTACCCTGATTATTAAGTATATAACCCTCCATAGGAAAAATGATTTCTTAACATCATTTGTCTCGTTGAAAACTAAACATCAATAGTTTTCTAATAATATATTGTTGATAATTTATTTCATTCCTTATCAAAGCAATTTTTCATGAGCATTCAACCCATTTTGTTGCAAAAAAGATGAGGAGAGAGATAAGAACAAAAAAAACATTAAAAGTGCAATGCAATTATTTACTAAGGCGTTGTAAGGTACACGAGATCTTCTACTACAAACCGTGCTTCATTTCTTAGTTTAATAGATGAATATACTCCAATTACAAAGATTCTAGATCGATTTATAAATAAAAAAGTAATTTTACACACACGGCGTAAATGTGAATTATGCAATAGGAGATGAAACATCATTCTGTAATAAAGGATCCTACCCGATTTTTATTCGAGATACTCTATTTCAAATCGTTTTACATCTCTTATTTCAATACCTGAATGTGTGCCAAGTGTAAATATTTCAAACCAAATGTATAATTAAAAAAATAATTTTATACATGTGACATGTAAATAATAAAGTATGTTTCATTTTAAATAATACTAAACATGTTTACATAATAATAGCTTCCTTCCATTATTGATAAACCAAACATAATTATACATGAAATCAACATCAATACAACAACAATAATCTTTCTTGACATGCGCAAACAACGAAATCAAGACTAACAAACACTCAACACAAGCAATGGAAATCAACAAATGATAAATAATGATAATATGAATGCCTTGCCAATCCAAGTATTTGTCATCTTGTAAAGGTGTTGAACATTAAACCAGAGCCGTGGAGCTTGTTCTCCATGAGCTTTTTCATGCGTTCACCCATGGCAGGAGTTAGATAATTCGTCCAATCTCCGATTTCGCCCTTGCGAAATAACGAACTGCTTTTAACCCTTCCACGACTCACAGTACTCGTCTTGTTCACTTCCAAATTGCTGAGATTTTCAAAGCTGCATAGCCTTGAAATTTCTTCTACCATGCCTTGTTTTTCTTCCTCGGGCGAAAAAGGGAACCCGATAAATTCAGCTATCTTCTTTACATGAGACGAGATATCCTCCTTCAGATACTCGTACTTTAGAAACAACACTTTTCCTGGATTCTCCAGATGGGCATTCCAGTATCCGAGCATATGCTTCCAGAAGGGCCCGAACGGATGAATTCCCTGGCAAAACAAGTCGAAAGCCTGTTCTATGTCAAGCGGCGCCGCGGGACCTTCGTTCATGTTGTTTTCGAGCAAGAAATGCCTGTGTGAGACGAACTTGTCCAAAGGGTTTCTACATATGTAGATGATTTTACATGACTCGGATTCAAGAATTGAATCCGGGAGGATTTGGAAAGGCATGTGGGTCGAGAAAATTCTTGGACTGGGAATGTGTTCGAGATCAGGATTTTCTTGCTCGAAGTAGAGGCCGAACTCAAGGAAAGGCACGAGCATGTGGGGATTTGAAGTGAGTAAAGGGCTTCGATCGATGGGGTAAACGTGGCGATTGGATATGGAAAACACGAGAGCTTTCAACCAGGTGGTGCCTGATTTAGGCATGGTTGATAGTATTATATCGCTGTTTTTTGGTTTGAAGTGTTTGTGAATGGATAATATTGGCCGGAGTGCTCTTACCGGACACCAAAGACCGCCGTATTTGATGATCCGACGGCCGTCCCAGTTCGTCTGTTGTTCGAGTGTTTGGAGCAACCTTTGGAGCTCATCATCAATCTCAGCAGAAGAAGAGCAATTTTGTTCTTCTTTTTTCTCCATGTGCGATTTAGAATATAGCTCTAACAAACAAGCTTCTTGATACTTCACCAATCAAATAAATACAGGGTAGAAGAGCCAAATTATTCGATTTCTTACTTCTTGTAGTTAGAAATCGATTGGAAGGTAGCACAAATGATAAAAAATGTAGTCATACAAGAAAGTTGAAAGGATAAATATAGAAATAATCATTCTCACTGCATAAGGCGTGGATTAGGTGTCCATCACTCTTCTTTTTCTTTTTTTTCAATTTGAATCTTTTATAATATTTTAGTGTAATATTTTTTATAATACTCATCACTATTGTTGGTGAATGGTGAAGGTTTTTCCTCTATTTCGAAGACAAGTTCTCCGGTATATATTTTATCTTACGGATAGAGAACAACTTGACTCTTGCTTGTACAGTCTAGGGGCTTTCTTTTATATGATTTCTTTTTGGGAGTAAGAAAATAAATAAGACAGATGTAAGGAAAATAATAAAAAAAAAAGAGAAACTGTCACGCCCCGAATCCGGAACGCGGCACGGCGATGCCCCTAAGCCCGAAGGACTCAGAGACACCAAGCCACGGAAATCAGAACATACTAAAACCATTAAAATATTCATTGCAGCGGAAAAGATAATATTTCTAGCTATTACAATCCAACTCAAAACATAAATGGAAAAATAAGCTATAATAGTCTCCATAAAACAAAGTCTTAAAATAAACTGGCGTGATTAATAATAATGCTATGTTCTCTAGCCAACAATGTCTTCAATATCATCACCAACCCCAAAATTGTCCCTCGTCACCCTCGTCGGTACTATCCTCTGCAAAATAGTTATTAGTGGTGTGAGCGCACTCGCCCAGAAAGGGATCTCTTGACCCTCTATCGAATTTGAGCAAGTTACATATATATATATATATATATATATAGCATCAAAATCGCACTTTGCACACATAGACAATATTCAAAAATTAACCTTTTCCACTTTCAAGTAACTGAACGGGTAACAAAACAATAGCAGACAAATTCATTTATATATCCATGCTCGTGAACATTCAAAATCTCTATTGGCCAACTTGATCAAGCCCTAACTATAACCCCGTTAGGTGGGTTCGGACACTACTATTATTACCCGTAGGAGGGCCTTAACTACAACTCCGTTAAGTGGGTTCGGACACTACTATTATTACCCGTAGGAGGGCCTTAACTATAACCCCGTTAAGTGGGTTCGGAAATTGCTACTGTACCCCGTAGCTCGGTCGGAAACTTCGGAACTTGTTCCTACCAATAGTATCCCAAGTGTTCGGAGCATGTTTATAAATACACATAGAGCACAACATGAAACAACTTTAGCTTTTCATATAGAAAATTCATAAAATAGCATGCTCAAATCCACTTTTTATATATGAAAATAACTTTTTCAACGAAAACATAAATTTATGGAAAACTTATTTTTATAAAAACAAATAGAGGGAAGAAACCACTTACCTCAATCAATCACTCCCTTAATTTGTCAAACCCTTGACCACTCAAAAATCTAATCCCGATCCGCTGAATCTAACCATATAAGATATGGGTATTAAGCTATTGCTAAATAATCATATAAAATTCATAATTGCGGAACCTCATGAAAACCTAACCCTAATCTCTCTCTTTATTATTTATTTGTTTTTCCTTACTATCCAAATTATAAAAATCAAATCGTGTAACTATTACTAAGCTAATATTAAACTAATATTACAAGAGCATATAGATACATATATACATATATATATACACGTATACCCCTAAATAAATAAACCCACATATATATATATACATATGCATGTATAAAAGGAATTCTTATGCTTTTTATTCCACACACACCAAAAGGTGAAAATTACACACAATTTGTAATCATTATCATGAACAAAATAACACATTAACACTTTAAGTGTGTGTGTCTATGTCATACGTTTTTTCCAACTAAATGTGCAACCCTTAAAGCAATATGTGCAAGTCTATGTTTGTACAAAACAATCTAAAAACTAATTGTGCAATTTTTAAAGCAATATGTACAAGTCTAATATTAAGCAAAACAATCTAAAACAAAACTCTTTGTTTCCTACTCCACACACACGAAAAGGTGAAATTTGCACACACAATTGCAATGATTACGGGAGAGACAAAACACACATTCACACCTCTTGTGCGTGTGCCTTTGTTTTGTATATATTAATATATACACAATTATGTTTATATTTATTATACGAATTCCATTCCATGAAATAATTTAATCTATAGTGAAGTGTGAAAACATTACAGTGCTCCACTTGTTGTGTCACTAGAACAATTAAAAAGGATGAAATTGAAAATCTACAGCACCTTTGTCGGACTAGTCAATCTTGAGCCATGAATTCCATGGTGTCGATGAAGACCGGGTCTCACTGCTCTCTCTCTCATGTTCGGCAATTTGGTTTAATAATAAGTGTTTATAACCCTAAGTGTCCAATTAATATAATGTTGAATCCTAATTTGATACGCTCTAGGATTTATAATCTATGAAGGATTCCTTAACCTAATAGGATTAGCTCAATTGTAATAAGCCCAATAAAATTAGTCCAATAGTCTTAAACCTAATGTGATTGGCCCAATAATCCTAGGTCTAATAGGATAGCCCAATATCCGTAGACCCAATAGGATTTAACTAATAATAATTGTAGTCCTAATACAATCGGCTAGTAGTAGTCGTAATAATAATAATGATAATTAAAATGATAATAATAATAATAATGACAATGTTAATCATAATAATAATATACTTCATAAAATGGTCGAGGTTTCACAGAAACTATATATATATATATATATTACAATGGATATTTTACAAAAAATATTTTGAAACTCATGCAATAGAATTCTTCAATCATATTGAAAAACGCACACTAGAGTTTTGCTCTCTGTAATTGGATCTCATCCACACATATAAAATCCCATAGGTTTGTGGCCCTTTATAATACACGGACACTCCTACACTTCACGTAGCGTGTCCATAAATTAAATAAATCTGACACTTATGATGGTGTGTTGAACATACTATTAACATGTGTCCGACACTTTTTGGACACACAGAGTTTTTTTCCACATATTTTTAGAGTATTTCAATTATAAAAAGATAATTGAAAATAAAAAAAATTCTAAATTTATTCGAAAATGATTGTTGTTCCTTCCAATAATTTACTCTCATGTTATACTTTTTTATAAAAATCGAAACATTCTTTTGCCTTTAAAATAGATAGTTAATAGATCATGCAAAAGAGAATTGTGATACAATCACTGATATAAACTTCTATCTTTTCATACATGTATCAATATGAAAATATGAATTTTACGCTAATCATAGATATAAATGTATAAGCATATATATTTTATGTCATATTATTGCTCAAATAATATAAAATAGTAATTTAAATAGTGTCGTACGTATCAAAAACATGTCATGTTACAAGATTTTTGAAAATTTTGCATCATTATGTTCGTATCGTATTGTATCCGTATATGTGCACATAAGTGGTCCTTGATTTTTGTCCTTAATTGTTCGTCTCTTGTGCACTAAGCAAATTAAGTAAAAGAAAAAAATGGTTAAGGAAGTTGTGATATATACCTAAAGCAAGCCACAGGAGCAAGCATAAGTAAAATTCTTACAAGTACAAATTATTTGGGCTCCATTCATATACCTAATAACTTAAATTTACCCACATATTATATTTATTTTATAAAAAAATAATATATAATATGTAATTGAATTTAGATCGTTGGGTACATATACCTAATTTATGAAAAAAAATTCTTGCAAACATAAGATGGTGACTAAGCTACAAAATTGATACATGCCTCAAAATTGGTTAAGGAGAAGAGGTTGAACGACAAATGGGAAGTGGCCATGTGGCAGATAATCTTGCCAGTTCAGGAAAATTCTTTCCAAATTCGATTTGGTCGCACCCAATCAATTGTATAATAAGTATTAATATAGTTGTTATACGATTAATCACTTTTTTTAAATTGTACATCAGTCACATGACGAGTATAAAATACACATGCACTACGAAATTAATCCTGATGTAGCCAAATCCAATGCGAATAAGGATTTCCTACCAATTTTAGTGCAACATCCCTCACTCGTAATTGCATAATAAAATATATCATTGATTGTATATTTGAATTAAAGATAATAAATTATGAGTTATCCTTTTTAATATTTATCATCATATATATTTGTTGAGTGTCTTGCTATTTTTTTTTTCAACCATTTTCGTGCATATGTCTATCAAACCAAGAAAAATAATGATTAAATAAGTCTCCGACGTGGACTGGACAAGAGATGGAAATCAAAATTAATTGCTATTCGTTAATCAATAATAAAAATTAATTGGTCGGCAACATTGCAAGAAAATATATTATAGCTACAGTTGCCGACACTCCATTTTTATTTTTCTTGCTACTTATATTCAAACTAAAATATTAGCCTATTATCTTAGAACAAAAACATATCAAGATTAGGGGAAGAAAAAACAAAAAATACATTCTCGATTACATAGACAAAATTACACTATTAGATGTGATCAAATTCTCAAATTAAATACATGGATAAGTTGCCCATGGAATGAGAAACAAGCGTATGAAAACAAAATTAGAGAAAAAATGACCGTAGGTGGTGCAACCGCCACAACAGCCACATGCTGCAATTGCACCGTCTTCAACCATTTTTCCTTTATAAATAAATAATTTGCAACTTATCAAGTTCAAATAATTAGAATAGTTCTTCAAATATTCAAAATTCATAAGTATTATAATACTAGTCTATAGAATTTAATTTATAATTGACTTAATTAAGTTATTAATGTTTTTTAAAAATTAGAACATTTCAAAATCAATTTTATGGTTAATAAAAATATTTTACTTTAACTTCAAAGTGCTAAATACTAAAAGTTTGATAAATATGTATAAAAAACCTAGCACGAGGGCAATTTTGTTCAAATATTTCACTGACAGGGTAGGGTAAATGTCACATTTTATAGTTTATGGGATAAATGATATAAATAGTATATGTCAAGGGTACAAGGGTGCAAAGCGTATTTAACTCTAATCGTAAAAACCAAAAAGAAAGTATTAATGACATAATTATACCCAAATAAAAATGATTAAAAAATAATAAAAATACCAAATTCTTAAGAGATGATTTTGCACTTTGTCTTCAAGGTTCATTGAAAAATTCAAGCAGAATGGGAAGCTTTTTAAACAATGAAGTGTGGAGGAGAGAACCCTATAATTATAAAAAATCGAGGAAAAAATTAGCTATTCAAATACTTTAAAGGGATTGTCAGTGTAATTAGGCTCTAAGGTAATATATACTACACATATTTTATCTGAGGAGCTTTCTCTCTATATTATAGCAATCACGTGATTCACATGTATGTTTATTTTAAAAAATAAAAAATAAAAAATAAAAAAAAAATGATCATCATTATGGGTAAAACAAAATGATTAAATTTTAGCCCTATATAATTAGGAGAAATGTCATTTTCACAATAGTGCATTGATGGTGACTTGCATTGATACTGTTCATCCGCAGTTCATTTCATGTCTACTAAGATATATGACTATATTTACACGATTTATATAGTAGAATCATGAGTTTAAAGTAATTATTGTGGTACCTTTTTTAAATGTAACGTCTCAAGATTAATTATATGTTTTAAATGAGTTCCTACCGCACACCAAAGACCGCCGTATTTGATGATCCGACGGCCGTCCCAGTTCGTCTGTTGTTCGCGTGTTGGAGCGATCTTTGGAGCTCATCATCAATCTCAACAGAAGAAGAGCAATTTTGTACTTCTTTTTTCTCCATCTGTGATATAAGAATATAGCTCTAACAGACAAGCTTCTTGATATTTCACCAATCAAATACATACTTCTTGTGGTTAGAAATCGATTGGAAGGCAGCACAAATGATAAAAAATGTATGGAGATGTCATACAAGGAAGTTAAAACGATAAATATAAAAATAGTCATGCTCACTGTATAAGGCGTGAATTAGACATCCATCAATCTTCTTTTTCTTTTTTTTTTTTTTTCAATTTGAATCTTCTATAATATTTTCGTGTAATATTTTTTATAATACTCATCACTATTGTTGGTGAGTGGTGAAGGTTTTTCCTCTATTTCGAAGACAAGTTCTCCGGTATATATATTATCATACGGATAAAGAACAATTTGACTCTTGCTTATACAGTCTAGGGGCTTTCTTTTATGTGATTTTTTTTTGGGAGTAAGAAAATAAATAAGAAAGATGTAAGGAAAATAATAAAAATAAATAAAAAGAGAGGCTTAGTGTTGTTATATATATATATATATATATATATTACAATAGATATTGTACAAAAAATATTCTGAAACTCATGCAATAGAATTCTTCAATCATATTGAAAAACGCACACCAGAATTTTTCTCTCTGTGCTTGGATCTCATCCACACATACAGAATCCCATAGGTTAGTGGCCCTTTATAATACACGAACACTCTTAGAATTAAAGTCGTGCAGTGTCGGATATTGTGTCGAACACGACACTTCTCCAACATATGTCCTACACTTCACATGACGTGTCCATAAATTGAATAAATCCGACACTTCTAATGGTGTTTGGGACACACTATTAACACGTGTCCAACACTTTTTGGACACACAGAATTTTTTTCCACATATTTTTTAGAGAATTTCAATTATAAAAAAATAATTGAAAATAAAAATTTTTCTAAATTTATTAAAAAATGATTGTTGTTCCTTCCAATAATTTATTCTCATATTATATGATGAGTCAAGTGCCATTTCACCATGCCACGTCATCACAATCTCCCAAGAGTCACAAATCCGCTAAGTATGAAATGGCCGCCCTCGAAATTGTCAAGGCCCTCGAAAGGGCACTCTCATGCCAGCCTCGTTCCCTTAAGAAAACCCACAGCGCAACAGTTTAGCAAGGGTGCCCTCGAATGGAGAGATTGCCCTCGATGGCGCTCCCATCGAGGGCCAAATCCCAGACTTAACCGTTGCAAAGATGGGAATTATGACAGGACGGGTATAGCTGGAGACTGCTGACAGGCGCAATCCGATGCCACCTACTGCATCACGTTGGCACATGGGTCCATCCCATCAGACGTGGGCGCATTAAATGCCAAGTCATAAATACAATCCTTGGTCATAAATGCCCAAGATATCCCTTTAATGCCGGGTATGACCCCTCATTAATGATGAGTGAGGGTAGCCGCCAAAAGATTGGAAAAAGGGGGACAAAAGGCACTTATTATAACAGCTACAGGGCTGAGGGTGACCGGATCCCACCAACCAAGTCACATCAGGCTCCTCACTCTCATATAAAAGCTCCATACGGCTCTCCACTCAAGGGTAAGAAATATTCTTTGTCCTACAAGCCAAGATAATATCACTACTGTTCACCTTCTTCTTCTTGAACCCGCCACTGACTTGAGCGTCGGAGAGCCTACGCCGGGGCAAAACCGGCTAGTCTCACGTGCGTTCCTCCCTCTTTAGCAGGTGGGCCACCAGCAAACACTATTACGGAAGTGCGCAGTATTCGGACACGTGTACCAACCAAATCCGGACCGCATCATTTTGGCGCTAGAAGGAGGGCCCAATCCTGTTCAAGAGGTGATTTTTTCCAAGCAAAGAAGAATGGTGAACACCCGGCGAACTCACATGTCCGTCACATCGGAGAGGAGCCGCCGCGACCCTCCCGAAGTGACTCAACGGGCAGAGGAGGCCGTCAACGTCATAAACAGAGGAAAGGAACCTGCTACACCCGTACTGCCCGCTGGCCTGGGGGCAGGACCCTCCCATGACCCCGCACCAGCTCAAGCGGCAGGGACGCAACAGGTTGAGCATACGGTCACCCTCCCCATCAGCCGGATCAGACAGTTGTTGGGGGCCTGCGATGACCAAACCCTAGTCCGGTTAATATCCGGGGGGCTATCTCCATCCCCTAATGAGGTAGGGCCTCCAGCCGTATCTCGCCGTCACAAGCATCATGAGCCCCGCCGAAGCCAGTCCCCGCGTGAAGGGAGTCACAGACATAACCCAGGGAAGAGGTCGTTGAAATATAGCCACTCGAAGGGTTCCTCCTGGCCGAAACGCCATGGATGCACCCGCCGGGTCCAGGGCTCCCGCCAGGTCCCGGTCCGGCGGTCATCGTCCGCGCCCTCGAAGGGGGGAGGAGCCGAAAGAGCTGGCTCGCATGCGCCAGCAGGTCAGCGACCTACAGGATGAGATAGATCGCCTGTCCAGGCGTCGCGAAGGAGATAGAAGCATAAGGGTGGAAGTAACGCGACAGCTGCCTCCTTATAACCACCGATTGGAGAGATCTCCATTTATTTTGGAGATTGTCGAGTCCCAGTTGGCCCCGGATGAATGCATGCCCACCAGCTTACCCCATTATGACGGTACGACGGACCCGCTGGAGCACCTGACTCATTATGAGGACGTAGTAGGGGTGGCAACCAGCAACCTCCATGTATGGGCCCGTCTCTTTTCTACCACCCTTCAAGGGATCGCCCTTACATGGTTTAAGAAGATGGGGCCACAATCCATCTCCTCCTATGAAGAACTAGCAGACAAATTTTTGAACCATTTTGCTGCCAAGATGTCTACTAAGTTGTCCCATACTCATTTGTATGGAGTAGTCCAGAGAGAAGATGAGAGCCTGCGTGCTTTCATGGAATGATTTAATAACGAGCTCCTCAAAGTGGAAGATGTGGGGATCGAGTTTGTCCGGCATGCGCTGTATCAAGCCCTAAAGAATGAGAAATGTGCGGAGGCCATTATTATGCAGGCCCCCCGTACCATCGCCGGAATTCAGCAGCTGGCCTCCAAGTACATGGAGGTTGAGGAGCTCAACCTCATAAAACACCCGCCCAAGACTAAGGGAGAAGGTAGCACCAAACCCCGGGAAGACAAATCAAGGGGCAAGGAAAGGAAGGAGGTAGTCAGGAAGTACAAAGAGTACTCTCCCCTTACCAAGATCCCAACTGAGATCTTTTCACTCCTCGGGAGTCACGCGTTTTCAAGGCCTAAGAGGATGCCCGAGGGGAGGAAAGCCCGGAGGAGTGGGAAATATTGCGCCTATCACCGACAACCTGGGCACAACACGGAGGATTGCTATAACCTACAAGACGAGATCGAGGCCCTGATCCGTGGCGGGAAGCTCCAGGAATTTGTTAAGAAGCTGGAGTACTATGACCGCCAGGCCTCCCCGATCCATCGAGATCGGTCGAGGTCGCCTAGAAAGGCGAGCCCCCAAAAGCATCCAGAAACTTCAAAAAGCGCCGGCAAGAGGCCCCTGAGCAACAATCACCCCACAAAGGGCACGATCCTCATGATCGCGGGAGGACCAGCTGGGGGTGATACCAGATCCTCTCGAAAGAAAGTTGGCAGGAAGCTCCGGTACGACCGGTTTGCCCTCGAGGATCTGGATTACCCCCAACAGGTCAATGCTATCGAGGGATGCTCGATCGAGTTCACCGAAAATGACAGGATCCCTGTCCAAAGCCCAGACGGTCTGATCGAGCAACCCGACTATTCTATGGTGGTAACGGCCGACGTAGCTAACATCGCCATTACCAAAACTTTGATCGACAACGGAAGCTCAGCCAATGTCCTATTCTACTCGACCTTGAAAAAGATGGACATGGGAAAAATCGACTTGGAGCTGGTGAGGACGCCTCTGGTAGGCTTTGGGGGATCCCAGATTCACCCCCTGGGGCAAATCAAACTGCCAACATCCCTCGGCAAAGAGCCCCACCGACGGACCTTGATGGTGAACTACCTGGTGGTGGACGCCCCCTTCGCCTATAATTTAATCCTGGGCAGACCGGCGCTTAATGCATTCCGAGCAGTGGTCTCGACTTACCACCTCATGATGAAGTTCCCCACCGAGACCGGGATCGGACAGGTGAGATGCGATGTAGTTGACGCATGGACCTGCTACTCAGTTTCACTTGGGATGAAGCCCGGGTCCTCGAAAAGGAAATCACCCGAGGCCAGCTCGGATAGCGACTCTGGATGGGTAGAACTGCCTCCGACGAAAACTAGGAAGCTCGAAGACAGCAGGATCGAGCCCACCGGAGAATCTAAGACTATCGAGTTGGAGCCTGGTAACCCCGAGAAAACGACCAAGATAGGGGCTCAACTCGATCAAGCCAAGGAAATGATGCTTGTTCACTTCTTGAGAGAGAACAAGGACGTGTTTGCATGGCAGCCCTCGGATTTCCCTGGGATAAGCCCCGAGGTCATTGTGCACCGTTTGAATGTTGATCCCACCTTCAAGCCTGTTAAACAGAAGAAGAGGGTCTTCGGGGCCAAAAGAAACAAGATTATCGAGGGAGAGGTGAATAAGTTGTTGAAGGCCGGCTATATCATGCCTATATACTTCCCGGAGTAGCTGTGCAACGTGGTAGTGGTCCCCAAAGGGCAAGGAAAGTGGAGGATGTGCAATGACTTCACGGACCTCAACAAGGCGTGCCCAAAGGACCCCTACCCACTCCCTCGGATCGATCAGCTTGTTGACTCGACGACAGGCTGTGAAATGATGAGTATGATGGATGCCTATCAAGGGTACTATCAGATCTCTATGGCCCCAAAAGACCAATCCAAGACTTCGTTTGTGGTAGAGATGGGGGTCTACTGTTTCCTGGTTATGCCATTTGGCCTCAAGAATGCGGGGGCAACCTATCAAAGGTTAGTGAATCTCATCTTTAAAAAGTTGATAGGACAGATTGTCGAAGTATACGTGGACGACATGATCGTTAAGAGTCCGGAGGAAAGGGACCATCTCGAACATCTCAAAGAGGTCTTCCAAGTACTAAGGGAATTTGATTTAAAACTCAACCCCTCGAAATGCACATTCGGAGTTCGAGGGGGGAAGTTTTTGGGTTATATGGTCAGCGAGAGGGGGATCGAGGCCAATCCAGAGAAAATCGAGGCTTTGCAAAAAATCGGATCCCCCAAATCAATCAAGGACGTCCAGAGACTCTGCGGCCGGATTGTATCGTTGAATAGATTCATATCTCGATCGGCGGACAGGAACCTCCTCTTCTTCAAAAAACTGAGGAAAGTTCCTAATTTTCAGTGGACCCCCGAATGCGAGCAAGCCCTGCGCGAGCTCAAGGAATATCTGGCCACCCCGCCTTTACTAGCAAAACTGAATCCCGGAGAAACGCTGTACGTGTATCTCGCTGTATCTCCGGAAGCGGTCAGCTCAGTAATTGTGGTAATAAGGGATCGAAAGCACTTACCGGTATATTATCTCAGCAAAGTGTTGCAAGGGCCAGAAAAAAACTACCTGGAGATAGAGAAATTTGCGTTGGCCCTCATCCACTCCGCAAGGAAGTTGAGGCAATACTTCCAGTCACATTCAATGGTAGTACTTACCGATCAACCTCTCCGGCAGGTCATCTCAAAGCCTAAAACGTCGGGCCGGCTTATCAAGTGGGCTATAGAGCTCGGGGAATTTGATGTATCATACCAACCCAGAACCGCCATCCAAGCCCAAGTGCTGGCTGATTTCCTCCTCGAAAGAGTGGGGTTGCCGGAAGAGAGTCCGCCTGTCACCGACCCTTGGCTCCTGCATGTAGATGGGTCGTCCACCACGCAAGGAGGGGGCGCTGGGATCATCCTACAGAGCCCAGATGGTGATGTGGTGGAATTCGCTATCAGACTCAATTTCCCTGTCACCAACAATGAAGCAGAATATGAGGCCCTCATAGATGGCCTCGAATTGGCAATTCGAGAAGGAGTCTCCCATATTCGAGCCTTCACCGACTCTCAACTAGTCTCCAATCAGATCGGGGGAATATACAAAGCCCGGGATGCCATGATGACAAAGTACCTCGAATATGTTTCCAAGATGAAGGAAAGTTTCAAATCTTTCACTTTGGAGAAAATCCCGAGGGAAGAAAATGAGCGTGCGGACGCTTTGTCTAAGTTTGCAAGTGCCCTGAAAGGCACGAGGGATCATGTAGTCAGGTTTCAAACTCTCGACACTTCAGTAATCCGCGAGGGGGGCACCTCGATCCTGCCTATCCAGCCCCTCGAACCCAGTTGGCAGGATGAAATCTGCGCTTTCTTGTCGGGAGAAAAGATATTTGACCGAAACCAATCGAGGAGGCTAAGAAGACAGTGTGCGAGATATGCCTTGGACAGTGAGGGAAGGTTATTTCGGAAATCTTTTCTGGGACCCCCGCTCAGATGTCTCCTCCCCTCGGAGGCCCGAGAAGTAATGCAGTCTATTCACGAGGGAAGTTGTGGGAATCATGCGGGAGGAAGGTCATTATCCAAAAAGATTATGAGAAGCGGCTTTTATTGGCCAACCATTCTAAGGGATGCATTTGATTACACTCGGAAGTGCCCTAAGTGCCAATTTTATGCCAACCTTCCTCACAAATCAGTGGCCGAGATGGTGAATGTGGAGATTTCATGGCCCTTCGATCAATGGGGGATCGATGTAGTTGGACCTTTCCCTATGGGAAAAGGCCAAAGAAAATTCGCCATAGTGGCCGTGGAATACTTCACTAAATGGGTCGAGGCGGAAGCCGTTCCTAAAATAACCGATGCCTCGATCCGGTCCTTCATATGGAAGAATATTATCTGTCGTTTCGGGGTCCCTCGAGTGCTGATATCAGATAATGGTACCCAGTTTCAAAGTCGAGCCACAACAGAATGGTGTCAGAGCCATGGCATCGAGCAACGGTTCACATCCGTGGGGAATCCCCAAGCCAATGGCCAAGTGGAGGTAACCAACCGCATCATTCTCCAAAACCTTAAAACTGTGTTGGGTGCTTTCAAGGGAGAATGGGCGGATGAGTTGCCGGGGGTATTGTGGGCTTATCGCACTACCCCTCGAACAGCAACGGCAGACTCCTCGTATGCCTTGGTGTATGGATCCGAGGCGGTCATTCCAGCGGAAATATTGTACGACACTGCCAGAGTTGCATACTTCGAGAAGTCCAGGAATGAGGAGAACCGAGCCTCGGAGCTAAATTTGCTCGAGTAGAGAAGAGGTGCTGCCTGGTCGAGGATGCAAAAATATCGAGCTTCGATGGCCCGAGCATATAATAAAGGAGTATGCCCCAAAAATTTCCAACTTGGCGACTTGGTCCTTAAAAAGGTTGAAGTATCCAAGCATGTGGGAAAACTAGACCCTAACTGGGAGGGACCTTACAAAGTCGTGAAGGTTTCAAAAAATAATGCGTACCGGCTCGAGGACATGGAGGGAAGGGAACTACCTCGACCATGGAATGCTTCGAATCTCAGAAAATTCTATGTATAAGATAAGTTTGCTCGATCCCTCCTCGATAGATGTTAGAAATTTGTGTCGAGGATGCTTTTCGACTCTCGAGGAAAATGTAAAGGAAAATGTAAAGATGTTTCAATACAAATCACTTTCCTCGACTATCTTTGAAGTGTTTTCGTACATTTATGATTAAGCCTCGATGAAGTATGGTTTGGCGCAATGATAAAACTCCCATGTCCCTCGATTCCACTTATGATTTAACCAATTTCATTTTACTTCATATAGAAGGGACAGCGCCTCTCGATTTCATCAAAGCATCATTTAATTATAAAAATAAAAAGTAACAGTAATATGAACTTGAAAGCTAATCCTTATATTTAACAGGGGAAGCCTCGAGTGGGCCATTTCATTAAGGAAGCCTGAGGGCAAAAAAAAGTTACAAGGACTTAAGCGGGTAAAAATAAAAAGGGGGGAAAGCGCACAAAATGGGGTGGGGGGATTATTGGGCCTAGTCGCTAAGTTCGACAGGCCTATCCTCTTGACCCTCGTCGCCCCCGTCACCGGCAAACGCCCCCGCTCCGTCCTCTCCATCTTCGTCCTCGGGGTCATTGGAAGTGCTAGGCTCGACCATCCGTTCCTTCCAGGTCTCGGGAGCCGGCGCGGAAGGCATTTGAACGTCCTCTTCCCCCGATGACTCGCCCTTTGCAGTCTCCGATGGGGGAATTTCGAGGCGGCGGAAGGCAAAGTTAAATTCGCTTCCTTGGAAGTCGAACTCTTTAGATTTCCCCATCGAGGGCGAAGCCTCATCCACCAGCGCCCCGCTGCGGTCAAAGGAGAGCCCAACCGACTCTCGATCAAAGTCCTCTCTTAATTCGCCGCGAGTTTGGAGCTGATCGAGGGCTAGTTCTATGGCCTCCGCAGAATCCTGGAAACCGAGGTACGTCCTGATGTAGTCGAACGCCTCACTCACGAAGAACCTCGAGAAGGCCCGCTTGACCCTCTTACGGCATCGTGCGGGGAATATCCACTCAGCCCTCTGCAGCCCCGCCTTAACGCCCTTGCTATAGTTATGGTGAGCCTTGGCCTCCGCCTCTGCAACCTTGTTGTTGACTACCTCGAGGCGCTCTTTGGCGAAGTCGCGAGCCATTTCGGCCCGTTCGCACAATTCCCGTGTTTCCTCCCAAGCTTTGGCCGTGCGCTTGACTTCGTCGTCTAGACCCGCACACCTCTTCTCGAGCTCCGCGATGGGAGTCTGGGCAGATTCGAGGAGCTGCTGACTCTCCTGCAACTGCCCTCGAAGAGTATCATTTGTCGAGGCCAGTTCCCCGGCAAGTACTTCGGTCTCTTCGAGGCGCTTCTCTACCTCAGTCGGCGCCTGTTTATTCTTTTTCTTCTCCTCTCGGAGGAGCTTCTTGTACTTTTTCTTCCCCCGCCGGAAGACGCTCACGCAACAGAGGAAATGGTGAGACAAGGGGACAACCACCTGCCCAGAAGGTCAACAAATAAGTGAAGAAGTCATTAGGGGGAAAAGAAAAATAATTTTAAGGCGTGAATCCTTACCCCAATTAAAGCATTGGCCAGATTGATCTCCAGATCAGCCATGGATCACTTCAACAGAGCCCGATGGTCATTAGGGAACTGAAGACCTCGAAGAAGAGCCAAGTTCATCTTCGTATCTGTCACGTTGGCCCCTATCCCAGTGATACGAAGATTAGAGTGGTAGTGCTCGAGGTGGACGGGATTACTGGGCCCCACGTCAACACATTTGAGGATCTCGTCCTTCTCGTCTGATTCCGGGGGCTCGGGGCTTGCCACCCTTTTACCTTTCCCCGTGGGGATTGGCTTCTGCTTCTTGGCCCCACGAGCAGCCTCTTCATCCGCCGCCCTCTTTCGAGAGCCCTCAGTGCCTCCTTCACGAATCGAGACACCCGGCAAGACCCTTCGAGGGGCGGCACCCCTAGGACTTGGCTGGGTTGAAGGCGCTGACTGTGCTGTCCCGGCGGGGGGGTTGGCAGAACTCACCCTAGATCGAGGCGGAGCATCAGTGGGGGCCCCAGTCGAAGTAGGCCTTTGCGGAGGCCTTGGCGGAGTTATTGCAGGAGCTGGCGCCCTAGCAGCTGGTGTCGGCACTGAAGAGAGAGCCTCAGTTTGAGGCGCCGTTTGTTCCATGGGCGCCGGGCCACCCTCATCGCCCCTTGGGGCCGTTGCCTCCTCGACCGGTGGTGCCTCCTCGGCTGGTGTAATCCCCTCGGCTGATCGAGGGATCTCAGCCTCTGTTTCTTCCGCCCCAACCTCTTGGCCGGAACCCTCTCCAGCCCCGGTGTCTTTTCTTGGCTTCCTCGCCTTCTGAGTGACGGGTCTGTGGAACGGCGTCACCCTAGGTCTTGGGGACTGGTTTTGGAACCTTTGACGATCGAGCCTCGCCAACAATGCTTTGCGTGCGTCCATCAGAATTTGTAAAGCTGTAAAAAAGAAACTATTATCCTGCTAGAACCTCGAGAAACAATACAAAATGCAGGAAAAACGAGGGGAAGAAGACTTAGGCCCTAAGGTGATTCTCGATAAAGGGTTGACACCGCGTACCGGGACGCTCGCCGGGGCCGGGGTCGCCAGTGGCGCTCGAGAGGCGGCACGCGCGAAGTATGTCCTCGGAGGTCAGATAAACCGCGCACATCCTCCCCATCTTCGCCAAGTCCTCTACTTTCCCCTCGTCAAAGCTTGGCTCCTCGTAGAACTGATTCCGATTAAGTATAGGAGGCTGACGCCAAGTCGAGGGCATCCCCAACTGCCCTCGATCCTCCACAAAGACGAACTTCCTCTTCCATCCCGATCCATGGGAGGATTTGAAGCCGTCCAACACCTTCGAGGAGCCAGAACGGGCTGATAAATACAGGAATTCGGGCCCATCATCTGCTGATTCGCCAGGGCCCGATCGAACCGACTTGTTCGATCTGAAGAACTCCAAAAAATTGGCCGGGCTCGCCTCTTTCTTCAAACACTTCATGATCACCACGAAGGCAATGATGATCATGATGGAATTCGGCACCAATTGACAAGGGCAAACCCCGGTAAACTCCAGTAATCGCCGGACTTCGGGAGGAAAAGGAAGGCGCAATCCCGCCTCGAAGTGATGAAGATTGAGGGCCACACATTCTTCCCTTGGCTCTACTATATTCTCCGTTGGGCCCGGCATATGAATAGGGAACTGGACCCCATATTCCTCCCTGATCTTCTCAACCTCTGCCACTGTGATTTTGCTGGTCATATCCCGGGGGACGGAGGCTGTCTGAAACCTGCCCATTCCGGCACCTCGTGTTTTTGGGCTCTTTGTCGGGGACCCACTTGGTCCTGCGTTCCCCCTAGCGGGCCCCGATGTCTTCCTCCTAGGCGGGAGCGAACTTCCTCTGGCTCATTACCCGGCGCCTCTCCTCTCGTGCCGCTCTCTGACGGCGCCCCGGCGAGCGTGGCTCCTGTGTCCTCGCTGGCGCGACCCGCCCCGGTGCCTGAAACCGACTGGGAGGGGAGGCGAACCTCCCTCTCCGCCGCCAAGTCCTCAGGTGTGGGGTCAGAGTCGTCCAGTATCTTTCTCTTGGGTCCCATGGCGGCTAGGGTTTTTTACGAAAAGAAGGAGAAATTTGAGAAGGAAAAGGGGATTCACCTGAAACGGCAACGAAAACCTGGAAATGTCGTGAATGTGGCGGAAATCCTTAAGCCAGTCGTCTGAATAAGTATAGCAGGCGGGAGAAAAATCGGATAGTGGTGAAACCTGCAACTATTTATAGGTTATACGGGAAATCACCCACCATTATGGCACCTCGGGCACGATGACCCAGAAAAGCCTGCAATAATGGCGACAGGGCACGCCCTTTCGCGTGAAAACCCTTCGGCCGCCCAAAATTAATGGTTGGGGACATGACACGTCCCCCCAACTAGGCGCGTGGGCTGAAAGGCTGAAAAGGTGCGGCTCCTCATGCCCTAATGGCGCTTCAAATTCAAAAAATGAAAGGACGTCTGACATCTTGCTCATAAATGCACTCTTGAAGGTTGACGTCCTCGTCACACTCAAGAGTGGGGGGGCTAATGATGAGTCAAGTGCCATTTCACCATGCCACGTCATCACAATCTCCCAAGAGTCACAAATCCGCTAAGTATGAAATGGCCGCCCTCGAAATTGTCAAGGCCCTCGAAAGGGCAATCTCATGCCAGCCTCGTTCCCTTAAGAAAACCCACAGCGCAACAGTTTAGCAAGGGTGCCCTCGAATGGAGAGATTGTCCTCGATGGCGCTCCCATCGAGGGCCAAATCCCAGACTTAACCGTTGCAAAGATGGGAATTATGACAGGACGGGTACAGCTGGAGACTGCTGACAGGCGCAATCCGATGCCACCTACTGCATCACGTTGGCACATGGGTCCATCCCATCAGATGTGGGCGCATTAAATGCCAAGTCATAAATACAATCCTTGGTCATAAATGCCCAAGATATCCCTTTAATGTCGGGTATGACCCCTCATTAATGATGAGTGAGGGGAGCCGCCAAAAGATTGGAAAAAGGGGGACAAAAGGCACTTATTATAACAGCTACAGGGCTGAGGGTGACCGGATCCCACCAACCAAGTCACATCAGGCTCCTCACTCTCATATAAAAGCTCCATACGGCTCTCCACTCAAGGGTAAGAAATATTCTTTGTCCTACAAGCCAAGATAATATCACTACTGTTCACCTTCTTCTTCTTGAACCCGCCACTGACTTGAGCGTCGGAGAGCCTACGCCGGGGCAAAACCAGCTAGTCTCACGTGCGTTCCTCCCTCTTTAGCAGGTGGGCCACCAGCAAACACTATTACGGAAGTGCGCAGTATTCGGACACGTGTACCAACCAAATCCGGACCGCATCATTATACTTTTTATAAAAATCGAAACTTTCTTTTCCTTTTACAATAGATAGTTCATAGATCATACAAAAAAGAATTGTGATACAATCACTAATATAAACTTCCATCTTTTCATACTTGTATCAATATGTAAATATTATTTTTTCACTAATCATAGATATATATATGAATAAGTATATATATATATATATTGTCATATTATCGCTAAAATAATATAATATAGTTATATAAATAGTGTCGTATCAAAAACGTGTCATGTTACAAGATTTTTGAAAATTCCATAACGTTATGTTCGTATCACATTGTATATGCATCTGAGCAACATAACTAGTCCTTGATTTTTGTTCCGTAATTGTTCGTCTCTTATACACTAAGCAAATTAAGTAAAAGAAAGAGAAAAAAAAATGGATAAGGAAGTTGTGATGTATACCTAAAGCAAGGCCCGGGGAGCAAGCATCAAGAAAATTCATACATGTACCATATATTTGGGCTCTACTCATAAACCTAATAATTTAAATTTATCAATATATTATATTTATTTTATAAAAAAATATATATAATATGTGGTTGAATTTGAATCGCCGAATACATGCGCCTGATCTATAAAAAAATTTCCTGCAAACATGGGATGGCGACTACGCTATGAAATTGATACATGCCTCAAAATTGGATAAGGAGAAGAGGTTGAAGGACAAGTGGGAAGTGACCATGTGGCAGATAATCTTTGCCAATGTAGGAAAATTCTTTTCGAATTTAATTTGATCGCACCCAATCAATTATGTAATAAATATTAATATATTTGTTATATGATTAGTTATTTTTTTTTAATTATACATCAATTATATAATAAGTATAAAATATACACTACAAAATTAGTTCTGATATAGTCGAATCCAATACGAATAAAAATTTCTTGCCAATTTAAGTGTAGCATCCCTCGTAATTGCATAATAAAATATATGATTGATTGTATATTTGAATTAAAGATACATAAATTATTAGTTATCCTTTTTA
This sequence comes from Petrea volubilis, assembly GCA_026212405.1. NCBI lineage: Eukaryota > Viridiplantae > Streptophyta > Magnoliopsida > Lamiales > Verbenaceae > Petrea > Petrea volubilis. The sequence goes on from CM047879.1 coordinate 13,441,673, forward strand.
ATATTTATCATCATTTATATTTGTTGAGTGTTTTGCTTCTTTTTTTTGGAAAATTTTTATCCAGACCTGGCTTGACCGCATCCAATCAATCACATAACGAGTATTAACACATTTTTTATGTGATTGATCATTTTCCCTAAACTGTACACCAATTACATGATAAGTGTAAAATACTCGTTATATAATTAATTTTGATGTGGTCAAATTCGGTGCAGGTAAGAAATTTTCCTTTTTTTTCAACCATTTTGGTGCGCATGTTTATCAAAACCAAAGAAAAATAATGATTAAATAAGTCTCCGACGTGGACTGGACTAGAGATGGAAATCAAAATTAATTGCTATTCGTTCATCAACAATAAAAATTAATTGGTTGGCAACATTGCAAGAAAATATATTATGGCTACGTACAGTTGCCGACATTCCATTTCTATTTCTCTTTCTACTTATATTCAAACTAAAATTTTATTCTATTATCTTAAAACAAAAACAAATCAAATTAGGGGAAGAAAAAACAAAAAATACATTTTTGATTACACACACAAAATTTCACAATTAAATGTGATAAAATTCTCAAATTGAATAAATGGATACGTTGCCAATGGAATGAGAAACAAGTGTATGAAAAAAAATTGAGAAAAAATGGCGGCCATGCGCAGAAACTTCAGCTATTTTTCCTTTATAAATAAATAATTTACACAAGTCATGGAGTTCAAATAATTAGAATAGTTCTTTAAATATTCAAAATTCATAAGTATTACAATACTAGCCTATTGAATTTAATTTATAATTAACTTACTTAAGTTATTAATATTTTTCAAAAATTAGAACATTTCAAAATCAATTTTATAGTTAATAAAAATATTTTACTTTAGATTCAAAGTGCTAAATACTAAAAGTTTGATAAAAATATATAAGAAACCTAGCACGAGGGCAATTTTGTTCAAATATTTCACTAACGGGGTAGAGTAAATGTCACATTTTATAATTTACGGGATAAATTATATATATATATATATATATGAAGGGTGCAAAGTGTATTTAACCCTAATTATAAAAACCAAAAAGAAAGTATTAATGGCATAATTATACTCAAATAAAAATAACTAAAAAATAATAAAAATACCAAATTCTTGAGAGATGATTTTGCACTTTGTCTTCAACGTTCATTGAAAAATTCAAGCAGAATGGGAAGCTTGTTAATTAATGAAGTGTGGAGGAGAGAACCCTATAATTATAAAAAAATCTGAGGGAAAAATTAATGATTTAGATACTTAAGAGGGATTATCAGTGTAATTAACCCTTTAGGTAATATACACTACACGTATTTTATCGAAATGCAATACAAGTGATATCTAAGCAGCTTTCTCTGTATATTATAGCAAATCACGTGATTCAGGTGTATGCTTATTTTTTTTTTTTTTTTTAAAAAAAAGCATCATTATGGGTAAAACAAAATGATTAAATTTTAGCCCTAATTACGAGAAATGTCATTTTCACAACAATGCAATGATGTACCAACTATCAATTGGTCTAACGGGATGAGGCGTTAAATTCCTTGAACAACGTACAGAGTTTGAATCCTGATGTTGTGAATGGAGCAATTAACCTGGGAGAATCGCGCCCATAATGGGCCTCTACAGTACCCGATCCGAATTGATCGGTCAATAAATCGAAACCAAATAGCTTATACCAAAAAAAAAATAATAATAATAATGCAATGATGTGACTTGCATTGACAGTTTTCATCCTTAGTCCAGTTTAATTCTACAAGAATACTGTACTAAGATATATGACTATATTTACACGATTTATATAGTAGAATGAGTTTAAAAGTAATTATTGTGGTACCGTTTTTAAATGTAACGTTTCAAGATTAATTATATTTAACAAGGTAATATTCATGTTTAGGGCTTAATTTAAAAAGAATCCACTTTACTAGACAATTGGAATAGATTACTATTTTTATACATTTGATCTAGAATCATTATATCTGATTTGAAATATTTATATTTAACGTATATCTATAAAAAAAATAGAAAATAAAATATAATTTGCGAGGATTTCAAATGTTTTGTAATAGTGATTGTCACTTGTGTTAAAGAGTTGTCATCGTTATTTATCAGTGCCATGTGAGTGGGACAGCAGATATTGGCATAAATCACAACTTGTTCTTTTGTCGTAATATATGTATTATTAAATGTCGACAACGGCAACTTAAATGTTCTGTATTTTGTCACAATAATTGATAGTGACAACAATTATTTCATGTCATTACTCTAATTTTATATGTGGAGGCCATCGTTATGGCAAAACAACATTTATTGTCAACTAATAATTACTATTAATGAAAAAAATTTGTTCACAATTTTCACTTGTGCAATTCTTCCATGTCATGAAATATAATATAACTAGAACAAGAACAAGAACCATACAATTAATCAAGATGAAAACATGAATAACAGCTTCATATACACATAGTACCATCTTCTTTCAGAATAACTTTGTTTTCCCCTTATTTCTTGGCATGCCATAAGAACAGGGGAGAAAGCAAAAGATCATGCTAGGCATTAAGAAAATAAACAATAATAGTGATAGCAATTACCATTATAACATTAGTTCGGATGAATCAGATTTGGATAGCTAGTTTTTAGGCCTCGAACATTAAAACGGATCACAATTATCATTTTAGTATTGGTTCGACCGAATCAGGTTTGTACTTGAATCCTCCCTTCAATGGATAGCTCGTTTTTAGGTCTCGAAACATTAAACTGGATCCCTCGAACGTGCTCTCCAAGATCTTTTTGACGCGTTCAGCCATCGCAGGAGTCAGATAATTGGACCAATCTCCAACTTCTCCTTTCCTAAAGTAAGAACTGTTTTTCACCTTACCATGATTCCCAATCTTGTTCGCTTCCAAATTACTCAAACTTTCAAAGCTGCATAGCCTAGAGATTTCTTCTATCATCCCTTGCGCTTCTTCCTCCAACGAAAAAGGGCACCGAATAAATTCAGCTATCTTCTTTACATGAAACGAGACATCCTCCTTCAGATCCTCGTACTTTAAAAACAACACTTTCCGAGGATCTTTCAGATGGGCATTCCAGTATCCGAGCATATGGTCCCAAAAGGGCCCGAACGGATGAATCCCCCGGCAAAACATGTCGAAGGCCTCGTTTAATTCGAGCGGCACCGCGTCTTTTTCAATCTTGTTCTCAAGCAAGAAGTGCCTGTGTGAGATGAACTGATCCAAAGGGTTCCTGCAGATGTAGATGATCCTGCATTCGGATTCAAGAATCGGATCGGGAAGGACTTCGAAAGGCACGTGGGTTGAGAAAATTCTTGGACTCGGAATGCGTTCGAGATCGGGATTTTCTTGGTAGAAATAAAGATCAAACTCGAAAAACGGCACGAGTTCGTGAGGACTTGAAGTGAGCAAAGGGCTTTGATCGATGGGGTAAGCATGGCGATTGGATATGGAAAACGCGAGAGCTTTCAACCAGGTGGTGCCCGATTTAGGCATGGTTGATAGTATTATGTCGGTGTATTTTGCTCTGAAGTGCTTTTGAGTGGATAATATTGGCCGGAGTATCCTCGCTGGGCACCAATATCGGCCGTGTTTAACGAGCCGACGGCCATCCCAGTTAGTCTGCTGTTCGAGTTTTTGGAGCTCATCATCATCGATTTGAGCAGAAGATCCATTTTGGTCTTCTTTTTTCTCCATGAAAGATCACAAGTTTCGTAATGTATTTTTCAAGAAACAGTTGGCACCTGCTTATATTGTCGGGGCTTTGTTTGATATGATTTTCTAGTGACTTGAACAAAATAATAATTTATAGAACAAAATTAATTGTCTAGGCCTTTTGTCTAACAGACATGTACTCCGTTTTAGAGACATATAAAATATAATGGCTAGAGTTCAAATCTTAATTAGTGTACGTGCGTGGGTTATTATTTCACATAAGGTATATTGCGTTACGTACTCAAACTTTTGGAGTGTTTTGCTCTCTGTCACCTAACCTTTATAAATGTGCACTTTGCCACTCAACATTTATCATTTGTGCATAGATAATACTTTTTACACTATTCTCATGAAATATTCCTCAATATTTCTCAAAATATACCCGAATATCACAAAAATTTTATCAAAACAGTGAAAAAGTATCATCGACGCACCAATGATAAAAATTGAGTATCAAAATGTACATTTATAAAGATTAGGTATTAACGCACAAAATATCCCAAAAATTGGGATGCTTAATATATTATACTCTAAAAAAAATAAGTCAATTTGTATCTCAAGAAATATGAACTTTTTGGCAAATACATACATTCTAGCTTATCATACAACAAAAAGGAATCTTTTTTAACACTTAGATCTGGGCGACGCACGCACTGAATTTGGCCAATAGGTTAGTGTGATCATACCCTGCCATTGAAAAAAAAAGCAATATTAATGACACAGTAGTTGGACTGGAAGAATCATCCTCAAAATTGGCCTCTATAGTATTTGATCTAGATTAATTGATCAGCAGATAGGAACCAAATGGCTAAAACCCAAAAAAAAATATATTGTAATATAAAAGTTGTTATCAATAATTGTATTAAGTGACGATACATTTTATCTTGTTATTAATTAAATTTTTTTGGTGACAACTTTTTATATATTAAGTGACGATACATTTTATCTTGTCACAATACATTTAATGTTGTCACAATATTACTCAATGATGACAAATTTAATGTTTTTGTTGTCACCATTGCCAATTAATGACATACATATAGCGACAATTCGGTGACAAAAAAAATGTTGTCATTAGAATTTTATAATAAGATTTCATTATCACTAAGTCATCACCATATGTATGTCACTAATTACCAATTTTGCATTATGTTGTCGTAATTGACATTGTACAAATTATGTTTCATGACAATATAACTTTGTTGTTAATTACTGAATGTATATGATTAGTGACAATTTTTTTCATTATTACTTGTTATATTGTCGCTAATTTACTCATTTTTTTATAGGGCACATGGATTATGAAAAAGAAAAAAGTTGAAATAGTTTGTAAGTTGATATAATGTACTCTTTCAATAATTTGAATTTGAATACATCATCTTTTTGGCAAAACAAGAATAAAAGCGAACTAGTCCGGTGCGTGACATAATTGTATTAAAGTTGGCCCGAGGGCACTATCTATGTGAAGGCTAGGTATGATGTGTGCCTAGAGTTAGGTATGAGCACAATAAGAATGTACACGCACACACTCACCCAAAGACCAAAGGAAAAAAAGAGAAAATAAGAGAATTTAAATTTAAGACCTCAATAGTATTAGGTCACACCTCACCACTAGGATACAAGCTCAATGACCAAATTTTAGGATATTAAGTGAATGCCCGCAAGAAAATTACATTAAATTCAATATACTATATGTACACATTATAAGTGATTCTTCCTAATTTGGGCATGGTTGACAATGTAATGTTGGTGTTTTTTGCTTTGAAGTGCTTTTGAGTTGATAATATTGGTCGGATATTCTTTGTTAGAGACCAAAATCCGTCGTGATTTTCTAAACCTAAAGGGGTCCGTGTAAAATTATGCCAAACCTCAAGGGTGGAGGCTGTAATTACCCCAATCCATAAATAAAAAGCATACTATTTGTTTTTTTATTTTTATTTTTTTGGTGAAAGAAAGCATACTCTTTCTTATTGGTAAAGAGATACCACAAAAATGCTAATTATTGTTACTCAGAAACTTGTAAATTGAATAATCTGCACAAAAAGCTCTTTCTAACCCCCCCCCCCCCCCCCAACCACCACCACGAGAAAAAAACCCACATTTAAAAGTCTAAAGAACAGAAGCTATGAAAAGAAGGCAAACCTTTCAAAATTTTGCCCAAGATTATTGAGGCTCAAACAAAATTTTACATACATTTACAGATTGAAACCTCAGAGAGAAGTTATGAAGACTTTGCAGCCGATTTTGATTCACTCTCTGCTCGCTTCGACTCGGGGTGCATGGCCCCAGAAGCAGTGGATGATTTCTCACCGAAACGTGAAGGAGCTGATTTTGATTCGCTCTCTGCTCGCTTCGACTCGGTGTGCACAGCCTGAGAAGCAGCGGATGATTCCTCACCGGGATGTGAAGGAGCTGATTTTGATTCGCTTTCTGCTCGCTTCGACTCAGGGTGTACGGCCTGAGAAGCAGCGGATGATTTCTCATCGGGACGTGAAGGACCTGATTTTGAATCGCTTTCTGCTCGCTTTGACTCGGGGTGTATGGCCTGAGAACTAGTGGAAGATTTCTCATCCGAATGTGGAGGAGCTGATTGGCTAGGTTTCTTGAATTGCACCAATATCATGGTCATGTTATCGCAGCCCTCGCCTCCAGCCGTAGAGGGTGCCAGACACCGGTCGAGCACTGTTTCACACACCAACGAGAGCTTACTCTCCTGCGTGAGAAAATAAAAATACGCTTATGCGTAGCTACACAATTCGACCTTTTGGTTTTAGAATTACATATACCTCCCTTGTAATTCAACGCCACCTTAAAGAGTCACATACCTTACGTCCATCACTACACATAATTAAACAACGAGCCTGTTTGGATGGGTTTGTTTTAAAAGAGAAGCACTTAGTTTTTGAAAAAAGACACTCCAGTGAAAAACTTTTGTATTTGGATGGGCATTTAAAAAAAAAAAACAGAAGCCACAAAAGTGGTTTTTATAAAAGCTATCCAGAATAGTTTCAAATAGAAGCACCTTCTAAAGTGTTTTTAATTACTGCATCTTAACACCAAATTACTTGGCTTAAAAAGAAAAAAAACTCTACTGCAAAAAAACACGGCTCGATAAGTACTTTTTTTTAAGTCCATCCAAACGGGCTCAATAGCATTGTTCAAATTGTAAGCAATTTTTCAAATTGATTTTGCATACACCGAGGGTGCCATCTATGTTTCTTGATAATTTTAGTTAGTTTTGATCAAATTTCAACAGTCACAGTGGGTCTCCGTAATTTTAAAACGAATAAAGGAATATTAATTACACGTAATCATAGAGTGAGGAACAGGACATAAATGCTTTTTTTCTGAGATCAAATGAAAGAAGTGTGGCATTTAAGGACTCACAGTTTTCAACTGCTCGCGTATAAAATCTACTAAGTGTTGGCTCGACATGCAATCCCTGAGAAGCAGACAACAGAGGGAGCGGATTAATCAGACATATGACCGTGAGAAGTGTCTTTGAGAAAGACATATTACTAAACAACGGCAGCTAGCATTGATAGGAAAGTGTGAACATAATACAGAACAACATGAAAATACCACACTAATCTAATATGTTCGCTTGTTTTGACATTTATATTGACTAAGATTGAAAAAAAAAATCATTTAATTTTTTTACTGAGATCATCCATTTTCCGTTCAAAATCCTACGGTATATAAACTTTGTAAACTTAGAGGGGAGGTTTTGGTAATTTTAGCAGAACGAGAGGTGCAGCCTGTAATTTTACCGATTCCCATGGGAGGTCCCCATAGTTAACCCAAAAATAATAGTCTTTACCATTTGAAGACGGATATGGAATACAATTCCTAAACAAGCTTCATAGCCTTAAAGAAAGAAGAGAGAGAGAGAGAGAGAGATTCATATCACATACCAAATGCCATCACAGGCAATCACGATAAACTCATCATCATCGCAAAGTTCAACCTGATTTAGAAATTAGATAAATCAGAAGTGTCGCAACATACAATAAGCAAGTACAGTTCCTATATTTTTTGTCATGCTATGCTAGATGCCAAAACAGAGTAAACTCGGGCCTTATGAAAGAAAAATCCTCAACTATTTTAATGCTGCCCATAACAATCGAGCCTATTGAAATAAAGGAAGCTCCAAAATGAGTCCCTTAAGAGGAGAAAATAAAGAATATACATACAGTATTAATATCTGGATTGGCAGTAACAGCTTGCTTTTCAGAAGGTAAACACTTGTTCTGTTTGAATTCCACATCACCTGCAATGCACTAAACGATGTGAGTCTAAGAAGCCACAAAAACTAATTGAAATATGAAAAAAAATAGTGCACAAGAAAAACGGAGAAAACCTATAGCTCTTGCAAGATTTAAACTGCCATTGACACGACCCGCATGGATAAATCCACCCGCCTTTAAAATTCTGTCCCTTTCAACCTCGAGCTCAGGTTTATGGTCTCTCGAAAGGTTGTATGCCTGAAATATATAAAGTGCATATCCATTTTTATCAAAGCATTTGAACAAAAAACAAAGTCTAAGTTACATAAAAGATTTATATATGGATAAGGGATAATGACACCCACGCCCCTGAGGGATAGCTGTAAAAGGGTAATTGACGGCGGGGGTAGTTTATGTATTATGCAAACGTCAATGTATCTAAGTGTATTTACACCAAACCTCAGAGGGTGTTGGTGTAATTATCACATTAGGATAATGTTTAATTGTACCTGACCATTCCTAGAAATCACACAACGAGAATCACCGGCATTTCCGATAACGAGTTGGTTATCCCTAATAACAGCAACACAGGCAGTACTACCGGAATTCGGGCCCAGGAAATCCGAGTGTGGTCCCTGTACCATAAGCAAACATTTAAATTAAAAATAAGAACAACAATAGGTGTAAGTAAATCAAATTAAATACCTCCTCAAATGCCCAATCGTCGACTTGGTCAATTTTTTCTCCAGTTTTTGGATTCCGTATCAAACCATCTATCATGCCACCGAATTTGCTCTTTTTTTCTCCCAGAACTGCCAACTCCCTCCAGCCTCTTTGTCCTCGCATCATCTCATCCATCCTGCATCAATAAGGGGAAATTAAATAAATAATAGAGATAATAAGGAAGAACATAAAGAGGTTATTTAGACAATCAGATTTTCGCAAACGACCTGAAGAAAGCTTTTTGAACAGAAGTTCCTATGTCACCAGCTGAATATGCTTCACAACGAAGCACTTCCTGATGGAGGTACTTAGCACAGAATTTGGCGACAACTTTACCTGCAATATCAAAAGAACAATAACTGAATAAACAACTAAGTTCAAGTTATTAGTATCTTAACCAAAGAAATAAACATGCAGATAACTGTTACTTCGCTTCATTTTTTCTTTTGGCTCACCAGTAAAATACCTGCAGTGGAATCAAATGAACATACCTCCATGACCGTCATAAACACCAAAGAATGAAGTGGAATCATCCAAATTGGGAAGTGCCGCATGCTAAAAGGAAGAATAACAAGATAATATTTAGCTAGAACTAGCTTGATTTTAGGTAAAGAAGCATTCACCATAGTATAGCAGTAACATCCTAACACTGATATTAAAGCCCATAAAGTAATCCCATCATCATCTTAAATAAAACTTCTCAAAAGGCAACATTCTAATTTTACCCCTTCCTCGCTCCACTTTTCTTCCCTTTACCACCTATTAACAGGGGCGGAGGACACACTCTCCTATCTAAACCCAATGAGTTTCTCAACAGAGAAAAAGATGTGCCAAAATTTGACTTCAAAACACAATTTAACTTGCACGCATATCACGCTAGCCTATCTAAACCCACCTACCAACCTCCTAGCCGAAAGATCTATCAACACATTGTTGTACCAACATAAAGCAAACAACAGGGACAGAGCACATGGAAGGATGGAGTGGCTAACATCCCACCCCTCCACCCCCACCCCCCCTCACGTATAGAGGGAACCAATTTGTACATATGCATTTATCAAAATCAAATATTCTGCCCTCTTAAAATGACAAATTTAGGTGTGATATATTTAAAAACTTTCTTTTGCCTCCCCACAATTGAATTTGTGGCTCCGCCCCTGGCAAACAACGGGAACGTAGTGAATTATAATGGGATGGGATTGAGACCACTTACAGCATCTTCCATAGTAGCACGCCATCCTTGCATGCTAGACAGTCCATACCTAAGCCTATTGGTCTCACCATCTTCAGAAAGCTTATCTGTTTTAGGACTACTGAGGTATATACCCATCCCTAAATGACATCAACAAGTGATTAATGTCACAAAAACCATATACAAGACAGAATTTCAAATACAAAATTGGTAAATTCAGAGAAGATGAACTCCAAAAGGCCAGCAATATGTTCCATTTTTGTTATTTTTTGATGATTAGCAATATGTTCTATTGATTAACTCTTAAAATACTAAAAAACAAGTCAATATGCATACAGAAACTACACATTTACGTATTATTATTCTTTTTTCTTTCGTATTATTATTCTTTTTTTCTTTCTTTTTTTTTCTGACATGCAAAAGCACACAACTAACTTTCCAAGAAAACTCACCACATGCATATTGAGCTAGTCATTCATAAGACACAATATCAACAAAAAAAAAATCAAAATAAAAACAGACCAACTACAAGAACCAGTCAAGCATTGACACAAAACAAAATAAAATGTAAAATCAAAACCAAACATCAACAGGGGTAAAATTACGAAGAAATCATCAAGATCACGATCAAAACAGAGAATTAATCAACAAAAAAAAATCAATTAACAATAATTTCTCATCTGCTACAATACAATGCAAGAATTTTCAAGAATGTGCAAAACATCTAAAAGGGTTTAAGCAGATGCTCATCTCCACGCCCATTTAAGCAACCCAACAAATTTAAGAATCTTGATTCACAAAAGGGATCACAATTGGCCAAAAATCTTGAATAACATGGAAATCAAGAAAAACCCATCAAACGATTCCAGGGCCCGGATGAGGGACGATAAGGGGATTGGAGATAGAGATTAAATCGATATCGAAATATATAACTTTGTCTGTAAAGGTTGCAACTTTTTTGAATGACTCTGAATCTTGTGTGCTCTTACTTGTTAGATATGATGAAATCATCAACACCTCTTTAATGGGTTCTTGAAAAAGATTATACCGAGTTCTTGAAATCTTCTATTTCTTTTAACATGTATCATGTATGTATATGCAAAAGGCAATCAGAATTTTTAGGTTGATGAAAAGTTTGAATTCATTGCAGAAATGTATGGATTCATATGAGGAAATTACTTTTTTAACTACCCAAATAAAATAAATAAATGCTTCTTTTTTTTCTTTTTTTTTTTTTTAGGAAACGCATTTTCTGTTTATAAAAAACAATATATATTGAAACTTTGAATTATATTAAATTATTTTATTGTCTTACATTTTATATATTATTCAGTTGGTATTATATAAAATAAGTTTATTATCTCTAAAATGTAGTAATATACCTTATTTCCCACACACACACACACACACACACACACACACACACACACACACATATATATATTATATAAAAGGACAATCCCCTTAAATAATTATTTTGGTCTATCTTGATTGTTACTTTTTTTTATTTACTTTCTCTCTTATTCTCTCCATCATACACTCTGTTCTTTAACTTTTTCAATCTCTTTCGTCTCTTCCATATATTGTCTCCCATATAATTTTTTAACTCTCTAATATAATTAGCTTCTCATAATGATAAAAGGCGCAACAAATATGTATCTAATATCTATAATTCCGAAACTAATTAATCGTACTTTGTAGTTTAGATGAATGAATACTACCTAAAATACTATTTAAAAGTACAAAAATAATTAATCCATACGTTGGCCAAAAACAAAGCACTAAAATAACATGACACGATATAAAACTTGTCTTGTATATAACCACATATATTTTTGCCTTTAGGATGCCCAAAAGAAATTATTTTCATAAAGCAAACTTTTTATAGACTATTAAAGGATTGTTTCCCGGGGAGTTTTGCTATAGAGCTATATATATATATATATATATATAGATATATATATATATAATGCTTCAATGTGAGATCTTAATATTGGGCACAAATTTGAAAAAAGGGATAATTATATTGTACTATACTAAGGTTTGCTCAGACTATAAATTAAATTCTTAATTTTTGGAAATTATTTAGATAATTTTGAGGTATGCGAATGTTTTGCACATATTAACTCTTCGTATACTACCTCTAGGATTTTTAACAGAAACTGTTACATTTAAATTTGTTCTTACTAATTTAGCATTTTGGTTAAAGTTTGATCAAAATTTACGAAAGAAAAAATGCATAGCATTAGTTTAGGATGTGCATCCATATTTGGTGGCTAAAAGCAAAGATCATATATTGAATGGGTGGTGAAATTGAATACTTTTTGGTCAAATTTGGTCAATATTTTACAAAAAAGATGAAATAGAAAGAGCATGTTTAAATTAACGATTTTTGTTAAAAATTCTAACAGGAATAGATGAACGGTTAATTATGTATAAAACATTCGCATACCTCAGCATTATCTAAGTAATTTTCAAAAATCGAGGGTTTAATTTATAATTTGAACAAATATTCTCAAAGTAGTTTAGTGTAATTATTCCTTTAAAAAATAGAACTAACTAACTAACAAGATTAACTAATTAACTAACAAACTATCAAGCTAAGGAACCCTAAAACTTTAGCTAATTAGTTGGAAAAGATATTAGAAATATCAGATTGTAGATGCGATTCGTGGGAGGGATGAAGGCAGGCAATTGCAATATTTCAGCTAAAAACAATAAATGCAAATACGTGTGTATGAGCATGTCTATGTATACATATTATATGTAATATATTAATATGTATACATATACATAAAATGATAAAATATACATATAATACATATGTCAAACATATACCAAAATCAAAAACTCATTCAACCAAATTTCAATCCAAAAAACCCAATCATTAATTTAGCTTTATTTTCAGACGAAATTACCCTCGAAATTCCAACATTATTTTTCTTATATTCGGCTATAAACCAAATTTATTTACCTATACATTATCTTTTTGTAGTAGAATAAATCTATGAAAAATTAGTTTCTTTTATCACTAAAAAATAAATGAGCATTTTTCGGCAAACAAATTCTAACGGAATTATTCTACTGCATTCCTACTAGAAACATTGGCACAAATGCATGCACTTGCGCCAATGTTTCTGGTGGAATATGTCCGACGGAATTTCATTAGAGAATCTATCGAGAGTTCTAAATTCCGCCGGAATTTCATCGTAGAATCTATTGAAAGTTCTTGCCTCAACAACTATAACTTTTCAACTATCATAAATAGCCTCATTGTATTTGTCATTTATATTCATTCCATCCGAATTCATTTTTACATTCTCGACATCTCACTTCCAAAATTTTCAAAGCATTCTTAAACATCCAAGTTACTTCAAAAACATTTTCTAAGTTCATTATTTCTTAAAATTTGGAGTGCTCCTATTTCGATAAGTAGGTCGTTGTAGACGATTGTCAATAACCGTGCGTATTGGTGCAGGATAATTTCGTTTTAAAAATAAAAAGCTCAACTATTGTCTCGATCTAATTTCATGGTCTAATCACGTCTCTTATAAGTACTATTTTCATACATAAATAAATATACATTCAATTGCATCGTGAGTTATTCAGTGAATACACAATTATATAATAAGGTAGACGCTTATTATTTATTCACAAATTATTTTATTCTTTTGACTAGTCAAAGATAAATTGAGATAAGGTATATTCTATTTTATTTATATGCCCTTTTAATCTTTGACTAATTTAGAATAAATTACTAGATTTTCCTAACATAAATTAAACAAGTGTGGCACAAAAAGAAATAAAAAAAAAAGAAAAGAAAAAAGGAGGGTGGGGTGGGAAATAAAAATAAAAAAGAACGAGAGGTGCAATTAGTAGGCAACGTGGAACATTTATTCTTTCACGTCTAAAAATTAATCCACGTACACACAGACTTCGTTCGCATATCCATTTTCGGTTCGGTTTCCCCAGCTCCCACATCAACTGTGTATAATTTTCACACTGTGTGCAGCACTCCAACAATGGCTTCCGTGGCTTTCTCATCAGTTTTCGCAGCACCTCTGCACAGTTTAGCGTCGGCAAAATTTCAGCAGCTAAACTCCAATTGTATGGCGTTTCTTGATTTATCCCATAGAACGAGCCTTGGTTCTTCGAAATCGGCGTTTTTGCGAGATGGGTTCCCGATTTTATCCCCAAATGTATCTGGGTTTTCCCTAAAGTCGCGATCTTTTGCGACGGTTTACGCCAGAGCTGCCACCGAGAAGAGTATTCACGATTTTACTGTGAAGGTAAACCCTTATTCTCCACATTTATATACACACATATTCCGTATTTCTTGCAATTATAGTTGTTTTTTATTATTATTGTTTGATGATAATTGAATTCCAGAGGATATAGGTAGAGTGTTACAAATTGAGTCGAGTCAAACGAAGTAATGCTCTAGTTTAATTTGAATTTTGAATTTCTGATCGATATTGAAATCTTATTTTGAGTTTGGTTTGATTATTATATGAATGAGCTCATACGAGCTTTATCGAGCCAAGTTCGAGTAATATTTTTTCCCATATATATTATCGAATTTTAATTAATCGGGCCGAGTTTTAGCCGAACTTCAAATTTTATTGAACGGAAAAATGTGTTGCAACTTGGTTTGTTATGCTAAATAAACTGAGCTCAAACAAACTTTTCATGATCAATCTTGAGTCGAGTGACAAGTAGCCTGATTCCTTTTTCATGCCTATCCTTAGAAATGGGACAAACTTTGTTGAAGCCGTTCATATGCAAGTTTTCCATTTTGATTAGGGGATTTATCTTGTTGGTTTTCTTGTTCAAATCAGTTTCTAGAGTAGAAAATGTTGAAATAGATTAGATATGAGTTGAACTGGTTTTGGATAAAATTGAAATTTTGGAGTTAAAATCACAACTAGTATTTCTGGTTTATCGTTTTAGTGCTTTTCAAAGTTGATTGAGTTTGTGAGCTCAATAAGATTGTTGATTTTGTGTTTGGACCTTGGATTTTTCATGAGGGAAAGTTGAACAAAAATTAAAATGATAAAGAAAATAAGGGTTAATTACAATTGGACCCTCTCCGAGATTGTCAAATTACCAAATCCCCTTTGTAACTTCCACAATTACACTCACACCCCTTTGAGTCTATATAATTGGGCAACCCAGACGAAAAATGCGAAAATTCCAAAGTGCTCCAGATTTAAGGTATTAAGAAAAAGTCTAGAAATTCTATTTGTTATGGAGCAATATTTGCCCCAGTTCATCGAGCGAGCGAGAGAGAGAGAGAGAGTTGTCTTCATTCCCGCATTCAAAATAGAAGAAAGAAAATTCTCATGCTTTTGCACTCAAAACCCCCCAAAAAGTTCCTACTTCCTCTGTTGAAAATCCTTCCAAACTAAGGTTTTGGACAATTAGATGAAGATTATAGCAATCTTCACCTCCAAAAGCTCACAAATTCCTAACATAAGGTAATATTTGTTGGCATAGTTATTAAAAGCGCACATAGCGCGCGCTAAAGCGCGCCTTGAAGCGAAGCGCGGCCCTTGCGCTTCGCAGCGCCCTGCGCCTAGGGTTTTTCAAAAGCGCGCGCTTCCAGCGCTTTTCACGCTTTAGCGCAGAGCGCAAAGCCCTCCAAAAAGCGCGCTTTGACTTTTTAAGGCGCGTTGACCATTTTGTTTTAGGGTTTTGACTTTGACTTTTTACTAAAATAGAATTGAAACCCTAAAATCAAACCAGAAACGTTTCTGGTCTTTACGTTGTGCTGCTCTCTTCCCCTTCTCTTCCTCCTTCAATCATCGGTAGTCGCCGCACCGCCTGACACAGCCGCCGTCGCCGGACACAGCCGCCACCGCCGGAGGGAGCCGCCACGCACGAGAACAATAGGTAACCTTCTCTCTCCCTCTTTTTTTTTCCCTTCTTTTTCCCTCTATTTTTCGGTTAGATTGGGTTTTGGGAAAAAAAAAATTTGATTCTTTGTTTAAATAATTGAATTAATGGGTTATTTAACTAATTCAATTAATGGGTTTTGTCATATTTTGATTAATTTTAGGTCTCGAGACTATCGATCTACTCCCACTTCTACTTATTCGAGGAGACCGAGAGCACCTAAATCAGTGGCAACTACTTCTAAGGGAAAAGGAAAGGTCACACCACCAACAAAAGGAAAAGGAAAGGCTTCAACCACCTTTACATTGCGTGTTATTGATGAAGACGAGGGGGACTTTATTTTTGAAGAGGAGGAAGAGGAGGAAGAGAAAGATAATGAGTGTTATAAATCTTATTCTAGTGAGGGTGGGGAAGAGTCAAAGGGGGATGAGGATTTAGATGATATGTAGTATGTGCCTAGGTGTAGCACTTAATTTTAGATATTAAGTTGTTTCTTATGATCTTATATTTATATTTGCATGCTTTTGTTTAACGAATTAAGTAACATTCCGTATTATGTTTTTAGGTCTTATTGTCTATGGCTCTATGTGTTTTATTGTTGCATTGTTGCAATCTATTAGTATTTTTGAATTAATTTGATGTGTGTGTATATATATAAATATATATAATTTTTACATTGTGCGCTTTTTTTAAAAAAGCGCGCGCTTCGCGCTGCGCTTTGCGCTATAGCCCCAGGGACCCTTTGCGCTATTTTGCGCTTTGCGCTCTAAATAACTATGTTTGTTGGATAGTCAAATTCAGGGGGGTGTCAATGTAATTATGAAAGTTACAAGGGGCACTTAGTAATTTTGAAATCCCAGAGGGGTCTGACTATAATTAACCCAAAAAATGTAATTATAGAGTACAATCATTTGAATTGAGGGGAAAAAAATTCACTTTAGTTTCTTTTTTTGTTGCTTTTTACTGAAATCGAAGGATCACACAAAGCATTATATGAAGATATGTACTTCAATTGTGTTATGAACTTCCTTTTTAAAGGACCCTGTAAGCCAAATGAATTAAGTACTGTACAATTTTTATACTGTTGATATATTTTTTTATTATTTTGAAAGTAGTACTGATTGCTGTTACCGGAAACAGGATATTGATGGGAAGGATGTTTCACTTGGCAAATTCAAAGGAAAGGTGCTTTTGATAGTAAATGTTGCTTCGAAATGGTATTTTCTCTTCTATATATTATTTTTCAGTTGTGTAATCACACTGCATTTTTTCGAGAACTGATCTAATTTAATTTATTTTGGATTCAGTGGTTTGACATCATCAAATTATACGGAGCTTTCCCATCTCTACGAAAAGTACAAAACTCAAGGTGAGATTTGTTTTAGTCGAATTAGTAAGATTTTGAATTGTGTTTAAGTCATTCTTGAATATGTCAAATATTTGCTGGCCTTTTTTTCCCTTTTCTGATAGTGTTATTTGAAATTAATCGAAAATACAATTTAACGATACATATCAATGCAGGATTCGAAATCTTGGCCTTTCCTTGCAACCAGTTCGGGGGCCAAGAGCCAGGATCTAATCCAGAAATCAAGAAGTTTGCTTGTACACGATTTAAAGCGGAGTTTCCAATTTTTGATAAGGTGCTTCTTGTTGACTTACCCTCTTCGACTTTGTTGAATATAATTTATTAAATGTGATTACTAAGATTTAGTTAGAGCAGGTCGATGTTAACGGACCAAATACAGCTCCGGTTTATCAGTATCTGAAGTCAAATGCTGGTGGGTTTCTAGGCGATTTGATTAAATGGAATTTCGAGAAATTCCTGGTGGACAAAAACGGTAAAGTTGTCGAAAGATATCCGCCAACAACATCCCCGTTCCAAATAGAGGTAAAACATTTTATGCGGTATTTTCTAACAATATGTTTTTCATTTAGTCGAGGTCTTGAGGGTGTTTGGTTTTGAAACATCTCGTATACTCCTACATACAAGTTGTTTTAGTAGCTTATTTTTAAAACAAACTCTTATAGTGTTCGGATAAAAAACATGGGAGAGCTCACAAAATGTCAATAATGGAAATTTTGTAATTAATTTATTTACATTATTTCTAAAGAAAAGCTTATAAATTCCTAACATTTTAGTTTGGAAGTTTATAAGCTTTTTTCCATAAAAAATTTATCAAATTCTTTATGACATCTTATAAGTTTTCAGAAGATGATAAGCTCGTCCGAAAACCCTCTTAATGGTACGAATTTATATGTTTTTTCTTTTTACATGGGAGAAGCTTATAAGCATTAAGCCATATTGGTGGTGGAAAGAGAATTAGAGTGGTTTATAAGTAGAAACAACTAAGTTGGGCTAGTCATTTTCGCAAGAGATGACAAATGCGAAATAGTGGCTATTAGGCCACATTATCCAGACCGTGTAGGCTTATGGACATGCCATAGAGGCATCGGAAAATGGTATGTGTGCGATAGAATCCCCTAGAAACTAGATGAGAACGAAGAACGACCACAGAGTGAGGACAACTTCTAAGTAGTTACTAGTGGAGCCCATTTTGCCAGAGGCTAGACGTTGTATTGCCCCGTGAATAGTGAAAAGGTACACGTATTTTGAGTACATTACATAAATGGACCTCGAGCAAGTAATATCCAAAATTACTTTCTAGGGCCTTATATACTACTACTTAATGTTGCTAGATGTCTTTTGTTTGTGTGTGTGTGTGTTTCAATGCACAAACTACTTGTGATCGCGTGTTAAAATGTTGTTCATATCTGTCCTCCTCCTGCAGAAGGACATCCAGAAGATTCTTGCAGCATAAATCCAGGATACTTATCTCGCCACACACTATTGGATTGTCCGACAAGAACTCAGGATACGTTAGGATGATGCTCCGAATTCATGCCTTTTGTACAATGTCGTTTGATGTATTGAAATTCCAATAAATGAGTTTTCGGAAGATAAAAAAAAGCGGGAAAATCGAGCTCCTGTAGCATTTGAAACTTCAGTTTTACATTTTGTGCGCACATGCGTGTGTGTGTGTGTGTATATATGTATATATATATATATATATATGTCTTTTTAAAAACTATAGTATTATGCAAATGATGTGATGCTCTATGCAGAAGAGACTGCAGTTGTTGATTCGTGAAATTTTCTTGTATTAAGCTTTGTTTTATGAAATCTTGGATTGTCAATTTCATTTTCTTAGCTAATAGAATTAATCTCTACAGTTTTCAGCACACAATGGAACATTTTAAGCTACTTGTGCAAATAGCGTTATAGCAAGCATGCAAATTTTAAAGTAGGTCCTTACAAAGCATGCAAATTTTAAAGTATGTCCTTTAGGTGTAGTGGCATCACCTCCATCAATAACAGAGAAGCAACTTTTAAAGTAGGGCTGCAACTTTAAAGAACAAAAAATATGTATAGATAGATGTATACCAAACAATCTTACTTGGACAAGCCTGCATTTTTCATAATTGGCTATTTTATATTAACAATTTTGACTATGGACGTATTAAATAAAGGAAAAAGCATCTCTTTTGGTCCGTATCAGATTCAGTCATATCGGAATTAAACATATGATGAATATATTACAGTTGTCACTCGATATGTTAGGGGGAGGTCAAACCGAATTCAGATAAGAATATTCCCATCTCTTTGAAAACATATAACACCATTAGGATTATAGACAATATAAAAAGGACTTGTTTGATTATGGATTTTGTACGTAAAATGTTTCATTTTTTTAGGTGATGGGAATTGCATTTTAGAAATTTGATACCTGTGTTTGGTATAGAATTACGCATGAAGCATTTGGTATACCTTATATATGTTGCATGTTTGTTTTGCCTCTACTTATGACATTTAGGTGTAATTGGTGATTTTGCCCTCATGAACATGTTATTTATGTGTTTTTAATCATACTAATTTCACTTCAAACTTATGAGGATAAATGCATAGAAATACTTGTATTCCATTTAATGCATATTATGAAACACGTGAGCACCTGGGAGATGAGTTCGTTATAGACCATTTTCATGAGTTTCTAATGCTACTCGTGTACTGAGCCGCACGGCTCATAGGAGCAACCACAAGAAATCAAACATGCTTTTGAGTTTCAAACAATGTACATGCTCCAAGCATGACAATCATATATGTATTTCTAGTATTGTGGAGGGCTTGTATTATTGAAAATGTATGTTTGCTTGAGAGTGGAATGTCTTATGAGTCGATTACAACCATAATTTTAGCCGAATATTAACTATTAGTAAATCTTTTAAACAAACGCTTTTTTTGCGATGATATTAGCTTAAGTAATGGAGTTGAAACCCAAAGGCAATGAGGTCTTGAGTTTGACGTCAATATTGCCTGATATTTGATGATATACTTGATAATAATTAATATTAAGATATGCAAAGTTCAATTGATATAATAATAATAATAATAATAATAATAAAACAAATTATTTTTTCAATATCATTTATTGAGAGTTGAGACAGCGATAAATTGACGAAATTACCCTCGACAAACAAGAAGAGTGCGACTCAATTTTACATGTAATTAATTAGTGGCTTCAATGAACCGGTAAAGAGTCTGTTCCCATTTTCACACACCACACACACGAACACGAAACTGTAGGAATTCTCCCATACTCGGTACCGGTCTTCTTGTTCCTTCAGAAATGGTAATACTCTGCCTCTCCAGTTCTGTTTTTGGAATTTTTATATGTTAGTGTGTGTGTGTGTGTATCATTTTTTCTGGGTTCTTTAGGGTTTGCTTTTCGTGGCTCTAGAGAGGATTCTTTTTTAATTTACTGAATTTGGGTTTTGAGCTTCATGTCTAATTAATGCCGGGTTGTATTTGATTTTTCTTAATTTCGATTCTGTTAATTTGAAACAGCCCATGATGTGAAGTTAATTCTAGGTTAATGGATTCATGCTCTTTAGTTATGCCGGATACTTTTTCATACAATTATGGGGTGTTTGCAAAGATTTCTGCTTTTGGAGAAGTACAAGTTGTGAAAAAGACTGAGTATAAAAATGGGATGTGTTAGGGAAGAAAAAGTGAAAAATAGTGGTAGAGTTTTGGAAAAATAACTAGAAGCTTGAAACATTGCCTGAAAGCTGCTTCCAGCTTTTAATTTTTTTGAGCAGAAGTAATAAAACAAAACATTACTGCCTGATTTTTTCTGGCTGAAGCCGGAAAAGCATTTTTTTGCTTTCTTTTTGCATTTGCAAACACCCCATATTAGAAAAAGTTTGTTTAATTTGTAATCAATCGCTTTTTACTATTACTAAAGGTTTTTAGTGTTTTTCTTATAATGCTGTGGTTAAATTGTTTATCTGAAAGATAGAATCTAGAATTCTTCTTGCTACTTTGTGCAATTTCTAACACTAGCTTGTCAATTTGGGCGATAAACATTTTTACGTCATTTGTATATTAAATATGATTCTTTTACTTTTTATTTATGTGTTTTTATATGTTCGATGCAGTCGAATAGGCACACAATTATTCTGATGCAAACATCTCAGAACAGAGCGACTCGTACTTTCATGGATTACGATTCGATCAGCCAAGCAATGGAAGGTATTCATCAAATAAGGTTTACTACTGCTTCTGGCCTTACACTGTTTATGCATTAATTTATATTGCTGTTGTCGCGTGAAAGGATGAATTGTGAGTATCGCGTGAAAGGATGAATTGTGAGTATAATCACTTGTTTGCAAAATTAGATTAGAAGCACGATTGTTTGAGCCGGACCACTACTGTTTCTGATAGGCTGCTTTGGATTAGTACACAAAGGGCATTTCTTTACTTTGGTCGAGTAACAATCGATAGTTCTAACCGGTCCTCGTGGATTTGTGCCTTAGAAGAAGAATTGAGATTGAAACTTTGTAGGAAAATGTTCTATGAATTATGAACTTCATATGGGAGGTGAGTGATACATGAAATAACTTTTACAGTAGTTGTAGATTGTTTGTATTTTCATTGGATTGTAGATGCTTGTGCTTCATTGGGTATTCTA
This sequence comes from Petrea volubilis, assembly GCA_026212405.1. Classification (NCBI taxonomy): domain Eukaryota; kingdom Viridiplantae; phylum Streptophyta; class Magnoliopsida; order Lamiales; family Verbenaceae; genus Petrea; species Petrea volubilis. The sequence continues at coordinate 13,463,476 of CM047879.1, forward strand.
TATTTGATTCACAGATAATCCTGTATAGATATATAGATACTCTTTGCATCAGAGCAGAAAGTATTTTGAATAATTAGTCGGGGAAAATATTCCACCCCCCCAAACACACAAAACTATGCCCATTTTTGTACTTTCCTATATAATTGTTTTTTTGTTGCTCTTTGCCATATGAACTATCCGAATTTTACACCTTACTCGCTGATACCTGTTTTCGGCCAAAACCTCATCGAAAAAAAGACAATATTGGATATGCAAACCCGCTTATTCAACCTTAAGATCAATTATAGCATCAAACAAAGAGTCATATGTCCATTTTCTGATGAGTTTTTGTATCAAAAATAGGTTTTAGTAGGTAAAGTGTATAAATCGGATAGTTCATATGGCAAAGTGTAACAAAAAAAAAAAAGAGTTGTATAAGCAAGTGCCAAAACGACCATAGTTCGGGGGACAAAATATTTTTTCCCCTAATTAGTCATTAGCCAATCATGTTTAGTATGTATGATTTAAGATATACAAATCCTATGATACATTAATGCTAGGTTCGGTAAACTTGACTATATTACCAACCTTTTTGCCATTTCCTACTAGGCCATGTCTGGATTACAGTCCTTTAAAATGAAACATTTGATTAGCCTAAATAGAAGTTAAACAATCAAGTGAAGAGATTAAGAACAAGCAAATCATAGAAACTGGACGCTTTTGCGGTAGAATCTTTTGCTCTATCTTCGTATACGTTGGTTGAATTTACAATGCCGTGCTATTCTTTTACCGTTTCTTATCTCGTATAATTCTACCTGTTTCTTCAGGAATTTGTGGACTATATGAACGGAAACTCAAGGACCTTAATCCGGCCATACGAAATATCACATATGATATCTCAGATCTGTACAACTTTATTGATGGGCTCGCTGATATGAGCGCATTAGTGTACTCCCCCCCCTTCCTCCCTCCCCGTCTCTCTGTATGTATGTGTGTATATGTATATATGTGAAAGAATCCGTGCCTGTTGTGCTTTTGCGGCTATTATCACTCAATCCAGGCTTACCCCCCACACCCCTCTCTTTGTATGTGTGTGTGTGTGTGTGCATATATAAGAATCCACGCGTGTTGTGCTTTTGCAGCTATGATCACTCAATCCAGGCTTACCTACCGTATGATCGACAATGGATCAAGCAGAAGACATTACAGCACTTGAAGAGATTGGCTCATTAATTTCTACAAACTGCAGATAATCTCTAAGTGGATACTTTAGTCGAAGGGTAAAAGCGCACAATTGGGAGTCCCTTGGACGATCCAGCATTCAAGGAGTTCATCATCTGAACTTTTGTATCGCGAGTTTCCTTATTATGGAAAGACAATGAGCATTTCATAATCTTGTATCATTTCCTCGAAATATACTATATACTATAAAACTGTGTAAAATGCTTCTATCCATCGGTGTGTATACGCTCAATTGAATTGTTAAGCTGTTAGATGAAAATACGATGATGTAATAAAGTAAAATGCTGATATCGTTATACATGATCTCACAGGATATATAGCTCAGTTGGGTATATACTCATTCAGGTGTCGTCATTAGAGTTACCACTTTGTTATGTTTGTTTCGTGATAAATTATGTAATTTTATTTATGCATCTTTAAAACTGTGTAAAATGCTTCTATCCATCAGTGTATATGCTCGATTGAATTGTTAGTTCGTTACATGAAAATATGATGATGTAATAAAGTAAAATATTGATACATGGCCTAATGATATATAGCCTAGTTGGGTATATACTCATTCAAGGACCGTCAGAGTTGCTATTTTGTTACGTTTAGTTCGCAATGAATTGTGTAATTTTATTTATTTATTTGTGCTTATAGCTAAAAGTGTATCAAACTTATTGAAAATTTGACAATATTTAGAATAATGTGTGTATGTATTTTGTTAGAATTATTCTAGGGTAAATCAATTCCGTAAATTATGTTTCATATATTAGGAAAGGTTTTAACTCCTTCCATGTACAGAACTCTTGCTAATCTCTATATAATGAGATTAGGTCTTTGTTAAGAAGACATACAAAAAATAAGCAGATTCTTCACCATAAACTTTTCTCCTTTTTTCTTCTCTCCTTTTCACATATTTATTATAAGAGTTAAGATGTCAAAATCGTTAATCAAATAATATGATTGATCCAAATATTTTGAGATTTTAATTAAATATCATAATATTTACATTATAATGCTTCTCATAACAATAATATTTCTATTATTGATATCAAAATTTATGGCAAATAGTAGAAATATTGAAATACAAGAAATAAATAAATTTTATAATAATATCTCTTACGTGATCAAATATGTGAAACGAATGATATATTTATTTATTTTTATTTTTATTTACACATTGTTTAAGAAATAAAAAAAAATAATAACAATAAAATTTGATATTTTATACGAATCGGGTCTCAATCCGAATTCGGGTCTCCGACTCTGTTCTAGGTAGAAGAATTAGCCCTTCTGGTCTGGTCGTTCCCCTGCTGGTTTAACAGATCCGTTCCGCTCTTTCTCTCTCTAGTAAGCTCTCTCTCTCTCATCCGCGCATGTTATCAGCGTTTCGTGTTTTCTCGTTTTGTTTATGGGACTATTTATTTGGGAGGATTTTGTGAGGGAAAAAGGGGAAATAGGATGAGACATTAAAGGAAGGTTTTAGCGTCTAAAATTGAGTAGAAAAGTTGAGAAAAGCCCTTTTCTTATTTGATAATTAGTACTTCAGGTGTGTACGTTCTTGTGTTTAATTTGCTGCTCTTGTATTGTTAAGAGCTCCGCTGTAGATTCTTGGACGTGAGTTTTTTGCTTCATGTTATATTCTAGCTCAAGAACTTGTGAATGCGTGGGGGGACTGGATTTTTAGTTTTTGTTGTAATGGAGTTTTTATATATAACGTCTAAGTTTTTGTGATATCTGGGCTTCTATTTCTCTTAGTTGTTTGGCATGTCTTTGGAATTTGTAACTTGGGATTTTGTTGAAGTTGATCTTGTTCCCTTTTTCTTATGAATTACTATTACTGAGTGAGCTAGTCTTTTAATTTTGGATGTATTTGACAGAAGCATAGCAAAATGAGTTCTCGGAAGAAAACACCTTTTCAGAAGCATAGAGAAGAGGAAGAGGCAAAGAAAAAGGCATCCCCATTGCTCATTTGCTCTTTTTAGTCCTAATGGGAGAAAAAAGGAAATTTGCTTTTTCATTTTAGCTATGTAATTTTTTTCATTTAATTTCCTGTTTTTAATATCTTTCAGAGGGCAGAGGATGAAACAGCTCGATTATATCAAGAGTTTTTAGAATCATTCCAGGGTGATGATACTCCAGGATCAAAGGCCTTTGTCCGAGGGGGAACCATTAATCCCAACGAGAAGCTGAAGAATGATTCTGAAGGTGAGTTGCAATCGCAGACTATCTTTTATATAAACTATTTATCCTGAAATAAGATAGTTTATTTCTATGCAAAGTGGATAATGAATGATTTCTTCTTTTTAACATGGACTCATTTATAAAAATATGGGCCTCTTCTATTCATTCCCGGATGGCAGGTGGAAATTCCAAAGATGAGGGTTCTGGTTTAAAGAAAGGGAGTAGGTAAACAAATGCTTTTGATCAACTATGTTGCAACTGCTGCAGAATTATGGTGATAATATCATCAGATGCAGACTTTGCTGATTGAGTTTCAAGTTATAGTGTTAGCTGATTAATTCCATATTATTTGGCCTCTTGCTGATATTTGTGTTCCACACATTAATTACATCACCTCCAATTTTTCCGATGTAACAAGAGACTGGTCTTTAGTGTTATAGAAGTTCTTTTGATTTAATTAGAGGGGATGTTGCACTTATCGCACAGTGTTCACCATCCAGTTATTAACTTTTATACTTGAACATATAACACTACTTAAAACGCTTTAGCTTATCAATTATCAGTTATAGTGTGGGTAATCATATATTACTTGACTGGGATTCTTCTGTAGCTTGCTTATCAGTCTTCTACCTATGCTTGATCTGATATTACAATCCTGTGCACATGGGACCTTTAGGTTTTATTCTTTCTTTCGTCTTATGGTTTGGTTGGGTTTCTTGTACACAGGAAATTTCTTCTAGAGACTTAAAGAGGACATAATCTAGTACCCTTATTCAAGTCATCTCAAGCTGACCTTTATTTACTATTATTTCAAATCCAGATGTGCCCACCTTAAAATCTATACATCTAATCCTAGTTCAAGCGACTCGTTAGAGATTGGGGTACTACTGAAACCTTGTGAGGTTAATGAAGAAAAGAAATTAAGTTTGATTTTGGGGACGCATATAAGACTTTGGTGTGGAGTGGTGCGTGTAATACCTAGTGTAAGTTTAATTTCCAAAAACAAAATTTGATCTTGTACTAATCTAAGTATTTGATCTGGAAATGGAGCTTGCATATGTTCTGAAACTAAAACCATTCTTTCTTTTCCAGCAAATGGTTTTGATGTGCTGTTTGGTGAAAATATTAGAAATAGAAAGAATTAATACTTCTTAGGAAATCAGTCAGTCAACCTAGATTGAGAACTTATGCACTTATTGATAGGAAAAAGGGCTTGTAACTGGCAAAAGCTTTTGAACACATCTCTTTTTCTAGAGAAAGATGGTCTGAAGTGGTTTGTTATTGGTTTTTCTGTATTTCTTCTCTGTTTTTCACTCTTTTTAGTATAATCTGTAGCTTCACAGTTCATTTTTATTTTCATGTGGTCAGTTGTTGGGAAATTCTTATTGTTAGCTTAGGGTACTAGGTTATGCTTGAACTTCATGCAGGTATGTACCTTCTTTCATCCCTCCTCCAATGGCAACAAAGGGTAAAGAATATGAAAAAAAGGTAAGTGCCTAGCTTGGATTTCCGTAAATTTTCACTAAAATAAGGCGTGGTTATTTTCTCTATCATGTTTAATTTTTCTCTTTAACAATCTACAGAAGGACGAGAGGCCAAAGGAGAAAGAAAAGGGGAAGTCTCGGAACATTGATCATTTTATGGAGGAATTGAAGCGTGAACAGGAGATGAGGGAGAAGCGGAATCAAGAGCGGGAAAGCTGGCGTGACACACGCCACAGCGACAATTTTACCGTAAGTGCTTTCTGAAATTGATTTATGTGAATCAAAGTAGAAAGGTCTGCTGCCAATTCTGCATTCCCTCCTATAGCCTTTGCCTTTCTTTTCTTCCTTTCCAACCCCCCCCTGCCCTGGTCCCAATTGCGAAGATGCAGTTCTTTTACCCTGTAAATTGTTGAGTTGCCACCTCTATTTCAACAGGCGTGCAGTTTTCCATTTTAGACCTGTTAGGCATGGTGATACAAGTTATAATGTCATTTGATAAAGATGTCTCTAATTATTCTTTTGTTGATTTTGTCAGCCGTCTAGCCGGTTTGATGAGCTGCCAGATGAATTTGATCCAATGGGAAGGCCTGGATCATTTGATGATGGAGATCCACAGACCACAAATCTTTATGTGGGGAACTTATCTCCTCAGGTGGCATTCTATCCATTCTGTGCCCTATTCATGAGTATTCCACTATCTTGGTTTGTGTTAGCTCTTCTATAACTCACTGCTACATGGTTGAGGAACTTGTCATCCAATCTCCTCTAACTTTCATTTTTCTTGACTATTAGGTCGATGAGAATTTTCTTTTGCGAACTTTTGGGAGATTTGGCCCTATTGCCAGTGTAAAAATTATGTGGCCTAGAACAGAAGAGGAAAAGCGACGGCAAAGAAATTGTGGCTTTGTGGCTTTCATGAACAGAGCTGATGCTCAAGCTGCAAAGGATGAAATGCAAGGTTACTTAATGCTATTCAAAGTAACCTGAGTTTTTATGATGATGTTGTTGTTGTTGTTATTATCTCATTCATTTCTCGCTTGAATCATTAAATACCTGTCTTGGTTGGTTCCCTATCATCCGGATCTAGCTAGGCATTTCATATGATACATAGGCATTTCTTATGGTTGGTTGGATGATGATGAAGATGGTTTGACTATTCTTTCTTGTTATGATCCCACTAATTCTTGGTCTTTTCTGTTGATATTCATGTCTTGTTATGATCCCACTAATTCTTGGTCTTTTCTGTTGATATTCATGGAGCTCTGCTGATGGGCGATGAACTGATAAAATGTTCGGTGGACAAAGATTATAGGGATATGATCTCTTTGTCACACACAATCTTTTTCTGGGGATCTTTTAATGCAGTAGTTTGACAAGACCGTCTTTCAAAAGCTTGTTAGCTAATTGTGTATGGTGCAGAATGGCATCTTGACAACTGATTCCAATCCCATTTGATTATGGAACTCCTACCACTCTAAAAGCAGAATAACTTTTACAATTTATATTGTCTTGGCTATACGACTATGCGAGGAATTGCTGTAAACTACATAAACCTTGCTTTTCCATTAGTGTTGAGTAGAATCGTGAAACTTCTAGAAATATGCATCCTGTGGTTCCTTGTGTGTTGTTTCCTTGAATATTCTTGGCTATTATCTCGATAGATAGCATGCGCCAAGTACCTTTTATGTGTATAAAATAGCTTCTGCTGAGACGTGCTGAGCCCCTGAAGGCATTTTTTACATTTCAGGAGTGGTGGTCTATGAATATGAATTGAAGATTGGGTGGGGTAAATCTGTCTCTCTTCCCTCACAAGCACTTCCTGCTCCACCTCCTGGACATATGGCGATCAGGAGTAAGGAGGTCGGTTAAAGTTTTCTTAATACATAATCACACACCCATATTATATTTCATATGTGTCATCCTTGAGCTTTCTTCTTATTTAACAGCGTCAGATGAGATTGATTTCCCATTTGAGAAACATTCCAACCTGTCCGTTTTCTTTCTGTAACTATATTCATAGCTCATTCTTTTGATAATTAACACTTTGTCTTCTTATCAGGGTGCTACTGTGATCTTGTCTGGCCCTTCTGGTACTTCTGGTCCCCCAGTAAATTCAGTCCCTAGCCACAACTCTGAATTGGTAGGTAATTTCGTGCTTACAAGTGGTTTACTTGATTAATCTTGGCATGAAATTTCATTAGCAGGAGCTAGAAACTGAAACCAAGCCTCTTTAGGATAATTAGTGGATTGCCTTTTTGTTGTGAATTTTGATGCAGGCTGAAAAAATTGAGGACATTTTTATTTACTATGGGCTCACTGCCTCCAATCAAAACTAAATAAGTGAAAGAAGTCTACTGAGGAATCTATACAGTGTTCTATGAAGACAAATGAAAATGCACTGTCAAGATACCTACATTTTTCTCCCTCATTTTACACATATAGGTCAATATCTATTGCTGGCCATTTCATCTAACCTGATTTTCTCATTCCATGTCCAGTTACCTGCAACATTAACTTTTGGCGATTCCTAAAACATGAAAACAGCTATTTCAGGAAAAGACAGTTATTTTAATCTGTGGACTGACTATCTGGCAACAAGATATGTAATTCTGATTGCTAATTTATTCACATCATAGAAATTCGGATGTATCCAAACTAGGAGAGAGGTTAAAGCGGGGCAGTGTATGCTGTAATTAGCAGCAGTTATCACTATCTCTCGTCAGTTATGCCAATGTTACTGAGATTGCTTTGCTTGGCTTGGGTTTCTAGGTTCTTACTCCAAATGTACCTGATATTAGTGTTGTTCCTCCTGATGACAATCATCTTCAACATGTTATCGATACAATGGCTCTCTATGTTCTTGATGGGGGTTGCGCTTTCGAACAAGCAATAATGGAGAGGGGCCGTGGAAATCCTCTATTCAGTTTTTTGTTTGAGCTTGGCTCAAAAGAGCATACTTACTATGTTTGGAGGCTTTACTCATTTGCTCAGGTAAGCTTGTCAGTGGGAAAAAAGGTTTAATAATGCTTCTTCCATGGTGCAATATCTTAGAACTCTTTTTGCCTAGCTGGAAATGTTAATTTACTTTTATGTTTGTCATCATACATCTCTAAATAGTTGCAGTCATACTGAAACTGTCTATGCTTCTAATCCTTCTGTTTGAAGTACTATAGGCAATTCATGATAGAACCCATTAACTCAGGCTTTTAGAACTGGTTACTTGTGAAATAATAATATAACACTGTATTTCGTTCTCTTCTGTAATTTGATGGAGAGACCTTGCACTTGAGAGTTTGTAAGCCCCTGTTTGCTGCAAATTTAATGCTAGAATCGGGAAATAAATGGTCCAAGCAACTATGTGCTTTGTGGGCTGACTTGAGAAGCACTTTCAACCATGATTAGTGTATTGCTTCCTCACTGAAGATTGAATGCGTTGTCTTTTTCCGATTTCAATAAATGTTGCTCATCCGAAGCTACTTATTTTCTCTCCTTCATTTGCACCACTTGAAGTACATGGTATAAATGTGGATTCTTTGCTATGACTTCGATGGAACACATGGAAAGTCACATTACCGAATTTCAAGTTTTAAGTTAGTCTCCTCTCTCTTTCAAAATAAAGTGTTCAATTGCTGCTATAAACTTACATTCATGCACGTGCAAAATAAATTGGTGAAGTAGACTTGAAGAGACGAAGACTTTGGGGCGCATGGTTTCCTTTTCATCAATGCCATGTGGAATGGGAGGAATTGCATATGTTTTACAGAGCAACTAGCAAAAACTGATGCAAAATTCATTGGTCTGCATAATTGCAGGGGGATACACTTCAGCGATGGCGAACAGAGCCTTTCATCATGATTACTGGTAGTGGAAGGTAAAGCAAGAATCTTCTTGAATTGGACATGGTCAAACTCCAGATTCTGTCTTAACCTTGTATTCATAGTGAGACAATCCTGGAATGTTGTTCGTGTTTTTAAGTGGATAACCATTGTTCTCAATGCATTAATGTATTGGACAAACCATGTGAAGGGAAGTGTAACATCTTTAGTCCCAAATGGGAGTTATCTTTTCTCATTAGACAAGATTATATGCTCTTTTGAGATGGTGTTTCCCTCTTTGAAAATCTTTGATAGTATTCCTGTTTATTGACTTCATGCTATTTGTATGTAAAGATGGATACCACCTCCGTTACCGACCGCTAAAGGACCAGAGCATGAAAAGGAGGGTGGGAGCACTTATGCTGCTGGGAAAAGCAAAGTACTTTCTAATCCAGTCTTCTTCTGTGCTGTCAGCTGGAGATTATTGTGTTACAATTTAGTAGTCGTGCTTAAATTTTGAGTGTTTTTACGTTTGCTCTGTTCTGTGGTTTTTACAGCGTATGGAGGTTGAGCGGACCTTGACGGACACCCAAAGAGATGAATTTGAGGATATGCTGCGTGCATTAACATTAGAAAGAAGCCTAATTAAAGAAGCTATGGGTTTTGCCCTGGACAATGCTGATGCAGCAGGAGAGGTAATCCATAAGCTGACTCCAAGAAACTATGCAGGAGATGTTTCTCCTATCATTTGTTTGATGCCATTATTCCATAAGGCCTATTGATCAGTTGTTTCTTGCATTTCAGGTAGTTGAAGTGTTAACTGAATCCTTGACTCTTAAAGAAACTCCAATTCCAACAAAAGTTGCAAGACTCATGCTTGTTTCAGACATACTTCACAATAGCAGTGCTCCTGTGAAGAATGCTTCTGCCTATCGTACCAAATTCGAAGCAAGTCTTCCAGACATTATGGAAAGCTTTAATGACTTATATCGTAGTGTAACTGGACGAATTACAGCTGAGGCCCTCAAGGTAACTACGTGTGTCAGCTCAGTTTGCTTCTTTTTCCCCCATATTTTTGTTTCATTTCCTCAAAAGCAAAGGTTTCCCTCCTGGTGTTTTGCAGGAACGTGTTCTAAAAGTTCTTCAAGTATGGGCTGACTGGTTCCTGTTTTCGGATGCATATGTGAATGGGTTGCGTTCTACCTTCCTCCGGTCCAGTAATTCAGGTGTGACCACTTTCCACTCTATTTGTGGTGATGCACCTGAGCTGGAGAGGAAGTCTGGTACTGCAGACACGGGTGATGGGGGAAAGATTAACCAAGATGCTGCATTGGCAATTGGGAAAGGAGCTGCCATGCAAGAGCTGTTCAATCTGCCCCTTGCCTGAGCTGGAAAGACGATGCAGACATAATGGTTTATCTCTGGTTGGTGGAAGAGAAATGATGGTAGCGCGGTTACTTTATCTGGAAGAAGCAGAAAAACAAAGGGGTTATGAGCTAGATGATGAATTGAAGTCTGCACATAGTCAACTGAGCTCGGGCAGGATACCCAAGTGGACAGAAGGAAAAGAATCTTGAAATGGATCGGGAGCAAGTATCGGGATGGAACGATTACAGGCAGGATGACATAGTGTCAAAAGGAACAGGATCAATATTGTTGCCCCCATCGGACCTTACTGTGCAGCCAGAGCTCAACTCTGGTGATGTGAAGAATGAATCTATCCTGCCAGTCTCTAAGTGGGCCAGAGAAGATGATCAAAGTGATGATGAACATGAGGGAAATGCAAGGGACTTGGGATTAACTTATTCATCCTCGGGAAGTGAAAGGGCGGGTGGTAACCTGCACAAAACTGAGGAAGTGGAGGTTGCTAATTACGCCAGTAATTCAGCATATCTTGATGGTGGAATGAATGAAGAGCAGAGGTACTAGAAATATTCAACTTGCAGTTGTTTCTGTGGTTTTGATAAAATAATAAAGTAGCTTTAGAAGAGTTAGTTTTTGTTGCTTTTGTAGGATTGCCATTGTTTAAAAGGATTTGGAAGAATCTTATTCGGCCTGGTTTCATATGCTTGAATAACCTTTCCCTTTTCTTTTCGGAAAAAACATATAATTTCCTTTTTCCTTAAATAGTTACCTTGTCCTGAAAATGTGTCCTTAAGTTTAGCATCACATTCCCATTGAACTGAGAATGCAGGGAATTTATGTCAGTTTTTCTACTGTTTGGGATTGATGTTTGTTATTGTTGCATTATGAGCTAAGTTCTTCTGAAAGAGCAAGCAGCCTGATTTAGCGCAGAGTTTATTTGAGTTCATCTTCTTTAACTTATGAACTTACCATAGTCTTGTGTGGCATGATGATATGGTGCTGACTGTCTCACAGACAAAAGTTGAGGCGTCTTGAGGTTGCTTTGATGGAATACCGAGAATCTCTTGAAGAGAGAGGCATAAAGAATTCTGAGGAAATAGAGAAAAAAGTTGCCATTCATCGGAGTCGGCTACAAGCTGAATATGGCTTGCTGGATTCAAATGCAGATGCTTCTGGCAGAAGTAAGTTTCAAGCAATAAGTTTTTGCAATCCCAGCAAACACTAGATGTGGTATATCAATTAGCATGCAAAATGTTTCAGACTTCACTGATTGGTGCCTCTGCGAAATGTATTATTAATTCAATATCTTTGTTATGCTATTGAAGCAACTTAAATATTGTTGTTGAAAGAACTAGCCATGTCTTTGCATAAATTCATTGGTGTTATATAAACTTTTGAAAAAAATGAGTGGAGTATCATTATGTGGCTAGAGCACGGAATACAACTTGCTCTGTGATTCTAAGGCAGTTTTGGAGCAGTAATTCTCTCTCTCTCTCTCTCTCACACACACACTCACTCTTTTCCTTTTTCCAGTTTATATGGGCATTTTGAATTATGTGGTGTCTTATATGTTGAAACTATTCAATTAAACTTTACTTTGTCAAACTGCAGAACGGTCACCCTTAGAGAGGAGGGACAGACGAGACAATTCACACGAACCTTCAAAGAAGCGTCGCCGTAGCAGAAGCAGAAGCAGAAGCGCGAGCCCTCAAAGGAAACAATCCAGCCGGGACAGAGAGAGGGAAAGTGATATGACTAGGGATAGAGACAGACACCGTGATAGGGAAAAGTCCCGTGATTCGGGAAGTGATAGAGGCAGGGACCGGGAGAAGAATGGAAGCAGGGAGAGGGATGATCATGAGAGAGAGAAAGTTAGAGAGAGAGACAGGGATAGGAGGAGGATGAAATGAAATGAATATGTTCTCCAGACATGCGTTCGGCTAGGTGTGAGCGAAATATTAGGCTCAACTCTCTCTCTCTCTCTCTCTCTCTCTCTATCTATCTCTCTCTCTACTTTGTGATCCCATCAATCTGTGTTTGTATTTCAGTGTTTCAATGTTTATGATGTTGCTCTGTTAAAATTTTTGGTACTTTTATCTGGACTAATGGAACTTTAGCTGGTTCAGCTTTGTCACGTTATGGAAATATGTTTTATTCAACCTGGCACATCTATCTCCCCGCTTTGAACTTTTCTTACAGCCTATTATAGGAAATATTATTGAATGGACCGTGGGTCCACCCGGACCACGCACCCAACGGTTAAGATTTTTCCCATTTAATATGTGTTTAATAAAATATGTTTACATATAAAATGTGGCTTAACTTTAATCCTTGGGTGTCCTAACGGAGTTTGCAGTCATTCCAAGCAAGAATTTCGACACAACTTTAGTCCATCATTTGATATCATATCTCGACATGTTTTGAATGCAAGAATTTCGACACAACTTAAGTCGATCATTTGATCTCATGTCCTGATATGTTTAGATGATGGAACGGAGTCAGAAGTTTTAATAAAGTTTAAATTGATCTTCTAAAAAATAGAACATTTTTTTGACTAAAGGCAATAGTTATTGAAATTTACAAAATATAATTATTTTGTTTGCTACAATTGCTGATTTCAAGTACTGGATACGTCTTTAGTTAGAAATTTTAACATCGAGAAAAAAAATAAAATTTTTAGTAAATACAGGGAAAATTGCATATAACCCCTATGTGGTTTCAAAATAGTGTTGAAAACTTCATCGTGGTTTAAAAATATGGAGAAAAAAAGTCCCCGTGTATTTTAGAAAAACCTGCACAAAATCTCCCTTCCTCCCAGAGTTAACGAAGAGTGTATCACGCGCGCTTGATCTGTGAAATTGAAACTTTTTTCACCTTTAAATGCAAGTATACAGACCTTTATACCCTATTTTCTCATAATTTTAAATATATTTATCTAATAATAAACCCCTCTAACTTATTAAAATTTCAATTTGCTCTCTTCTTCTTCATTATCCTTCCTCCCCACCACCACCCTTTCACGCCACTGTCGCCGCCGCCGGCCACCATCGCTAGGAGTTACAACCAAAAACACCAATTTATGCATCTTGCTAAGATGAATCAAACACCTCAATTAATTTTACCAAATTTCAAACAATGTGCATTTAATTAAAGAAAATCTATTAAAAACGTTAAAACCTACTCAAAATACTCATTAATCTTTTTTCCTTTAATTTCTCCACCACCACATAGATTTGATTTCCCTTTTGATTTTCGAAATTTAGGATTTTCTCTTCGAAATTTCTCTTCCACCACATAGATCTGATTTCCCTTTAATCTTCATTGTGTGTGTGTGTCTATGTGTGTCTGTGTGTGTATGTTAGTGTGTGTATGAGTGTTTGACTGTGTTAGTGTGTGTGCTATGTGTGTTTTTTTTGTGCGTTTAGTGTGTGTGGCTTTATAATTTTATATTATTTTTATTTCAATTATTATATATATATATTTTTATATTTTATATATAAATATATTTAATTTATATTTTTTTATTTAAATATTATATTTTTATATTCAAACATCAATCTAGACTGTTCATTTATTAAGTTAAGATCTAACGGTTCCTATTAAAAGGGGCATAACAAGCATTCTTACACAATTTTAATGACATTAACTCTGAACTAATGGAGGTGGCAAGTGTGTAGGGTTTTTGAAAATATGGAGGGCTTTTTTTCATATTTTTAGACCACGAAGGGATTTTCAGCACTATTTTAAAACCACAGGGGGTTATATACAATTTTTCCTAAAATATAAAGAGTAAATTAGATTTACATCCCTTCAAAAATAGTTAATTATAAATTAGCCTCCATCATTCTAAAAATTACAAATACTCCATTGATATGTATTAACTTTATAAAATTCATCTTTCATCAATACATGATATAATTACCTAGTTGTATTTTTATTCTTTTCGGTGGGATTTGGGATGAGATTTATATGGTTTTGACAAGTCCATGATGCAACAACTATATATAAAGCCAATTTTGGAAAAAAAATAAAAAAAAGTAGCGGTGGTGTAAAATTATAGAAAGGAATGTCCAGTGGTACTTGTGGTGGTATAAAATAAAATTACATCATGAAGGTTGGTTGAATAATAAAATTGATTGATGAATTTTGTCGCCATCTCTTGACGATTGATTTGATTACTATAGCTATAAAAAAATTATTTTTCGTACACTCCATTAATATTTATAAGAAAATCCTAAATTTTGAAAAAATATTTATAAATTTTAACAAAAGGAGTTAATTTTAAGGGGGCAAATTATATATAAATTTTCTGTTAAAAATCTTAATATTATAAGGAAACAAATTATATATAGTATTAGGATTTTTAATGAAAAATTTAATAGAAGGATGATATTGAATAATAAATTGTAATGTAATGGACTAAAGTTAATAGTGCTTATATATGATAGGCCAAAATCGAATCGGAGTCAAACGATAGTAACGAAAAATAAACCGCTTAAAAATATTATATATTTTTTCTTTTATTTTTTGAGAGAATAAAATGTAAATTTTCAATAAATATATATAAACTTGTTGACCAATACGCCAGGCACTGGCTGATCTGAGATTTCATAGATTTCGTATAGCGACTCTATTGATCCCTATCCACCGCCACCGCCACCGCCACCGCCGCCACAGCTGCCGCCTCGGGCGGCACCGCCACCTTCACGACTCAAAAAATGGAAGAGAAGCCGTCGACGCTGAGTTCATCTCCGACCTCAAGCAATTTCACCAACAAGAGCACACAAGAACTCGCCATCGAAGGCCAGAAACACCTCGAGGAAACAATCGAGGCCGCCTTCTTAATCCTCTCCGCCATGAACGACGAGCTCTGCAACCCCAACCTCTGGTCCACCACCACCTCCGCGGCGGCGGCTGCCGCAGCTCCTCCTCCCTCCAGCACCGCCGCTGTTAGCAATAACCTAGGTAGCGGTCCCGCTAGCATGAGCAACGCGCACCAAAACGGCGACGTGTTGTCGGACTCGTCTTCCGCATCTTCGTCGGCCTCCGCGTCCCAGTCTCATCCCCAGCATCACAATAGCTTCGACATCGGTGGTGGAGCCCTCGACGAGGCTAGATTGCAGTACAAGTCCTCCGTTTCGTCCCTAAGGTCCGTTCTCATGGCGATTTCGAATGCCCAGAAGGTATTTTTTTTATTGTCGATTCAAAGATTCTTGCTTTGTTCTACCCTGATGCTTGGACGTTGTGCTGTTGTGGTTGTACTCTGGTTTTACATTGAATGTTTTTGTGATTGGCTTGTTTTGGTTTAGAGCTTGGATGGCTGTGTGGATTAGTAATCATCTTTGACATGACATGCGTTAAATTTCTCTTTTTTGGTTCTTAACCATCCGGTCTTCGACTTGCCGACTAATTCGAATTCGGGTATTGTAAAAGCCCAATATCAGGCGATCATGTCCACCCAATTGCACAATTGACAACTCCAAGATTTTAACTTTGCACCTTGTTTAATGGATCTAGCACCTTATCCTGCCTTACCAACTAATAGTTGGTTGGCATGTGATATCGTCGTAGACAAAAATCGGTGTTGATCTTGCAATATGGGAACTAGAATCAGAGTGTGCTATATGTTTCAGTGAGAAGTCTTTGTATACTTTCTTGATTTTGAATATATGTCACTCGTAATTAAAGGCCATCGGATAGTCTTTCCTATGTTTCTTTTATCTTCTTGATCTTGAGAGTTGCCTGCTCATTAAGTTTCTATGTCACTTCTCATATGTACTCCCATCTGCCTTAGCGGTGTTGTTACTGTTTGTTTTGATTGTTTACCCTTACCAAGTTGATGCTTGATGTGCTGTCGGCGAATTTGTGAATGTTTGATGTGATGGGAGGCTGATTGATCACCCAGTCCATCAATATTTGAAGATAGCAAATCAAGATTGCTGCTTAATAGCTGAATCTAGAACAACAGTTCCAGGCTCTAGGTTCTGTTTACGGCATTATGATCGTCTGAAAACTAATCGCCTATACCCCACTCAGGAGATTATTTTTAGTTTTCTTCTGGTTCTTGATTAGTCTTTTTTCTGCACTTGTTCTTGTATGAGATCTTCCTTTGATGCTGATATCTGAGACGATGAATTATTTCAACTTAGTAAACTTATTTCTCTCTGTTTCATTGCATTGTCATGTTACCTTACTTTGTTATCATCTTTGAAGGATAGTATATTCTGCAGCTAATCTGTTCAGTTGTATGTCCTTGATTTATTATATTTGATAATTTTACTATAAAGCAGGCGAAAATACCTGAAGCAGCTGCAACAAGCAGTTCAGTATCTGCAGCAGATCAAATGGAAATAGAGAAGCTTGAAGAGCAGGCCTCTACCTTAAGAAAGGTATCGTTGTACTTGTTTTCACAATATGATTATTTTGAGCGTGTCTAGCTTGTTAGTTCATTCGTTGAAATGCATCATCTTTTGTTATCTTTGGGATCAGAAGCAAGCCCCTCACCGCATGTGCGTATGTGCAGTGTGATAGAGAGAGAGAGTTCAATTTAGCTACATAATTTGTTTGATTCTTGTGATTTTTTATTTGCCATACATGTTCACTTCGTTACCCATTTTGATTTGAATCTTAGGAACTTGCTCACAAGAACAAACATCTCAAGACTCTGATAGACCAGCTTCGCAATCTTCTGGACGATATATCTACATGGCAAAGTCCTTGTGCATTATGAGGCTAATGTAGATTATTTATGGTGTTATTCATAGCAATAAAGATGCGCACAAGGTACCGAACACAGGATAAACCCGGTTTCTCTTTCTGAAGCAAACCTCATTATTGATTCTTTCTCGATTTTCATGTTGTGGGAAGCCAAGATTACTATCAGACAGTTGCTGAAAGAGATCGAGAATGTAATGGCACGCAGCTTCTGTGTGAGGGTGACTGATTGGGTTCATTGCGAAACAACATTAGCAACATCGTTGTAACTTATGTACTCTGGTTATGTTAATGTTATTTGACTTAGCGTTCGAGCATTGCACATGTAACTGCCCTTGAGGAGCGTGGGGGGAGTGTGCATTTGTGGGCAGTGTGAGTGTATTTTTCGATTTTTCGTGGTTTTGATAGATTAGTGATACTAGCCTGTGGCGGAACTAGCAGTTGAACGAGTCCTTTGATCAGATCATTAGTTTGTGACTAGAACTTTTGGTGCATTAGAAGTTAATCCTTTTTTTGATTGGGACTAAGGGTAAGCAATAGCGTGTTAATGTGTGCGTGTGTGTGTTTTCCCTTCTTTTTTTCCTTCATGTAAGTGTTTACTTTTATTACAAAAGCGACATTCATTCTAGCTGCTTAAAGAATCCACATCTCAATGCAATGTATTTATCTAACTATACAACCAACCAACTTCAAAGATACCATTAATGTTGCCAAAAACTTTGGAATATGAAACATTAAACTTTGGCTGACAAGTGAGGCCAAAGGAATAGCAAAAACTGATATCAAGTGAGGAACTCAAACTGTGCTTGCTTCTTTTATCAAATCCTTGAAACACAAAACAGAACATTTTTGTTGCCAGTGTTAAATTTCGACACGTAGAATGTTGCAAAAAGATCAAAAATCTGGAAAAAAATTTCTGTAATGAGTTAAAACAGTAATATCCGTACATTAGCCGCAACTGCATGAGTCTGCAAGAAACCGAGGCGAAGCCACAAGATCGCGAATCGAACACTCTCAAGAGCACTGTTGTTTTTAAGATGCTCACTTCAAACCACCACTTGTATAACCTCTGGTTCCTTGAAACTTGGGATTATTAAGAACCCTTAAGGTCTGGCTTGCTTTCGTGAACCTCCATACAGTATAAAAACTTACAGATACGGCCACCCCCCCCCCCCCCCCCCCCACACCCAACAAAAAAATATGCTTGGCAACTGTCTTCACTATGGGTGAGATTTGTAATACAAAACCAAACATTGGGGGATATTTGTAATTTTTTCATAAACTATGAAATTTTGGGGAAACAGACCCAACGTTGGAGGGTCTTTCGTAGTTAATCCGAAAATTTATTATCACTGATGCCCCATTGTCAGCCAATGTCAACCGGGTCCATGCCAGACAAACCTTGCAGGAGCTATCTTCGTGCGAGTTCCCCTTAAAACACAACCACAATCTAACAACAGCCAGCTATAGGGACGAACGGGTCAGCCAGAGGCGAAAGGGGCTGGCAGCTCAAATCCTCACTCCCTTTATGGTAGAACACTTTCTGCACATAAAAGACCAAGTAGCACTGCGAGGCTCTAACAACCTCTTCATCAACTTCTGTTATCCAAGCATCGTCACATTTGTACCACTGATTGCTCAAGCGCAAGTACGTCACATAATGTCCCGACTCCAACATCCCAGAATGAGTAACCACAGCAAAAACCTCAAACTCAGTCGAAACATCCGCCTCCTCACCCTCAAATGAAAAGATTCTATTTCCAAATCTTTTTTTAACTATCGAAGAGGATAAATAAGGCCTCATGTCCAAAGAAAACGGGAACTTCAAATGGCGGTCAATTTTTCTTGACATTTTTCTGATTGGGGAGTGTTCGAATCTCTTGATATGCAAACATAGGACCAACGGGAGCTTCTTGAGGGACATTTGTTTCAAAGCATCTTGCTTTTCTTGGCAATTTTCACAATACAATTTTTGGTCTGAACCCAATTTCTCCGGCCTAGTGAAGAGGTCAAAGCAGCCTGCAAGAGAGGGTGTCGCTAAGGTCTCGTTTGGCTTGCTTGGCTTTGTGGGGCCCGTGTGTAAGTCGAGAGATATGTCGACACACGGATCATAAGTAGAGGAAGTAAACCCACAGGACGTACACGTTACATCTGATCTCAATAGGCCCGAGAAAACCCTGTGAGCAATGCACTCACAATCCCCATTACCTGTGCAGAAAGATAAAATGCCGATAAAAACACATTTATCTCAACACAGATAATACAATTCCAAGTAAGCAGAACAAAACCATCTAATGTATTCGCACTGCACAATCACCAATGGAAAAGTTGAGGGAGGATGTTATCAAATTATGGTACTTAGTTACCTTTAATTGCTAGACTAGGTTTCCCCAATTTCTCATGGATCCTGTCGAGCATTGAGATAAAGAATTCATGTGCATCTTGCTGTTCATAACTAGCAAGATTTTCCGAATGCTGCCACCAACTGCAAATGGAAAAACAATGTCAATGAAATCACTAGTTGACATAAATAACCATTCAGTTTAAGAGAAAATGCGGTAATAAATAGTTACCGCTGTGACAGTATAATCAAAGAAAATCAATAAAAACCCAATTCAAAAGTAAGATAGTCCCAAATTCTATAACTTCTTTTAGATCGTAAGAGGATTCATCCCATAGACCTATCTTCTAAACAAGAAAAGCAAAAAATCCCATAGATTCATCACATAGTAACACAAGAACTAGAAAGCCACCAACCAAAAAACAATGCTAAAATGTATGAAAACGAAAAATTCCATAAGATTGACAAACCAACCTGTAAAGAAACTTAGCAGGACTATAAGGTGTCCTCTCACCAGAAAAAACAGCAGAATAAATAACATCCATGTCACAAGGCAAACACAACCGATCCGTCAAGCTTTTTTTGCAGCTCATATGATTATGCCTATCACTCAAAAAGTAATTCCTCAAAGGGGGTGCGTGAAGCAATGCTTGCAACACAGAGTTCATAAAACAAGTATTGCCAAGATTGTTCAAACCCCTCAACCCCAAAGGCAGACATGATTTGGACCTCTGTTTGCTCCTCAAAACCAATCTCTTCACACACTTTGAATCCAAATCAGCCTCAAAATCCAATCTTTTCCTCTTGCTAAGCCTGATTTGCCCATCCCCCACAAGCCCATTCCCAATTCTTGGCAACCCCATCATGTATTTACACACCACAGCCTTGTCAAACTCGGGATCATACACCTGATCACAGCACACACAGCAAAAGAGCTCAGCCCTCTCCATGTCCACAGCAATCTGATGGTCAGCAACAGATTCACTGTGCAAAAGGGCATGATTTGATTCGGGTGTATTGCAACATGTCACAGAGGAACAGATCAAACACATAAAGAATCTACTGCCATGGATCCCAGAGCAAAAACAGCATCTGGGCATCTCTGATTTGGATTTATCAATCATTGTTCTGCCATATGGGCTGCACTTCAATAAATCCCGGATCAGATTATAGCCCTTCACGCCATGTTTCATCTTGTAATCAACAAGGTGCTTGCATGGCTTGGGGGTTGTGTACAGAGAATTTCTTGCTGACATATTAATGAAAAAATAAAAATAAAAATTGTATCTTTTACTTAATCAAAAGGGAACTTCAAAAAACACTGGATAAGAACGCCAATATTATCGAAATAGAATAACTATTGTAAAAAAAATGATTAACAGGGTTATCGCTTATCAGTAATCAGAACACAGAATAAATCAAAAGAATGATGAAACTTAAATCAACACCAAAATCAAAAGACAGGGGTTGATCTGCTGAGGTGTTAATAGATAAAAATAAAATGAGTTCAAATCAAATCACATCAAATAAGTATTTTTATTTTACTTTTTTTAAGAAATAAATTATCACTAGGTGAAAAATGAAAAAGGGTACAGAGGCTCGGTGGGAAAAACAGAAGGAAAGATGAAGAAGAAGGAGGCGCTCTCTTGTTTAGCGGAGACCGACTGATATTATCTGCTGTGGTAAGGAACATTTTCCCATACTTTGATCGACAGATCGCAGCCGTTGATTCTTCGATCATTTCATGTTGGGCCTTTGATTGGTAAACGTGGACCCTAGATCAAATAATGCAGAGTGGGCACTGGGCACTCATAGATTGGGTTAACTGCATTTTACCCCCTCAGAAATATATAATATGCAAATCGCCCCTTAAACTAAATGAAATGACACTCCACCCTCTTGAACTTTTTGAAGTAAAATACATTAACCCCTCGTGTGAAGTAATATTGTTCATTCGCGTGATTTGAAACTCTTTTTCCTTTTTTTTTTTTTTTTTTTTTTTTTTTTATTTTATAATTTTGGAGCATGTAGTGTCAGCTTTGCTCGCAGCTAATAAAAATATAAGTGGCATATTAACGATTTTTACAAATTTTTTTCCTTGGACGAACTCTTTCCACCATCTCAAATTCTTCTTTTTAGTTCTGATTAGGACCACGAAAGCTGTGAAAATGGTTAATGTTTTAATTATATTATTGCTAATTAATGCAAAAATGACATTGGATGTTTCAAAATCAGGCATAATGTCTTACATCGCATGAATGAACAACACAACTTCGTACAAGAGATAAAATGCTTTATCTTAAAACGTTCCACAATATAGGGTCGCTCTTTTATTTAGTTAATGGAGGTTTTCTGCATATTATGTGTTTTAGAAGGGGCAAAAATGCAATTAACTCCTAATATATTTTATAAGATGATACCTTTTTTAATTTCTTTTTTCCATTTTGGCGGGGTTAAATTTTTTTATTTGATTTAGTTTCTATGAGTAAGGACTTTGGGCCCTATCAAGGTGTAAAAAGTTGCGATTTGGGTCTTTTAGTAGGCCACAAAATTATGAGGGACAAATAAAGAAATTAATGATCAATTTTCTCGAGCATTCGAAGACCTTGGTTGGAGTCTTGGAGGGGAAAATGGAAAGAGGGATGGACCCTTTTTTTCTAGCTTGATAGCTTCTTATCTACTATTTAATATTATGTTTATTTATCCATTTGTTTGTGTGCATTTTCCACACTTTTGAATATAATTTTAGTTGTTGTTATCAGTTATTTGTTAGTCTTGCCACTAGGGCTGCAGCCCCGGCACTAATGATTTCGAAACCTAGTACTAATAAGATTTCGAGTTTAAATTTTTTTGTTCTTTCTTATTTTTTTTTAAGTGTGTTTGGGGTGTTTCGATTAATATTTAGGGTGTCTCTTCTTGATTATATAAAAAAAAAATTATTTGTTAGTTTTTTTCTTTTTTTTGATATTGCTGTGTCCATAGGTCAGATTTAGATTAAGTTACAAAATTTTGAATCATAATCTAATTTGTTATTTCGACATCGAATTCAACTCGAAATTTATAAGATTTTTATTTACTTTTACGGAATCCGAATTCTATAAAAAATTCAAATATCGATAGAAAAGATCAACCCCACTTGATTAACAGATATATAACAATGGAAAGGTTAAAGTACAATCAATCAGATATTTAGTGTCTCATGCAAAAAATAAAACTAGTGCAAGTTGAAGAATATTTTATGATATTAAATAAAATATAAATTATTTGATATATATTAGAAGACACAAACGAATAAGAAAGTGTTTGGCTAAGCTTATTTTAAAGAGCTTATAAGTTCGTATAGCTTATAAGATGTTTTTAGAGCTTATAAGCTTATACTGTCTTATTTCAATAAATAAGTTGTCAAAGTGTTTGGATAAAATAAAATCTTGTAGCTTATAAGATGTTTTTTGAACTTATAAGTTGTGATTCTATTTGGTAAAAATGATAACTTTTATTTTATTTTTAAATATAATGATAATAAAAAATAATAATGTAAATTTATTTTTGGTAAATAAATATTTCTGGGAGATAGTAGGAATGTTACATTGAAAAAATATAAAGATATTTATATCATTTCATATTTTGATGTTAAACAACTTATAAGTTGTTTCAAAAAAAAGTTGGGGGTACCTTACTTTTTTTTTTTTGAGCTTATAAGCTCCTAACAGCTTATTTTTGGAGCTTATAAGCTCCTTTACTTTAAAAATTACCAAACAAATTTTAAGAGCTTATAAGCTCTCGAACATCTTATAAGATGTTTTGAAGAGCTTATAAGCTTAGCCAAACACTCTCTAAGTGCTTGTTCGATTGAGTTTGAAGTATTAAGCATCTAACTTAGGAATTGGCAGGGCTCTAAATTGATATTCGAAAACTCAATTACCATTTGTATTCGTATTTGTTTATAGGGTAAAATATTCATATCTATTTAAAGTGGATATTATTAGCATTCTATTATAGATATCCGATTATAAATGAATACGAATATAATAATTAGATATTCGATGCACTTAATATCCGTTTCGAATACATACCTATTTATATATTCGATTATTTGTAATTTAGTTTTATCCATTGATTATATCTAATAAATAATGTTTGGAAAAAATAACTTATATGTATACTAAAATTTTACGCGCTTCTAATAATATTTCATTTTTCAATAATTAATTAATGCTTTTGATATATTTTTGTAAAATTCATTTATTGTTAATAGTTTTAAAAAATTATATTTTTAATAATCATATACATTATATTTCATATAGTATAAGATATATAGAAATGAAAATGAAATAGTTCATATTATGTGAATGATAAATAATAAATTGTTGACTCAAATAAAACATATGGATTTTTTTATTGGATATCCTATCTTTATAATTTACAAAGATATAAAAAGAATAAATAAATAAACATATATGAACTTTAGGTGTTATTAAAAGATAAAAAAGGCATGATACCTATGTATATGTTTATATATATATATATATATGTCATTTTTTTTGCAAATAAGTAGATTATGTACAAAAAAATATTATTAAATTGTATACACAAATTTCAATATTCAATTAATTACAATTGAATAATATACTTGAATATTCATATATTTATAATTGAATTTAAATTTTAAAAATTACAACTGGATATAGATATATCTAACATCCATCAGATATCCAATAGATACAGATATTGATTTTAGATATCGGTCTGATATTCAGTGGAGACAGATATTAATTTTAGATATCCGTCAATATTTGTATTCGCACCGATATTTAATAAAATTAAATAGATACAGATATGAATATGATATATCCGATTCGTTTAGCATCCATTTACAACCCTAAAAATTAGTTTTATATATATACACACACAAACTCACACTCAACCCTAGTGACCATTTTGACCCAAATGCTTGGTTTATTTGTTTGAAGCTTATCTTCTTCTTCTTCTTCTTCTTCTTCTTCTTCTGTTTGTTTCAATATTATTGTGCAATCTCTATCTTAATTTTGAAGATGTTAAATAATATATCTACATAATCTAGCCTATAAGTTAATTGATCATCATTAACAAGAAAAAGGGAAAAAGAGAATACAAATTGACACTTGTAACTTTTTGTTAACCGTATCGATTTTATCATTTTCACAACTTCAAAATTTCTATTTTCGAGACTTTGATTATTTAATTCAACGGTTCAGTAGTGCCAAAAATACATTAGTAAAAGAAAACATTAAAAACTCAATAACTAATTACATTAACCAAAATCAAATCTGTCCATACAAATGTTCTCACAATCATTTCCAAATTGCAACTACACTAACAACAACAAATCATACCTAGAACAAGAAAGCCAACAATTTTATCCTCACAACCATGAGGAGATTGAATTTCTAATCAAAGAAAAACAATTTTTGGCTTGCAAAATCGACTTTTCCACCAATCTTTCCTTACTTTTAAGCAACGCGGGTGCCCCCCCCGTTGGCCCCTTGGCTCTCGATTCGTTTGAGCTCGACGGGCTCCGCATCTGATCGAAACTGAAAGACCTCGTTGGCCTCCATCATCCTGTTCGCCAACTCCACCTTACTGAAACAGTGATCCCGAATGTTATAAAACACGACTTCAAGAGACGCTTTCACGAATGCAATGTCGCCGTTGTAAAAACCGGTCGGACAAGGATACCTAGTCGCGTTCCTTTCGAGGTTTTTGAAATCCACCACCATCGTCCTCCTCCATTCGACCCATTTTTCAGGCCCATGATCCCTTAGCCTTAGCTCCATCTCCCCATCTTGTGTCAAACAAGCTAACCCTAGTCTCCCTTGGTACTCCACGAGCTGGTTGTTCTTGTAAAATTGTCCTTGTGGACCAACGTTGGCAATGGAAACATGTGGAAACATTCTTTGACCCACATTGTCATCGGAGGTCAACCAGTGGATAGAATCGGTACAACAGTCGATGTATTTGAGGTTGTTAACATTAACTCCTCATATGCAACAATTAAACTTCGTGTTTCCCTCCATTTCCATGTCTCCGAGTCGAATATTTCGACTTGATATTTGTAGGATTGATTCATGGATCTAAAAAAAAATTCAAAAAAAATCAAAATCAAAACACATAATCTTACTCAAAAAAGAACTTTGAACACACACACACACACAAAACAAAATTTTCAAGAAAAGGGACATGCAAACTTGGTAATGCACCAGAACCAGTAAACCATAAATCCGGAATACCTGAAAAACACATAATTTTACATAAAAGTAACCTAAAAAACACACGCGCACGCACGCACACACAGAGAACAACATTTTGAAGAAAAGGGACATAAGCAAACTTACTCCACGACGATGTACTGCGATAATCGTACAATGTTGTACTTAAGAGGACTCGAACTCAAAACAGTTATAACCACACCAGCAGTTCGATAATGCAGCTTAGGATTAGGCAGGGCCCGCCATTGTCTAGTTGCGGGCTTGCAGACATAATACTGATAGTTCCGGCCCCATCATTTCTTGTAGCACAAGAGCCCTTGATTGCACGAGGCCAAAATCCTCGTATCACGAAGCAAACTATGAATACGAACATCGAATCATCATTGTATGAAACGAACATGGAATGGTACTCGCATCTGATGAGTTGCTGGACAAAAAGCCCCTAAAAGATTTCGTGTTCTTTTGCAGTACAGGCATGAAGCTTGACTCATATATCATCTGCTTCCATTCTTTGCAGACTGTCTTGCACGTGTCCAACGTTTTTAACGATGATGTTCGTGTTGAGATTTTGAATACCATGTCCGAAGTGATTTCTTGAGAGCCCATGTTTGCAAATTGTGTTAAAGCTCTGTGTCTGTGTGTGTGTGTGTGTGTGTGTGTGTGTTAGAGGATATTTAGAAGTTGAATGAGAGGGAAAGGTAGAACAGGGGAATGTGGCTAATACAGGGCTAAAAACTGAGTCTTCAAGCAAAAGAAACTAGAGAGAGAGAGAGAGAGAGAGAGAGTACGAATTTAAGGAGTGGTCAATGACCATCGTACCTTGTAATTGATGGTATTTATAGTAAAATTGTTTCTCCTAGTTTGTGTCGGATAGAGGTTTGTCTTGCAAGTATAATCGAGGTAAAATTAAATGTAATGTGAACACTATAATTTAGGTTAATATATTGAAATTGTATGTTATTTCCTTATATATATATATATATTATTGTAATATACATATAAATTTATTTTATATGATATTTTTTGTATAGTCTTATATATATTGTTGTATTTGGCTTAATTAGATATTGTCTTGTACGTAGTGATGAAAGTACATTGTATAGGGATTGTCTTATTTAGTGGTGATCGACTAATGAATCAACATATTTTTCTTAATTAACTTAAACCTTCATATAGGACTATAAACGAGTAACCGAAAATTTATTTACCATTTATATCCTTATTCATTTATAGGGTATATTATTCGTATCCATATAAAATAGATATTATACATATCCGATTATAGGTACCCGAGTAATAAATGGATATGGATATAGTAATCATATGTCCATTGCGTTTAATATTCGCTCCGAATGTGTACCTGTTGGATATATGCATTTAATTATATCCGTTATCCGTATCCGATAAATAACATTAAAAAATATTATTATTATTATTAGTATCATCTATATATACACATATGCTAATCTCCTCTTATGAGTAAAAAGGATAGAAAAAAAAAACCTAATTTACTCATATCTCCATAATGTATAAAGAAACGAAAATATAAGTAAATATATTAACTTTGCTTATATTAATTAGAATATATTATACTTATAAATATTTAGATAAATGAACAAAAATTTCAATTAGATAAGTTATATAATTCTCTTAATATTTTTTTATTTATATAAATAAATTTAGATATTCAAATAAACGGATTCAAATATTTAATCGAATATTTGGATAATTGTAAGTGAAAACGGATATTCGGATATCCGAAAATCCATAATTTTATTTGATTTTCAGAAATATTACACGGATACGGATATATCCGAATCTGCAAAATATCCACGAAATTCAAATTCAAATATAAGGTTTTAAAATCCAACGAATTTGGATACGGATATCGAAAAACTTAATCAGATACGAATTCGCATACTATATGTTTACTCTGTTTAATATCTATTTACTCCCCTACCTTCATACCATCCAAAAAAAAAAAAAAATGAGTTTGGCATTTATATTTTGTATTTGAAGTTGAGAAATGTATGATGTACAAGATAGTCAAAGAGTTTGCAAGTTCAATCCTCTCACACATGGTTGAGAAAAAAAATAAAATCCAAAAATCAAGTATACTATTTTCAATTTTATTTAGCATATATTACATAAAGGAAAAAAAATCACGAACAAAAATTGAAATTTCTTCTTATCTTGAGTATTCTTGTCCTCCAAAAAGCAACCCCCATTCATTAGGCTAAATTCATGGCAACAAGAGATTAAGAGAGGAAAAATGAAACACAAGAAAACGAAGCTCAAAGTTTTCTCCTAAGATCGAAAAAGAGTAGGAGAAAACATGAGATGGTTAGTGCAGTTTAGAGAGAGAGAGAGAGAGAGTGTTTGTGAGGAAAACAGAGGCCGTATAGCAGAGCACATTGCTATATTTGTGTAGGCTTTACATCATATAGCAAATGTCTGTCGTCCTTATTTCCAGCAAATGTCTTTCATGGCTAAATGAAAGAACAATTCATCATCTTGTAGCTCTCCTATTCCTAGCCTTTGAATACAGGGGCTGGTAAGACTTAGAAAACAAGGTAAATTTACACCCACACCTAATCCTGTGCAGCTCCTTCAAACAGCCATTCTGCTCAACATAATGCAAATTTTGCTCTTAGGATCCCCACAAATGTAAGTGTGTAAATCAGAACAAGAGTCGCAAGAAAATCAAGAAAATGGCTTGAAAATCTTTCAGAGCCTCAAGGAACCCTCATCAGTCATCAGCACTTTCAAACACAGTAGAGAGAGAGAGAGAGAGAGAGAGAGAGTTTTTGTTTCAGGAGAACGAACTCTAACAGTCGAACTTCCCCCATAACAAAACAAAAACACAAAACTGGATAGTAATTTCACTACTCTTACAGATTACGGGTTAGGTCGCTCATGAAGCCAGCCAGCCAGTAGCAAAGATTTTTTTTGAACTGGACTCATTGTGCATCATCCTGAATCAATATTTTGCAACCAAAATGCTTTCAAGTTCCCACAATTTGTTCATCATATGCGTAACCCTCACCTGGTATCCGTCCATTTATATCCGTGTAGAAAGACAAGGGATACTGCATCAAAAACTCATTAACAGTTAGCCGTTCTTTTGAACCAGGCTCCTATTCAGAAACTAACGCTCCTCCCTGCATCACCGAATCTCAAAATTTTCAGCAACATGTCATAAGCCAAGAACTCAAGAAACCTCCCTGTACCATTTTACAGACCAAACAAACGGACCTCGCCGGTTATTCTCAATCTTATGGATACTCAGGGCAACCGGGATTGAAGAACATCATTGCACACTTCTCATCTAAAGAAGAAACTTGACATTTCATCTAATCACAACGATAGGCACCTTACGAAAAAAAGAGAAAATTTTACAGAAACAAACACAAGAAACACCAATGAAACCGATGCTAAAGGCCTACTCGCTAGCAAAATCAAAATACACGCACAACACTAATGTCTGTATATGCTATTCTTGAGCCCCATCACAACATACAAACATCAATTCACAATCCCACTAAAATCCCATAAGTTGAAATACTCAAAACCCTCAATCTTCATCCAACAAGAACTTTAACCATAGCAATCCCTTTCAATCACTCACAAGACTCAAATTTGATGTCAACATGTATGTAAAAGAGTTGTCTTTAACAGAAGCAAAACCAAAACCAAAACCGAAACCGAAACACACAAACACACACACAGAGGCATCAGAAACTGAAACACATAAATCCCAAGAAACCATTAAAACATCATAATCACAATACATTATTCATAATCACAAGATTACGCAAATTCCCATTTAGTCAATACAAACCCACACACACACACACACAATAAAACACACCGTACACACCGATCGATTGAACCATCAACCAATCTATTATCAGTAAAACTAGGGTTATTTTTCTCTCCCTTCTCTAATTACTAGTAACAGTGCCCACAATCGGGTACTTAGCTTGGAATTTCTTCTCCCAGTCATCAAGCACGCCGATCTCCTTCTCAGTGAGCCCGTCAAGGTTAGGAACGACGTCACTTTCGTCCTTGCTCATCTTGGCGAGGGCGCGGCTGGCATCCTTGCCGGAGAAGACGCAGTACGCGCCGCCGGGGCCGTAGAAGGACTTGCCGGCGGTGACGTCGTAGATACGGCCCCTGATGGCCACGTATATGGGCTTCGAGGAATCGGAGCCGTCGTAGCTCTTGAGCTGCTGGGGAGTGAGCTCCATTAATGGTGGCTTCTTTGTGTTTTTTCTTGGTGTTTGGATTTGGGCGAGCGTGTGTTAATGGTAGTGTGTTAGCGGCAGCGGGTGGGGATTGGGGAATATATGCTTTGTTGCTATTGATTGGACTACAAATTCTTCGAATTTTATTTAGATTTTTTTGAAATAAAAAATTTCGATATTTCCATATAAAACAACAAAATTTCGAATATTACTTTTAGTGGTGTGATGAAAGCTGTACGATAAAGTCAAATAGCACCCATTGGTATAACAGGATGAGTTGCTAAATTATTTAAACAACATTCGCGTTTTGAATTTAAACTTAAATGTTTAAATTATGAATGGATCAATTGATTTGAAAGAATCTCATAACGAGCATTTATAATATCCTGAACATCAAATTTTTGAACTATGAACGGACCATGTGACTTGAGAGAATCATCTTTATAATGGACCTTTATAATAATCGATTTCAAGTAGTCAGTTAATGAATCGAGATTGAATGACTAGGATACCTAAAAAGATTTCTTTCATAATAAGCATCTGTAATACCCTGAACATACGAATCATTGAGTTGTGAATAGATCGACTTGAGTGAATCGTTCACAAAATAGGTCATTATAATACCCAATTTAAATTAATCACCCAATAAATCAAATTCGAATGGCTAGAACATCCAAGAAAAGAAAAGAAAAGAAAGTTGTACAGTAAAAAGAAGGGATAGAATTGTTGTGAAAATTCCATCCGCTGAAATTTATTACTATTATGGAGCACTTACATTATCATTAAATGACTATAATTACCAACACCATTTATATTGCCAAATATTAATAAAGCCTCAACTTTGTCAGTTGAATTAGGCATCATCGGCCTTTAGTCTCTAATTTTCAAATCACAACACTAATGGCATTATACTGCAAGTTTTGAATCAATGTGAGGGAAAAATAGAAAAACAATCAAGGCCAAAAATGTGAAAAATATAAAAGTTGAAATAGTATAATGAATTTTGATTGATAATTTTATCCAAAAAAATGAGGGACTAAACTGAAAGCTAATTAAAACTTGAATAATTTAAATGTTATGATTTAAAGATTATGCAGTAAAGTGATTTAAACCATAAACTTTGGGGACAGAAAGAAAGAAAAACTCATGATCAAAGTAGTCCATTACCTAAAAATCAAAGAATATTAAACAAAGAATAAATGAAAATGCTGTACAAAATCAAGAAAGCACAAATACATTTTATATAGCTCTGTACCATGTACACAATAAACAAAACCAATTTTGTCATTGAGATAATTATATATATTAACAAAAAAAGACAATTTTGATATTGAGAAGCCAAAGCTCCTTTCTTATAATGATACCAAGAATTGGACATGAAAGCAAGCTTATACTTGATACAAATCATATTGGCAACTCGATACTAACAACTTCATGCTAATCCCAAAATTGGTAAAATCCTTAAAAACAATAATGTTACATATCTAGAATTAGGACATTAAACTCAAAACATAATATGCTAAATGTCCTGGCCAGAAAAAAAATACTCAAAGCTTATTGTATTTTGGCCTATAGAATCAACAGAAGATGCTTTCGACAATAGCATTCGCGTTTTATCCAGCGCCAAAACGACTACTCCCGTCTGGAGCGAAAGCTAGTAGAGTGGAATACCTCCTCCGGAGTACTCAACATCCTAATGAAAATAAAGAAATAAACCATGTACGAAGGGATGGAGTCAGAATTTTTTGTTGGAGGGGGGAGGGGGGTGAGACCAAATTTCTACAAAATTTTAAGGTATTTGTGTGTGTGTGTGTGTGTTTGCGGTGGGAGGGGGGGAGGGGAACTTAAAATCTTTAAAAAAAAAAACATATAAAATTTAGCTCGATCTAGAATCGAAGGGGGTGACACCCCCCCGGCGGGTCTGCCTCCACGCATAAGTGTATTAATAGAGCAATAAGAGGATACTTACAAACGTCATCTTTCATCTAAACACTAAGATACTCAATTTAAATTTTCAATTTTTCAAAAAACGCATATCAAATGACAGAAACTGAAGTTATGAACATCAAATTAATATTCATAAGAAAAATAAATGAAATTTTAGGACCGTGATCGTCAATGTGAGCAACAAACCTGAGGGGGAGGCAATGATGAAACCCAGTCTGATACGTGAGTTGGTAGAAGGCCGAGCGTGTTAAGCTGTCGATAGAAAACAAAGATTGGTAAGCTTTTGTAAATGTTTTTACGATGCTATGCGAGGATTTACAAACTACTTGCAGTCTTGCATAAAGGTTAGAGAATGAACCTTCCAGACGCCCATTCCTAAGCCGACCAAATTAAGAGCGATAAACACTAATTTAGGTGCTAGGAGATCCACTTTATTGTCCTTGTAAGGCTCAAAAACTACAAATCAAAACAATGATGGTTAGCACATTTTTGAGTAGACAGAATATTGAAATAATGTGGAGACTTAAAAAAAAAAAACAATCAACATTCCAATTACCTTATGTCACACAAAAAATTTACTTAGCTGAAGCAAATGGCACCTAAGTTGAATCTTTTGTGACATTTTTATGATGTCTGAAAAAATAAGCAGACGAGTGCAGCGAGATACCTACTAAACTATGAGTTAACAAGCAAAAACTACATATTGCAGCAGCAAGGATCTGATGAAGTGTACATGGAAAGACACATGATGAACAAATAATGTACGAGGATGAGCAGACAAACTAAAGACATGAATGTAACAGACCTTCAGTGAGAACTAACATTTTGTAAGAATCAAACCAAACAAAGCCAAGCAATCCTATTTCGAGAATCTACCGATAAACCTTATGTGACTAAACTGCACAAAACAAAGTTTACCAAATGATACTTCTACCTAGTGGTACAGGACAAGATGAATTTCATGTCAATATCGAGAACAAAAAAGAAAAAACTTCTCAAACTAATGGCTGGTCGATGAACAACCAGAGAAAATCTCAGAAAATGGCAATAGAAACTGATGCAATTCACTTCATCAAAATGACATGAAAATGGCCAAGCACAAAGAATGGTTTAAACACAATCCTCACCTTTCCCAACCCCTCGAAGCGCATTAATGGGCTGCAAAAGAGCCGAAAATGTTATACCAATGCTGAATAGATGAACCGTGCTCCCAGCCATCCACATCATGAAGCCCATCATGAACAAGTTCTTAAAAGGGGCTTGTGCGACTTCCCATGCTTTCTGTTCATACGAAAGCGATATTCCAATTACTATGGAGATAACATTTCAAGACTGATAAACTAAGCACAAATTGACAGGAAGCAAAACTATAAAACTACCCATGACTCAAAAGTTGAGCAGGATATAACAAAGGAGCCAAAGGTTCAAAACTATATTTCTTAAAAAGATCATCCATACACTACAGATGAAACACAACCATTCACCAACCACAAGAAATAATTGGAAAAACGAAGATCAACCGTAAAACGCCTTACTGCAGTAGCCTATTAAATATCAACAGAACTCAACAGATAAAAGAAAGAACATCCTTTCTCCCCTACACACACACACACACACACACGCAAAGAAAGAAAAGCAAATAAATCAGAGATCCAGAAACTAAACTATTTAAGGGAAAAGGAAGGGAATTTTTTGTTCTGATGAAATACTAATTACCTTCTTCGCATCTCTCAGAAAGCTATAAAAACAGAAAAAAAGGAACTTGAAAGTAGTATAAAAGAATCAGTTAACTAAATCTCAGCCCCCAGCTTAACAGGAATTCCATCTTTTATCCTAATCAGTCCATAATCAATCAACAAGAACTCAATCGATCTCAATTAGAACAACTCCATAATCTAGAACACGCCATAAATCCTTCAAACACACAGTAAAAACCAAATTAAGCCACTAATACGCATCAATTTCACCTGAGCTTTCCAATTAGCTTCAGCATCCTTCTTCTGTTTGCTCACGGCCGAATCATCCTAACCCGAAATACACAACACAAATTCATTCCCAAGATCAACGCAAACCCAAAAATTCAAACAGCCCATCAAATCAAATCCCGTAAAAAAACCCACAAAGACCTGTTCTTGGGAAGCCCGAGTGAACCCCGGCGGATCAGGAATATCCCGCGACGAATGCGACGTCGAATTGTCCGTGAAATCCACGGCCCATCGCCGGCCCGAACCCATCACCGCTTTGCCCTTATCCATATGATTCCTTACTCTTACGCGAAAAAACAATGATCGAAAATTGGAATTTTTTTCACACACTGAAGCGTGTTTGTGCGTGTGATTTGCTTGTGTATGGGATGATGTGATGCCGCCGGCTGTGGGTGAAGAGATGTTTTTGGATTTCTGAGAGTGGAGGACTTTTTGCCAATAGGGGCTGTTTGGTTGTGCGTAAAAATGATAGATATTTTTTTTTATATATAGATTTTATTATTTTCCTGAAATAGAACTGAGTTTTGATTACAGTTTGCAATCAGTTTTGGTCCACCAAAATAGGAGAAAATTACTTCAGGTTTTAAGTTTCAACCAAAATGGGTAGATGGGCATGGTCCCAATAAGATAACAAAACTCTGAGCGATGCCCCCTAAAAATCAATTTAAAGATAAATATATAACGAGACAGCCCAAAAAACAAAATTCAAATAAAATACTTTGAAGATGGGCTTAAATCTCTAATTCAGGTCCAAGATTCACCTAGGTTAGTGATATGGGAATAATATATATATATATATATATATAACTTAATAGACATGTATATACATATAATCCATAATAATAAAAATATACACGACCAAACTCAACATATTTAAAGCCCAAGCCCACTATACCAAAACCTAGATATTACGTATAAATACTCACACATAACAATAGTCACTCACTCTCTCAACCCCAAAATCTTATCCATAAATATTCTCTCTCTAAAATCATCTCATCATCCAATCTTCTTCCTCTTCTTTAGATCTGGAGTTTCACCCCAGATCATTTGGCGCCTTCTATGGGAACTTCGGATCTAGAGTACGGTAGTCCTTGGGATCTGGGACCTTGCATTGTTTTGAAACCAAAAAAAAAAAAACAACAACAACAGAAGAGGATTATGTACATGTATCTATGTGATGATGATATTTACAACAATGGAGGAGGGCCATTGAAGGAAAAATCAATTTTGTGGTGGGTGCGTTATTGGGTTAGTGAAAGAAGGATGAATATGATGTCATTGTTATTGAGGTTTCTTTTCTCAATCATTCAATCAATAAAAAAATCGCAATTTTTATTTTATTTTTCTTTAATCTTTCTTGTATCATCCTTGTAGACACATCTTGACAGTTCATCTTTACATGAAACCCCCTTTTGCTTTAAAAAAAATAGAAGCGAGAGAGAGAGAGAGAGAGAGGGAGAGAGAGGACAACCCAAAACCAATGAAGGAATGACAAACCAAACTCCTATGGGGGGAAGAGAAGGAGAAAACACCTCTGGCGGCGCTCCAAGAAATGTGGCAGCCATGACCCCCAAACAGCTTAGAAACATGATGGAAACATGGGGGATGCAACTGATAGAGGAACTTTTAGCTTCGGCACAGAACCGCATAGGCTAGGAGCCCAATGACCTAGCTGCGAGAAAAAGCAGACCCCCACCTCTAGTAGAACCAAGAGAGTTGTTCCCGAATCCTACTAGTGGGTCAGCTGCACAAAGATTTGAACTCAACAGTTTTAGCAAAGTGCAGCCGAGAAAGGTAAAGGACATAGCGGAGCTCAAGAAAAACCAACAAACAGAGGAGCCATACCTCCTAAGGAGAGGGACCCTACGATGGATTCACAGACCTTTGGGACCGTTTGGCAAGGTAGAAGAACCAGCAAGCGGAGGAGCCATACCTCCTAAGAAGAGGTACCCTACGATGGATCCGTAGATTCTTGGAACCATTTGGCAAGGTAGAAGAACCAACAAGCGGAGGAGCCATATCTCATAAGGAGAGGGACCCTACGATAGATTCGTAGACCCCTTGGACCATTTGGCAAGGTAGGAGAACCAATAATCGGAGGAGCCATACAACTCTAGATCTGAAAAAAAAAAAAGTGAAAAAAAAGTTTTGGGGATCTAGATCTGAAAATAGGAGTGGCGGCGGTGACGGTGATAGGAGGAAGAAGATGATAGTGATGGTCGCGGCGGAGGTGGTAGAAGGAAAGAGATAGCAAGAGACGGCGGCGGTGAGGACAAGGACCGGAGGTGGGGGAAGAAATGGGTTTGGGAGGATGAGGAAGAAGATGGTTCCAGTTCTGGTGGCTTCGGATGAGGAATAAGATGGTTCTGGTGGCTTCGGTGGCCGTGTCTTGGGCGGCAACGTGGGCGTGGGCGTGGGCGTGGGCGTGGAGGATAGTGGTGGAGGATGAAGAAAGAGGGGGGAAGAAGAAGAAAAAAAAAATTTAAAAACATTGAAAATGAAGAATAAAAAATATACAAAAAATATATTTTTTGTAAAATTCTAAGGGTATTTTAATCAATTTAATTTTTTTTAGAATTAAAATAGGGTCTAATTACATGCATACTCACACCTAACACGCGTGTACCTAATTCGCCATTAGGTTGGACGGAAAAAGAGATTTTTTTGTAGAAATATAAAAACATAGGGTGTTTTTCTATATTTTTTAATTATAAGATACCAACATCCAATTTTTCGAAACCACAAGCGAGTTTTATGCAATTATCCCTTTTTTTTAAGTAGGTAAAGTTGTCTGAATGCAGTCTTATACATATGCAATGAAGGTAATTAAAAAACGAAAGAAGATGAGTTCTTTTTTTTTTTTTTTTCTCTTAGGAGCCGTGAGATGAAAGTCCGTTTTGAACGGGAGACAGAACAACAAACACTGCAAAATTTTTGGCCCAATCCATGTTACGGCCCAAAAGGGCCCGGTTTGCTTTGCTAGCTGGTTAGAGCTGTTTATCTTCTCTTCTTCCTCCTAAACGCGACGGAAGTTTCACCAAAACAGTTTGCCTTGCGCCACAACAAAAAATGAATAATTATTACAATTATTAATGCACAAACATCAAAATTCCCAAGAAAGAAAGAGAAAGAAAAAGAAAAGTAAAAAAACCCATTAGCGAAACGCGTAAAGAAAAATTTCTTATTTTTCTTCATTACAAATTTTCTTCAAATTTGAGCATTTATTTAACCCTCTTTCCTGTAGAATTTGTGGGAAGAATAGTCGAAATGTCGAGCAGTTGTTGTTTTTGTTATAGACCCATGAGCTTGAATCCGGAGAAGCTTTTGATGCCGCCAAGAAAATTGGGATTGATGAGGATGAAAAGGGTCTGTGTAAGAGCTTCGAAGGTGGACAACTATGGAAGCTCTAATTTAGCTCAACGCATGGAACGTGCCTGGTTGATTTCCCAGGTGGGCTTTTCTTGCTTTCCTCTCTCTCTCTCTCTCTCTCTTAATCTATTAACTCTTTTGTGAGTTCTTGCTGGGAGTAAAGTCCTTTTTTCAATTTGCAAAACAGGGGTTCTGAAAAGTTCATACTTGTTCTTGATGGTTGAGATGTTGGGTAAACTTCAAGAATTGGATTTTCAATGGAGAATTGTAATGGGGGTTAGCTTTTTTTATCTCTGTAATGATGTCTTGGCTAAAAGGGATTTGTTATTAGAGTTAGTTTGTTAGTTGTGTTTGAATTTTGTGTTCAACATCAAATATTGTGGATAGATTTAGTTTTAGTATGCTTCATTGCTTCATGTATTTCTTTAGAATTGTGATTGCTGCTTGTTTGTGTTAACTATGTTAACTATCTCCCACATCAAATAAATAACCATATATCATGAGGTTTGTAATGGCTCGAACAATCATCGCCTCATGAGCTAGCTTTTGGGATAAGTTACGCCAAGCCCGTAATATTTCTACAGCTTGGTGTTTGGATGTTACGATTTTGCTGTGTTGTAACGAGATGTAGATCTAGAATGCTTCATTGTTCATGTGGTTTCTTGTCTTTGTTAAACGCTTGCGGTGTCGCTTGTTTGGTGCTGTGTTTTGATCCTAATGTGTAGATTTCTCGATATCATCCGGGTTTGGTATCACAGAATGAAAGAGCTTGTCTCATTTGCGTTACAATTTTCTCCCTAGTACAAGTGCCTTGTGCCATGTTTGCTTATTTTTCGTTGAGACTATGATTATACACATATGTGTGCGTGTGTGAAGCCAGTAGAGCTACAAACAAAGGTCGAATGTTTCGAAATGTTTCATATTAGGAGTTTGTATGGAACCATTTTGAGCTGTGAAGCCAAATCACGTACACAACAGTGATCATTCAAATCGAGACACTAATATAATTCTTGCCTTTATCCCATCTCATTCTTCACCCATTATATTCCATACCTTGATTTTCTTGCTTTGCTAGATGAAATCAAGACGACGTATCTTGTAAAAGAGGACTAAAGCCTACACTTATACGGTTTCTTTCTGATTTTCATTCATGGATCTGGACATGTTTGAGGTTTATTTGTCGAAATATTGTTATGCTCATACTGTGCTTGGCTATATTTTCTTGAAAATCGTCCACAGGCCCCCGAACTATGTCATAGATGGAGATACATATACCTGCAGAAACATTTTAATAGAAGTCCACTTGCATTTTTCTAACATCAACTATTTCATTACATATGCAGCAACCGAGGCCCGTTGCTTGTTTGTCGTGCGACTCAAAGGGACACGTCGAGTGCAAATGGTGTAGTGGAACAGGTTTCTTCATTATTGGCGACAACATGTTGTGCCAAGTGCCTTCAAGAAACACTACGTGTGTTATCTGTGCAGGAAAGGTAAACTAAATGGCTTACAGGACATTTATGATTGTTACCAAACCCTTTTCTCTCTCTCTCTCTCTCTCTCTTCAATACCGAATCGCCTTACATGAGTTTATACTTGCATCTTTCTAGGGTTCTGCATGTTGTTCCGACTGCAAAGGAACTGGTTATCGTGCAAAGTGGCTGGGAGCACCTCCAGTTACCAAGTAGAGAGCACCGAGTCGCCTTAGACTCTGTGAAAGGCTATAAAATCCAAATATTTCCATTTATTCCTATGTTTTTTTGACATTGTTATGATGCCTTTGCTAGTGGAAATTACAATTTCAGAAAAATGATATGTTGTTTGAAGCAAAACTTGTCCAAATCGATAAATTTAGTTCCAATGTTCTCAAAATAAGCTTAATTTGTTGTTAGGGTAAATTCTTATGCTGGGGGTGCAGCTGTAATTGGCCCTTAGCTCGGGGGAGGTAGGTGTAATTTACCATTATGAAAGTTTTGTTGCAATTTCATTTAGAAATTCAAGTGACATTGTGAACTAAATTTACAAATATTTACAAATATAAGATTTTAGGTTCCAATCTAACTAAAATGCAACTAATGTAACTTTGTTGATTCGGAATTTATAAAAGCTCACCTCGAGCTCAAACCTTTTACTGAGTCGGCTTGTAAGTAATGCTCTATTTTCTTCCATCCCAAGTTGAGGTAGGGCCGTCAATGGGTTGGATTTGTATCAAATTTGGAAAATTTGAATTCGGATACGATCAATTTTTTCAATATTCAATCCTACCCGATGTATACAAGTTTTCTTTCATTGTTGCCAATTTCGAATCCGATAAAAGCTTGACCCGTTAACAACTTTAAAAAATTGAAATTTTAAACTAAAGTAGCTAATATAAAAGTTTATCCGTCTGTGTAAAAAACAAAAATTAAATAAAATAGAAAGATTTTAGAATGTGTGAAAACCATATATCATTTTGTCATATTGAAAATAAAAAATATAGCATATTATTAATTATAATGATATATATATATATATTACATTTTATTTAAGTATCTTCATTAATATTATATGCATAATTTTAGTAATTTAATAAAATATATTATTAAAACTCAAATTTCAACTTTTTAAGGGATCGAACGGCTTGATTCCACATTTAATCCACTTATTTTAAATTATGAATATTTATTATTATATTTAATCTATTGAATATTTTAATTAATTAATTAAAATTTTATTAAATAGTTTAATTAGTTGAATATACTAAAATTTGGATCGAATTCATATCGGATTTAGATTAAAACCCTCTCCTTTGACAGCCCTAAGTTAAGGCATAAAATCGCATGAACCCTTATGCATACATAAGTCGCAAAATACACCGAGAAAGCGTTAATTTTCTTCCCCCACAACCCACGAGGTTTTCTATTGGATAACCCTTTCAAGTTTTTTTTTAATAGAATGACCCTCAAGTTTTAATTTTTAGCTAGATGACCTTTTTACTAATTATATATAATTAACTATAAATAAAACATAAATATTATTAAATATAAATATTAATGTATCTTTCAAAATTTTTATTTTGACCCCTAAAAAAGAATATATTACAAAATATACTTATTCAAAACATAACAAAAAAAAATACAGAAAAAAGACATCCAAATATCAAAATTGATCATTCAAATTTTATGGGACTTCAAAATTGATCGAAGAATTGATTTGCCCATGACGAGGGGAGCTGATTAATGGAAAAAAGATCGAGAAATTTTGGCCAGAGGCGACGGAATGAGCGCTGACGGCGTGCGCATGACATCGGCGCTTGTTTCGTCACCTTCAACCAAAATTTTTCAAGTTTCTTTTTATAAATCACCTCCTCTCATCATGGGTTAACAAAGTATATCTTCAATTTAATATTTTAATCAATCTTTATAGCTTAATTTTGATGTGTATATGCGTTGTTTTTTTTTTTTTTCTTTTATGCCTTCTGTTTATGCGTTGTTTTTTATTTTTTCCTTTTCTGCCTTATGCTTCTCTATTCAGGATTCTACTATTTTTCTTAAGAGATTCTACTATTTTGTTATGTTTTTTAACATAATATCATAAACGGTCACTCAATTGTTTAAGCGATTATCTTATTTTAGAACAATCTCTTTAACAAATACTCAATCGTTTAAGTAATGCTATTAATTTTTTCAAAAAATATTGATATAATATGATCTTTAACTATCTATTATGATATTTTTAGAAAATAATAGATCAATTCCATAATAATGATCTTCATAATATATTCATGATGTCTATATCTATACTATAAAAGATCATTATGAGTATTAGGGTTTAGGAAAAATTTCTTAAGCGATAAACTGATCTCTCTTAAGATAACTACAAAACACCCAGGCCGTGAGAAAACATATGGCCGTTCGGGAAAAACACCCAGGCCGTGAGAAAACATATGGCCGTTTGGGCAAAACACCCAAGCCATGACAAAACATATGGTCGTTCATGATGTTTCTGCTATGTTTTTTAGCATAATATCTTAAGAGATTCTACTATTTTTCTTAAGAGATTCTACTATTTTGTTATATTTTTCAGCATAATATCTTAAACAGTCACTCAATTGTTTAAACGATTCTCTTATTTTAGAACAATCTTTTTAACAAATACTCAATTGTTTAAGTGATGCTATTATTTTTTTCAAAAAATATTGATATAAATTCATCTTAAACTATCTATTATGATACTTTTAGAAAATAATAGATCTTAAGTGATAAACTGATCTCTATTAAGATATACTACAAAACATTCATAAGAGATCGAGTTGTCTCTTCAAGAGATCATTCGTAATAATAGATTCAAAGTACCCAATGCTCAACTTGTCTTTTCGAAAGATCATTATGATAATAGATACCAAATTTATATAATAATTCTATCTTTTATAATTACCTTTTGTAGTATAGTTATCAATTTTATATAATGATCATAATAACTTTTTTAATATAGTCATCATGAATATGTAATAGAGTTGATCTTTTATAATATAGATATAGACATCATGAACATCTTATAACGATTATTATAATATAGATATCAATTCTACATAATAATCATAATGATCTTTTGTGGTATAGACAAGATGTATATATTATATTGATCATCATAATAGAGATATTAATTCAATATAAGTATAATGCTCATAATGATCTTTTATAATATAGATATAGACATCATGAATATATTATAATGATCATTATTATGAAATTGATCTATTATTTTCTTAAAGTATTATAATAGATAGTTTAAGATGAATTTATATTAATATTTTCCAGAAAAAAGAATAGCATCACTTAAACGATTGAGTAGTTATTAAAGAAATTATTTTAAAATAAGAGAATCGTTTAAACAATTGAGTCGCAATTAAGATATTATGTTAAAAAACATAGCAAAATAATAGTATATCTTAAGAGAGATCAGTTTATCGCTTAAGATCTATTATTTTCTAAAAGTATCATAATAGATAGTTTAAGATAAATTTATATCAATATTTTTTGAAAAAAATAATAGCATCACTTAAATGATTGAGAAGTTGTTAAAGAGATTGTTCTAAAATAAGAGAATTGTTTAAACGATTGAGTGACCGTTTAAGATATTATGCTAAAAAATATAGCAAAATAGTAGACTCTCTTAAGCAAAATAATAGAATCTCTTAAGATATTATGCTAAAAAATATAGCAAAAACATCATGAACGGGCATATATTTTGTCACGGCCTGGGTGTTTTGTCCAAACAACCATATGTGTTGTCACGGCCTGGGTGTTTTGTAGTATATCTTAACAGAGATCAGTTTATCACTTAAGATCTATTATTTTCTAAAAGTATCATAATAGATAGTTTAAGATGAATTTATATCATTATTTTTTGAAAAAAAATAATAGCATAACTTAAACGATTGAGTAGTTGTTAAAGAGATTGTTTTAAAATAAGAGAATCGTTTAAACGATTTAGTGACCGTTTAAGATATTATGCTAAAAAATATAGTAAAATAGTAGAATCTCTTAAGTAAGAAAAATAGTAGAATCTCTTAAGATATTATGCTAAAAAACATAGCAGAAACATCATGAACGGCCATATGTTTTGTCATGGCCTGGGTGTTTTGCCTAAACGGCCATATGTTTTCTCACGGCCTGGGTGTTTTGCCTGAACGGCCATATATTTTCTCACGGCCTGGGTGTTTTGTAGTATATCTTAAGAGAAATCAGTTTATCGCTTAAGAGATTTTTCCTAAACCCTAATACTCATAATGATATTTTATAATATAGATATAGACATTATGAATATATTATAATGATCATT
The DNA here is from genome assembly GCA_026212405.1 of Petrea volubilis. Classification (NCBI taxonomy): domain Eukaryota; kingdom Viridiplantae; phylum Streptophyta; class Magnoliopsida; order Lamiales; family Verbenaceae; genus Petrea; species Petrea volubilis. Next base: position 13,506,204 of record CM047879.1, read on the forward strand.
ATTATTGAATTGATCTATTATTTTGTAAAAGTATCATAATAGATAGTTAAAGATGATATTATATCAATAGTTTTTGAAAAAAATAATGACATCACTCAAACGATTGAGTATTTGTTAAAGAGATTGTTCTAAAATAAGAGAATCGTTTAAACAATTGAGTGACCGTTTAAGATATTATGTTAAAAAATATAGTAAAATAGTAGAATCTCTTAAGAAAAATAGTAGAATCTCTTAAGATATTATGCTAAAAAACACAACAGAAACATCATGAACGACCATATATTTTCTCACGGCCTGGGTGTTTTGCCCAAACGGCCATATGTTTTCTCACGACTTGGGTGTTTTGCTCGAACGGTCATATGTTTTTTCACGGCCTGGGTGTTTTGCCAGAACGGCCATATGTTTTCTCACGGCCTGGGTGTTTTGTAGTATATCTTAAGAGAGATCAGTTTATCGCTTAAGAGATTTTCACGAACGGTCATTTGTTTTGTCACGGCCTAGGTATTTTGTAGTATATCTTGCAATATATTTTACGAGAGATCAGTTTATCGCTTAAGAGATTTTCTCAAACTTCCATTTGTTTTGTCACGGCTTAGGTATTTTGTAGTATATCTTAAGAGAAATCAGTTTATCGCTCAAGAGATTGGCCTAAACGGCCATATATTTTGTCATGACCTAGGGGTTTTGTTATTCTTGTAAGTTAAGTTATTTTTAATTTGACCCCATTCATAAATTAAGTTATTTATAATTTGACTCTCATTCAAATTTTATATTAAATAAATATATTTATTTGTCCAAATTTGTGTCGGATCATATTTTTTATCAAAAAAAAATTAAAAATAAAATTAGAGGGTTAGTTTCTTAAATAAAAACTTGAAGGCCTTATTGGCCAAATTTCCTCCACAACCCACCCCACCCCCAACCCATTCACCCGCTCGCACTAACACACACACACACACAGTGTTGGTGCTCTAATGGCGGACGAAGAGGAAGAGAGGGTTGTTGAAGAGCAGCTCCAATTGCAACTGAAAGAACAGAGAGAGTCTCTCGCCGCCGTCGCCGACGCTCTCTCCGCCGACCCCTCCAATCCCGAGCTTCTTTCGGTAGGCTCCTTCAACCTGTACATACATATATCTGTCGTATCCGTGTATACATATCCTGCCTTGTGATTTTCTGGGAGGTTTATTGTGAATATTTGACCATTGGTCATTGGTATGGCAGTATCAATTTTACAATTTGATTCGGTTGTTTATGATTTTTTAATTTTTTTATCAAAGGGGAAGTCGTATTCAAGCCTAAATTTGGTGCCTTTACTTTGATTTCTGTATGGTTGCGTACATTTCATGCACTTAATTTAGAATTTTAATCACTATGACAGCAGAACCCTAGCTTCTGTGAATTGTGTTTATCATTTTCACTGCATGTACGGTAGTGATAAGTGACTTCCCTTGGTTGTTATTGGTATGAGTTCTTACGATGCTTACTCACAGACGCAGTCCGGTTTCGGCTTTTTCTCATTATAACACCTAGAATTAGCATTCTTTATTATTTTCGGTGTGCAATGGCGAGTAGTCATTTATGAGTGCGTTGTTGCACACTTTTTCATGGGTGATCAAAATAAACCTTTGAGACTTACAATTCTAGTGTAGTTGCTATGAAAGTTTCTTTGGAGAAAGGAGAGAGATTGATTGTCGAAAAACGGGTGTGTGCTGGATGCTATATTACAAGTGACGAGCATCTTTCCATGTTGAGACAGTTGATGATGGGTGCTGTATGTTGTATAGGTTCATGTCGAGCTTGTGCAGGCCATCAGAGATGCTGAGGAGGGCCTTTTTCAGCTGAAAAAGGCAAGGTTGCTCCGAGAGGCTGATACTGTTCTGCAAGGTTCGGCTGATGATGTCAAAGTGGAACCTCTGGATCCAACGGATGTTGAAGCTGAACCACTGGAGGATCAGAGCTACTTTGTTGGATCAAAATGTAGATTTCGTCATACTGATGGAAGGTGGTATAATGGACGGATTCTTGGGCTGGCAGGTTCTGAATCTGCAAAGATATCTTTCCTTACTCCAACATCTGAAAGCATGTTGGTGGGTTAACTACAATTCTTCCTAATTTCATCATGCATCAGTAACCTATTTTTTTATTTTTTTTTAAATTTCAACCAATCATCTCATATGTTTGTTCTGCTGTTTTCTTTTCCAATTTTAATTTCCTTGGTTAGCTCTGAGCTAAGTATATCATGTGTCTTTGGAATAGTTTCACTGCAGATGTGTGATGGTTGGCTATTTTTGTGCACAAAAGCATATTGTTGTTAATTTTTCTTCAGTATTGAGATCTTGAAAATAGCTTTAGCTTGTGCTTATGCACATGGAGAGTTGTTGCGTTATGAGGCAGGCTAATATGTTCTCTTTCTCTGCATGTGTGTATGTATCTGTGTGTTTTGAGTCTTACTAAGTTTCTAGTCAGCTTTCTGACAGTGTTCAAACTACATCTTTATTCTATCTCTCTCCCCCCCCCCCCCCCTCTCTCTCTCTCGGTCGCACACACATATCCACTCATGTATGTCATGAATATCATCTTGCTGGTTTCTCTAAAATTTCTAGTAATGCTTTTTGACAACTGAACTTTACTTGAAATTAGGCTTCAAAACTTCTGGATTTATATTTTCCCCACTATTCCAATATCTATGCTACTGATTGAAATTGCTGCATAGTTATTCTTACTAAATATAATCTGGGAGCTCTTATCTTTTTTCGTTTCGGTCATTAACCTGGGAGGAACTTTGTAGAGCTCTAGTATTCTTATGGCGTGGCATATTTGATCTTCAGTCCTTCTCATTTTTGTGCATGAGTAAGCTGGTTCTAGTCAGATCCTCTCACTAATCCTAGACCACCCTAGTGCAGATGTGCAAGTTCTTTCTACAGCAACGATGTCGATTTGGTAGTAATTGCCGCTTATCACATGGTATGTTTCAAAGCATAACAAATTTGAAAAAACTAACCTTTGTGATGGTTTTCCTGATATGCTCAAGTTTATCTCTCTGCTGATGTGGTGGTGCATCTCGTTATAATGAGGGCATATCCTCTTGATATTTGTCACAGCAGCCGCTTGGAGACCAATAGACAAATTTGTCTTGTTTGGAATGTGACTTCATCCCATCAATATGTTTAACCATTTTAAGGAAGAATAAATTGGCTTCGGCTTTTCTCTTCTACCATCTTGTATGGTTGATGAAATACATCTAATATATTCCTTCAATTTCTCCAGAATTTTACCGTGCATAGCACTAATTGATAGCTCACTGGGTCATTTATGTAATGTTTTCAGGCATCGACATCCCAGTTTCATCTTTAAAGAAGTATGTTCCAACAATATGGGAGCAATCACTTGTGGGTTCCAACATCTGGGCCCTTTCAGATAACAAAGCAGCTGACATCTGGAGAGAAGCTGAGCTAGAATCATGGGATGATAAACTCGGAATCGGGAAGGTTGTTTTTCGTGATGATGGAAGTTCAGCAGAACTAGGAACTGAAGCTATTACATTGTCTGAATATGCCCAGATGAGTGATGAAGAAGAGACCGACACGACTTCTGAGCAATCTGATTCTAGTGATTATGAAGACGACACCCCACAAGGGTTGGGATTTCTAGAAAGCACGAACCTACAGAAGGGTGTCCAGACAGAAACCGCCATTTTTGCCAAGTGGGAGAACCACACACGGGGCATTGCTTCAAAAATGATGGCGAATATGGGTTACCGTGAAGGTATGGGCTTAGGTGCATCCGGGCAGGGCATGCTGAACCCTATTTCTGTCAAGGCTCTCCCACATAAGCAATCTCTCGATCATGCTGTCAAAACTCTTCAAAAAACTGAAGAAAATGAGGACACTCGGTTAAAAAGGCGTACTAGGGGTGGTAAGAGGAAACGTGATAAGAAGTTAGCAGCTGCAGTCAAGGCTGCCGAAGAGGAAGAGGAAGCAAAAGATGTTTTCTCTCTTATTAACATGCAGCTCGCTGCACACGGGCAAAACCTAAACAAGAAACAGCAGACAAACAAAACAAATGGGGAGTCGAAGAAAGAGGATAGGTGGGCCCTACTTGCTCACGAAGACGAGATAAAGAGCTTGAGGTTGCAAATTGAGAAACTCGAAGAAATGGTGAACCGGAACAGGAAAGAAAAAGTGGTGTACGAAGCCGCTATGAGGAAACTAAACGAAACCCGGAAAGCTTTAGCCGATGCCGAGGAGGCTCATGCATCTACATCGAATGCGGTTGCTCGAAAAGAGAAAGAGAAGAAATGGCTCAAATTTTGAAGGTTTAAATCAAGCGAAAGCTTTATATGGTGTATAGGATTTGTTAGATCATCAGCTCTTGTTTGTTTAGTGCTATTACAATCTTTTGAAATCAATTTAATCTGTAGAATATCAGTGAAGCTTGTTTTGCAAGCTTATGTATTCAGAACCAGGATTTGTATGGAAATCTTGGCGATTGATTTTTTCGCTAGACACACACTATGTATAGGGGTGTAACCAAATCGGGTTCAGCTAAACAAAGTATTGTTAAAGTTTGATCTGAATTTTATTTCGAATTTGAAATTTTATTTGAACTTGGTGTGCTTATTAAACGAGTCAGCTTAAGTGAGCTTTAATCAAGTTGAACTCGAACTGAACTCGAGCAATTGGATATTTTTACGTGTATGTTATTTGTCAAGTTTGAACTCGAGCAATTGGATATTTTTACGTGTATGTTATTTGTCAAGTTTGAGTTGAGCTCTTAAGTTTATCAAACAAACAAAAATATATATATATATATTCAAGATTTGTTCCGTGATTATATTAATTTGTTATGCTTAATAAACCGAACTCAAATGGGCCCTTAAAAATTGATTTCGAATTGAGTATTGAACACTTTTTTCACAAGGTCCAAATTGACAGCTCTAGACGCAAGACAACCATTCCACAATTGGATATACAAAGTGACCTGCAATGAAACAAGATTCCATTGAAGGGATTTTATCTTCAATTTTCCGATACCAGCCTTTGTTACACCAACAATAAACTTTTCCACTCACAAAAGAATATATATATATATATAAAATTAAAAAATAATATAATACAATGATAAAAATAAAGAACCTGGTCCATGCAAAGCAAGATTCCAAGGATTGCATGATGAATATATCATAATTGAATGGGTGCCAACTAATTACTAAAAAAGGTGTTGTATACCTTAATAATTGAGTAGATAATACAGGCAATTAGCCCCTAAATAATTGATCTGAATAAATTAATAGCAGACGCTAGGATTCCATTGATGGAATATGTTATGTTGTCAGAATTTTATTAAATGAAATTCATTTTTATTAAAACAGGGTAACGGTATAGGAATGCATATTTTTTAGTGACAAATCAATTTATTATAAATTTAGTTTCTATAACGGATTTCGTTTATAACAAATTCGTTAACAAATGACTTGTCACCGATTATTTTTTTCAATTTTGTTTACATTGAATTCTGTTACTAATCTATTACAGATACCTTATATTGGTGATGAAATCTCTTTGTCGCAATTTTTTCATTACTGAAAGGAGAGCTTTCCTGTAGTGTAAGTATTCTGGATTATTTTGTGTTTTTGCTCAGAATTATTGAGGTCTTGACAAATATGAATTTGAAAATTGATGTTTTGTAATCTTGAAAAGCCCTTAATGATAAGAACCTAAATAAGCAATGTAATATAAACATGTATATATATATATGTTTGACATCATCAAAAATACAACTTGCAATTATATTTCGTCTTGATGAATGATAATTTTTTATAAGCTGCATATTAAAAGGGCATTTGTAATTTTTAAAATTATAGAAATTAATTTGTTATTATATTATATCTCAAAAAATATAGACGTAATTTGGCTTTACTATTATTTATTCTTTTACTTTTGTGATTGGGGAGGAATATGAGTACGTGACCACTTATATTGTTCTTATCCTAACAGTGCTGAAGCAAATTATGTTGCTTACAAGTGGGTAGGAACGTTTTACACAAAAGAAAGAAAAAGACAAATAAATAGAATAAAATAAAAATTAAAAGCATGTAACATGTTTCCACAATTAGTATATATTGTGTGTGTGGGGGGGGGGGGGGGGGGGGGGTAGTCTTTGAGGGTGGCACTAGCACAATTAGATGAGGTCTTTCTTTCCCACTCTTTATTTGATTTGAAGGGTATTTTATGAAACTTCCAATAAAAACAATATAAAAAAAGATATTTATGTTTATATATATATATATATGTGTGTGTGTGTGTGTGTGTGTTTTCAAAATAAAATAAAAATCAATCCACAACAACTTCTCTTGATTGTGTACTTAGGAAGTGTTATCACATTTCCATGAATATACATTTTATATGTTTCTTGTTGTACTTAAATCACTACTAATGAGTGTTACAATCTTGATATTTTTTCCCACTTATATCATATAAAAGGAATCAATTGTTATAAGTACTAGTGCAATTTAATATTAAAATCTCAAAAATATATTTTATTTTTTACTAATTCGTCACAAATTTAATGAAATCTGTCACAAAACATAGATCGTATTGAGTTTTGTTTACAAATTCGTTAGTAAATGTCTTTTTACTGGTTACTGTTTCAGTTTCTTTCTTTCTTCCTTTCTTTTCTTTTTTTTTTTTTTGGTTGGAATTGCAACACGAATTCATTACAAATGTCATTTATTTATAAAGAAATATATCTGTAGGTATCCTTTCTGGTAGTCAAAAATATGCAATATAAGGTACAATACCATAATGTCAAAAGTAAAAAGAGTTATTTTGCCTAGCAAATTAACTGTACTATTTAAGGTACAATACCATAATGTCAAAAGCTATCAAATACGGACACCCTTTTGCACACGTAATTTCTTTTTCATGTATTTTTGTGAGTATTTTAATAATAAAAAAATAATTTAAAATAATTTTTTTTAAAGATATTCAAAAAAAAATTGTTTTTCATCCAATAATATATTTTTTCATTATATTTTTTTATAAAAATTGAAATTTTATTGTTTAAAAATAGATAGTTACAATCACCGATACGAATTGAAATTCTGTCATTTTATACTTATATCAAAATATTTATATATATATATATATTTATATGAATCCTACATTAATTATGTATAAATATATAAGTATTTACATATTATGTCATATTATCAATAAAATATTATATAAATATTTATATAAATAATGCCGTATCAGAAACGTAATGTGTCATAATCTTTTTTAAAATTTCGTGTCACTATATCTAAACAACACAAGTCAAAAGCAAAGATTTATTTTGCCTAACCCCACAAGTGAAATTAAAAAAAAAATGGTTTGTTATTATTCTATGCTTTCAATGAGAAAAAGAATAAATTTGCCAAAGTGGGGTGATGTGGAATCTTGAAAACAAAAAAAAATTCTTATATATATATATATATATATATCGGTAAATTATAATAAGCACCTCAACATTTGGGATATTTTGCATTTTAGTTTCCTACCTTTGATTTGTTTATGTGCGCTTTAGTACATAACTTTTATCATTTATGTGTTGATGGTTTTTTTCCTACTATTTCGGTGGAATATTCCTCCGAAATAGTGAAAAAAGACTATTAGTGCACAAATAATAAAAATTATGTACTAAAACGTACATTGACAAAGATTGAATACCAAAATACAAAATAATTCAAAAGTTGGGATATTTAACATAATTTGCCCTATATATATATGCATGAGGATGGTTGGCAATATGCCCACGAGCCACATAAAGAAATAGAAAAGTATAGCCAAACAGAGTGGATTATTGAATATTCATTCATGGCCACTCTCAAATATTCCTTTTCCCTTATGAATTTTTTCCCATCTTCTTCACTAATTTTATTCATTTTGTTCGCATTTTTGCTTAACAAAAGCTACGCTTTTGAAGCCAAAAAAGATGATAAAATCGAAAGCCATTTTCAGACTCTTGAAATCAGCTCTCTTTTGCCAGCTTCTGTCTGCAGTCCCTCCACCAATACAGGTTTAATTTTTCATGTTTGTTATTTTTGTATTTATAAAGATGAGTTTTTTCTTTTTTTTTTTTTGAAGTTTTTTTTTTTCACTTATGCAATGGCTGATTACATGCATTTTTGTGTATTGATGTTAAGATTTAATTATTTACAGTCATAATTTATTTGGCTGATTCCCTTTTTTTTTTTTTTGGTTATTACTACATTTCTTATCATACAGAAATTATATGAGGCATGTACTCGTTTGAAGACAAATGATTCATTTTCTCTCAAAATTAAGGAGAAGACTTGTGCACCTATGTATTGTCATGATAATGTATCATTTTCATCTTCTCTCTCTCTCCCTCTCTCTCTCTCTCTATGTGTATATATATGTGTGTGTGTGTGTGTGTGTGTGTGTGTGTGTTTTGAATGATGAATGAATGGTAACAGTGGACCATTAGTTTCCCCCATGCTATAGGCAATCACAATAAAAGTTCAATTTTTTGTCACATAAATTTTTTTTTTTCCAAGAATGGGCATAATTTTTTTTTTCCAAGAATGGGAAACAACCTTTTTGTAGCCTAAACCAAGAATGGGAAACAACTAGAACCTTAATTTGCACAGTGCAAATGGTATGATTTGTTTTCAGTACCATAATTTTGGCCTTTATTAGCTGCTATTAGTGATAAGAGATTATTGGATTTAGCCAGTATAGAGACACTGTTCAAGTGCATCACAGCTGTATTAACAATTGAGTGTGGAACTTTTTAGATTCATTAGAACAAGAAACAATAAATGAAGTCTGATAGGCGGTTTGTCTTGTGTATTATGTGTGTGTGTGGGTGTTTTAGTGTCATTTTCACATTTTATTGGCCAAAGAAACTTTTGGGAAATTCTTATATATGTCGATTGCGGGTCCTGATCAGAATTAAATCACATATGAATTTACATATATTTTTGTCAAATATACATAAAATGCAGTTTAATCCTAACCATAGGATACATGAATGGATCTAAACAGGTCTATACAAGAATTTTCCCTTCTCAAGCAAGAACTCTTCCATGTGTGTGCCATTGTGTGTGTGTGTGTGTATTTGGGTGCCATTTTCACATTTATTTGCCCAAGAAAACTCCACTTTTCAAGCATGGACTCTCTTAATAAATTATGAACATATTTGACTTGGGGTTTTAGTTATAACATATTTAATTTCAATCGTATGTGGCGTCTACAATCAATGAATTTTGCATACTTATGTGATTTAGCATTTCTAAAATTTTTAATTGAAATACACAACATTATCCTCGAGGAAGGTTAGTTATATACCACTTTTGTGGAATGAATTTGGCATACTTATTTGATTTAGCATTTCTAAAATTTTTAATTGAAATACACAACATTATCCTCGAGGAAAGTTAGTTATATACCGCTTTTGTGGATTTGAAATTTATGATGTTGTTCGAAATGCAAATCAAGACAAATCAAACAATTTCATACGTGTATAATTAAGAGTGGTGAAATACCCTGAACAAGTGATCAAATATATATCCTATGTGTTTGTGGGTGTGTTTATGTCATTTTTCACATTTTATTGGTCTAATAAGAGAACAACACCTTTCAAACATGTACTATGAAACCCTTTTGGATGTGGACATATTCCTGATCTAATTTGTTTCTACACTCCATATATAGGTCTACCAAACTCCATTATAGTGAAGATATATATTTCAAAGTCATTATTGTCTAAATTAATGAAGTTCAATTTGTTGTACTTTTATTCTTCTTATTATGGCCCAACTAATTCATTAAGTGTACCTTTATTTACTTATAAAGCTCTTACTTTTTAAACTAATAGGACTACAATTGGATCATCCAAGTAGTCCACTTGCATAATAGTTTATGATAACTTGATAAAAAATGAAGTAAATATTTGTATCTTTTGAATTTAAAAATATTGACGTAATGATTGAAACAGCATATTCTATGATCTCTTATAAACAAAAACAAAATAGCAAGGCACATTCAAGTTTTTTAACACATCTAAAGGAGAATAAACAAGAATCATCAACAACTTTGTGTGAAAAAATACAAAATTTGTTCATTTGCAACATTTGGTTCATGCCCTTGAGCCTAACTGATCAAACATGGATCAGGTTCCAACAAGAGGCAGTCAACACTGGAAGTTATTCACCGGCACGGTCCGTGTTCTCGACTAGGTCACGACGAGGCCGCCACCGCCACCGCCACACCAACCCTGAGCGAGGTCCTCTCCTATGACCAATCCAGAGTTGAGTCGATCCAAGCTCGACTCAACCCCAGCTCAAACACAGACAAACTCAAGGAGACATCGAACTCAGAGGCAGATGGACTCAAGGACAGAAAAGCAAACCTCCCGGTCCAATCTGGCCAGTCACTTGGCTCCGACAACTACATTGTGTCCGTTGGCCTAGGAACCCCCAAAAAGACTTTATCTCTCGTGTTTGATACAGGCAGTGACCTGACGTGGACGCAGTGCCAACCGTGTGCCCGGTCGTGCTACAAACAACAAGATCCAATTTTCAACCCTTCTTCCTCAAGCTCATACTCCAATGTATCTTGCAATTCACCTCAATGCTCGCAGCTCTCAACTGCCACCAGCTACCCCCCTGGTTGCGCCTCCACTACGTGTGTTTATGGGGTACAATATGGTGACCGATCCTTCACAGTGGGATTCTTGGGCACAGATAAGCTGACCATATCAGCAACTGATGTGTTCCCGAAGTTCTTATTCGGTTGTGGCCAAAACAACCAAGGACTGTTTGGAAACACTGCAGGATTATTAGGCCTCGGCAGAGACCCCATATCATTTGTGTCCCAAACTGCAAAAAAATATGGCAGATACTTCTCCTACTGCCTCCCATCAACTCCGAGCTTCACAGGCCACCTGACACTAGGCAAGACTACAGTTCCAAGAAATGTCAAGTATACCCCTTTTGCTAGGGGGCAAATCTCGTCATTCTACTTCATCGACATACTAGAAATAAGTGTAGGAGGACACAAACTACCAATCAGCCAAACCGTTTTCAAGACAGCAGGCAGCATCATCGACTCGGGCACGGTCATAACACGCCTCCCTCCCAAGGCCTACAGCGCACTGCGCACCGCTTTCAAGAAGCTCATGACGAAGTACCCTAGTGCACCAGCAAATTTGATCTTGGATACTTGCTACAACTTGAGTGGCTACACAACCATCAACATTCCAACTATATCTTTCACATTCAGTGGCAACACGAAAGTTGAGCTGCCTTCCTCAGGGATACTCATTGATGCCGGTGCATCAATCGTGTGCCTCGCTGTTGGTGCGAACAACAACGACAATGATCTGGCCATATTCGGGAACACTCAGCAGAAGACATTCGAAGTAGTGTATGATGTTGCCGGAGGGAAACTGGGATTCGGCCCTGCCGGATGTAAATAAAATACTCATCACAACTTAGCATATCAAAACCGGAGATCATTGAAGTGCCATGAAAAGATTTACTGTATGATAATAACCCTCACTGAAGGGGAAATGGGATCAGTATTCAAATAAACGTCAACTCAATTGGCAAAGAAATTCGCATGCATATGTATAGTTATAGGTGGTACCATAAGCATGTGGATGATTATTGTAACGAGGAATAACTACTCTTTTCTTCATAGTTTAATGTCACTTCAGCTATGATCTTTTCCCATTAAATGTTCCATTGATATTATTTTCTTGGTTCTTGGCCTTTGATTACCTCCATTCCCCCCCCCCCCACCACCCACCCACCCCCACACACACACACACACACAGAACCCCACAACCCCGGCAACTTCACCTCCTTATATGCATTCTACACTTTCATATACTTGGGGGTATTAATGTAAATTCACAACTTATCTATATGTACTTGGGCGCAATCTAACCAACCAAACATGTGAACAAGATTACACTTAATCTCAGCCTGCCAAGTTATCATATAAACCTAACATAAGAGTACATCTTGGACAATTGTATTTAATCATTAATCTATAGATTACACACAATTATGTCGTGAGGGGAACCAAACGCTTCCTTATAATTTATTTTTGTTATTAAATGATAGTAGAACAATCTAATAATGTTATTTTTCTATTAAAAAAAAAAAAAGAAAACACATTTTATTCAAAATTACATAGATATTAATATTAATATAAAAACATTTAATAATGCTGTATACTAGTAGTTATGTATTAAACCAAATTAAATTTATGTAATAAGTAGTATATTATACTAATTACAAAAATAACACTAATAAACTAATTATTTTTTTTAATAATTTAAGTATTAGTTTTCTACAAATGAACCGAATTTCAGCTCAAGAAAAGTATTAATCTCTATGCATACTCAACTATTCGGTCATTGACATATCAAACACATGAAAAACGAGCACAAACATTATTTTTCATAGCGCAACACCACAAATGATGGAGTAAAGGTCGCAAAAATCAACATTAGCTCATGTTCAAATTAAAATACGCACAACTGACAAATACTTATAACAAATGTGTCGCAAGGGAGCACAATTATGTTGCTTATAAATAAATGGGTTGGGGGATTTCCACAAAACTTCCACAAAGAAAAGAAAAGAATTAAGTAAATCAAAATTAAGAATCAAACACAATTTACTAGTCGGTCTAGCGGAATGAGGCGCTAGATTTCTTAAACAATATTCATGATTCGAATTCTAGAATTGTGAATGGAGCAATTGTGTTGAAAATGATCTCTCCATATTGAGCCTATATAGTATTACAATCTGAATTAGTCTATCAATAAATTGGAGTCGGGCGATTAACACAAAAAAAATTAAGAATAGAAGATAAAGTGGGTAGGTTTCCACTGAATATTAGTCCGAACTAAATGGTCCTTTTTATCAACATTTGATTATGCACACTAACTCAAGGTGGTAATGATGGCACAAGCCACAAGTTGATAAACAAGAAAAAAAAAGAACAAAGCCAAACAGAGTGGAGGATTATTTGATTGTTCACTCATGGCAACTCTCAAATATTCATCTTCTCTTGTGAAATTTTTTCTATCTTCTTCACTACTTTTGTTTTCATTTTTTCTCAAGAAAAGCTATGCTCTTCAAGGCACAAATTATGATAACATCGAAAGCCATTTTCACATTGTTGAAATCACTTCTCTCTTGCCATCTTCTCTCTGCAGTCCCTCCACCACTAAAGGTTTTTTCTTGTCCCTCTATATTTATTGCATTTTTTTGTTCATGTTCATTATAACTCCAAATCTTGATTATGAATGATGCAATTAATTGTAAATTATGGATTTCAAATAATCATATTATGACACAATTCCAAGGAGTTCGAACAAGAATCATCTACAAGTTTGTAGACATAGTTCATTTCCAAACCTTTGTTCCATGCCCATGTAGCATTAATTGATCATAACATGAAATCAGGTTCCAACGAGGGGCAATCGACACTGGAAGTTACTCATCGGCACGGTCCATGTTCTCAACTAGATCAAGACAGGGCCACCACCTCCACACCATCCTTGAGTGAGGTCCTCTCGTACGATCGGTCCAGAGTCGACTGGATCCGATATCGAGTCGAGTCGAACTCGAACACAAACAAACTCGAAACCAAAAGGGCCACGCTACTTCCCGTCCAATCCGGCGAGTCAATCGACTCCGGCAACTACATCGTGGCAGTTGGCCTCGGGACCCCAAAGAGGACTCTATCTCTCGAATTTGACACGGGCAGTGACCTGACATGGACTCAGTGCCAACCGTGTGCGGGGTCGTGCTACCGGCAACAAGATCCGATTTTCAACCCTTCTTCCTCGAGCTCATACTCCAACGTGTCTTGCGATTCAGCCCCGTGCTCTCAGCTCTCTACCGCCACCGGCAATGACCCCGGCTGCACCTCGACTACATGCCTCTACGGGATAGCATACGCCGATCGATCCTACTCGGAGGGGTTCTTTGGCAAAGACAAACTCACTATAACATCAACCGATGTGTTTCCAAACTTTCTGTTTGGCTGTGGCCAAGACAACCGAGGATCATTTGGCAAGGCTGCAGGACTACTAGGCCTTGGCAGGCACCCTCTATCAATTGGGTCCCAAACAGCGAAAAAGTATGGCAAATACTTCTCCTACTGCCTCCCATCAACTTCGAGTTCAAAAGGGTACTTGAAACTAGGCAAAAGTAGTAGACAACTTTCAAGAAATATCAAATACACCCCTCTTGCCACCTCACACGGCACGATGTATTACTTCATTGACATTCTATCCATAAGTGTAGCCGGGCGGCAACTACCAGTCAACCAATCTGTTTTCAAGACCGCAGGAGGCAGCATCATCGACTCGGGCACGGTCATAACGCGCCTTCCTCCCACAGCGTACAGCGCAATGAGAACCTCTTTCAAGAAGCTCATGGCGAAGTACCCTCGAGCGCCGGCCTATTCGATTTTGGACACTTGCTACGACTTGAAAGGCCACGAAACCATCACCATTCCGACTATGTCTTTCACATTCAGAGGCGACGTGGAACTTGACCTTGCCCCCTTGGGGATAGTCATAAACCCCGTTGCTACATCGCGCATAATGTGCCTTGCTTTCGCGGGGAACGATGATGCCGACGATGGGGTCGTATTTGGGAACACACAACAGAAGACACTTGATGTGGTGTACGATGTTGCCGGAGGGAAACTGGGTTTTGGCCCTGCTGGATGTAAATAACATAGTATCACAACTTAGTATGTCATCACTTAAGATCATTCAATTGTGCTATATATGACAAGATTTGTGAGGATATGTTAGTGATCTGGAGGAGAAGTGGGGATCAATGTTTAAAGACATGTGAACTCAATTGGCAAAGAAAGTTGTATGCATATGTAAGTATACATGCATCATTATTGAATCGGACCCGGCTAATGCTATTTCATGGATTGCGCGAATCGGCCCGAACCCTTTGCTATAAAACAATATTACATCTTTCTTCTCCACTCATCAAAATACACTGCGTGTATTGGTGAACGGTTACGATAAGTAAAGAGAATTTTCAAAAAAAATTTCATATAATAAGTTTAGAAGGTCATCATTTTATAATAAAGGATTTAGACTGCATGGTCTCAAATAGTAAAACTCCTTGGAAGCTTCGTTTTGAGCTCAATAAAATCAATGATCTATTGGACCTCTTTAGGAAAGTCGGCTTTTACCACCAAAATGGGGAAGTCAGTTTCATTACAGGCCATCTTACAAAGTCAGGAGTTCATCGAGATTTGATTTTGTAGTCATATTTTAGTAATTTTTGTTTGTTCGGTCTTAGGATCTAACTTTTATGTTGACAACTCCCTCTTGTAATTTGTAAACTACTCTATGTTTAATTAGATTTGCTTACAAAAAAATAAAAAGATGTTGGGGATGATTGTTGTGAGGAATAAGAGCTACTCTTTTCTTCATAGCTTGATGTCACTACAGGAGTTAGAATATATTTTAAACAAATTTACTCAAGCAACCTTCAATTCTACCTCAAGAGCAATTACAACTATGGCATTTAACTGATTACCTCTCAGTCACAAATGTACACACACACACACAAACAAACAAATTCACCTCCCACTAAAAAACAACCATTAGCTTTAGGGACATTTTAATTATAGGCAATTATAGATTGTCCTCAAAAAATAAGTTGAGAAGGCCTTTCATTTTTAATAGCCCTCTTAGAGGTTTAAAAACAAACTTAACTAAGCCTTCAAATCTCATAATTTGCTAAGTTGCATATGTGGGCACTTTGACTAAAAAACCTCTATATTTTGCGCAATCGTGGCTATGGAGACTATTTTTTAAAAAGCCTTCTTATATATTAATAAAAGCATTTTTGTGAATTTCAGAAGCAAATCAAATAGCTACCTAATGTCACATTTGTTACAGTATCCTATAATCTCAATATCTCCATTAAAGAACCCAAAAATGGAATTCGAAGAGTTTATCCGCAAGTGTTAGGGCTGCAAACAAGTCAAGTCTGTTCACGAAGCTGGAGTCAAGGTCAATCGAGCTTGGGTTTGACCTTGAGCCAATTCAAATTATTTATGTCTAGGATCAAAGTTTGTGAGCCAAATGATAATTTTAATATTTTTTTTTTTAGGAAAAAACACTTTGTCCATCCAATTATGTCCACTTTTATACTTTTCTATGTAAACTCTTTTTTTTTGTCACACTATCCCATATGAATTATTCGATTTTTACACTTTACCCACTGAAATATATTTTTGACCCAAAAACTCAATGAAAAATGGATATGTGACTCTTGTTTTTTATGCTAATATTGATTTTAAGGTCGAATGAGATGGTTTACATATCTAATATTGTTTATTTCTGGATGAGCTTTTTGGCCAAAAACATATTTGAATGGGTAAAACATAAAAATCGAATGGGTTATATGGTAAAATATAATAAAAAAATATTTATATAAAAATATGTGTTTCAAATTCAAAATATTTGCCCAAATTTGATTCCACTCGACTCGTTTAAGCGCCTACCCACAAACGTCAATTCTTCATATTCGATTTGATTGACCAAATTAGAATAGAATATTAGAGTAATTAGTGAAACCCAATTTTTGCACTAACAAGCAAAGTAGAAAAGCCACTAACATAGTAACATTCAAGTAGAAAACTAGTCTATAGAGCTTTCACTTGCACAGTTTAAATTCTTATAGTTGTGCACATGCTAACGTGTGATAATATTAAATTTTTTTTTTTCAAATTTCTTGTTAATTTAAATTTTTTTTTTTTCCAAAATGAAAATTTTCCAATTCCATCCATAATTCATTCTTGAAAGTAATTAATTTTGGGAGGAGCCCTTGGTCCAGTAACAATGGAAGGCTCATGACAACGAGATTATAAGTTTAAATCTTATCAATGCGGGTATTAGTAGTGAATGGTCTATTGTATTGCCGTTTTCTTGTATTTGATAATTATTGATAATTAATGTTACAGTTTGATCTTTATTCAAAAATATTGATATAATTAATTGATATGTAATATATTGTTTTTTGTAAAAATAAAAAATAAAAAGAAAGAAAGTAATTGATTTTGCAAAGTGGATCAACGTCAAATCACAACGAGAAATTACTTTCAAGATCGTAATTACTAGAGATGGGTGCAGATTGGGATTTTGAAAATTAGCATTATTAGTTACTGTTGGTGAAATGGGGAGAAAATTTAAGGTATTTAACCAATTATCTTGTTGTAACTTGTTCTTATCCTACAATACATAGTTCAATTATGTGGCTTATAAGTGGGCATGGATTTTCCACAAAATTTTCCACAACAAAAAATAGAAAGAATAAATATGTGGAATAAAAGTTGAAATTGGTAAGTTTCCACTAAATTCTAGATAATATTAATTAAACTCTATTCCAATTATTTGAATGCATTCGTATTTATTATGAATTTACACCATTTTAATTTGAATAAAAGTAAAATTCCTTAGTGGAATGAGATTCTTGCTTTGGTAGGGAGGCCTCTATATACGAGTCTCAAAACATGAAATCAATATGAAAATTTTCATTTAATTTTATTCTCCGAAACACTCTACATATTTCTTGATTTTATTTTTATAAAAAAAATTCTCTCTACTTATTTTCTTGAAACATTACCATTAGTACTCAAAGATATAAGTTGGGTAAGACTAGGTAAATTGATTGCTTTGGTAGTAATTCATCGAGGTGAGTAAGATACGTTTGAGATTTTATTAACCTATGATTTGTAAATGAGTTTAATTCAACATAAGAGGATGATTGAACTTGTTAGTTGTTAGGTATCTCTGCCTTCTTGTATTTTTAGCCTAGCGCAAAGCCATACATGTGTATCTTCACAGGCACATCTATTTCACCGAGCCTTTCTTCGAGACAATATCCCGACTGTTACGACTTCTATGCAGCTCAAAGACTACCAGACGTCTCACGGAGCGACTTTCAACAAGGACGTTGAGACTATTTGAATTATCCTTTCTGTTATTTGTATACTTAAGGAAATAAGTGAAACATATCCAAAAGTATCGAATATGTCGCTGGCAGTATCTCTAACATGCCATCAGAAGTTTAGGATTTATTTTATTTTATTTTAATTTAATATACAAACACCGAATGATATACCTGAAATGTGTCTTCCTGTTCAATACGTAGACCTACACGTGTCAGATACTGCTCGACTTCAATTTAATTGCATTCTAGTAATGGAATAAACATGGACCCTAAAAATTCTATATATATGCACCCTGATGGTCGTCAATAAGTCCACAAGCAACAAGAAATAGAGAATTCTCTGAGCCAAATAGATTTATAATGGCCTCTTTAAGTTATTCCCTCTACCTTATGAAACTTTGGCTAACTTTTTTGCTTCTATTGACTTTGATTTCATGTTTTCTGAAGCAAAGCCATGCTGTGGCCACTGCAAGCCATTTTCATACTGTTGAAATCAGCTCTCTTTTGCCATCTTCTATCTGCAATCCCTCTACCACTAAAGGTTTGCTTTAATTTTTCCTTCTTAATTTCCATTTTTTTTGCATTTTTTGCTCATGTTCATAAGTCTACTATTTATAGAAGATGAGATTTTTTATTGTTTTTTTCAACTTTGCCACCTTATACGATCACTACAAGAAAGCACTCCCTTCACTTATAGAAGATTTATAACGAAGAGATTATATCACAAATTTAACGTATGTATGATAAATCAGTGACAAAATTCAATGTAAGCGGAACTAAAGAAACAATTAGTGAATAACATTTATTGATGAAATTGTTAATGATAAAATCCGTTACAAAAATTAAATTTATAATGCATTGACTTGTCACTAAAGATGATACATTCTTGTAACAAATAGTCGATATTATGTAATTTTATACATCTCCAATTAGTTCTTCAATCTGCCTTTCAAACTGATAAGGCATCTAGGATCATGCAAGTAGTAGGTATGACACTTCTAGACATGGGAGTACATATCATATATAGTGAACCAGGCAAAGCCAGGAAAATTATGTAGTGGGGTCACTATTTAATTTCACATATATATATAGTAAGTATATATATACTATATATATTGTAGATAATAATGAATTTGATATTTGGACCCCACTACATAAATATTTTTATATTATTCTAATGGGTCCAATAACAATAAATTTAAAATTTATTCGTATTTTTTTTAAGTTTGAACTATTGATGTAATGATTTTGAAATACACTTAAGAGAGTTTTAACACGACTCCAAGCTAGAACCGTCAAGAGGTTTGCGTGGGTGATCAAATAGAGTTCATTTCCAACATCTTGTTGACGAACCCCATATAGCGGGGAAATATCATTTTTGGTCTCGTATATTATGCCATAGTTAATTTTGATCTCATTGAATATGAAAGTCTCATATTAAGTCTCACATCTCGTGAAATTTCTCGAGTTTAGTGCTCCGATTAACTTCCATTAGATATTTAGTGATTATCTCATTCTACTATCAAATTTCTCACAATAATCTCGTATGATTCATTGGTAAATATCTAACAAAAGTTGGGTGAAGAGAACCCCCCCCCCCCCCCCCCCCATGGAGCCCTAATTGATTAAACATGAACCAGGTTCCAACGTGAGGCAATCAGCATGGGATATTCATCACCGGTACGGTCCATGTTCTCAACTAGGTCAAGACAAGGCCACCACGGCACCATCCCTGAGTGAGGTTCTCTCCTATGATCAATCTCGAGTCGATTCGATCCAAGCTCGACTCAACCCAAACTCAACCACGAATAAAAACAAGGAGACGTTCAACTCCGATGCAAACAACCTCGACGACGAAAAGGCCCAACGCCCTGTCCAATCCGGCCAATTATTCCACACTGGCAACTATATTGTGATCATTGTCATCGGAACCCCAAGGAGAACTATATCTCTCATAATCGACACCGGCAGTGACCTGACATGGATGCAGTGCGAACCGTGCATCGTGTCGTGCTACAAACAGCAGGATCCGGTTTTCAACCCTTCTTCCTCAAGCTCATACTCCAACGTATCTTGCAATTCAGAAGAGTGCTCCCAACTCTCTGTCGCCACTGGCAACACCCCCGGCTGCACCTCCAACACTTGCATTTACAAGATACGATATGGTGACCAGTCCTTCTCGGTGGGATTCTTTAGCAAAGAAAAACTCACGATATCAACTGATGAGTTCCCGGACTTTTCATTCGGCTGTGGCCAAAATAACCAAGGATTGTTTGGCGACGCTGCAGGAGTATTAGGGCTTGGCCGAAACCCTCCATCAATTGTGTCCCAAACTGCCAAAAGCTATGGAGACTACTTCTCCTACTGCCTCCCATCAACTTCAAGCTCAACAGGGTACTTGACACTAGGCAAAAGCAGGGGAGTAGTTTCAAGCAATATCAAATTCACCCCTTTTGTCACAACACACAGCACGCAGTACTACTTCATCGACATTATAGCAATAAGCGTAGGAGGGCGCCAACTACCGGTCAGCCAATCTGTCTTCCTGACCGCAGGCACCATCATTGACTCAGGCACAGTCATAACCCGCCTCCCTCCCGCAGCCTACAGAGCAATGACTGCCGCATTCAGGACATTTATGGCGAATTACCCGAGAGCACCGGCCTTTTCGATCTTGGACACGTGCTATGACTTGAGAGGTTATAGAACTGTCACCATACCGACTATTACATTCATATTCAGTGGCAATGTAAAAGTTGACCTGCCTAGCTCTGGGATAATCATAGTCGTGGGCTCGGGACGGGTGTGCCTCGCTTTCACAGGGAACGAGGATGCCTATGATGTGGCCATCTTTGGGAGCACTCAGCAGAAGACATTTGAGGTGGTGTATGATGTTGCAGGAGGGAGCCTAGGATTTGGCCCTGGGGCATGCAACTAAGTAACATAGTATGACAATGTTAGTGTATCAGAAGTAGAGATCATGTAATATAAATAAGATATGCTATGTGAGAATAAGTTTGGCTTGAAAGGGAAATAGAATGTGAAATATCAACTAGTTAGCAAAGAAAATTGCATGTACATGTAAGGCTTCAATCCTATGAAGGATATTTATGTAGTATACTAAAAATATATTATTGAGTAATTTAATATTTTTCCTCCACTATACATGAAGGTTTGTGTGATGTTTATATGTGATATGTCATGCAAAAATATTCGACCAATTATCTTGCTACAGCTTGGTCTTGTCTTGCAGTACTGGGGCACAATTTTATTGCTCATATGTGGACACGAATTTCCACAAACTTTGAACAAAAACAAATAAAAGTATCAATAAATAAATAGAATAAAAATTTAAAGTGAGTAGGTATCCACTTAATACTAGAGGGGAAAAAAATAATAAATAAAAAATGGTCTTGTTTTATCATATTTGATGTTGCACTATGACCAGCGAGATAAGGTCTTCCACTCTTGCTTGAATTGTGGGGTAACTTAAGAAGCTTCCCAGAAAATAATAGGATAATATTGGAAGTCTTGTCACGTGTTTCATTATTTTGCTAGTCCCTTGGTCAAAAAAAAAGCTAAAAAAAAAAAAAAAAAGGGGTCTCTTGTACATTTGTGACTCGTACATTTATATACCCTGAAAGAACATATAGTGAATCATTGTTGCACTTTTACAAATAAATATTTGTGCATTGAAATACAAATGGGGCATGTACTAAAATACGCAAGTACACCATGTTTTGTTTGGGTAAGGTAAATAGATTAAACCCAAGAATAAAGCAATCCATACAATGAAAGAAAAGAAAATAAATTACAAGAACTAAACAACAGAGCAAATCAAACACATCTCCGAAGAAGAAAAACACAAATCCACAAGGAAATCAAGGGAAACTCCCACCACCGGTTGTCACTCCAGGAGCATCCATTCTCTGCATAACCAATTGTCAATTTGGGAACTTCTATGACGCTTGAGAGAGAGAAGCCTATATCGAACAATATCAAAGATCCGCAAGTATACCATGTTTACATAATAGCAGTAATTATATCTCATAAGAAAGGGAAAGAGAAGTCATTTTTCACTACTTAATATAAAGAGTTAAATTTACAAAATCCCCTGTGTTAATTTGAATTGGCACAAAAAAAATCTATATTAAAAAATTAATCCAAAATCCCTTATATTTTTAAAAACTAGCACATCACTTCCTGGCTTCTTTTTTCTAAAAATTTGAGTACAAATTTCGATTTTTTACCCCTTTTAGAAAACTGGAGAATAACAATATATTTTATCTTTTTGGAAGAGGAAAAAACATGGTCCAAAAAAAACGATGGAGGGGAAAAAAAATCGAACAGTAACCTTCAAAATTTCACACACATTTACAGTCGATTGGCGAGACACAAAAGTTGTGGTTCATGAAGGGCAGTGTGCTAGTTTTCAAAAACATGAGGGATTTTAGACTAATCTTTTTTAACACAGATTTTTGTACTAATTAGAATTAACACAGGGGTTTTGTAAATTTAACTCAAGGTTAAAAGGGTAAATTTGCAAACATAAAATACTATCAGACATGCAAAAATGGCGCCTGTAAAGTACACAATCGGTCGAGAGTCTTCGCTGATGGTTTTCACAATTCATAGGGTCTTTTGTAGTAATTTTTATTTCACAAGATTTTTTGGTTTAATAAGACTTAACACAAGGATGGCTCATAACAAAAACCATATGTGTGTGTGTGTGTGTGTGTGAATATCGTGTCCTATACATGTTTCCATGATGACACACATTCAATGACAAAAAGAATAAATTTTGCCATAGTGGAGCAACATTGAGTCTTGAAGAAGCACTACATATGCATGGTGGTGGTGATGATGCTTGGCAATAGGCCCACAAGCCACAAAGTTGAGAAATACAAATTTCTATATGCCAAAAATAGTGAGAATTAATCGCTCATGGCTACTCTCAGTTATTCCTTTGTCCTAAAGAATTTTTTGCTTTCTTCTTCAGTTTTACTTATTTTGGTTTCATGTTTTTTGAAGAAAAGCCATGCTCTTGAAAGCAGTAAAGATGGTAAAATTGACAGCAATTTTCATACCGTTGATATCAACTCTCTTTTGCCAGCTCCTGTCTGCAGTCCGTCCACAGCTACAGGTTCCAACAAGAGGCAGTCAACACTGAAAGTTACTCATCGGCACGGTCCATGTTCTCAGATACATCAAGACAAGGCCAGCCCCGCCGCTGCCACGCCGTCCCTAAGTGAGGTCCTCTCCTATGATCAATCCAGAGTTAATTCGATCCAAGCCCAAGTCAACCGAAACTCAAACACAAACAAAATCGAACAAAAAAAGGCTGACCTCCCCGCTCAATCTACCAGGTCATATGTCTTCAATAATTACATCGTGACTGTCGGCCTCGGAACCCCAAGGAGAACTTTATCTCTCGAATTCGACACGGGCAGTGACCTAACATGGACACAATGCCAACCGTGCAGCAGGTCATGCTACAAACAACGAGATCCAATTTTCAACCCTTCTTCCTCAAGCTCATACTCTAATGTATCTTGCAACTCAGTTCAATGCTCTCAGAGCTCTACAATCCTTGGTAATAGCCGCAGCTGTGCCTCCACCACATGTGCTTACAATATGCAATACGCTGATGAATCCTTCTCAGAAGGGTTCTTTGGCAAAGACAAACTCACCATATCAGAAACGGATGTGTTTCCAAACTTCCTGTTCGGCTGTGGACAAAACAACCAAGGAACGTTTGGGAACACTGCAGGACTATTAGGCTTTGGCAGGAGTCCTCTATCCATTGTGTCCCAAACTGCAGAAAAGTATGGCAAATACTTCTCCTACTGCCTCCCATCAACTTCAAGCTTGAACGGGTACTTGACACTAGGCAAAAATAGTGGAGTGAATTCAAGCAATGTCAAATTCACCCCTTTTGCTACCTCAGAAGACACGAGCCTTTATTTCATTGACATTCTATCAATAAGCGTAGGAGGGTGCCAACTATTGATCAACCAAACTGTTTTCTTGACCGCGGGAACCATCATTGACTCGGGCACGGTCATAACGCGCCTCCCTCCCTCAGCCTATAGTAAAATGAAATCTGCTTTCAGGAAACTCATGGCAAAGTACCCCAGGGCACCAGCCTATTCATTTTTGAATACTTGCTATGACTTGAGCAGTTACACAACTGTCACCATTCCAACCATATCTTTCACATTCACTGGCAATGTGAAAGTTGACCTGGCTCCCTCGGGGATACTTTTCCCCGTTTCTAAGTCACATGTGTGCCTTGCTTTTTCACGAAACCTTGATGCCTATGATCTGGCCATTTTTGGGAACGCTCAGCAAAAGACACTTGAGGTGGTGTATGATGTTGCTGGAGGGAAACTGGGATTTGGTCCTGCTGGATGTAAATAAAAAACTTTTATCATATATCAAAACTGGAGATCATCCAAGTGCTATGAAAAGATTTACTATTTGAGAATAAATTAGGATGAAGGAAAAATGGGATCAGTATTCAAATAAATGTTAACTCAATTAGCAAAGCAATTTGTATGTATATGTCATAGGTGGCAGCATAAGCTTGTGGATGATTATTGCAAGGAGAAAAACTACTCTTTTCCTCAAAGTTTGCTGTCCCTTCTGGTATGATCTTTTGCCATTAAACGTGCCATTGAGATTATTTATTGGTTTTCATTACTTCTGTCAGGCTTTCGGTGAAATTTTTGCAAAAATAGGACTCTTCATAAAGATATATATCCTGTAACTTGAAGCAGTTTTAATCCGTTCTAGTTGCATTAGCAAAATCTATTCTCAGCCCAAGCCTTTATTGGTAGTATCCGAATTCAGAATCAAGTGACTAACAGGGTGTTTAGATAAGCTTACTAGTAAAAAATATCTTATTATAAGATTAGGGGTTCATAAAATGTCCTAAAATATTAGATAAATTGTGCAGAAAATAAACTTTTGAGCTCTAAAATAAGATGTTATGATCTTACAAGCTCTTTAGAAAAAGGTAAGGAGTATGTAACTTACTTTTACGATATTCTAAATGAATGATGGGCGACAAAGAAAGATCCATCATAGTCAGCAAATGTTTTGACGACTTCCATTGTTCGGTTAGCACAAACCATTTACTTGAGTTAATGACTGACCAAGATTATTAAACGGATCCCACATAGTGATCGTGAGATGTGCTTTCCTTGTTGTCTTCTGCAACATTCTTGTTTTATATCATCTAAACTCTGCAGCTACTCTTCGAGGTCAAAACAGAGGAAGAAGAAAAAGAGAGGGAAATTAAAAAAGGAAAAAGAAAGGGAAAAAAATATGATGTACAAAAAAATAAAGAAAAAAATAAAAACAATAAAACTTTTTTAAAGAAATATGTTGTTAAAATTTTAAAATTCTTGATATTTTATTTTGTTTCTATTATAAATTTTAAATTTTTTATTTTTGTAAATTAATAAAATTTTATTAGCTTGACATATAACTATTAAGGTAAATTTAAAAATTGATATTTAATATATAATTATATATTCTCAAACATAAATTTTATTTATTCAAAACAGTTCAATCCAAACACATTTTATGAATACTCGTTTCAGAAACACTTTTCAAAATAACCATCCAAACAACTTTTTGTATTTTTAGAAACTCAAAAATGTATTTTGAAAAATTGTTTCACAGTAAAGTAAGAACAAAAACAATCCAAACGCCCCCTTATATATTAGTTCAACTGCATAATTACATGAACACCAGTCAGTAGCTCAAGAGGGGTAACAAATGAATGCCATACAGAAAATAAAGATATCAACCTTTTACAAGTTGCCAAGAAAGTTTGGGATAGTAAATTACCTTAAAATCCTTGTGTGGGAACAAATGAGCTGCTGCCATTGGTTCCAATCTCCACTTCAACCGAAGATAAGATAGGTTTGATACCTGCACTCTACAGAAAGACCAAAACAAGAAAAATACACATCGAAGCAGTGGGCCTCCGGGACAAGATTGAAAAGTACATCGTCATACCATCAACAGCTTATCAAGAAACAAAGGGGAAAGGGAAATTTCAACCAGACAGGCCACCACTAAAGTATTGCATACAGTAAAGGACAACTCATAAGCAATCATATCTTGTATCCCTATCCTCTGTCACAACACACATCCAAACATCGACAGAAAAACAAAAAAACGTTCGCAGCTCAAGATAGAAGAATCCAGCACAGTGATCTATCAAGCCAACTGACTACAAACGAAAATAAGCAATTATTGACATTATGTAGTTGTGGCCAGCCATTGATAATATGCTAATAAAGAATTTACCCAGTCTGCATCGAAGGGCCATCGATATCAACCATAATTAATGCATCAATAACCAAGAGTCAGTCATTTAGTCTATTCGTAAAGCACAAACATAAAAGTGGCTGATCCGAAATACTGCACCTCTTTTCTAATATTTTTCCAATAGTTGCTGTGTGAATGCACGTAGATACATACATATCTGACCTTGTTATCATCAAGAAAAAGGTGTTGCAAGATGCCAAAAGGCCCTTTTAACAATAAACCATATCAAACTTCCAACACCAATTTGTCCCCACAAGGGCCAGAAGATGATGAAGAAAAATGTATTCTTTTTTCCACATCACTGGGAAATGCCCAAATTAAGTTGAATATGCAATCACACAACAAAGTCCATCACCACAGCCGTCAACATCAAATCACTGGTTCAATGAATTTGAAACTTTGAAAGTGTGTCACGGACAGCAAGTAATATCAAAGCTGTGGTTTAGCGAACACAAGTAGCTATCAAGTCAGTTATCTCTAAGCAAAGAAACGGATTTTATGTATCAAGAACTGCTTTCATTTATCACATATTTACATTGCAATGTAGAATAACTCTTTATCTTGCTCTCTTTTAGCTCAATGAATGAAATTAGTCCAGAACATAATAACATAAAATTTAACACCAAAAATAAAGATTCAACCAAACGAAAGAGATTTCGAAAAAAGAAGGAAAAAGAGTTAATTGATTCAATGTTGAGAATGAAATCTGTGAATCACATAATAACAAAAAAAATTGAAGCTCAACCAGAAGAAATAGATTAAAAAGAAAACATTTAATCAACTCATTCTTTCCAGCAACTGTTACTATTTGCACCCATGACCATTTTTGCACCAATAACATCATTATGAAATTTCACAAACTTATCTCAATTTGAAGAAGAAAAAGAAATAGAAAAATCGCATCCTCAATTTGAAGAAGAGAAAAGAAAACATATAGAAAATCTTATCCTCAATTTGAAGAAGAATAAAAGACTACATAAAAAAATCTTATCCTCAATTCCAACAAGAAGGGGCCCAAAAAAGAAAGAAAGAAAGAAAGAAAATCTTCTAAATTTCCACTATTTAGCATCCTCGGATTCACTTTCACCGCCACTAGTGATCGGCAAGACCTTACTTGTAGGAGTGGCGCCATCAACAAAAGTGGCGGAGCTCAGTTCCATTTGCAAAACTCTCACCGCACCGAATAACTTCTCCGGCAGCTCCTCCTCCGATTGCGCCTCCACCAAGAAACCCATATCCACAGTCACCGCAGACGTGCACCCTAAAGCCAGCCGCAAAATAGCGGTAGCAATAGCAGAGCTGCCAATATCAACATCAATCTCCAGATAATTTGGTCCCCGATGATAGTGGCAAGTCACCGCCTTGCCCAGTAGACAAGCGGAATAATTCCCCACCGTCGTTTTGACAACCCACGGCCCTTTGACGATCTTGTTCACGATCTTAAACCGGCTATTACGATAGGCATCCGACCCGTTAACGAATTCATGCAGCAGAGGGTTCGAATTAATCGGCTTGTCCGTTTTGCTGGAGAAGTAAAAAACCGCGGAGTAATGTTCGCGGCTGGGGACCTGGAGATTCACCGCGATCACGAACGTTTTCAACGACGATTTCTCGTCGTGGTTCCCCGATCTCCGCAGAGCGCTCATCACGCGGTTGTCCGGCCGGGCGAGGACGTGCTCGAGCTTCGCGTTGGACCGGAGCCAATCCATCCCCGCCGGGTTGAGCAGCCACTCCCCGGCGGGGATTTTCTCCTTCGTCGTCAAGTAATAAGGCCCGCGGACGGAGAACAGGTCCCCCGGTGGCGACGCCCAGCCATTGGATCCGGTGTGGAGGTCGACGTGTTTGAAGGATCCGGCGTTGATTAGCTGTTCCCTCCAGTCTTCCATGGCGGATGCGGACGCGGCGGCGGAAGAAGTGGAGGAGCGGAGGTGGTGGTGCTTTTGCTTTTGTTTGGTGGCGCGCATTGCTGCTCCGGCCGTGGATCCTCAGCCCCCTACGGCGGCGGGGACAGGGTAGCTCCGCCGTGGGTAACAGTTTGTGAGTGGGGGAATATAGGATTTGTGGGGTTGGTTAAATTCAGGCAGAGGGAACAAACAATTGCCCTTGGGGTTCGAAGAAATTACAAGAACAACACATTGTCTTTTATATCAAAACTTCATCTTGGAGAGGGAAGTATCTATATATATACATTTATGTATATATGTTTGTTTATTTATTTATTTATTTTTATTTTTTTATAGGTATTTTTATTTAATATATACCTTTTATCCAAAAGAAAAAAAATAATAATAAATATAATGGGACTTTATTCTATTGAACGTGAAGCAATAATGAGGAAACTCATTAATTGCTTGAAAATTTTGTTTTTAAATAGTTTAATTAAATTATAATTCATTTTTATTATGCATCACATTCAATGTGTCATGCCACTATTTGAATATAGGGATGGCAATGGGTTCGGGTTAGACCTGAACCCGGACTCGGATCCACCCATAATGGAACGGGTTTGAAGACTCCTAATCGAGTTGGAGGCGGGTCCCGGATCTTCATTTTTAAACCCGAAACCGCCCCGAATCCGTCTCGATTAGTAATTTATATATATTTTTATTTATTATTTTATGTAAATTTATATAATATACATCTGTATTTCATATATAAAAGTATATATTATATAAATAGTTACTTAAAAAAATAAATATGATACTCTTGTATATAAAAATAATTACATAATATAAATAATTAAGTTATGATTTCAAAATATGTACAAATAAATATGTAATAATAATGTTTAATTTTTTTAAATATTAAAATATGTTCATAAAAATTTGTAAATAACTAGTGTTTTAGTAGTGCTATTATTTTTTTCACATTTATAAAATTGTAATAATATCAATTTTCTCAATAAAAATATATATTTTTATTTATTCTTAAAACATAAATCGAATCTACCGGATCCAACCTGAACCTGACAGGCCCGCCCGGGTGCAGGGCTAGTCCAAAATTTCCCCAGCGGGACGGGTTCCGAATTTGGCCAAACCCGTCCCGTTGCCATCCCTATTTGAATGCATCTTGATCTATCATATTTGTTCGATGCGAATACTTAAAGCCCGTTCGAAGGAATTCTTTTTTTGTAAAAAAAGTACTTACTTTCTTTTTAAAAAAAACATTTTAGTCGAAAACATCATATTTGGTTGGAACCAAAATTGATTCTTTTAGAAACTACTACATGCGGAAAAAAAACATACTATTATAAAAAACACGGATCAAAAAGCATTTTTTTTCCCTAGATTTATCTGAATGTGCCAAAATTTACTAGCATGTTGTTGGGGCTATGGTA
Organism: Petrea volubilis; assembly: GCA_026212405.1. Classification (NCBI taxonomy): domain Eukaryota; kingdom Viridiplantae; phylum Streptophyta; class Magnoliopsida; order Lamiales; family Verbenaceae; genus Petrea; species Petrea volubilis. Next base: position 13,535,906 of record CM047879.1, read on the forward strand.
ACAAAGTTGGATTTAGTTGGACCTGATCTATTATTAAAACCAAGACAAAAAGGGTCATTGCAAAAATAAATTTAAAAGAAAAATGTAGAAAACGAATGTCAAGTTTTAAATTTGACACTGAGCATTTTTTAGTAGAATGCAAGTTTCTAAACTATTAGAAAAATGTTAGAATCTATTTGTTTCTAAACTATTATATTTGCCTAAGAGCATTGGTACAATCTAGAATATTCAAAAAAACATAAAAACCAATTATAATCATTTGACATCACGTCATATAAAATCATCAAGTTATATAGTTCTTCAGATAGAGAAATGAGTGAATTATTTTTCCGACCACAATAACTAATCTAGACTGGATTCTTGTTGTATAACATCAATTTATTAGACCTTTTTTTATCCTCCATTGCCAATAACTAATATTCGTTGTTCAATTCTACCAAATATATATATATATATATATATATTCGTTGTTCAACAATCATTTTATCTCATAACTCATCATCATCACTGACAATTGCAAGATTCATATTATTTAAATTTAGAACAGGTTAAACAAAACATATCACATTTGTCAAGTCATTCTACAATAATTTGATCTGAGCATCTAACATTCCAATTCTTTTAGCATCATCAAAAGCCAATCGGTCCACATTTAAGACCACCACCACCACCACCACCACCACCACCACCCCCCCCCCCCCCCCCACCAACCCAACCCCACACCCAACAGACCACATAGTAAAGTTAAGTTCCATCGAGATAATCACAGGACAAGTGTTACTGCACTTACCACGACTCACATGTGTAGCCACCCTTAATCCCGACTTCTGGACCTAACTAATCAGGTAGCAAGTGTTGTTATACTTATCATAACCCATATGTATAGTCACCCTTGATCCCGACTTTTGGACTTGATTGACAAACTAATCACGACTCACATGTGTAGTCACCCTTAATCTTGACTTCTGGACCTGACCAATCACATAGCAAGTGTTGTTGCACTTATCATAACCCATATGTATAGTCATCCTTGATCCCTAACTTTTGGACTTGACTGACAAACGAATCACATGACACTTATCATGACTCACATGTTTAGTCACCCTTAGTCCCGACTTCTAGACCAGACTAATCAAATGACAAGTGTTGATGCACTTCTCATGACTCATATGTGTAGTCACCCTTGATCCCAACTTTAGGGCCCGACTGGCAACAATAGGCTTGACTAACCACATAACAAGTGTTATTGTACTTATCATGACTCATATGTGCCATCACCCTTGATCCCGACTTCTAGGCTAAACTTGTCTCCACGAATGAGAGATAGTAAAGCCAATCTTTAAGGTAAACTATTGACACCTCTTGAAGCCTAAGTTTGGGGACAGTTGTTTCGTTGAAGATTGAACCATGATGTTTACCTCTGCATCACACTAAGTAAACCTTACTCAAAATCAACCATGATTCTGAAGATGACATAAGCTGTAACACAAATTTTTATAAGAAAGTTCAGATGTCATACTCTGACCTGATTCTGTGAGATATCCACTGTTCACACTTCACACTTCACACTTCACACTTCACATCTACTGCCTGCAAAGATTCTATGAAGACTAGGAGAAACTAATGCCATATAATATAAATTTGCATTCTCGGTCTCAGTCCAAGTTCAACTAGTATAGGTCCATCATCTAGGTCAGTTCACCATGCATCGTTAAAACTATGACAACATATATACACTACCTTACTGTGGCAAAACAAAGAGCCCATCATTCTCGACATTCTAAGTGCAAGATATGTATGGACTGCAAAGATATTGAAATGGCCGCTCTCCGATATGAGAATGTAACAATCACATTATAACTTAAAATAGATATCATAATTTCTGGGCCTAATAAGAGAGTTAATAAAAAGCATATATATATATACACACACACCACACACACATACACGAGATAACAGCGCCTGGTACGATAAAATGAGGCAGGATTGCTGAATCTTAGTGGAATATGAACAGAAGGGATGTTATCATTATTCACATGATAGCACCAAAATAAAAGGTATCCTGATGTTAGGAACAAGCTTAAGATCTCATTTTCAATCATATGAATCAGATAAACAGCTTTAGTTTCACTTTCCATGGAGGCACCTCATCAAGATGCATTATGACGGAGAAATTAAGTTAATATGGAACAGAGTACGAATTGTCAGTTAATAATTCAGTTACGCCTAACTCCTGTCATATACAAAATAAAATTTCACCTGAATAAATATATTGCGGAAGATTGGTAATAAGTTGAGTAACGTATACAGAACTGATACCCTCGTTAGAGTCACCAAAAACAGATAAAATTTGCTTTACATTCATGAACAGATTCCACACTCAAACCCTAAAAAATGAAGCCATCAAGAAAAATTGCACATATTTAAGCTGTTGAAATAACCTGAGACCTCCTCCAAGAGAACTTGCACGAGATCCGCTAAAAATGAGAAGATCAGCATAAGATATCACCTGACACACAGAAGGTAATCATGATTTTCATCCAGTTTCAATTATCAGGATGGTAAGATTTGCATGTGAACCAGATGATCTTGGGAATATTAAATCAGACTGAAATGTCTTCAAACACGATTAAGTATTTGAGCTGTTCTGGTTCCAAATTATCTCCATTCTCTATTATTTCAGGCCACTTGAGTGAGTATATTCCCAATTGCACCGTGAACCACTGAATGAGAATATGATCATGTAATAAAATGAAATACTAACATCATCATGTATGGTTGAACGGCTTATAGCTGATTTGGGTACATACACAATGGGGTAGCATCATATGAGCCTGTTGACAGACCTTCCAAGGACTCGTGCCATGCCACCTAAGTGGCCGTTAGATCATACATAACGATGTCACTATTTCACTTTATTACATCTTCATATTCTCATCCAACGAATCACACCTTAGTTGGGTATATAAACGATCAGGTAGCATGAACACCCCGCTTTCAAGATGCTATTACAATGTTTCAGTTCCTAATTCTAGATAAGGTTGATGCAACCTATTTAAAAACCAGCTCTATGAATCAAAAAATCAGAAAACAAAAATCAATCCAATTCAAGTTATAATCAAAGCCATGTACATAGCATGGGTAGCCTTGGATTTTGCAGAAAATTCATACCCAGTGATTTTCTTTCACTTCTTCCATTTTGACCAAGAAAATAACAAACCAATCCTACACTAAGGCTTACTCTATTTCATCCAACCATAAGTACAACAACAAAGGGTGTTTACAAGGGCTTGAGAAAAAGTTGTTAGGAATAAAAATTGGGAGGGTTCGAAAACTGAAACCGCTGGAAGTTTGTCAAAATTTTACCAAAAAACATAGGAAATGCTAACAGAAATCTAAAAATTACCAAAAATCATAGAAGCTATTGAAAGTAGTTCAACAAATAACATGGAAGCTGCTAAAATTTGTTAAAAAGAATACCAGAAAGCATGTAAGTTATTAAAACTCAAGTCGAGTATGACTTTCTTCTGGCTTTCAGCTATCTTTTAGCATAAAATATATAAAATCAAGCATTCCAGACACTTTTCAAGTGCTAAGAAACAAACAAAAAAATCAAAATTATTTACATTAAGCTTTTCCAAATACCATAACACCACGAAAACCACCATACGAATCACCAGAAAACCAAGGCCGGGGTTGCATATAGAACTTCAATTTCATATTAGTTGGCAAATCATATTTCAACACTTCGAAGAACAAATGCATAATACATACTGAAACCCACTAATAATTTCATCACAGAAAACAAAAATACTTCATCAAATTCCTCTTACCCCCTTTACACTCCTGCAAATCGAAACTGAACTTCACTGCTTTTTTTTTCCGGCTACTGCTTTTTGGGTCTCGGTGGCTGCTTATCAGTTGCTAATTTGTACATCCAATAAACCTACACAAACACCAACAAAAAAAAAAACAACACGAATTGAGTTAATCAACACGAGCAAAAGAAAAATTCAATCAAACTTGTTGATCTCGCGATGCAGATGCCTGACCAACGCGAGGACGTGAGCGGCGATGAGAAGAACCAACATGAGAGGCACGAGGTGGAGAAACCATGGCTGAGTCGATGCTTGCTTGGGATTCGCCATTTTAGTTTGCTTTCTGGACACGGTTTTAAAATCCTTAAACCCTTAATTCTCTGTTCGTAATGTATCTTCCTCTAGTGTGTTTTCCCCCTCGAATCAGCGGAATAATTACAAAACTCCCTCTTAAGTTTGTTTTAATTACAAACAATCCCCAATCTATATATTGAACTGTAATTATTACTCTTTGACATTTGCTCTTATTTTATGTTACAAATAGTACCTATCGTTGGGGTTCTAAATAGGTAATCGAAAATTTGTTTATCGTTTACATTCGTATTCATTTATAAGGTATATTATTTGTATTCGTATAAAGTGGATATTATCTGTATCCGATTACAAGTATCTAAATAGTAAACGAACACGGATATGGTAATTGTATATTCGCTCCATTTAATATCCGCTTCGAATGTGTATCCGACGGATATATTTTTTTAATTATGATATATGTTATCTGTATATGATAAATCACATTAAATTATTATTATTATTATTATTATTATTATTATTATTATTATTATTAATTGTAGTAGTAGAAGAAGTAGTGTGTGTGTGTGTGTGTGTATATATTCTAATGTTTTCTTATAAGTAAAATAAACAGAAAAAAAATATAATTAATTCATATTTTCATAATTTATAACGAAATAAAGTTATTTGTTTTTTGTTAGACAAATGAAGCACCAATAGAATATTAAAAATATTTTATTAGATAAATTTTGAAATTGATGCGATAAAATAAAATAAAAAGTACTTGATTTTTACAAAATAGGCGGCATATTTATCAAATATAAAAGATTCAATTTCAATAGTGAAATCGATTAGAGAAAAAAATAGACTTTTGAATATATATTAAACAAAAGTCATAGATTGCATATTATAAGAAAGAAATCATATTTTCATGATTGTTTTCAGTTAATTCATATCATAAAGTATTTGATTGTCTTGCAACAAACCAATTCCTACTACTAATCATAATCTTTGCTCTGTGTGTGTGTGTGTGTATATATATATATATATTATCGTGACATTTAATTTATAATTGGGATATTCCGGAGTTTTCAAATTTTTTTAATTATAATTAAATAAAAACTTAATATTGTCTTTTGAACCACTCGTTAAGTTTTCATAATTAAATCATACCTAAGGGGTTATTGTAATTTTTCGATAATTGTGGGTTAAATTGTAATTACATCAAACGAGAGGGGTTATAAATAAGTGTTCACTACTCATAAACGTGTCACTCTCTCAAAGCTCAGCACACCGCTTTACAACTCTGCCAAACGAGAACAACGTATAAATCTCCGCACACGCATTTTCACAAACACTTTGCTCGCAATACCAAAGTGGGATTACATCGGAGCTCGGAGGGGGGCCCCGGAAAATTTTCCCCCATTTTCGGACACCATGAGGAGCGTGGCTGCTTGTCTCAGACGAAACTGCTCCCCGGTTTGCTCGACTAGTAATGCCCCCCTTCCCCCCCCCCCCCCCCCCCCCTTGTTCGAGCACTGTGATTTATTGATGTTTTTCTATCATTATTATGGTAGTTTATTGTTGGGTTCGGTGTTTTTCAAGTGGGCTTGTGACTGATGTGATTGGGGAGGGATTTTTTAAAGATTTTACGGTGTGAATTTTGTGATCCCGTGTGCGCGGAAGAGGGCTGGAGTCTCCGTTAATGAGTATCTTTTTTCGAATTCTGCAGTTTTGCGGGGTGGGGATTCTGCTGACACGGACAGGTGGAGGCTGGTGCTGCTCGGAGGGCCGAAAGATCTTGCTAGAAGAGGGCATGGTTGTGATATTTTGTCCGGGTCGCGGATTTTGCAACAAAAACTGTGAGGCTACGCTTGGTTAGAGAGTTTACATTATGTATATGGTTGCTAAGAATTAGATTTTCTGAGCTCAATTGATGGTTGGAGATAGTACATTACACTTCTATATGAGATTGTTGGATGTTTTGGGTCTACGATTGTTGCTAGAATTGAGATTGGACTAACATGTTTTGTCATGGCTGACATTTCTTCACTATTTTTGTGATTTTTAATGAGTTTAAATGATGATCCATTTCAAACAAGATACACCTGTTGTATATGATGGCCATATTCATTTAGGCTGCATCTTTTTCGCACGCCAATAAACAATTGGTGGTGTTTGAACCATGAATTATTGGATTATTTTGTTCTTGGAACAACTTAGATTATCCTCTTCAATTCATATGTGGTCTCGTTTGGTTTGATGCACGCAGTTTCTCTAGTGGCTACTCCAGTGTGCACGGTGAAAGGCCTTCTGCTGAATATGCGAAGCTGAGGAAAGAGTCGCTTGAAAGTCAATTCGGGCATACACTTGGTTCAAGAAGTGTTTCTGCATTATACCGTTTTGGTCCTTTCTTGGCCCTGTATAGAGCTGCAATTATTTCATTCCATGTGTTGAAGCTAACTGTTTGGCGCTTTTTTGTTCATGATATGAAAAAACGTTCTGCTAAGGTTAGTAATAAGCTTCAAGGAGTGTAAAGTTTAGTTGCAGAAAAAGCTAGCAAAATTTTGTAAATTTGATGATGTGCTCCCACATAGTACTTGACTATGCATTCCCCTATGTGATTGGGAAAATTGCATCCCTTTGATGCATGTGTTATCAGCCATGTCCAATGTGATGCATGATACATCTTATCGTGGGAGTGACTCTGAATTTGTAATAAGTACTGCAATTATGTGCTGATTTGATTACTTTATTATGTTTGAGCTGGGTTAGTTTGGAAAGTCATGTCTTAAACATGAGCCTTTTTCCAGGACTGCAAAACGGTAGTATCTTGAAAATTTCAAAAATATGTCATTGTGAATTGCTTCGAAAGAATTCGGATAAATTATCCTGATAGTTCCTTCATGCTATTGTTTCTGTTTCATAGAAGTGATCATGCTCTAGAATGTCAATCATATTGATGTGAAGATCCTCAGATGAAAAAGCCATACTACCTTTTGCCAGCCTTTGTACGGCTGTCCTATTTGTAATTTTATCTTCTTGACATTGAATCATGTGACGCATAAATAATGAAAATCTGTTTCTGTTGTCTGTTGATTACTGTTCCTGACTGTCATCGAACTATTCTTCTAACAATGCTCAAATCTGGATTGACATGTTGCAGTTTCGTGAAACTCTTATTCGCCTGGGCCCTTTTTATGTCAAGGCAAGTTATGTTTCATGATTTGAATCAAAATTTTCTTTGCCATCGTAATTATTAGCATCATTGTATTACTGTTGTTGCTTTTTAACTACTATTTTTGTATTACAACTTAGCATTTGCATATTTATTGTGCTTGCCTTTCATTTTGCAAATATAGCAGCTGGTGTAAAGATGTTGTTGATATAACCCTGCATCACTGAATTTCCTCAAGCTCTTGTTTTTGTGCTCTGTCCATTACTGAGTTGATATTTCTACTGCTTGCTGATTCTAGGTAAGGTTTTGCATTCGTCATTTTGCGTTACATGCTAATTATGCTCCAGGGATGGTGTAAATTACTTAGAACTTCTTTTGGATTCCAAGAGTGCTTCTAGGATGTTTCGGAAACATCAGTTAAAATGTCAACAACGTTGTCTAGAGTGTTTCAGGGAGGAAAAGAGAATTTCCTTTGTTGCTTGAACATGAGATGCTCTTTTTTCCTAGCTGTTATTGCCAATACCGCTAGATGCACCAAGCACCATCTGTACGAACTTGAACGTGACATGATTTGTGTTACTGCAACTTCAGACACTTCTCTTTTCATATCAAGCATCTTTGGTAAATTTTCATTCAGAACGTGATTGTGGAAAGAGTGCAAATTTTTTTTAGTGTTATGAAGAAATTGTTTGCACGTGACTTGCAAGTAGCTTGATAGAGATGACCAGGGGCTGGTAGGGAAATGATTGTATGGACAATGACAAAAGCATAAATTTAGCAACACGGATTTGTAAATTGCTCTGATGCTATATTTTTCTTCTAAAAATACCTTCCTATACGGATTAGTGGTAGTGTAGTTTTAATGGCACTGTTGTATTTCTTCTGCGGAAAAAAAGGAAAAAACATTGTTTAGTTTCTCCGCTGGCTTCAATTTGCTAACTGTGCATAAATTATCATAACAGTTCATATAGTGAGTGGCTTCTTTTTATTCCATTGCTTGCAGTGTCATAATTAGGTCACAATGTTCCTGTGAAAGGCAATTTTGATCAACTTTTGACTTAGGATCACAAAAACACATTCAACTCCTAAGCAGCGATTGGTTATGTCCATGCCAATTCTAGGGCGAGTGTTAGATACAGTTTGATTTGAGTTTCATCTTATATACCCGTTTCTAGCCCTTAAGTGTTAAGGTTAAAAACAATGAAGACATGCATAATAGGGCATTTGAGTTCAGAAGCGAACTGCAGAAGATAAAGCAATATCTCGATAAGGATCATGGTTAATGCAAAAAGGTTTTTGTGAGAATTTCATGAAGAATATTGGAACCCACGGAAATACTTGCTTCGATTATTGTGACTGTTCTTGATTTTGGATATTTGCCATCCTTCTGAAGGTCTTTTGCAAGCACTGCAACAACTTGGCCCTGTATTATTGCTATCAGTGTGCATTCCGGCCAGTCTAATGAGTCTAATCATACAGTTTTTGTTATTGTTACTGCTATACTTTTATCCAAGTAAATCACAGATCAGTTGTGAAGGACCAAAGTGCTATCTGATGTTGCTAGCCTTACTAGAAAGCTTTGTGGAACTGCAAATGTGATCAGAGATAGTCTTAGTTTAACCTACTCCTTTTCTGCTACAGCTCGGGCAAGCTTTAAGCACAAGACCAGACATACTGCCTACAGTATACTGCCAAGAACTTGCTAAGTTACAGGTACGCTGGTGCTTCCAATTTATGCTCATTTTATTGGTTGGTTGATATGATCAGGTTTGATATTTTATCAGTAATAGAACACGTTGGTCTGGCTGTACGCTATTACCTTTGTGGTCTGAATATTGTAACCGAAGTCTTGTATTATTGCCAGGATCAAATACCACCATTTCCGACTGATGTTGCCATTAAATCCATTGAATCCCAGTTAGGAATGCCTGTATCAGAGATATTTGCTGATATTAGCGAGGAGCCTATTGCTGCAGCATCCTTGGGACAGGTTTATAAAGGTTAGAAAACTGAGATCTGTAGAGCAAATTTATGGTGGTATGAGCTTCTTAGATTCTATCTTGAGGTATGAAGGGTGGGGAACGAAATAGTAAGAAGCCTTAATGAGCTGGTTGAGATCAATGTAACAATCTAAACTAAATGTGTGTTTGTTGCTTCAAGTTTTGCAGCTCACTTGCACTCTGGAGAGCTTGTAGCTGTCAAAGTTCAGAGGCCTGGTATGTCCCATTTATTGACCCTTGACGCCATGTTATTTCATATGATCGGAGGCCAATTAAAGCGATTCGCCAAAGCTCGTAAGGATCTTTTAGTTGCAGTGAATGAGATGGTGAGCCTCTTGAGTGTGCTTTATGTGGTTGTCATTTGGTATTGAACATGTGCTTTATGAAACTATCATGAACTCCTTGACTGGCATACTCTTCATGGAATAGTTTCCTCTACTTAGCATATAAGTTCACTCTTCTAATAGCTGTTAGATGCAAAAAAATTTCTCTAATAGGCTGATGGCATTATTAGATATAACTATGTTGTCTCGTCCTTTAGATACTGTGCAAATGTTACTCTACATTGCTCCATGTTGTCATGGTTGAGATTGCTAATTCGTGTCTGATTCTCATTTACCCTTCCCAGGATGGGGATGGATGGGTGGGTTTTCAAGACTATGCCTAATGAGTTCCTTGGACTTCTGCGAATGGACAGGTGAGACACATGTTTGAGGAGATTGACTACATCCTGGAGGGTCGAAATGCTGAGCGCTTTGCTGCCCTCTATGGCTCCTATTCTTGTGAGTTCTTCCAGGACTTGGACAATTGAATACATGGCTTTGTATTTTGTGGTACTCTGATTCAGTCTATTGGATGGACAACTTCTAGCTTGCTTAGATGCAACTTAGACACTTCGTATTGCACTACATATAGCGAAGAAACACACTGCACCAGTTTCAGACTATTCACCACCTGGTCCCTCCTAGAAGAGTCAACTCAGAGAATCATTGCGACGGTCGAGAGCATTTGCTTTAGCATAGCCTTTCTATGAACTTTTTACCTTCTCATCCTTCAATCCGGCATTTAACTTATCAAAGAAAAAACGAATAGAGAACAAGAAGTACAGCATTCAAAAGCCTCTTGAATATTGCTAAGGGGTAATCTCATTAAAGGACTAAACGAGGCTTCCTTGTGACCTTATTCTGGTAGCGTGTGTATGTTTAGAAGAGTATAAATTGTTTATGAAAGCAAATGCTGATAATCTCGAGATTCAAAACTAAACAAAAGAACTAAAGTAGGTTATGGTTTCTGATTCCTTTGTTTGACTAAGAACTGTTTAGTATATCAGATATGAAAAGTTTTCTCCATGTTTATCAGGACAGCTGTCTCATGTAATAGCATAACGCCACATGGCTTAGACAGCCAAATGAGACAAAAAGCTTATTTTACTAGCTTTGTTTTTTATGGTGGCTTTGTTCAAGGTCAATATTCTCCTTTTCTATTTTTGCTGCCATCTTCCAGTCAGTTTTCAATTTTACCGTAGATTGAACTGGCAATCATGTTTGTGTAATTTCATTACTTTTAGTTCCCTTATATGTTGTAAAATACTCACGGGTATAATATTTAATTGAATTTTGTTGTTGGTTGTCAGGTAATGAGAAAAAACGCTTAAAAGATACCAATGTAGATCATCAGCAAGGCATTGGTGTCAAAGTTCCCAAAATATATTGGAAGCTGACCCGCAAAGAGGTTCTTACAATGGAATGGATTGATGGAATCAAGCTTACAGATCAAAATCGTCTGAGAGAAGCTTGTTTAAACCGGAAACAACTAATTGACGAGGTAATAGAAGAGACCATAGTGGTCTGATCTCTCCCACTCAAATTTATTGCTGTGTCCTCGATTGGCTTCTAGTATCTGCTATGTTCTGATACTTTGTAGCTGGTAATATCTGGTATTGCATGTTTCAAGTTTCTTTCTTCGAGCCCATAATTTTTTTGTTGGTCCTCCTCCCAATGTTGGTTGATATACCTATGATTGTGTAATCTATGACAATCTTAGGGTGTGTATTGCTCTCTGAGGCAACTGCTGGAGGTGGGATTTTTCCATGCTGATCCTCATCCTGGAAATCTTGTTGCCGCTGTGGATGGGTCGCTTGCTTATTTTGACTTCGGGATGATGGGAGATATTCCACGCCACTATCGCGTGGGACTCATTAGAGTGGTGAGCAACTTTTTCATGTATCCTCCAACGTGATAATATTCTGTGTGTAATTTATTTTGGATTACGTCTTGTCAGCTGGTGCACTTTGTCAATCGGGATTCTTTCGGGTTGGCAAATGACTTTCTGTCTTTGGGATTTATACCTGAAGGGATTGATATACATTCTGTGTCAGATGCTTTACGAGAATCCTTTGGTGACGGAACGAGACTATCCCAAGATTTCCAGGTTCGCATATTTTTTATATCTTAAGATGTAAGTGCCTTGCAGATCAAATTATATTTTTAAAAATTCCACTAGCATATGTTGCCCATGGTTAATACATTACCTCAACTTGTTGAAATTTTAATCTTCCCTTGGATTCAGGGCATAATGAATCAGTTATATGATGTTATGTACGAGTTCAACTTCTCTCTTCCTCCTGATTATGCCCTGGTGGTAAGAGCCCTGGGAACGCTTGAAGGAACTGCAAAAGTTTTGGATCCTGATTTCAAAGTGGTTGAGAGTGCATATCCTTTTGTCATTGGTAGGCTATTGATGGACCCAAGTCCTGATATGAGGAAAATCTTGGGGCAACTTCTGATCCGGAATGATGGCTCTATAAGATGGAATCGACTAGAAAAATTGGTCGGTACTTTTGCCGTCCTGCCTTTTGCCATCTTTTATTTCTCTATTTCTCAAACCCCCCACCCCACGGTAGGAAAAGGAGGGACATGCTATGGCAAAACTGTTGCCTTTTCTTTGAGGGGATTTGGGCTGGGAGGTAGGAGTTGGTTTACATATATGGCAGTTCAAGACATCTTATCTACGACTTATGAGCTTAGCCAACAATACAAAGTTATTCCGATTTCCACACAGATACACTCAAAATTCCCTTCTAATTTGGAAAAACGGAGCCCCACTAAGTATTGTAAGGTTCTAGGTATGTTGGTTGAGAAAAAAATATAGTCGCAAAATTTATTGGTTGTTATTTGATTTTCCCATTTCGCGTGAAGTGCCAACGAAGGTGTCTTTTTTCACACTTCATTCCTCGTGACGTGATATGTCCTTATAACGTCCAGCTGATGTTTCTATTACAAAGGAGTATGGTAGGAGCGTAATTTGCAGAGTCAATTTCGTTGAACATTTTGAAATCTTTTTGGACATGGGTCATTATTGCAACACTAGGGGACCGGTAACTAGTTCAAAAATATCATCATATGGCTTAAGAAAATATCACTGACTGAGGAACCCTCTCTATCCCTTTGTGTATTACTTTTTATGATCTCCCTTCTTTTTATTGGGTGTTTTTTGCATTACTCATACTTGTGTGTTCAGCTTGTTATTGACTTTAGAATATTGTTACATGCTGGAGTTGTTTATAAAGTCCTACACTCATTTTTTGTTTCAGATAGCAGCAATATCTGAACAAGCTTCTGATACCAGTGGGACTTCGTCAGAACCTGGAGAAACTTCTTCAAGTCCCCTTGGATGGAAGTCATTCAATATGCGTGCTGTTGTAGCTGCCACGGAGGATCTTTTCCGGTTTATTTTGTCCAAAAAAGGTTCTAGGGTACGGGTTTTCCTTGTCAGGGACATACTTAAGGCAGCAGATACTTTTCTTGAACAGCAAGTAGTTTCTTGCTGTTCTGATGAGAAATTTGAAGCGACGAAGCTGGGATCTGAGGTTTGTCTTTATTTGAAATGTTATTCACGAATCTATTAGGACTCCAGCAGCTTTTGATAGATTCCATCGGTTTTATGCATCTAGATTCAAGATGTTTTGTCTTTTGTCTTTTTTGTGAATGAATTGGTGATACAGATGCAGTTTGAGATTTGTAACCGATGTGTGTGTGTGTGTGTGTGTCCTGCACAAATGAACTATTGTCTGTGCCCACGCATGTGATTGATTGATGCTTCCCTATCTGTGCCTCACTTGTGTGTGTGCGCACGTGCGCTTGTGTGCACCTAAGTTGTGTATATTTTATTGGTAGCTCTCTTCTAAATGATATTTCATTGCTGGTTATCTTCTTGACATGGTCTTTGACATTGACAGGGTGAGGTAACGCTCTTGAGAGTGGTTAAAGGGTTCCAATCTTTTAGACAAGCAGTGAGGTTAGCTCCCGATATATGGGCAGCTATGGTGGTACGCCTAGCACTAAAACCCGAGTTTCAAAAGTTTGCATTAGACATAGTATCAGCATTGTTGGCTCACTCTTGCAACCGAGTGCCCGATGCCATGTGGGTTTGTATATCAAAGACACTGCAAAAGTTGGCCAAGAAGCCTCCAAATTTATAGCATCGGATTTTTACTCCTTTGTCTTCCTCTTCTTCTTGTCTCTCTTCTCTCTCTCTCTCTCTCTCTCTCTCTCTCTCTCTCTCTCACACACACACACACACAGAGATATGGGTTCTCTTAATCTCTTGTTGACTGTTAAAACACACACCCAAACAAACACAAATATATATATATATATATATATATTTATATATCAAACAAAAATATGGATTTTAGAGTTCATTTCTCCCGAAACCTGAATTTGATGGAAAGTTTTGTTTTAAAACTTGGCGTGGTTGGATTTATTGGCCGATGGTTTTCAAGGTCTAAATGCAGAAATCAAAAAAGTAGCTATTACGGCTGGAGAAATTAAATTCTCACTTATACCTACCACGATTGGTCTATGAATGCAGAAAATCTTTGTATGAATTGTACTTCAGTTACGGATCAAATGATTCAAATTGTGTTATATTTTATATGTGTATTCTAATAAAGTGAATTAATTGCTATGAAAAAAATTAAACAATTTGGTGTATGTGTGCGGTCAAAAAACTATCACAAAACGGATTTTGGCCAAGTGAAAGGATTTTCTGATCAATCCACAGATTGTTTGGATTCATTAGTAATGAAAATTTGGAATATCATATATTAATCAATTAAAGAGAGATTCAATCACTAAAAGAAAGATCAAATCTTTAGAATTTTTTTTCCCCTTCAAATGGAAGGAACAGTGATAGAATCATATCAATTCTTGAAATGTTTTTTTTAGATATTTCTCAATGTCCCAACCATTCATAAAACGTTTCTTAGGAAGTGCAGTAACAATTATGATATAATTTAGGTATAATCAATTTTGTGGCAAGAGTACAAAAATGCTCACGTATACGTACATATATAGAGAGAGGTGGGGATATTCTTTCATACATCAAGTCAAAGTCTCACGTACGCACCAAATGATTCACATTGCATATCCTTATTAATTAATTCACAAAAAAAAAAGGAATCAACATATAAGATATAATATAATCTCTAAGAGTTATTTTATATGTGAGGTCTAAACACCCGATTCAATATTTATTTTATAAGTGAGATTTGAAATCCTGGTCCATATAATAATTTTTGGATGATCAATGATTGAAATTAGGTGAGAGAAAATAAATAAAATGGGTACATTAGTTCGCTGCATGCATGCCAAGTGTTTGGTTACCTTCATTTTGAATAACACATACATTTTTGTCTTTGACCACAACTACAATCTTTGCCCTGTTTTTATCCCACAAACATTAGAAAAAAAGAGAATTATTTGCCCCCAAAATATTAAGAACAAGAAAAATCCAGAGATGCGAGGATGAATTCTTTACTTGTTTTCTATTCTGTTTTCTTGTGAAAGTGACACCAAATAAACAGAAAGCAGAAAGCATTTTCAGGGAGGGGAAAAAATGAAGGGCCTTTACCATTATTGATCAGCTTGACTTTTGAAAAACTACTCCAACAATTAATTGTTTGTTAAACCTCTCCCACTTTTTTGTTTTTTCTTTTTCTTGTTCTTGTCTTTTCCCAATTTACTTTTCCCTCTTTAAAGTCTCTCTCTCTCTCTCTCTCTCTCTCATGGTCTTCTCTCTTTGCCTAGTCCTTCCTACAGGTCCATCTCTTCTCTCTCTCTAGCTTCTGTTTATATGTGCGTGCATATTTATATATATATATATATATATATATATATATGATTACCGTATTTGCATTTCATGCATTATCTACTTGTTTCTTGGTTCTGAAAATGGGAACGCATCGATTGAAGAAGTTTTCTCAGTCATATTGTGATCAAGATTGGATTTTGAAGTCAAGGAAAGAGAAAAGAATGAAAAAAGTGGGAAAGATTGAATTTTTATAGTGGTTTTTGATGTACTCATGCGCACACCCAAAAAATATTATGACTTTCTGGGTTTTTTAATGTGTTTATACAACTCGAACATGGTCCCCAATTGTTCGTTTTTTTAGGCTTTTCTTGTATCTACAGGCATATTAGATCTATTCTTGGAAATGAAGTTTGATGGGGCTTCCTTATTTTATTACTATTATTTTTTTCATTTATTTTTTCTTATGCTTATTTTATGGGCAGGTTGGATTGGAAAACTCCTCAGTTTATGGTGTGATCCTGTGGGTTCTGCGTCTTTTTCACCATTTTTACAACAATAATCAATTTTCCCATTCTGGGTTATCAAGATTTTGTGGCAAATACATAGAAGAAGATATTGGTTGGTTTTGGGGGAAAAAAAGGTCAAAAAATTTGAAGCCATAAAAGGGATTCATAACAGAAGAATTTGGGACAGATTTGTGAACATGAGTTATCTTAATTCTGTGTTGGCACAGTCTACCAGCCAAGTTCATGCCGTTGATGCCCCTGTCACAGGCGGCGGCCTCAGGTGATCATCTTACCCCAGTTATATATATATATATATATATATATAGATATGTGTGTGTGTGTGTGCGTGTGTTAAATTCGGTGGTACTCTTTGTTTCAGCTGGTGTTCATTGTGTTTTTGTGACTAACAATGAGGTTGTTTCTGGATTTGCTTAGAATGACTTCTTGTTATCAAGGCAATCAATCAAAGATTAAATGCTAAGCCTGAGTTGGAGTTTTTGTACCTTCAGTCTTTATTTTTTCGCGGTTGTTTCCTATTGGGTTTCAATTGAACTCGCTGTTATTCTTTGGATGGGGAGTTGGGAGAGGAGGAATTCTCTAGTATAATAAAAGAAAATTTGTCATGTGAAGAGGGATGCAAAATGTTTGATTTTGATATATATATATATATATATATATATATGTGTGTGTGTGTGTGTGTGTGTGTGTGTGATGGTTTTCCAATGTTTGAAGGGGAAGCGAGGAGGGTGGGGGGTCAGGGGTGGCCACCTACGGCAGCAGTCCCCAATGTGGCTCTTCCTGGACATAGCTATGCTTTACAGAGAGTATTATAAGATTATGTGTTTTCAAAGTTCGAGGTGGAAAATAATTTTCGTGTCATTCTTGATTTCCTGTTTCTTGGCTATGATTCATTGATGGCTTCATTTCTTGAAGTCTGTAACGTGAGTGGCATGTTTGGTTGGTTTGAGACGAACTTTACTACTTTTTGTCGGGTTGACTGCGGGGGAAAAAACAGAAAGAAAAAGAATTGGTTGTTTTCAGTTATAGAGAATCAAACCATTCATTCATTACATCCGCCGCAGAATACAATTGCTTACGTATGATTAGTTGAAGTTCGAATGTGGACTGCGATTGTCATAATTGGCATGTGATTTTAATGAAGTTTTACTGCTGAGAAATTTGATTTCGATTGACTTACACTTTTGGCATCCGGTTTGTGGTCTCCACTGTTACTCCTTGATTACATCACTATTGATCTTCAATATCTTTAAAGTTATGTTGCCTAATGTATGGTTTATATAATATCTCCATGCAGTCAAAATGGGAAGTTCAGTTATGGATACGCAAGTTCGCCTGGTAAAAGATCTTCAATGGAGGATTTCTACGAGACAAGGATTGATGGCGTAGATGGCAAGGTTGTTGGTCTATTCGGAGTCTTTGATGGTCTCTCTCTCTCTCTCTCTCTCTCTCTCTCTCTCTCTCTCTCTCTCACACACACACACACACACACACAGAGACATGCACACACATGCACTGTATATCCATCTATCTATTATCCAGTGGCGTGCGCGTGTCCAGTTCAATAATTTGATGTATTTTAGCCAAAATGTTTCTATTTTCTTAACATTCTCTTCCCATGTAATCATCTGGTGCAGCAATTTCCTACTTGTCACTCAAATTTCGTTATTACCGTTTTGTTCTCTTTTCTGTTCTTTTGTTCTTTCTTCCTTTTTCTTTGTTCAGAGGTACTAAATATTTAACACGTCCAATCTCTAACATGTAAAGCTTTCAAATGAGATGGTCATTTAATATGGTATCAAACCAGAGTAAGGCCAAACTGCGCACCTGTGTGTGTTTGAAGTGACGAAAAATAATACCACGTGCACGTTAGGAGGTGTCAATGATATTAAATATCGATTATCTCTGCATACCAGCTTAAACTTTTAGGTGAAACAGTCCTCTCTTAATTATCTCAGGTCACGGTGGAGCTAGGGCTGCAGAATATGTGAAACAAAATCTTTTCAGTAATCTGATCAGGCACCCAAAGTTTATTTCTGATACTAAATCGGCTATAGGTATGTCGTCTGTGCTGGCCAGGGTGCTTTACTCGTCTTTGCATTCTTGAAGCTTCTCGCCTAGCTTAACATTTTTCACTTTGTTACCTATTCTCAGCTGATGCATACAGTCATACAGACTCGGAATTGTTGAAATCTGAGAACAATCAGACCAGGGATGCCGGGTCGACTGCTTCCACAGCTATACTCGTCGGGGACCGTTTGTTGGTGGCAAATGTTGGGGATTCACGAGCTGTCATTTGCAGGTGTGGCAATGGTAAGTCTTGAAAAACTTCTGTTATCTCTCTCTCTCTCTCTCCTTTTATTAAAGAGCTAATTCGAATATACTTGGAGAAATTTTTATTGCAGGTATCTTTTCATGTAAGTTTTTTGTATGGTTAATGGTCCCACACTAAGTTGTTGCATTATTATATATTATTGTTGTAGTGGTATAACAAAAATGCATATATTTATAGTAGAATAAAGATTGAAAGATATGTCAATAAACATACTGTTTGATTGATACGGTGATTTGAAATGATTAGACTTTTTAGTTATATTTTGTGGGACAAGAAGGATGTATTATGGTCGTTTTGTGCCTTGCAGCTATTGCCGTCTCTCGAGATCACAAACCCGATCAAACAGACGAGAGACACAGAATTGAAGATGCTGGTGGTTTCGTGATGTGGGCAGGTGAAAGATTAATCCGTATATGCTTGTTTTGCAGGAGGGCATATTTTGTTAAACTTCACACACTCACACACATATATATATTGGTGCTTATTGGCTGGTGAACTCTCTCTCTCTCTCTCTCTCACACACACACACACATATATTGGTGCTTATTGGCTGGTGAACTCTCTCTCTCTCTCTCTCTCTCTCTCTCTCTCTCTCTCTCACACACACACACACACACACACACATATATATATATATTGGTGCTTATTGGCTGTTGAATGTTCTCTCTCTCTCTCTGAGACACACACACACATGTATATATGTATAGGTGCTTATTTGCTGTTGAATGTTTTCTCCACAGGAACTTGGAGAGTTGGAGGAGTGCTTGCTGTATCCCGTGCATTCGGTGATAGACTGCTCAAACAGTACGTGGTTGCTGATCCAGAAATCCAGGTGAAAACATTTTCAACACTTTATTTAAAGAACTCATTTGGAAATCATGTAATTGTAGATAATTTAATGAGATTGCATAGTGATGGCGATCACATAATCCGTAATTAATAACATCAAAGTTAATGGAGTTTGTTAACATTTTAAGAATAAGTTTATAAAATCTCCTAACATCTCGTTTTAGAAGTTCATCAACTACTATCGTAGAAGCTTATGTCTCCTAAACATAGCTCTTTAAAAACATCTTATAATCTCTTTCCTAACATCAGTCCTTCCCTTTCTTGATGCGAAATCACAGGAGGAAAAAGTCGATAACACGCTTGAGTTTCTTATCCTTGCAAGTGACGGGCTTTGGGATGTTGTATCAAACGAGGTTTTGCAATTTTCTTTTCTCTTTGTGCGCGTGTGTGTTTGTGTTGTTGTTGCTAGTGGCGGAGCTACATATAGTTCAAGGGGTGCACCCCTGACATTAAAATTTCGCCATGTATGCTTTGGGACGTAGTATCAAACAAGGATTTGCAATTTTCTTTTCTCTCTCTCTCTCTCTCTCTGTGTTGTGTTGTTACTGCTGCTGTTAGTGGCGGAGCCACATATAATTCAAGAGGTGCACCCCCACCGCCCCACCCCCGACATTAAAATGATGCCATGTATATATCATTAAATTTGAATGATTACCCTACTTGTCCTTTAGTCCACTCTTTGACCGTCTTTCAGTGCACCCCATATCTAATTAAGTGAAGCCCGGATCTTGAGGTCCTGGCTCCACCACTGTGGGTAGTCTTGAACTTTTGTCCTCGTTTTAGGACAAATAGTCATGCATTATCTCTACATCTTATGCTTTCAGGAAGCTGTCTCGATGACTAAACCGATCCCTGATCCGGAAGAAGCAGCAAGAATGCTGCTGCAAGAAGCTCATCAGAGGGGCAGCGCCGACAACATCACCGTTGTGGTCGTGCGTTTCTTGGCAAACCTAGAGGAGTCGTCGTCGTCATCGTCTAACAACACTACTAGCTCTGCTCAAAGTGGTACTCTTCATAAAATGTAGAAACACAGCCATCTCAATGTTGCTAAGCTATTTGAAACTACTTTTCATGTGTTTATAGCCAAAAAACAAGGTGTAACTTAAGATCAAATTTCAACTTAATGAGGGTAATTTTATGTGTAATTGTAAGGTGCTTTCTTTGTATGAAGTGTCCCAATGTAATTTAATTGATGCTTGGAACAGACAATCTTGTTTGAATTTGATTTGATAACGGCCCCTCAACTTTGATACCGATTGTGTTATATGAAAGATGATAATGTTGTGTGTGTGTGTGTCTGTTAGAGAGAGAGAAGAAGAAGAAGTGAGCTAACAATAATAGACTTAATTAAGTTATTCCGTGGGGCTCCTCATGGATATTAAGAAATGAGTTCGTAATATCTCAAGAACTGTATGCTATAAATTTCTGTTTAAAAGTAAACATTTTTGGATCCCTTAATTTAATTGTAATTTTCTTCATGATTTATCGATATAATCTCGTTGAATTCAATTTGTTTAGCATAATGTTGCTCATATCATTCAAGCTTTTATAGTAGAATTTTTTTTCTTCAAAGTTAACTAATTGCTTTTATACTAAAGTTTTCTTAAAGTAATTTTGCAATTGGATATAATAAACTCAATATGCTTTCATTTGAAATTATTTTGGGTAGCTTTTAAAAAAAAAAAAAACCATTTTGAACTTTGCCTGACTTCTACTTTTTAAAAAAGTTCAACCAATCACAATTTTTCTTCATTAAAGTAATCTACTTTAAAAAAATAAGTACTTCTCTTTTAAAAGAAGTGTGTGTGTATATATATATATATATAACAACATTCAGTGAGACTTTCTATTAAAATGGGTTACACCAAGCTTAACATCTTATAAATGTTATTATTTACAAGACATAAATATATACTGAGATTTGAGAGAGAGAGAGAGAGCCCTCTTTCAGCTCCAACCTTAATTCACCCCCAAGCATAAACAATGCAACACATAAGGAAAGTGGACTACAGAGAAGAACATAAACAACATATCTAGCAAAAACTATTTAAAAGGCCTTACAGTACTGGAGTTGAAAATTTACTATGGGGACAGTAGTCACAGCCCAGTGGATGAATTATCATAACCTCCTTCAACTTCTGAGGGCCAAAAAATACTCCAGAAAGCATAGGAACAAAACAAAACACAAAAGGAGCAAGATGAAAATACAAAGGGAACAAGAACAAGCCCAGGATTAACATTCACACTGGTGTTGAGCACGATTTGCCAGTTTCCCTCGAGTACATGAAATTTAACTAGCGTATCTCCTAGGCGAAAAGTAGCTTGCCTAGAGACATCCACCCCTCAGAGCAAGGACTAGGTGAAGAACAGAGCCGCCCTCGATGTTGTAGTCCTTGGCAGTCTTGTCGTCTCCAAGCTGCTTGCCAGCATAAATAAGCCTAAAAGTGGAAGTGTTGCAGTGTCACGGCATAGTGTTGAAAATCTTCACGCTAGCAAAATATCATTCATCTATGATCTACCTAGTTCTTATGGAATGGAGGGTATCTCAGTATGACGAGATTTCTTGCTTGATATATGAAATGAAACTTGAGACAATTTCAACAACAATACCCCTGATGCTGAAAGCAAGAGAAACCCATCCCTCTCTTTCCCTTTTTTTCATTCCCATGTCGCCATATGGAGGGACATGGGGATGTGACAGGCAAAATATACGAAGATCGATAAGAACTTCAAGAAATTGTTTCAAGTCCAAGATTGAACCAATGAATCATGAACCACATGCAATGGAAAGGTGGATAATTTGGGTAAATAATAAAATATATCTATGTACATACACACACACAAAATAATATCACAAACCTTTGCTGCACAGGTGGAATTCCTTCTTTCTCCTCGACACGTTCCTTGATCCTGTCAATGGTATCAGTTGGCTCAATATCAATTTCAATTTCTTTTCCTGTAAGGGTTTTGACCTTGATCATTGTCCCTCCCCTAAGCCTCAAAACAAGGTGAAGTGTCGACTCTTTTTGAATGTTGTAATCTGCCAAAGTTCTGCCATCTTCCAACTGTTTACCGGCAAATATGAGCCTCTGCTGGTCAGGGGGAATACCTTCTTTGTCCTGGGAGCAGCCATTGTGGTGTTAGTTTCCAGTATGTAGGATAACAGGGACAAGGAGGATCAAAAGGATAATAAATCGTATATCCTAAGCAATTGCAATACATCACATGACCCCATAAATCTGGCAGCCAAAATGTTACTGAGTCAGAATAACTCATCACAATTTTGTGTAAAAGCAAGAAAGCAGACCATGTAGAACAAGTGACAAGTGATTCAACTATTCATTGGTAGATGCACTCTTAGCAAAAGTATACAACACAAGTAATCTCAACCCACAAGCATGAAAGTTTATGACTACTCAAAGCACATATTCATGCCCAGATATCAGGTTAACGAAATTTTTTCTTGCATTCCTAGCACATACTTGAATTTAGCACAGTAAATAAAGTCTAGCCGGTGACTGATGTGATTTTCAATTTCAAAGCCGTTAATATCTCAAACTGGACTGAGTTAAACCAACACAGCATCTTGTAATCGTAAAGGGACTGCACTTCATCATGAGAAGATCTTTCCAACCCAATAATATATAAAATCATCCTCAGCAGAACAGCGGCTTCGATGAGTAATTTTGCTGCCCGTTACCCCTCCAGCAATAAATGAACATACAAAATATAAATAACATTTCCAATTTCATCTGCATGTCACATGCAGAGTCTTCACCAAATCTTTCAAGCCCTTCGAAAATTTATTTACGTACAGTAAATCCCAAACAATTCGTAACATCTCGATTCAATCAATCAGAAATTTAATCTTCAAGGCACCTTAAAGTCCCAAACCAATCGATTTCCCGCCAAGAGATTCAAAATACAAACCAACACAAAATCCTAGTTCGCCGCGTATAGACCGAACTTCCCCAAGAACAAACGAATCAAAAGAAACTAATCAAGAAAACCAAAAACAACAGGACACCCAACAAAACCCTAGTTCTATCAACATTCAATATCAGCAACCAACAACCCAGAAACGCAAAGACATCAACACAAACAACAAATTCAACACCATTAAAATAAAATCAAACACCCAAAACTAAGAAAAAAAAACACGCAACTCCGAAAATCATCACAAATGAACGAAAAAAATAACCAAAAGGGTTCAAAAAAGGGACCTGAATCTTGGCCTTGACATTGTCGATGGTGTCGCTGCTCTCGACCTCGAGAGTGATCGTTTTTCCAGTCAGAGTTTTCACGAAGATCTGCATCTTGTTTACAAATTTCGCTTGATTTCTACGTCAACTTTTTGCCTTTTTTTTTTTTTTTTTTTTGCTCGGATAATGGGAGTGAAATGGAAAAAATGATCAGATTTACGTGGAAATTGAGGGCATGGCTATATTTATGGGCGAAAACTATGGATCAATTCCATTTCCGCCATTGTTAAATTCTTGTTGGTGGTATTGGGCTATTGAATTATGGGCCCTACATTGATTCTCCAAATTTCAAATTTAGGGTTTTCTTTTAGGTCGGCCTAGCCCACTTGAGTCTCGTAATTATTCTTCGAATTTTCATGAATATAGGTATTAGTTCATTTTTATTTTTTTTTTATACAATCATCTTAAGACACTGAATAGATGTCAATTGAAATGTCACATATGCACCCAAAGGAGGAAAGGGAGAGAACAAGAGAATTCGAATCCAAAATATTAATGGTGTAGGTTTGAATCCCCACTACTGAGCTACAATTCCAATGACAACATAGGTATTAGTCTATCGAGTATCGATTTATATTTATCGAATTGTAATTTTTTTGAAAAAATTACACGTAGACCCTCGAGATTCAGTCAAATTACAGCTCGACGTTTGTTCATTTTCTCAATGACAATTATCAATTCTAATAAAAATATTATTGTCTATAAAAAAGTTTGAATTTTTTGGAAAAAAATAGTAAAATTGGTGTTCCACTATATTTTTTGCTTACATAAGCAAATTACGGTGTATCAGTGACAAGAACAAGCTACTTGCTAGCCGGATTCAAATCTCATGAGAGGTATGTGTAATTTTCCATATCTAAGGGGGTCTAACTGTAATTTGACTGAACCTCAAGGGGTCTAAGTGTAATTGTCCCTTTTTTGTATTTGAAATTAATGATGATTGGTAAATATTTTTTTTTGATATTGAAGTAATCGGTGGATGTATAATAAGTTGTTTCCATGTAAAAAAAAATGATATATAGTTGAATTTAACAAAATATAATTAGAAGTTGGTAGTGTAACATTTATATAGTTTTAATTGATATGATAATTCTAAAATAATAATCATATGATGAGGAGATTCTTATTTTATGTCATTTCGGATAGGAATAAGGGTTGTGAATTTGGAAAATTTTAACTATTTAATTGAGTTATTGGGGCATTGGAAAATCTAATAATACTTTCATGGTTAAAAAAAATTCTAGTATTATGTTTAAGTTTTTAAACTCCATAATAAGATTGTGTGTGTGTGTGTGTTTGTGATGATACACACACAGCTAGGATTTGAACCCTAGCTACAAACTCTCAAACTTTCAAAAACAATATACATGTATATTAAGCCAGAGAGCCCTAAAAACAATCATGACATTAAACAAATGCATCGTGTTAGTTTTTTATAATTATAATATCATTTAAACTACAAATACTATTATTTGATAGCTTATTAATACTACCTAGCAAACTCGTAACTTTCAAACGATTGAAGGAGAGAAAGTCTTATATGAGTCGAGTATTTAGTCCTATATATGAATTAACCAGTTCATGTTATGTGCTGTTTTGTATTCACACATTAAAAAATAAATATACTAAAAATGTGGCATAATGTGAACCGTTTTGTATAGTATCGGACTCAAACCAAGGTATATAAGAATTTTCCCAAAGGAAGTACAAATTTAGGTCTGTTGTTGATGAGTAAAAAGATTAGGATTAATCTTAGGAAGCCCACTTTCTAGTTAATCTAAAATTTATAAATAGAGCCAACGAGGTCTTGCCTCAGTGATAAGGTGGAGGCCCCCATGAATACAGATATTTTCTTAGTTTAATACTAGTTTGTTTCTATTGTATAGAAATTTATATTTTTTTTTTGTTATCTGATGGTAAATGATTGTAATAGTTTTTTCTTCATTTGAAGTATTAGTACAGTTGATTGATTATAATAGATTATGGATGTAATAGATCGATTTCTATAAAAATAAATAAATAAATTTATAAATTGAGGATTGATTTTATGTTCCAAATTATCAAAATTGATGGCCATCGACTAAAGATGGCTTAATAAATAATATATATATATATATATGTATATATATGTCTACCTTGTTTTGATCATATGTCTTTATTTTTTTTTAAAGAATGAACATTGGGAAAGTGTTATGCACTTGGATATTCTTATGGCAATGGTGGAGAACACATCAAATAGGAATGAGAACATTTAAAGGTCAAAATCCTAAAAAGATAGATAGATATATTAGAATTATGAAGCATCTTTTAGCTGGAATTGACAAACGTATAGTACCATAATTTATTTTATCCATTTATCTATTAATAATTTGGAATATCAAGAGAG
Organism: Petrea volubilis; assembly: GCA_026212405.1. Taxonomy (NCBI): domain Eukaryota; kingdom Viridiplantae; phylum Streptophyta; class Magnoliopsida; order Lamiales; family Verbenaceae; genus Petrea; species Petrea volubilis. Next base: position 13,561,642 of record CM047879.1, read on the forward strand.
ATATGGTCCTCTAAAATCCACTTCCTATCAAAAGTCCAAATGAAATAGGCTTTTTTTTTTTTTAATTATTTGTTGGTTCTTTTCTTGGACCAGTCAACATGAAAGTTGATGGGGGCAAAAAAGTAAATTCACAATGGGTGTGTGTGTGTGTGTGTGTGTGTGTGTGTGAGAGAGAGAGAGAGAGAGAGAGAGAGAGAGAGAGAATGTTGCATTCATATGAAACATAATTATTAAATTTTGTTAATGAGAAATTCCACAATTGATCCCTCATCTTTCGATTTAAAATCACTTTAAACCCTCATATTTTTAATCATAGCTTTATAATTCATCGAGTTAAAATTAAATTAAAAAACACTTAAATAAATTTAATTTAAAATATAAGGGACTATCTATAATATTTATCTTTCGTTATTTATGAGTTTTACAAAACGTGAACATCAAAATGAACATTAGAGCAATTGGGTAATTGGATGAATTGGGCTGGGCCTAATGCAATCTTATTGGGCTACCCAATCACAGTTTGGTTACTAGGCCCAATTTATGCAGGAAAATGCATTAACTATAACATTTTTTTTTTATTTGCTTTTCCCTATAAGTGACAAATTGAAGATTTAGTTAACATGAGTCTAATCTTTTTTCCCCTCACACAAATGCACCATAGAGTATAGTCTTATTGCAATTTTGGTGATTTTGGAAAAGTGCTTTTTCATTATTAGAAAGATATGAAGATATAGCTTTGCGAATAGTTTGATATTTTTATCGCTTCTGCTCTGTCACACTTCAGTTCGTCTTTCAAATTCAGATAAAGTTATTCAAAACTCAACTTCACAAGAAATTGATCACAGCGATTCGTGTAATTCGGCTTAACTAAGATAAAGACATCTTACTTATATTACTAATGTTGATGAATTACAATAAGTTTGTTATTTATTTGTTTATATTTGAGTATGATTTTTTTTCTTCATTTTCTTTTTTCTTTTTGGCACACAATCCATTGGCTTCATGGTGTAGGTGTAGTATAAGTGGAATTAGCCATATTTGGGCACTAGTTTGCTAAAATGGCCCAAAATTGAGTTTTATTTATTTAATTTTTTCTCCCTCCATTTTATCAATATTTGAATGTAGTTAAACTTGGTCTAATTACTAATTGATTTTTTTTTTTTTTTGATGAATTACTACTAATTGAATTTGAATAAATTTTAATCAAGTGAACATCATTCTCTCTCTTTTTTTTTTGATAGGACAAAATATACATCCGAAAACATGATTTTGTAAGTCTAATTTGTTGCATTTAATGAATTAAATTAGAAAACTTAAGGAAATTATATCGAATGTAGTCCCGAACAATTAATTTATTTTCCACTCTCAATTCCTAACTATAAAAATAATCGTACTCACAGACGGAGCTAGATGGGAGCTAAAACATATAATCGTCTCTCTCGTTAAATCTATATAAAATCATATTTTATGCGTTCTTTCATTAAATTTAAAATATTGTCCTTAGAATAATAAATTAAAAAAAAATACCCTTTATATTTTTTAAAATTCAGACTCTTTCATGTAAAAATTCTAACTCTTTCAGTTAATTAAAATAATTAACAAAAGTAATCATGCATGATGACATGTGCTAATCATATTTAAGAATTTGATACTTTCACCTTTTTTTTCAAGAATATAAAAATTAATAGATAAATCATGCATCAGTCACTTTCTTGTCCACGTGGAGGGATATAAAAAAAAGTAATTAATTATTAAAAAATAAAAAAATATTAATTAATTTTTGGAAGCTACTAGAAACTTGGACACACTTTTGATGTTATTATTCTGTGGTTCTAAAGGATATTGGAAATCTAGCCAGCCAATGAGCTTTCAGAATTTGATACATTGTGGGCCCATCAATCATCCTACGGAGATGGCATATTTTTATTTTATTCTATTCACATTGGGAACCTTTTTTTTATTATTATAATAATAGAATATAATATGAGTGTCTCTATCGTCAATGAATGACTAATTAGGTTTTTTATTTTTTAATGATGTGATCTAAGTCAATTTAGGGTTTGGGAAGGTATCATATCATGATAGAAAAACAAAGAGTGATTGTGATATTTCAATTTTTGATTGTGCATCATTAGATTGAAATGTTATGTATAAATATATATATATATATGTATATAAATATATATATATGTATATATATATAATAGACTCTTGTGGTAATTTATTTTTTTTTAATTTTTAAGAAAATGAAAAAAAAAAAAGAATTGTTATAGAGCCTCTTGGGTTGCAATTAGGTTTGTGGGTATTATCATGCGAGCTCGGGACGTGACAAAATGTATCAGAAAATCAGAAAATTCTTTTTTCAAATGTAGTTTGGTTAAACCTAACAAAATCATATGGTAAATGTATTATTAATTTATTACACTTGTCATGTGATTAATCACTTTCATTAAATTATCGATCATTTATAAAATAAGTATAAAATACTCGTCATATGATTAATACTAATTCAGTCGAGTCGGGTCCTAAACTAGAATTTTTCTTGAAAATCATAGTTATTTTGATATATAAACTTTATGCCTAGAAGTATCTATAGAATAATAAAAAAGTTAATTAAGGGGCACACTCTATGCGCATCCAGAGTAAAAAAAAATGGTATAATTTAATTAAATATTTCTTTTTTTAGAATTCAATTATAAGTATTTACTAATTTTCTTTTATGAGTATATCTTTTTAAAACAAATCAAATTATTTTTATTAAATTAATAATGAGTGAACAGTAAAATAATTTTAAAATAAAATTATAATAATAAGAAACAAACACAAAAAAAAAAAAGATGTGGCATGGTGAAACGAGAGAGAGAGAGAGAGAGAGAGAGAGAGTATAAGAAAATATAACAACCTGGTAGAAGGGAAAGAAAAGAGAAAATTTGGAAGAGACCAAACCCCTATAAACTCTTTATTAATAATATCAATAAAAATTTCTTAATTTTAGAGGGGTAATTGCATTTTGCACCTTTACGTTATACCTTATGTTGTACTTATGTAAATTGTAACAAATCAATTCTTGATAATATTTATAAAAAAATGTAAGAAATCAACCCCTAATTTATATAATTTAAGATGATTCATTAGATTTATAGTTCAAAAATTAAAGAATTGTTGACTCAAAAAATATATATATATATATATATATATACACGCACGCATGTTACACATTACTACTTTTTTTAAGTCAAGAACTCCATTATTGTGAATGCATGATAGGCAACATAATAATGGCGGACAATATTGAGTCAAATTTAATTTGAACTAGCCATTCTTTTTGATCCATTGATCTTGTTTCGTCTATTATAACTATATTGTGTGCCAATTCGTCAATTGTCAATTAGTTTTTATATCATCCAACTCTTAAACAAGATGTCCATCGTTCAATAAGCTCAACATAAATAGGGCATATCAGATATATCGATAAACTAATAATTTTTAATTTTCAATTCTAGGATCAAACAAGCATTCAATGGGAAGTAACTTGTTCATACACTATACACGACGGCATCTCAAACCAAACCATCAGCCATGATTCTTTATTTCGTTGACGGATAAGAGATGGTGCTTCAGTTAACGTTTATATGAACAAAATCACTTTTCAAGGGAGCAAACTTTTTACGGAGCACCTCATTCGGGACGGATCCGAGGGTTCTCGAGGATTCGGTTATTACCACTCAAATATTTGTATATATGGAATTAAATTTTACATACAATTCTTAAATATTGAAAATTTTATCCCTTAAATTAATAGAATTACTTTTTATATTTTATAAAAATTTAATCTCCACTCAAGACGAAGAATTTCTAACCCCATCCCTCTCGTATCACTGTGTATGATCAAATTCTAGTTTTTAGCATGGAGCATTCCATGATCCATCAACAAGATCCCATTTACATGGATTAACATTATGTGAGTTTATAGAACACAAAATTTATGGGATCATCCAAATTCATCAACATTACACAGAAAAAAAGGGGATTACATAACTACAAAAATCGATGACTAAAAACAATTCATCGATACAAGAAAACACCATAGCTATATATACACACACGATACATACATACACTACGGACCATTTTTCGTTCGTCTCGTTCTAAAAAGTCGGGACAACGCCGTAGGACGAGGCATGGTCGGGCGCAAGGAGGGAATCGACCTCAAGCTCTGTGCGCTTGGCGAACCTCCCCTTGATCCTGGGCCTCGTCTCTGCATACGCCTTTCTTGAGGCGTACCGTATTGTCTTCTCAAACTTTCTGTTCTTCCTCTTCTCTCTGTACCTCAAAACCCTAGCCTCCCGGTCGATCCCCGAGACCGGGGTGGGAATCGCCTCGTTCTTGGATACGTCGGCCATGGAGTTGTGGTCCGGCACGACTCCGACGTCCATGGAGGAAGAGGATACCTGTCATAGTTTGTTTTGTGATCAATCTAGTTGTTAGCAAGACAATATGGTAAACAGGTCTAAGATTGTTGCTTGTTAAGCTCAGCTTTCGTTGCTAGAAAACAATAAAATAGCCACAAATATTGGCGACGAAAATTTCATGCTACTGCTATTAAACAAAATAGGATAATCAACTACGCATACATTCGCGCACACGCCCACACACACACACACATATATATATATATATATATATCTTACAATGTTGATAAGAATTAATTAAGAATATTTAGATGATTCAAAAGTTGAAATAACTGAAACTTGAACTTGAACCCCTCTTCACTTAGAATCCCATCTTGAATCTTTTAATAAATTCTTTGTTTTATATTTTGTTACATTTCATGACATGATTTGCTAAATATATAATTACATATATTATATATGTATATATGTATACATATAATACACTTGACATTTAACATAAAAAATTGAAACAACAAAATTCATATAAGATTATATAATAAACATGTATTTTTATCAAAATTTAATTTTTTTACCATTCTAGATGTCCTTTATATTTTGCAAGAATTCAATATCATCACCTAATTTTTTTTGTTTTTTTTACTTGAACCACACTTGTTTTCTCTTTATCTTCAAACCAAATAAAGAGCATTTAATGATTCTACTCAACGAACTTAGACTTTTAGCTCATTCATTTCATTCCAAACTTTTTCTAGCGACTTCTTTAGGAAAACCAATTTATCAAAAAATTATATATATACATATATATATATAGTGAAAATATAATTAACAAACACAAAAAAAAAAAAATAGAAATAACAATGAACAATCACAAGAAGGATCAAGAAATTAACATACACTTTGGCTGATGGATTGTGAGGTGAAGTTGTACATGACGGGTTTGGATCCTGGATAGTCCACATCAAAAGTCGGGTACCCGTCTACAGCCGAGCCCGAGTATTGACCCAACCCATATTCGTTGTTGTTCTGGACGGGCACGACGCCGTCGGAGTTATACTGTTTCTGCTGATCAAGAACAAGGACATGTCTCTGTTTTTGTTCACCGGATAGCAGATCCAGATACGGATCCATGTCGATGAACAAATACTCGGCCGATTTGTGCACGGGCGTCCCGGATTCGTCGTCGGGTTTGCTGTTCGGGTCGGGGAGGAGCCACGATGCGGCCTCGGCCTCCTCCTCGGCGGAGGATGCGGCGGCTGCGGCGGAGGGGGAGGGGGAGGATCTAGCGGCGGAGGCGGCGTCGTGGAAGGGGACGACGGGGAGGCGCTCGTGGCGGCGGGCGAGGGGGTTGGCGGAGTGGATGTCGCGGTCGCAGGCGGCGCAGAGTGAGGCGGCGTCGGCCTTGCAGGTGACGGCGGAGGGGGCCTGCTCGCAGACCTCGCAAACCCAGACGCGGCCGTGGCGGGAGGCGAGCTTGTTGGCAGGCGTGGATCTCGCCGTCGCAGGCGGCGCAGAGGAAGGAGGAGTCCGCGAGGCAGAACACGGTGGCCGGCGGCGTCTTGCACGAGTCGCATATCTTCGCCGTCAAGCTCCAGCTCTCCGCCCCCATTTTTTTCTTCTTTTAGTGCTTTCTCTCACTTGGGCTTGGATTTTCTAGAGAGAGAGGAGAGAGAGGGGAGAGGAGAGAGAAATGGCGATGGTATCCTATTGTTCTTGGCATTAAGGGTGCAGTGTGTACTGTGTGGGACAAGCGAGCTGGGAGATCTAGAGAGGAGCCAATGAGGGAATGACAAGTGGCAGAGTTTTAGCCAAATGAAAAAGGTTGAATTAATGTTTTGGGAAATTGGGAATTGCCTCGAAAAATTATTGTATAAACCGGATGTACATGCCACATTTATATATCTTGTGATTCAAATTCAGCCATATTTATATATATTTTATAAAAAATTTAATATATAATATATAGTTAAATCTAAATTGTAAGATATAAATATTCGATTCATGAAAGAAAAATTCGAATTATTTCTTAGTGTAATTAGTGGGAGATTTAGCACTTGGCATTTAATTTTATCAAACTTGATAAATTATATACTATATCTGTCCTTTAATATTAATCGTCCTACGTTTTTTTTCATACAAATCAATTACTTTAATAAATAACTTTCTTTTTGGCTAAATTTAAAATGATTTGATAAAATTATCTTTCCATACCTCATTAAATTTTATTAAAAATAAAAAATTAGGGTAATTTGGGCGGGGGGGGGGGGGGGGGCGAATTAATTCTCTCTTGAAATTTTTAAAGTAACAAATATTATAGGACAAAAAAAAATCTCTAAAATAATTAATATTATGGGACATGTGGAGTATTAAATATATTGTATTTGATAAGTAATTTCTCACTCTTCTTAAATATTTATTAATAACAAGATAAGTGTAAAACATTAACCACACATCTGAACTAAAATTTTTCGCATATAATTGTTCAATATCTTTTGCTACACTTATAAATGCACTTCGTAAGTCAACAAGCGATTGGGATAAAACAAAAACTAGATATATATTGCTATTGAAAATTGTAATTCCTTTGGTGGAATTCAAATCAATACCATTAAGATCTTAAGTTCAAACACTCTTATCATATCTCATTTTTTTTTAAGTGAATGTGTATGTATAGCGTCTCATTAATTGTGCCAATATATATATACATGCATTTAATGTATATTGATAAATATAGTGAAAAAAATATTAAACAATTATATAATTGAAGATCGTGTCAAAAGGAGAAAGAAGAAGGATTGTTTATGAAGTGTGGGTCCCAATTACGGGGTTGTGAGGTGGGAAGCTTGGGACAAGTTGGTGAAGTAGTCCAAAAAGTCTTCAATTATTTGGATCTACAAATTGAAAGGGTATTTACCACGAGGTTGGTGTTTCTAGTTGGTGTGACCATGACTTGAATCAAAATTGTGTGTGTGTGTGTGTGTGTGTGTGTGAAAAATTCAAATTAATTTGTATAAGTAGTTCACACATCAGTCATCTCTGTAATAAAAGATTTTGTTTCGACTGGTATTTTAGTGGAGTTTTATTGATGAACTTGCTGTATAATAGTAATTATGGCTCAAATCAAATATTTCATAGAGATAAAAAACTTATAATTACGTTTAGCGTATTTTGTTGCATTAATTGTCCCTCTTTTGTGTATATACATATGAACACAAATATAATTTTGAAATATGTTCGGAAGAATTTTAGGTCATAGGAGGAGAGGGAGTGCAAACTGTACAGAAATTGAATAAGGTCTAAGTAAGATCTAAATTCATTACTTATGACAATACATCTTAATTCAAAAACTTAAGATTATAGGACTACGTGTCCTTTCTACTTATAAATTGCCCACTTTTTCTCTTCCCACATATGATACCAACTCACACTTGGTTACACCTTTAATAATTAAACCAATCTCCCCCTCAAGCGTGACTCTTTTCCACTTTGGTTTTTTCTATGAAAATCTATTTTTTTTTATGAATATCACGACATCACCAAGAGACTTATGCCAACTTCGACATCAACACACCTTGCTCGCCTTAGAGTATGCGTAAGACATTGCTCCTAGAGTCATTTTGGGCTCACAAGTGTCCACTGTTTTTAGTTCAAAGCCATGCCTCACAATGTCCACCTAAATCCATTTGGTCGAACTGCTCTTCTTTTCAACTGGGGGCAACAACCACAAGAACATCATCCATGTTGCATCTATACTCGTCCAAGCCGAACCTCAGCTCTGATACAACTCTAAATCATGAATGTATGTATCAAACCTCTTATACAATTGCCTGGGAGACCACTTCAACTTGTATACGGACTTTTTAAGCAAACAGACGTGATTTTTCATACACGGGCTAACAAAGTTATATAAATACAATTATGGTTTCAAATAATCAAATTACTGTCACACACACACACACACACACACACACACACACACATATATAGGTGTTACGTGATTGATAGTGATTTGAACAAGTAGGGTTACACTAGAATTTTTCACATATATATATATATATAGGGGTTACGTGATTGATAGTGATTTGAACAAGTCGGGTTAGGCTAGAATTTTTCATATATGTGTGTGAAACGAATAGTGAATTGGGTGGGTTATGGGGGTGCGGGGTTGGATTTGGGGGGGGGGGGGGTAGGTGTCATGTTGGAGATAGATGTTTCTTGCAAATAAAGGTGGCAATTGAGCGGGTTGAGTTAGGTTGAAAAAGCGTTGAAAGTGAATTGTAAATAGGTTGAATGTGAATTATAAATGAATTTAAAATGATTCTTAATGGATTCAATGCATCATTATTGTGTGTTCAATTAAAGTCAAAAATAATAATAATTAAAATTAATAATTTCTATATTCTTTAAATTGTTATAAAACACTAAAATGAATTGCAATCAAATAAAAAAGTAAATATTTTTTTATTTATAGGATAATTCATTTAAAACCAAACATAAAGCCATTGTCAATCCATCATCAATCTATCTAAAATTCAATATCAATACCAACCATATGAGATCCAACCCAACTCAACTCAACTAAAACTCAATCCACTTTAAAATATATTAAACCCAATTCAACTCCAACTCCAACTCAAACTCAAACTCAAACTCAGCCCAACCCAATCTAAAATCACGTGAATTAAATTCAACCAGATAATTGAGAACCATTTTACCATTCCCACTTGCAAGTATTGTAGAGGCATCGCAGTGGAATTCTGCAGCTAAGTTTATGTACGTAACTTTATAATTTGACGTTGATTGGGATAAGATGGACAAACAATATTATTGCGGCTTCATGTTCATCACTTTATAATTAACTTCGTCCAATTCGGCTTGGCATGGCTTCATTTCACTATCCCGTACCATTTTATTTTTTTTCAAAACTTTGCCTTTTCTTGCAATAATATACACACGACATTTGTCACGTTGGGACATTTAGGGGTTGAATTTTTTTTCTAATTTCCGTGTCTTGTTTTCGTTCATTCTTGTCACTTTCACTAGCTCAATTAATTGGATAAACATGATAACTGTTCGAGATAATTACGAGAACCTCCCTTGAGGTACATCTAATTACATGTACCCCCCTCAAAGTTGCATTCAACATTACAACACACCCCAAGTTGATGACGTCAAAACAAGAAAAATATGAAGCTCCAAAATATACCCATGTGCATTGTATTTCGCGGGAAATTGTTATTTTTCTGTCCTTTTCGCCCCTGGGGAGTATTTGTAGTTTTTGCTAAATCTGAGGGGTAATGTGTTGTGGAATATAACATATAAACACACACACACACACACACATGCGTGTATATGTATACATACATATAACTCAAATACATACATGTATACACGCATGTATATGCATGCACGAGCGCGCGCGCACGCACACACACACGTACGTTTCAAAGGCATACGTCTCTCTCAGTAAAACTGTTCTTGGATATATGGGATGACAAAGTCTCTTATCGGCAAAGCCTGCTTTCTCAGTCTCCATCAGCGTTCCACTCTTCTGTCAAATTTCATTGTACTCAAAATATCGGGCAGTAGAGGAGAACCCGTTGTTGGTAAGCCCTGCAGACAAAAGAAAGAAAACAATCGCCACAAAATGTAACACGAGTTATATTACAGAAAAAGTACCAAAAGGGGGAGCTGGAGGAAAGAAAGGAGGGTGACATACAAAGTCAAACCCATCATTCTTACCGGTGGAACCAACAATGATGTACTTTGAACTGTACTTGATGAGTCCTTATGGTAACCCATAAATTCGTTGTTTTAATAAGGCACTTTGACATATGTAATAGCTGGCTGCAAATGCTCGGTCTCAACATGGATACAAGACTGACCGTATCCATGTCGATAGTATAGCTCTGTGGTTAATGTAAGAACCACCAAGAATCATACAATCAGTACAAACCTAGCCAAGTTGCTCACATCTCCAACTCTACAATCTGAAAAGAAAATAAAAATAAGAGAGAGAGAGAGTCACGCGGAAGATATTTTATTACATAGATCAACTGGTTTGGGATTTGAATACAAAACATGCATTATATTGAGTCAACATACTACGAGCAAGACCAATGGTCGGGAAGGCAAGCCAGATTTTCTTGCCCACTCAGCTCGGCTGGGGTGCAATTAGCTTCATTCATGCAATGTTCAAAAATCCAACTTAAAACCTGACGAGCACGAATGAGCAGAAGCTTCAAATTAGTGGTCTCAAAAACTTTCAAATAATGGTTTAAAAAAGACACCCTAACCTCTTTGCTTTTATCATCTTTGATTGGTATGATCATTGAGGCTCCGAACTCCATAGAACGTATGGTGAAGTTGACATAATGCATCTATTTGCCGAAATTGTCTCCAACTGAAGCATCAAGTCTCTGTTCGTTAATCAGGTAACAGATTAGTCATGGATTTCTTGGTTTTCCCTACTTGAAAAACAAGGAAAGAACTTACTCCAAGATCCAGTTGATAGGCCCAATCAACAGGCACACTCTTGTGATCAGAATAAGAACAAAACATGTTTATACGGTTCACCATAAGGAAGTCCTGCAATCACTGCACCGTAAGCATGAATGCTGTATCCTTCCAGTTCTTCCATATTGTCAGGAGTCGAATTGGTAGAGAGGAACTTTGTTAAACCATTTTCAATGGCACCCCTATTCTCAACACTTTCCTGCTTGTTGGAATGACCTAAGCCCTTGGGTGAATTTTCATCTCCTGGTCAAATAATTGATAAAAAGTAGCATATATGAAAATGCAAACCAATCAAAACATTGAGATTGTGCTTTTCAAAAGGCTATAAGTTTCTGGAATATTTTGAATTCTAATAATGTGACCTACAGATAAAAGTTCTTAATCAAATGAAAAAATTGCTGCCATTATCACAAAAAGAATGTGGAAGAGAAGACATAAAAAGTATTCACACTCAACCGAAAGTGTAAAAACATAAGAAATTAAAGAATACAAAAAATGCACAACAATGATGACAGATACCTCCAGAAGCATATCCCAGCCGCAGCATAGCGAGAAGCACAATCATAGAAATTTGCCATCATAAAAAAGTATGATTGCCACGTGATTTTCATTCATAAACTTCTCAAATTCTCCTTCTTAACCAAGCTAGATAAAGGTCAAACACTTTATCTAGCTCTCTCATCTTGAAGTATTTCTTCATGAGTATTAGAAATGGCACATGATCAACTGGTAAACCTGACCTTTCTACCTTGAAAAACAGCTCTTCTGCCTCCTTCACTTTGCTTCGCATACAGTAACACTTAAGTAATTCAGTATAAGTTATTATATCTGGTTCATACCCTCTCCTCAGCACTTCATTATGTAGCTGGAGTGCAGAACCTATGTGACCGAGATTACAGGCAGCACCAATCAACAAATTGTATGTGACTAGATCAGGAAGAAGACCATTTAAGAGCATCTCTCTCTTCAGATGATGAGCCTTATCGATATGTCCATTTCTTAATTGCGTGTAAATCAAAGCATTGTATGTGTAAACATTTGGCAGAACACCAAATTCAATCATCTGATTTTTCACTGACAATGCCTTTTCTATGTCGCCACATTTACCATAGGCATTGATTATGACATTCCAAATGAGAGGTTCTGGTACAAATGTGTTCTCCAACATATGTGAAAGAAAATGATTAGCTCCAACTGCATCCCCGTTAATACACAAACCTTGGATAATCATTTTGTAAGTGATTTGATCAGGATGAACACCCATCCTTGACATACCACTAAAAACATAACAAGCTTCATTCATTCTGCCCGACTTACAAAGCTTGCTAATAAGAGTATTGTATGTAAAAATGTCAGGAAGGAAACCTCTTTTGAACATTTCAGACAAAGATTTATATACAAGGTTTATGTCCCCACTCAGACAGTATCCATGAACAATAACATTGTAAGCAACAACATCCACCCCTGTACCCCTCTGGAGCACGTCATTCCAACAAGTCAGACCTTCAACCATATTTCCAGTCTTGAAATAACCATCCATAAGTATAGTTGAAGTGATTAAATCCGAAGTTTCCTCATCACTACTGTCATCCAATATTTTCTCAAGCAGCTTTCTTGCATCATCCAACAAGCCCTTCTGGCAAAGGGCATGTACAAGAATATTGCACGAAACTCTATTAGGTCTTATTCCTTGGTCAGCCATGGTCGAAAAAAGATCTAGAGCTTTATCCACTTTACTGACAAGGCAATATCCATTCATTAAAGTGTTGTACGTAGCACAAGTAGGAGAAAGACCGTAGCACAACATCTCCTTAACAAGCCACTCTGCCTTTCTCAAGTCACCACTTTTGCAAATTGCATTTAACAGATAATTATGAGTGAGGACATCAGGAATTCTAAGCTGTTGGACCATTGTCCTCCACAACCATAAAGCTGGTCCTAACTTACCTTCCAAACACAAAGTTCTTATCATAGTTATATCACTCCTGTACTCGGCTTCCAACTTGGTGTCGATTCTAAATGTATGCCCCAAACCTATGCTTTCCCTGCAATAATTTCAATTCAAGAAAATGTGTAAACATACATCATGGCCGTTATATTCAAAAGACATCCTCTTGACCAATCCTTTCACACAATTCCATCAACTTATACGAACCATCTTCATTCCACAACGTCTTAACTCCATGAATGCAATTTCTTAATTTTGATGCAGCAATAATCCCTTAACTAAAATTAAAAAACGGATATAGAACAATACATTGAGCTGAAATGCATACAAAGCAAGATTTTAAAAATTCATTGACACAACAACTCAAGATAATGCCAACCGATTAAATAATGCGAAACGAACCTCATCGTTTTCAAGCGATCCAAGCTATCCTTCAACATTGCATCCAATGCGTTGAAAACAGCGCCCTTTGGCTCTCCGTCACCGTCTGAAATTTCCTTCTTCTCATTTCGATCGTCGCTTATATTCCTAATCACGCATAAAATATAAAAAAGATAATTTGACCATTCACGCATTTAGAATGTAATTGGCTAAAAATAACACATCAACAATCGATTTTACCTGGATTCAATCAAGTCTAAGCTGGATTTGGAACAGAAAAACTGCGTAAAGTGAAAAGCAATCTGTTCCTTCAAGGATTCGATCGTCTGGAGACCTCCATTCAATATCCGGAGAAGAAAATAAGATTCTTGAGCCGGTATTAGAATCTGAGATTAAATGCACAAAAGGAAAAGTTAGAATCGAAAATTTGACGGGAGAATCGGAAATTATCAGACTTACGGATTGCATTGGAGCAGGCGGAGCTACGCCTCTAGCTTGGCGGAGCGTAACGGTGGCGTTGGCGGTGGCGACGGCGGCCCTAAGCTGCTGTGAGGTGAAGAAGGGGTTGGGTCCCCAAATAAGATTCAATTTTTCTAACTGGATATGTAGAAACTGGTTAAATTTTGAACGGCCCAGCCCAATTGTGGGCCAATGTTGATTAACATGCAACTAGTTTTTTGTTTAATATGGGCCCCTTCGGCCCATTATATTCTCTTTTATTTTCCTTTTCTCAAACGTTGCATTTTTTGTAACCAATATATATATATATATATATATATATATATGTGTATGTATATATATATACATATTGCACTTTTTCTCTTTTTTTTTTTGTGTGAATATATGCTTTTTTCTTAAATGTGTTTTTATGCGATCTTTTTAAAATGCTCTTTGTAAATTATTAAATGTACTACAACTACTCAAACAATGATATTTAGATAATTGTTAAAATATATTCTAAAATAAAGATTAAATTTTATAATTTAATACATATTAAAATTTTAAACACACACATCGAGTGTGCAACTATAATTAGTGATTCAAAAAATGCTTTTCCAAGAAATGCAGAAAATAATTGAGCTCTGTGTGTGGTCGAATCAGGGTTAATTAATGGTCATTAATGTGATTGATGTTCAATTAAAAAGAAAAGTGATCGATCACATAAAAACTATGATAATTGAATATAACCAAATTAATTTGGGACATGTTAATTTATTGAAATTGTCTTCATATATCTGAATGTTTCAAATGATACGAAAATTCATTTCCAAAAACTAATTTCATTAATTCTTCCTTATAAAATTCAAATTCAAATTGGATAACCTTTACACACCGTTCAAAACACCAATTCGGATCTTTTGTACTCTCTTCATCTCATAATAAAATATCGTATTTAAGGTTATTGCATAAAAATTAAGAAAATGGATAATAACATTAATTATAAATTAATTTAACTAAAATACTCCCATAATTAATGAGTTGTGGGGAGATTTTTTAAGAATTTACAAAAAAAATATTAATTAGAGTCTAAGTGCATATCAAGAAAAATATAATGAATTCCCTTTTAAGATGTAAGAAATACATATATTATATGACAAAAAAAATGTTCATAAAACAACACATATCGTGGGATGGAGGGAGTAATATTTTTTGTTACGCTCACCGCCACACGTCATGTTCGTCGATGAGCAATTGATATTAAAAAAGATACAACATTATGATATTAGAAAAAAATATAGATCTTTTTTTTATTTCAACCGTTATCAATACACGTGATATATATTGATAAATATAATATAATATATTGAATGAAATTTAACTTCAATTATTCATCAATATACTTAATGTATATTGATAAATGTAATAAAATATATTAAATAAAAATATTACAGACGATCCGAATTGTTCCAGCACAAAGAGCAACAAAAATGTGTGCAATTACAACAGTTGACTAATTCTTGCATTTAAGGGGGTACGCGGCGTCGCACAGCCGTGGGTGCACGGGCTGTCCGCCGCTGCTGGTTGGGTGGATCACAAGTAGTTTTCCAATTTTACCCTTTACTTTTTGCCAAGTGTCTTCCAACTTCAAAAAAAGCATGGCAAATATTTGACTTTTGCCCCACCACTCATGCATGCCATCCTCTTCAATTTATTACCATTGAAACTTAATTGTATTTTCTATTATATTTATTAATACACTATATAAAAATTGGTGGATGGTTTAATTTAAAAAAAAAAAACAATTTTTTTTATTATTTTTTCTATATTACAATTGTCTTTTATTTCTTGTTCCAATTGTCTACTGAAACTATTGAAACAAGAGAAGAATATACGGTGTTCACAGCGTACTTTATCGTTTCACAAGATTTTCAATATTGAAAAATAAATCATATGGTTTTCTACAACATTTAAATGTTTAGCACGTCACTAGCCGCAAAACTACCTAATTGAAAATGAAGATTGTAACTAAGAAGTTTTCGAGTTTAATTTGATTTTATGATAATAATTTTGCCAAAGAGTTCAGATAATTCTTTTTTTCACGAGTTTCAATAAAGTACAGGTCAAATTTAACCAACTAAAATAATTTCAAAGCGACTATCGGTGGAAATGGCTCTTTAAATCACATAGTAATTATTTCATATACATAATTCATTTATCATATAATTAGCCTCAATGTAATCGAAGTTAACCCTCATGCTAAAAGGAAAAATTCTTATCCAACAATGACGCAATGATATATTTTCAAACCAATGGAGATTTTTTGATATAAAGGGTGGGTGTTAGGGGGGTCGAGAAGCCATAAATTCAGTGCATTTCTCACAATATTAGAGGAGTGACATCATTTCAATTTGAAATCACTTGTTAATCATAGAATTTTATTGATTGTGTTCGTCCGAAGCAATATTTTGAGGCCATCTTAAATTCTATTAGTATATTTGTATATTCAAATATCTATGTGTATATATGATTACGTATATATGTTTTTAATATACCCAATAAGTTAACAAGACGAATTGTATTTTTGAATTAACATATACAAAATATTGTCATAAATAAATTAAGATTGAACTTTTTTCCCTTTTCATAGTATTGGGTAAGGTCCACTATATATTACCACCATAGTGGTAATTTGCAATTTTAGAAATGATGAACTTTGATTGAAGGCCTAAAAATACGAGTAAAGCATGAATCTAAAACAACTTTGAACGCTTTTCCAACTAAAAAGCAACAATGCAAAAAAAAACTCAATGCACGACTTCCTTGTGGGGGTGGGGGCCCCACCTTCTCCGGCCACCTCGCCGGCCGCCATCAATCAATTCCGGCAACCAAACTAGAAAAAGTATTAAAATATGTATATATATATATACATAACGTACGTAATTAGAGCTATATACTAGATTGGAAGGGATAGTCGTCCTGTTCAATTTTTCAAAAAAACACAAACATGTGTAAGTGTATATATTTCGAAATTAAATATTACGTCCTTTTAAATTGACAAGTTTATATTGTCTATATAGTAAAAATAAGCTTTTTACTCTCACATAAACTCTAAACTTCATCTCCATACACATACATGTAAATCACACGAGGTCCTGGTCTATTTCAAATCGTGTTTCATTTTTTCTTCCAATTCATGGATATACATAAAGTGTAAAGATCTCAAACCAAGTGCATAACTAAGGAAGTAATTTAATACACATGGCATGAATTATGTGAATTATAGTATAGGAGATGGAATTCCATTTCGAAATATTCATATCCACACATAAATACAAAGATGGAGTCAGAGAGTGGCTTAATTAAAAGGACAATCGTGCACGTCCCTTTAATTCTATATACAACTATATTCATATATGTATTTGTATTAAAATTAAACATTTTACTCGAAAATATCTTTCACATATTATAAAAATACAATTTCATTTTCTCAAAGAACGTTTTGGTTTCGTCCCTGTATATATACATATACATATTTGAATATATACATATACATATACATATATATATATATATATATATATGAATTCCCATTAATTAAGAATATGTACCTTCATAATTTTCACTTTATTCTCAACAATTGTGGATAGCTCAGTGCCTGATGACTAATGCACCCTTTTTATCAACTTGCACACACAAAAACTTTAGATTTGTAGGAGTGAAATTATTGCCAGCTAAGCGCAATGTTTGTGTCATATACTTTTGATAACTAGACTAATAGTGTTCTTAATTAATTACTTCCCCTTAATGCACATAATGACTTCCCCTTTTCTTCCCCCTCACCCCCTTGCCTAATTATTGTACTTGCATGCATATATAGTACTAATTAAATAATTAAAAATATACTAATGAGGTCTTAACTCAATTATACGGCTAAAAACGGGATTTTATCATTTTTGGTCTCATAGGGCACTTTTCGATTTTGATCCCACTTGATTGATTTGTACCATATTTGGTAGCATATTTTATAAAAAGTATCAATTTGAGTTATCTATTAAGTTTTCCATCCAAATTTTAATGGTCAACGTCTAGTTTTTTGCCTATTTTGTGCCTCACGGCCATTGAAAATTGGACGAAAAACTTAATGGATGACTCAAATTGATACTTTTTCTAAGATATGGGACTAAATATGATACAAATCAATCGAGTGGAACCAAAATCAAAAAGTGCCCAACTTATGGGACCAAAAATGATAAAATCCCGCTACAAAACCTCCTTCAACAGATTAAAGGTTCAAATTCTTTGAATCCAATGAATATATATATATATATATATATATATATATTAATCAGTATATGTCAAGAATCTCGATCAACAGATCAGAAGTTCAAATTTTATGTGTAAAGTCTCTCGATCAACATATCAAAGGTTCAAATTTTTTGAATTCAATGAATACATGTATGAGTGTATTAAATAGCAGTGCACTTAGTAGTATAGTAGTTTTTTTTTTTTTTTTTTGATTTGGAAAATTTTAGTCTAAATTTGGTTTGGTTAAACCCATAAATCATGTAGTATATGCTGTCATGCATGTTCTTACACTGATCATTATTCCTAAAATACAGACTAATTTCATTGCAAAGGTGAATTTTCGATCGGAGTCGAGCTTGGATTGGACTAGAATTTCCCGACTTGATAATTCATAAACAATTAATTTCCAAAAATGAAGCTCTACTATTTCAAATCTCAGCAGAAGAATTTACATTTTCCCGCATCACAAAAATTGAACCCAAAAAAAAATAAAAAAGAAGAAGAAGAAGAAGATCAAATTATCAAAACTAATTAAGATTTTCATAGCTGGATTTGTTCTTGGGATTCTTGAGACGACTCTCCATTTCCCTCTGTTTTCGTCTCATTTTTCGTCTCTGTTTTCACATCGTTAAGCGAAGAAGCTCGGCTCGAGGTGGGGGTGGCCAAGAACGTGGGCTTCACATCGCCGGCCATGATAACCAGAAACTTCTCCTCGAACGCCGGCGAAGCCTTGGAATCCTCTCCGCCATCGCCTTTTCCGGCGGCTGGGCCTCCCTCGGCGTCGTCCTCTCCGCTGTTAGCCTGGCCGGAGAGCTTCCAGTAGGAGCAGGCGAGGATGAGGAGGGCGAAGGCTATGAGGCCCAACATCGCCGCCAGGCCGCCGAAGAGGTACGGCACCGGTGAGTGCCACGCCGAGGGCTGGACGTCGGCCTGCGGCGGGAGGGTGTCCCTCGCGGCGGCGGTGGTGGTGGCAGCGACGTAAAATAAGGTGCCACTGGTTCTCATTTTTTAGGGAATGGAGACGGCGGCGGCGGAGGAGGAGGAGGAGAGTGGTGGTTTTGGGTGGTTTGAGAAGCGGCGAGCGATGGTTGTATATTTATAGATGAAGAGGAGTGGGGTGGGGGGTGAGGGGTTGGTTAGGTCCGTCACGAGGATGGTCACTGGGCCATGTTTGTGTCCATTTATTTTGGTTATCAACTAAATTAAAATTTTTATTTATTATTCTCTCTCGTTTGGTATTATATAATGTATCGTAGTTGTCTTTTGGTTATCTCGTTAATTAGATTTTTATATATTATTCACTCTCATCTGTCAATGTTGTCTTTTTTGCGGGGAAAATGTCATTCGATACAGTTGGTTATTATCTGGTATTTTAATTATTGCATTTGAATATAGTGATATCGAAAATGTTAAAAAAATAAAATTATAGCATTATCATACTCAATCCAACAACTGAAACACCACTTGGATAGTATCTTATGAGTCCTTTTTGGGACGATTTTTTAATTTATCTTTCTAATCTCCGCTCTCTTCAATATCGTATAATACATTTTTCTTTTTTATTTATTTATTTATTTTTGCTTATAAAAATGTATTGTAACAATATGAATAATACTATTTGAATATAAGTACCTAACTAATTATACATTATTTTTATTTTGCACATTTATTAAGCCTAATCGATCTACTGGTAGAAATAACTCTTGATTTTTTTTTCTCTCTCCTTTTTTTGAGTTGGATTGACCAGATTTGACCTATTATTCGGAATATATAGTCAATATATCGGCCTTTGATTTGGATGACATATATGTTCCCAATCTCATTACTATTTTAAAATCAATATAACTACTATTTTACACAACTTTATAAATACTAAAATTTCCACAAAGACGATTGACATTATGCTTATCTTCTCGTTCATATTAAAACATTTTAATTCAATATTGAAGAACTAGTCCTAATGATCCTAATCGTGTTTTGTGCTCTTATAATAAGCTTACAAACTTAATATTTGTATTATATGACAAAGTTCAGTCCGGATCATCCGCTACAAAGTTCAGTCCGGATCTTCTTCTCCAATCATCAATATACGCCACGTGTATTGATCAGCAGTTAAAATAAGAAAAGAAAAAAACTTATTATATGCAAAAAAAAAAAATGAAAATTTTCTTTCCTTATATTAACCATCCACAAATACACGTGACATGTATTGATGAATGAATGAAAAAAAATAGTATCGTTTTGTAGTAGAGGATCTGAACTGCAACAAAATTACACTCATTACCTAATGCGAAAAAACTAATATCAAACTAAAAAATTCTACATGTGTGATGCTAAAAATGTCGAAAACGTTGTAAGAGATAAGTATTGCTTGCTCTATCAAACCAAAATAATGTGGGTAGTTGCAAAAATTACAGTGAAATTAACAAAATGTCCAAAAGAAACAAAGATCTTCAAATATCGATATCAAAACTCGTGGAGGAAACAAAGTCCCACGACAAAGCAAGAGAAAAATCTCATGGGATGTCAAAATTTCACATCACTATGAAACTTTTAGGTAGATGCCATTGCCACCTAATTAATTTACAATATATTTTGGTTTATAATTTACATATATATATATATACATATATCTAACTATACCCTTTTTAAAATGTCAAATATTAATCTAAAAACATTGCAATACAAATGAAGAATGTTATTTATAAGTGAACTAATCAATAAACTTTTAAAACAAATTATGAAAATTATTTTTGTGATAAAATAAACTAATAAAAGTTTTTTTTTTCTTTTCTCTTTAGTGATAAAAGAATATTATCTTGCTCACTTCAAGAGTGTAAAATCTAATCAATTAAATCATTGTCCGTCATTACTATTTGACAGCATTCCTTGTCACATAGGAGAATATGAGAGTACAAGTAAGTGGAAACATGATGTGATCAATTGGCCATAATTTTGTACCTCCAAGTTGAAGGAACCAATAATGGAATTTTAATTACAAAGAACATTCATAAAACATTCTTATTTGTTGTCATTAATTCAATCGTGGAAGTTTGAACTTGACGTCACTAAGATTTTGAATTCGAACCCTTTTATTCCTCTTTCCTCTCCCCCATTGCGTAAGTGTGTGCTTCTGGATATTCTTACCCGTATTGAATTCGGCCATACTAGAACTAATCATATGGTGATTGGAGAATGTTTTACATTTATCATATAATTGATGTATAATTTAGGAAGTATAATTAATCACATGACAAGTGTATTAGTACTTACGATATTATTCGTTGGGTGCGGCCAAATCGAATTTGGATAAAAAAATTCCGCGTGTTGGTATGTGTATCTCGTTTCGATTGATATTAGTTATAGGATATCCTAGTCAGATTGTATTGAAAAACCAACATTCTTCCTCTAAGGCATTACCTAATATTCGAAGCTCAAATAGTGTATGTAACTTTTATAAATAAAACAAAGTAGCAGCGAGTAGTGATGATCTTGCATATTCTCTTTATCCTATGCTTGAATTTTGATGTTTAATTTAATATATCAGACATTTGAACGATAAATACAATTCCAAAAACTCATAATTTATAGAACTATATGAGATCAAATAATTAAGCTCAGCAACACTCAACTACGCACCAACATGATAGCCAATATTAGCAAATTGCACTCTAGCCCAAGAAAAAATATATATTTAGGCAGTTAACCTCCTAAAAAGTTATAAAACAAACATTTCCCCCCTTTAATTGGTTTTAACCAGAAAATTTAGTCTAGATTAAACTTTCTAGCAATCTTAAATTGCTTGAATTTAAGCACTTTGATCCTTAATCACTTCTTTAACCAAATTTATAACACTATACATACTCCCTTAATCATAGCTGGTATCGTTTTTGGCCTCAAGTTAAAGTAATTTGACGTGGCAAATTCACTGCAAAAATGTATTATAAAGTAATCCATTATATTTAGTAAATATCTTATCACTAATTAATTTTTTTAGTTATATTTACAACGAATTTTATTATTAATTTTTTACGAATATTTTAAATTCTTGATCAAAATTGTTCTACCATAAATTTTTTATTGATGAAATAGTTGCTTTATTGTAATGATTGTAGTTTATCTTGTCGGAATATTGTCGAAAACTTGACAAGAAGTAAAGTGCTCGGATTTAAGTAATTAAAGAGAGTAAAGTGTTTGTTTTTTTGTATTTTATAGGACCCGGGGGTTCGTATCAAAATACCAAAGGAAAAAAAAGAAGCAAGGATAATTGTATGTATGCATGTACGCTCACTATGCACATGCACGTCTACAACTTTAATACAAGAGACTATATATATATATATAGAGAGAGAGAGAGAGAGAGAGAGAGAGAGAGAGAGGCACTCAAGTGTGATTTGATGTGTTCATCATGAAAGGCACCACAATCATTAAGCCTGGCTTGAATAAAGAACACAATTGTTGGGTAAAGTACCAAGCAAAATATATGCATACATTGGCCCTTTTTTAGGCTTTGATTCATCATTTGCTTTATGATTTGATCTCATTGCGCCTCATGATACAAAATTTCCAAAATGTCCCACTATAATTCTATTGTGAAAAAACATTATCTTCTTTTAAAGATTTCCCAACATTAAAAGTTCTTCCTTTTTCTTTTTTGTTTGGAGGGGGTGGTGGGAATTCCCATTTTTTTTTTTTTTGTGTGTGAGTGTGTGACAAAATCTATAATTGTTTATGGGTTTTATTTAAGAGCTTGTTTGGATGTGCTAAAAAAAATGCTTATCAAGAGTCCATTTGAATCAATTTAAAAAAAAAAAAGAAAAACACATCAAAATAAAAGAAAATATGTTTGGATAAGCTTTTTAAAAAAACAGAAGCCTAAAAAAAAATCTGAAAGGGCCTTTTTTTTTAAACTACCCCAAAATAGATTCTTATAAAAGTACATTTTAAAATATTTTTTAATTGTTCTATCCAAACGTAAAATTATTTAGTTTAAAAAACAAAAAATACTATAAAAAAGCGTTGTTTGAGTCTTGAGAAGAACTTTTTTTTAAGTCTATTCAAACGGGTCCCAAATGGTGCTTTTTATAGTATAGCTTCTTTTTAAGCTAATCAATTTTGTGTTTGGATACAATAATTAAAAGTATTTCAAAATATATTTTTATTTGAAACTACTTTAAGGAGTTTCTAAAAAAAACCCTTTTTAACTTTCTTTTTGTGGTTTCTGCATTTTGCTAAAAGTCCATCCAAACATTTCTTTTTTTATTTTTTTGCTCTGAATTATTTTTTTTCAAAAAATAATTGCTTCTTTTCCAAAAAAATCCATCCAATCAGGCTGTCTAAAATGTTAAGTCTTGTGTCATATACATGTGTAGACCAAGAATTAATTAATTAATTACTATAAATGAATTTAAAATTAGAAAAGCTACAATTGAAATAAGAAGTGCATCGTTTCCATAATTATAATTCATAAAGAAATGTATCATGTCTTAAGTGGATGGGTCTCATATTTTAACTTTTAATGAGTGTGTTTCTTTTGGTATGATAATTTTCTTAATTTAAATTCTTTAGTAATGTACATGTTTAATTTGTATGTGTAACATAGTATTAAGGATACAAAAATTCGATTTTGCTCCCATGGAATGTCAATTTTTTAGTAATTTCACATGTTAATTTTAGGGATAAGATGGATAATATACAAGAACCAATTGAAATGCATAATTTGAAATGCCAAAAACTCACCTTTTAGATGAGATTATTATACCATATATATTATATGGCATTCCTAATGTAAGCCGGATTATAATTGATCGGCTTGTAAAAAATTCGACGAGAAATCAAATGTACTTAAAGATACATTTCTAGGGGTACAAATGCCTTATAAACATATATCAAATATGTCCATAATATTTATCTCAGTTACATAGGTTTATCGTTTTATCAATTACCTATATTTATTAGTTATTAATTATTGTATTGCAATATTAATTGAAAAAAAAAATTCCCTAAAAAAAATCAAAACAAGTACTAGGTTTTCAATTCTGAAAATGGCCCAACTAACAAAACACCACCATAGCGCCACCAGTTGACGTCTTTGCATAGCCCCCTCTCCACCGTGCAGCGCCCCACCTCTCTCTCTCTCTCTCTCTCTCTCACACACACACACACACACACACAAACACAAATCTCCCATTATTGAACATTTTTTCTTTAACTTTTTGTGTTAGCTTTATTTAAAATTATTTTACTTTTCACTAAACATTAATTCAATTGATTATTTCTAATAGATATGAGAAAATTATACTCATAAAAGAAAATTTAAAAATATTTATATTTTTATACTAACAAAAGTAAGCATGTATTTAAATTATATTATTTTTATATTTTGTGCACGCATCGATTGTGTCACACTATTAATTTTTATACACTATACTCTTATGCATGTATGTATATATACATATGTGTGTGTGTGTGTGTGTGTGTGTGTGTATATATATTAGGGTTGTCAATGGTGCGGATTGTAATTCAAATCCGATCCAAGTCCTACTTAAATTTTTAGTATATTCGATTGATTAAAATATCTGATGGATTATATTCGATTATAAATATCAATAGTTTGAAATAAATGGATAGGATATGGAATCAAGCACTCCAATCTGTTAAATATCAGAACCCGAATTTTAATAATATTTTTTATTAAATTAATAACCTTATATATAATTTTAGTAAAGAAATTTAAATATAATGCAATATATAAACCATAATAACTAATAATAAATTATTTTTATCTTTTCAATGTAATTTTTTCAACGAACTAATGTATTGTTTTTGCACATATTCTAAAATAATTTTCTACTTAATTAAAATTTTAGTTTTACATGAGAGATAATTTTTTTATTTGTTACTTGATTTTAAGTTTTCAATTTTTTAACTGTTAATCGGATTGGATTTTGTTATCAGGACTTGGACATTTTATTGGATTCGATCTTAGTAGTATTGAATGTAAATTCTATAGGATTCAGACCGGATTCGGATATTGAGAATGCTTATCGGGTTCTTTTTTTTTTTTTTGTCTGAGTAACCCGATTCCGACCTATTAGCTGACTAATTTATATCGCGTGTTGCAGAGACCTATTTAAGGGGTGACTCTCCCAATACAGTTGCTCAATTCACAATTTTAGGATTAGAATTAAATGTTGTTTAACAAAAACTTTTTGAAATCCAAATTTTCAAATTCACTCCAAATCCGATCCATTAACAAACCTTTAATATATATATATATATATATATATATATATATAGCATAAACATACATACATGTTTACATACAAATGGCCACACCACTAAACATGTGATGGGATACCCTAAACCATATCCAGGTGTAGTGTTTCAAGTACAGGGCCCCAGATATTTCATCACCTTCCACTTATCAAAAGCTTCTACTTTTTATATTTAATAATAACAATAACAACAACAATAATGATACAAATAATAATAATAATGATGATAATAACAACAACTAGAACAACAATCATATTACTTAATAATACCATTTTGCTATTCTTTTTTCTTTATAAAGAGCGATATAATACACTTGAAATAATTGTATCAATAGTCAAAATCAAATACAATTATTATATTATTTATAATCAATAATTCATTATAAAAAATAAATTATTAGCTATACAATCAAAGAAAGCTTACATATATGAAAATCGAACTCGTGCATGGCTTTTGTTTTAGAACATTCTCCTTGCTGCTATGCTCTGCTATGCTAAAGGCTCATTGACCCAAATTCCTAATTTCGTCATATCATAATTGATTTTTTTTTTTTTAAGTTTTCATTAGTTGCGGCACCAGGGATTAATCATATTCAAAATAAGATAGGTTTATTTGTAATTTTGCCTAAATTCAGAAAAAGTGAGGGTAATTCTCCCCTATAAATATTTAGGGGCAAAAATGGTATTACCATTTGTATGATCTAACAATAAGGAGACAAAATTTGTGGGATATTGATAATTTTCGAAATAAGAGGGAATTATTCATAATTTCGCATACACTTAGGGGAGATGAAAGTAATTATCCCTAAAATAAATTAAAAAAGATCACTAATTTCTGTAGATATAAATAAATCATGTGATAACCGGTTGAAAGAATGATGTCCCAATACTATATACAGAGACGGAGCAAAGGGATTGAAGAATTTTCGATATCTAACTAAAATTTACATAAATATTTTTTGAAAATTTTGAATTTCGTCCCCTTAAACCATAAAAAATGCCTTTAGTGTATAATAAAAATTCGACATCACTCCCAAATCAAATATTTTGCTTCCATCCCTGACTTTGTATGTACAAGGATACCAATATATAAAAATTATATATTATGGATGATTCGTAACAATCGGATATACTTCCTCAATGTACTATAAAAATTATTTAAAAATTGCTTAAACTGAGAAGAGGATAATAAGATTGTATCTACTTATAAATAATTAGCATATATGGATAGTGGCAAAGGCACTTGGGATTGGACTAAATTTATGAGTTGTTAAAAAGTTTGGGTGGAAATTAGTGAAATAAAAAAGTAATTAGAATCTCGTCACTTATAAAGAGATATTGGCACTTGTTCCCCAAGAAGGGCGAATATGTGACATACAACACTATAAAATCTCTCTCTCTCTCTCTCTCTCTCTCTCTCTCTCATACGCACACACACACAAACACAAACACAAGCGTGATGCAATCATTTGCTTCATATCTAGGACACTACATTTAAAGATCATCCTTGAGTTTGTTTCTTATGCTTTTGAAAAGCAAATGAAATATTTTTGTTAAAAAAAAAGAATTTGGGTTAGATTAAAATACTTTAAAGTCCATTTTTTTTATATGTATATTCAAAAAATAAACCATGCAACTTTATTGTTGAGAGTACTTGTTTTTTGTGATGAGACAAACGAGACACTCCCTTTAATTTGTTTCCTTTGGTTATTATCATCCCTTTTTTTATTTATTTATTATGATTTGATCTAAATGATATATGTAAATTTTTTTATACTCATATTAAGCCCAATTATTGAATCCTCCAAAGTTTGAATAGCCTTTTTTTTTTTTTTTAAAAAGGATGATTTATTATGTCTTAATATAAATAATAAAATTTCTATATGAATAAATTGTAATTAAAAAAATACAAGAAAAAAAATAATTAAAAAAAAAAACAATTCTATAGAATTGTGATGGATCAATAATTATGAACTAATCGACTCTCTCTCTCTCTAAAAAGAAAAACAAACTCGGGATGTCCAATGGGCCTTGTTGGAACTATATGGGCCACTTTTGTGGTGGATTGTTTTGTGGAGTTGGCCTTATAAAATTGTAGAAGCAAGACAAAAATCTTATATTCACTTAGCATCTAATTTTTAGAAACAATTACACTTAGGCCCCTAAGGTTCGGTCAAATTATAAGTAAACCCCTCATATATGAAAAATTACACATATCTCTCTTAAAGTCTGGGTCTAGGTTCGGCTAACAGGCAGAGCATTCTGGCAATTGATACACTGTGATTTGTTTTATGTAAGTAAAAAAATTATAGCAAAACTCAAATTTTACTCTTTTTTTTTTAACTCAAACTTTTTTTTATAGATAATAATACTTTTATTATAATTGATAATTGTCATCACATAAATAGACAAAATTATCATTTTACATTTAACATGAACTGTGAGATTTGTTTTCTTATTTTTTTTAACATTCCTACAAGGATAACAAAGTCATTTCATTATCTTTTCCTTTCATGTTAACCTAATCCAACCCTCAATGAAGGTATGTGTAATTTTCCATACCTAATAAGATCTACCTATAATTTGACAAAATCTCAGGGAGCCTAATTGTAACTTTTTCCTAATTTTTAAACAAAACAATATATTCATTTAAGATATATTCACAACATTATGTCAAAAAAAAAAAAAAAAGAGAGATATATTTACATCATCGGTTTTCTAAAGCATGTAGTACAATTTAAATATAATAATTCCAAAATCCCAAAATAGTGTTTTTATCCACAAGTATCCTATGAAAGTATGTATTTATTGTTCTCTTTAATTCTGAAATATTAAAATTATCTGTGATTTATTTCTATATAAATTTCTCAAAAAAAATTCACAAACCATGGTCCTACCAAAATTAATACTAATAAATATTGAACATATTTTTTAATTTATCTATTTATTGATTACTCTATTATAATGCGAATTTTAAAATTTTATGTTTCTCAAAAAAATTGAGTCAATTCATTTCCATTAAATTGTATTTTATATAATAAAAAATCATAACAATATATAAAAAAAGAATATTTATTCCACATTCATGGGGGTACGACTAGTTTTTTTTAATAATTTGTGATTTAATATTATTTTTCCTTAAAAAAATAATAAAAATAAGAATTTCTTTTTTAATATTTTGAGGAATTAAATTATTATTCGCCACGAGACCAAACACCGGCTCCACGGTGACCCATCTCAAGTGTACGTGGAGGATTCCTATTGGATGACTTTTTTCAAAACACGTAACAGACCGGTTCCCGGTTCACCAAAAACCTGTTCCCGGTCCATATCAAAAACCCCACCAAAATTAAATATCATGGGATCCCAAATTCAATAGAAATGTCCGCCAAATCACACACTGGAGCTGATTTGCCCCAAATTCTTTGTTCAAATTCACCAAAAAGAGCCTGATTTAGGGTTTAGAAGGGGAAATTGGATCGAGTTCTGATCAAAAATGGAGGCGGAGCTCAAAGGTTTGCTGAGTGATATTGGTAGTCTCAAGGATTCTTCGACTGATCCATCTCATCAAGCTTTAATTGATAAGGTAACGCTGGTTTGTAGATGATTGGTTCTTGTTTTTTTTTTTTTTTTTGTGATGCATTGTTAATTGGGTCGTGATGGTGGTTTTTTGAGTGTTGCTTTGTTGGTAATCTTGAAACAGAAATTAGTGACTTTTTTTCTGTTAATTATTGGGTAATGGGAGAGTGGGAGTGATAAAAGTGTCGTGTTATTGTTTGTAGAAGTTGATTTTGAGGAGCATGTGAGATGGGGTTGATCAAAATTATCTAGAAATATATGGGATGCCAGTTAATTCTAAAAGAACTTTGTAGTAGTTGGTTTTGAGGAGCATGTAAGATGGGGTTGATCAAAATTAAGAATAAGAATTGGAGGAATGGGATGCAAGTTAGTTGTCAAGGAGAATGAAGGTTCTTGAGATTTGGATATAGTAAGTGGAGATCGGTTGAAGCTGCTGGAATTTCAAAATAAGGCGACCATAAAGTCTCGTCCAGCTTGTTACGCTGTAGAGATGGGAAGAAACAGGGAAATTACATAGTTTAGCATTATGCTATCTTTGTCACTAGTTCTTGACAATTTTGACCTAATTGATTAGATTTATTAATGTTTACACAATATTGAGAGCTCCGTCCAACAAGATTATGTCAATGTTTCTAGCTGATGAGATATTATTTTTGTTCTTGAGTTTAAAATTGAAGTAAATCAGACTTATCCTGAACCCTCTCTCTCTTCTTTTTCTTTCGTGTTTCATATTCTTTATCGGATTAAAGGGGAAGTGAATTAGATTTTATTAGCTTTAGTTGGTGAGAGAACGTGGAGTAAAGCTAAAGTAAGGATTCTAAATCTTATTCAAAATTTCAATCTCTGTAAAGGGAAATCTTGCTGCTGTTGTCAAGATGAAGTAAATTTATGTGGATGCATTTTTAAAATTAACGTCGGCGAACAATGTTGCTTATCTTCAATTTTCATCTCTGCAGTTCCTTGTTTAAGCTTTATGTTTTGAATATTTGCCTTTTGTACTTGAAGATACGATCACGTGTGGAGCATCTTTCGACAATGGAAAGGTTGGGAAGTGCGCAGCGTTCCAAAATTAAGGTTATTTATCTTACTTGTGGTTTATCGTAATTTACTAGATTCAAAACATTTACATTTGTTATATTGCAATGCAGGACATGAGCGCCGAGGTGGTTGATAGCAACCCTTACAGCAGACTCATGGCACTTCAAAGGATGGGTATCGTGGACAACTATGAAAGGATTCGGGAATATTCAGTTGCCATAGTTGTCTGTATTTAACATCCCTTGCTAGAAGTGACTTTTCTTCTAAAATTATGGCTTGTTTGTTGTTATGCTCACAATAAACATGGTTATGATGTATGAATGTTACTATCACATTTATAAGATTTATTTTCTGTTCCAATGCTGTTTGAATCTGAACAATTACTTGCAGCTTATCACAAAAACAGTTTCTTTCCGCAAGGCTGATCTGTCTTCCATCACATCAATTATATTACTTTAGTGAAATATCTTTTCAGCTTGTGGTTCCTATTTTGTGCATGTAGTCCTTTGGTCGTGCTATTATTGAACTGTGTCCCTAAATCCTTGTGCAATCCATTATATACATTTTAATGATAGTAGAGGATCTACAGTGGTCCTTACATACTGTTTTTGTTTTACAGGGTATAGGTGGTGTTGGCAGTGTTGCAGCTGAGATGCTGACAAGGTGTGGTATCGGTCGCCTTTTGTTGTATGACTATGACAAAGTGGAGTTAGCTAACATGAATAGGTTATTTTTCCGTCCAGAGCAGGTGCTTTTCGAATATATGATTGAATTTTATTTCACACTTTTGAGATACGTAGTTATCTAGATATGGAGCTGGTTTATGATATGTTTGATCTTCTGCCCATTCAAATGCTGTTATTATATTCGCTTTGTTGATTTTGGGAATTTCCCCTCAAAAAAGAAACAGAAGTAATCATAGTTGGATATGGAGCAAAGTTAGCTTGCCTTCTGTGGTCTGAGAAGAAAGAGAGTGTTTGGTTCTGGTGTTTTGGGAGAATATGTTCTGTAGTGGGTTTTGAGAATGCGAAGAATAAAAGCATGCCGGTCTTTTTTGGGGGAATACAAATTTTACTCTACATGTCATTTCGTATAAGTTTTTGTCTTGTAAAGTAGTGTTACGTCAAGTTTTTATAGTGTCATATATTATTATTTTAGTGGTATTAATAAAATATATGCATATATTTATACTAAAATAATAATTAAAAGATATGAGTGTGCATGTGTGTGTGGGTAAATGAAATTTGATTTATATAATGATTTGATTCATTAGAATTTTTTAAAAATATTCGGGGAAAAGGAAATGGCTTGGTTGCCCTTTGAGAGTTAGTTTTCTTTTTGGGAATATAAATCCAAAAAAAGTAACTTCTAATATTTTCTTGATAGTATCCAACCCCATCTACGTGACATTAAATTGGTGGGATAAAAGGCTTTCCTTGTATTGTTCTTACTTTCTTGGTTAAGGCACATGGGTTCTAAGAGCCAGTGCTACTGGTTGATACTGGAGATACAGAACATTTTACTCTCCTTATCTTTCTTTCTTCGGAAAACACAATAATGTAACATGTTGTTTCGTTTCTAGGTTGGCATGACTAAGACAGATGCTGCTGTACAAACTCTCTCAGACATAAACCCTGATGTTGTGCTAGAGGTAAAGCATCAATTATACTTTGTCCTTCCACTACTCTTTTTAGCTTCTCACCTTTGTCCAGTATATGAGGTACAATTTGTATTGCTATTTTCTGCTTTCTCTGGTGTTGATCAGTTGATTTTGTTTCTCAGAGCTATACATTGAACATCACAACCGTACAAGGCTTTGATACCTTTATGTCAAGTCTTAAAAATAAATCAATTCGTTCGGATAAAGAAGTTAGTGGAGTTGATCTTGTTCTAAGCTGTGTAGATAATTATGAAGCACGGATGGTGGTAAATCAGGTCAGAGCAATGATCTTATTATCAAAAACTTCATATTTGCTGCTGATGGTTTGATTCAATGCATTGTGTTCTGTGATCTAGATAATACAGGAGAATGATTTTACTGAATTGGGAAGATGGACTATTTCAGTGTTGTCTTACTTTAAACATGTGGCTGTGTGTGCAGGCTTGCAATGAGTTGAACCAAACATGGATGGAGTCTGGTAAGTGATATGCTATTACTGCCGCCAGTTTACAAGCGAAAAATTGTACTTCCTTATTGTGGTCTCTTAACTTTTTATATTGTCGAGCAAGTTCACTTATTAATCTTGAGTTAGAAAGACATACATCAGTTTAAGCAGCATCAAGCATTGATTTTTCTGATTTTGGAAATCAAGGCACTTACTAATACAGATCTCATTCTTTTTCTATTCATCACATCAAGCCTGTGCTTTTAGTTGATGTACATGAGAAAAATAACTTAGAATTACTATTGTTTTCTATACGTGGAAATGACGTGAGCAACATTCTATACAGGTGTATCTGAGAATGCGGTTTCTGGTCATATACAATTGTTGGTCCCTGGTGAAACTGCTTGTTTTGCATGTGCTCCTCCTTTGGTAGGTTCCCTAAATGAAAAATCATTATCTTCTGAAATTGGATTATGGAATCCTGAGAAATTAAATTTGTGTTATTCCTCTTCTTCCTTCTTATTTTTAATTTTTGCAACATTTTATTTTTGTGCAGTAAAAGTGATTCATTCTTCAGCTAATTAAATTTCCCATTTTAGGTTGTGGCATCAGGAGTTGATGAGCGTAATTTAAAGCGTGAAGGGGTTTGTGCTGCATCTTTGCCAACCACGATGGTAAGCATTTCTGCCCAGACCATATTTTTTTTGTCTTCTGTGTCCCTCTCCTTCACTGCTATTTTGTTTCTGACCCTCTAATTTGACTTGAAGGGGGTTGTTGCTGGGCTCCTTGTCCAAAATACTCTCAAATACTTGCTCAAGTTTGGAAGTGTCACACCATATTTGGTAAGTCTTGAAATATTAGCTCTCTCTCTCTCTCTCTCTCTCTCTCACACACACACACACACACACACACACACAAACACAAACACAAACACAAACACAAACGCAGACACACTGTCACATGAGCGTGCACACCCGTCAGTCCATAAGGCAAGCTACACACTATGTCTTGAAGATTTCTTGTGAATAAGTATAGAATGATAAATTATTGTTATTTCTGGTGCAGTCTGGACCTTTCTTGATTCTTATTTTGATCAAACAAGAAAGTGAGATGTCTTGTCAGAAAGCTTGATGAAAGTAATATACTCCATGAAGAAGTATTTAATATTCTCTTTTAGTATGAAGTTTTAAATTACAGATATAACAGTGCACATACTTTTCTAGCAATAGGTATAGAGTGAGTTATAACAAATCCCTAAGTTTAGCCCATTCTCATAATACCCATAGGTATAAGATTTGGTCTACACATGATTCAATTCTGAAAAAGTATCATGAAGAAAATCTAAGAAACTGGCATGGTCAGATACATCTATAATGTGCTTGATGTGCTCTCAAAATCTATGTTCACTTCCCTGCCTGTGGCTTCCAACTATTTGAAGGGAAAAGTGCCG
The DNA here is from genome assembly GCA_026212405.1 of Petrea volubilis. NCBI lineage: Eukaryota > Viridiplantae > Streptophyta > Magnoliopsida > Lamiales > Verbenaceae > Petrea > Petrea volubilis. The sequence continues at coordinate 13,595,094 of CM047879.1, forward strand.
CATTTGCGTGTCCACTGTGTATTATATTGTTCCATGTTCTTGTTAGTGATTTTTAGTGCATGACATTGATTTCTCGAGTATAGGGTTACAATGCCCTCAAAGACTACTTTCCCACGATGGAAATGAAGCCAAACCCTCAATGTTCTAATGCTGCTTGTTTGGAGAGACAGGTAAATGAACCTGTTGTAGCCTTTTCTTTAGGTTGTTTTTTTATATCTGCACAATTTTCTTTAATGTTGAGCAAACGCTATGGTGCAGAAAGAGTATAATCTTACAAAGCCCGCCAGGGATGCTGCCGCTAAAGCCAAGATGGAGGCTGAAAAATTATTAGAACCTGAGTGCCTCCATGCTGATAATGAATGGAATATAAGGTAACATTCTCAGCGATATTTCATTAAGGATATTGCAATCAACAGCTTAACCAGATCCGTTAGTTTATTTTCAATGTATTAATATATTTTTGATACTTAACAATCTATCTAGGTTTCTGTCACTACTAGATCATCCTCTTTACACTATCTAATCTGATTTCCCCTGCTCGTCTTTCTTCTTTGTCGGGAGTTAAACTGACTCGTTTTTTCATCTTTATTGTGATTCAGTGTTCTCGATGATAGTGATGTACAAGGCTCGACTTCCAGTTCAGGTCAATGTCCTTCTATGCTGTAAAATATCCTGCCATCCCACTCCAATTTTTGTGGTCTTCCATCACCACAACGCACGTCATAAAAACATGTTATCGCAGATTGAACTAAATCAAGACGACACTCAATATCTAATATACACGTCACGAACATCCATCAATTTGACTTCTCTCTCTCTCTCTCTCTCATAAAACATATAATACAGGTGTTCTGCCAGACGGTCTCGTTCATGAGCTCCCGAACGCCGATGAATTTCAGAAGCCCCCTGCTTCACAGGAAACTGCTACCACCGTGGATGACCTGGATGAACTGAGAAAGCAACTTGAAGCCCTTAACAAGGACTAGGTTGTTAACTTGTAACTGATAAGTTCGATTAACTTGTTCAGAGAACAATGATGATGATGAACTATGTGGTCATTTCATGCCCGGGATTTGAGTTTCAAGCTCGTTTTGTTGTTTTTTTTGTCATTCATAGTTCAGTCTTGCCTAGACACACACACCTTGGGATAAAATATAATCCCTTCGTGAGGTGAATATGAATTGTATTTTATGTACTTTTTGTAATGGCAGATAGATTTAACTTCAAGAATTCAATTACACAGTTCATGACCAATTGGTACTTCATCCGTCCGCATGTGAAATTTTATACGTACTTTATCTATTATCATATTAAATTTTTATTTATTATTTGTAAATTTTATTTAAAAAGATAAAAAAGCTCACGAGTCCGCTAATGAGCTTTCGAATGGTTATTGGTCAGGTCGAGCTGAGCTTAAGTTTAATCAACTTGACTCGTCTTACACCCTTCATCCGGTGCATGAAATCCATGTACCATTGACAGCCCTTAAGCAAGAACCTTAAATATGCTACCACCAACCCCAGAATCTGCTATCAATGTACAAAATTGAAATAACATTAACCTCCCTAAGAGATTTCAGATGATTACAATCAATCCCATGTAAAACAAACCAAATTACACTTACACACCCCCCCCCCCCCCCCCCCCCGTGAAATAACAGTATCACCACCAACCAAGAGATCCCTTCTGTTGAAAACTCATCCGACCGTACTCGCTTTCGGAAAAATTACACTTGCCCCCCTCACGGCACCAAGCTGCTCACAACCAGCAGCACTAAAACAGCAAATAGAGCTGATATATTAGGATTAACAAAATTCGGGCTTAGACTGTGATCTCTTCCCATCAAATATCCTAGGAAATTTACACATTTTTCTCTTACACAACAACAAGAAATCAATTTTCTTGCATCTATACGACGAACAATCACCTTGGAAGATGAAGAGGTTAATGTACAGATATTAAGCATTAGAAGCACTGATGATGGAGACTTGACAAAGAAGAAGGCTATGCATTCATTTTTTTTTTTGGTGAAATACTATACATTCATGTCAAAACTTTCCTAATTCATTTTTTTCTTCTTTTTTTCTGTACAAGATGCAAGCATTTACAAGCACATTTACAATAAATATTGTTGTAGACATTGTTTCAAGTTTTGAAAAGTAACAGGCTTTGATACAAATGAATCCATCCCATTCGCATAACATTCATCAGCACTTTCTGATAGTGCGTTCGCTGTCATCTGCAAGTATATCAGTTGAATTATGTCAGGAAAAACTAGAAGAAAGAAAATCCGAGGTCCGCATGTGTGTGTGTGTGTGTGCAGGGATAATTTTGAAAGTTCCGGGGTGCATGTTCTCATCCTGCTTTAAAGTGGCTCTGTCACTGATATGTGCGTGTGTGTGTGTGTGTGCATAAATGCATGCGTATGTGGAAGAGATGAGCAAAGTGTGCATACAGCTATGATAGGAATCCGTTTTCTTGGTTTTTCTTGTTGTGGAGATGATGACTGCATCTCGACTCCAGCCTCCACTGCTTCATCCCAACTACCGGTTTCCTCAAACGATCTGATCAATTTTGTAGCTTGAAGACCGTCCATCTCTGGCATGCATACGTCCTACAAATATTCCCCATTTTAGATCATGCCACACATACCTCACTGATACACGAGTTATCATTTTCTTGTTGCATAATCAAATGAGTTATCAAAATTTATACCATGAGAACGAGATTATAACAGTTGCGTTGAACTGCACTCACGGCTTCAGCTCCATTGTAGACAACATCAATGTCGTGGCCCAACTGCTTCATCATCGACTTTGTTACCATCACGTTAATCTTGTTATCCTCCACAAGAAGGATCCTAGGTTTCGATTTGGTTTTTGGAACTTCAGTGCTTTTGCTCGAAGAGCATTCGGAAGGATGCTTCACTTGGTCTGAACTACCCTCTGAAGTTTCCTCTTGATTCTTGCTAGCTTTTGACGAACTTGTCTCCTGAACGGAAGGGTGAAAATGTCCGTTCACATCAAGCCGGCTCCGTTTCTCAGGTTTGAGGTTGTCCTGATCCAAGCGTGAAGCATCCGGTTTGGATAATGCTGTCTCAACAGCACCACCGGCTGCTGAATTGCACTCCTCTTCCGAGCTCATTTCTTTATATGTAATGATACTAGAGGGTGACGGTGAGTCCTCTAGTAATCCATTACATTTGTGTGAGGTGTTGAATCCATAACTACTCGGCACGAGCTTCTGAATCCTTCTGGAACTTTGAGAAGAGAACAAAGAACCCAACGTGTGTGGTTGGAACAGGAAAACACCCAAACGCAAGTCATCATCGTTTCCATCACCTAGGACGTCTTGGTGGTCCATGTCCAAAAGCTCGTCTGGGTCATCCGAACTATCGGAGATCGGTGAAACCTTGTGAGGTAGCACAAATGTAAAAGTTGACCCCTGGTGCTCTACGCTGGATACAGTTAGATGGCCTCCCATGAGCTCAACCTGTTTCAAATTTGTAAAGTGTAAGGATTAAGACTGCCAGAGATCCTCTCTTACAGTTTTGAAGCTTTTAGATGAAATAGTCATTCAATATGAAATTGTACACAAAAAAAGAATATTGCGTTCACGTGAATGGGCATGTTAGAGATATTACGTATTTAATGTAAACTGCTTATAGGCGGGCAATAAAAGAATTAGTTTAGCTTCTGCAGCGTAAGACAATACCCGAGATTCATTACAAGAAACTATCAAACATCTTCAAGATTAGAGGCATAGATTCATATGTCATTGGCGGTCTGAAAAATTACCAGTTGTTTACAGATTGCAAGGCCTAGTCCTGTCCCGCCATACTTTCGAGCAGTGTCTGCACCAACTTGCATGTACTTCTTAAACAGAGTCGGTATAGCATTTTCTGTTACACGAAATTTGAAAACGAGGTTTTGTCAAATGAGACAAAGCTAATAACCATATCAATATTTGTGCGTGTGAGAGGAGAGAGAGAGAGACCAGGTATTCCTATCCCCGTATCGTAGACATCACAACAAATCCACACTACTGGTTCTTTGGGATTGGGGTGACTGTTATTGTCTTCATCCATTGGAGCTCCATTTTTAAGCGGACTACGAGGCGTATCGTTGTTGTTAAGTTGGTTGTTTTCGCTAGTATTGGCTGAAACTGTTGATTGTTCTGCAGCAATTTGCTGTGAACCCTGTTTAGTTATTGCTGGTGGCGGCCCCGGAACAACGTATAGATTTATTCCAACCTTGCCTTCGTGCGTAAACTTGATGGCATTGCTGTAAAAAACACTAAAAGGTTGATATCTTTGCACACAGTTTCGTGTAAATATACTTAGATCCTGCGAGGTTTGTATAATTATGAAAACCGTCCCTGTCGTTAACTTTTGTCTTCCGGTTAGATCCCTCCGAGACTTGCATAATTACCAAAACCCACCTTGCTGTCAACTTTTGTCTTACAGTTAGACCCCCTAAAACACTGAATGCAGGGGTGGTTTATGTCATTTTGCAAACCTCAGAGGGTTTAAGTGTAGTTGCGCCAAAGTTCGATACATATGCCACCGGAGTTTGAAATATCGGAAACATAATTGTATCAAATGAAACATGAGAAAGTAAAATGCATAACTTAGATAAAAACATCAGTTAAGCTCTAAAAGTACCTGACCAAGTTGGTGAGAATCTGTCGAATCCTTAGGACATCTCCGATAACCTGAAATTCGGATAAATCTAGTGTTAATGTCTATGTTTACAAGTCAAGTAGGCTAATATCTTAGGATATTGATTGACACAATAATATCAAGATGCTTTACCTCAATAGGCACATCGTCTGCCACATGACCTTCTAATGTCAGCAACTTCTGTAGTGATGCCGCCGCTGTCTGAAGTACATGCTTTACTACTTCTCTTGGTCGGAACTTAGTTGCTTCCAGTTTCATAACTCCTAAGAAACACGAAAATAATCTACTCAAGATTTATGTCAAATCTCTTTAAAATTCATCGTATGAAACTACCAAGAATGACGAGAAAAGGAAACTCCTTCATCGTAAGTAGAGGTGCAAACAAGTTGAGCTTCAGCTCGGCAAGCTTGAAAAGTTAAGTTCAAGCTAGAGTTCGAGTTAAAGTATGGCATCTGCTGGAGCTCGTTTTAAAAAGCTTGGCTCATTAAAAAGCTCGAGCTCAAGTCAAGGTTTACTCAAACTAGCTTGCTCAGCTCACAAGCTGACTCAACTAAGTTACACCCCTCGTGATTAAATATCTTTATAAACATCTCACAATTGATAAATTATCCATAAAACCACCCATCAACACTGTTGAAAAACAGCAAAGAACCAGCTCAGCCAAAAAAACAAAAAAAAAAATCATCTCACCTGACTCCACCTTGGAAAGATCAAGGATGTCGTTTATTAGTTGAAGAACCAAATCACCAGAAGACATCATCACATTCAACAGCTGCCTTTGTTCTTTATCGAGATTAGTGGTCGAAAGAATCTCGGCCATGCTTACGACTCCGGATAGAGGAGACCTTATCTCATGTGACATGGTTGCTAGCATTTGTTTCGCTCTCATCGATTCCTCTGTAAAAATAATATAGAGTTGCAAATGAGCGACCCGTTTTTTGTATATAGCTGCTTCGGTTATTTTATGTGTATCTATGAGATGAGTAAACCTGTTATGTGGATTGTTTTGTTAAGCTCTGTCTCCTTGGCTTTTTGTACAGCCATTTCTTCTCTTAGCTTTGCCATCTTCTCTCTCTTTCTGACCTGAGGTACAATTATGAACATCTAATAAGCTCTTACTTTTACGAAACTCAGCTACAGCTTATAAGTTGCGAGAACATATTACAAGTAGTTGGGTCGTAACACTTTAATATATTATAAGTACTTAAACATAATCTTGGCCAAGCCCTCTTTGAATGCAACTTTGAAAAGTAAGTTTACCTGATCAGTAACTTCCATACCCATGTAATTTACACCTATCGTCTCTCCGGCCTTGCTGAAAACCGGTTCGACATAAATCAAGAATGTTTTCGAACCAAACAGCTCAGTTTCAAATGTGATCTCCCTCTTTGCAGGCAATCCTCTTTCAAGAACCTCTCTTTTGAAGTCTTGTGACTCCTTCACACCCGCGCCCGTGAAGATCTCCACGTCCCTTTTGCCTATGATGTCCTGTAAAATCAGTCATTTTTGAGAAAAAAACATAAGCAAAATTTATATCACTTCAAGGGGTCTGATTGTAATTTATGCAAAACAAGATTAACTTCTCATCTACAGAAGTTTTAGTACAGCTGACCACCAAAACTTGAAAACAAATTAAGTCGCTAAGCACACGAGACATACTATAGTCATTAGGCTTAACGAAACTGTTGGTGGACCTACCTCTTCACCCAAACTTGGAAAATGATTGAAGATGAATCGGTAGCGCAGTTCTTTATCCTGCAAGACACAAGACATTGGTCGATCATGAATCGCATCATATTATAAACTTGGAGCAAATTACTTTTGCCTCAAAAGTCATTGTGTAGGGACTTTGATTAATTTGGGTCAGTCACACCGCCCTCCCCTATAATTATGTGTAGTTATACAAATTTCGTGTTCACCTCTTCGTTTCAAAATTACAAAAACCAACTTCTGAACATCAAAACATGGTTAAAACTGAAAAAGTTTAAGAAACTTGAATTACTTAATTCATACATGCAAGAGCAAGTTGGAAAGTAGATAAAAGTTTAAATAATGTCATCATTTAACTATATGTAATGACCAACAGAAGGAGGTAATTGTGAGGTGAAAAGATAAGTCATAAGGGAGGTATGTGTAATTCTGAAACACAAGAAATAGAGGAAGCTAAAAATGATGTCACAAAAAATTCCCACACACGCGCGCGTGTGCACACACACACAATTTGAATGCATACCTGGTGACCTATAACAACTGGTGCATTTTGGAGGACAAAATGCAAGAAATTATCAGCTCTCTCCAAAACCTGCGACAACTCCTCCACGGGAGTGGATTGCCGCTCAAGATTTTCTATACTTTCTTGCAACTTCTCGAGCAATATGTGCTCCCGTTGGAGACTCGCCTCTAGAAGCTTCTCGAAATGCAAGGCCCGTTGCTTCCAATATATCATGCTATCATACTCCGCATCTATCTCGACTTTTTCATCTTGAAAGACAACATCATTCTTCCTTCTAGGCACATCTTGATACAAATATTTCAGATTCTCATCAAGAATGGAAATTGGGCGCTTATCACCCCCATATCCATCCTGCTCGAACCGATGTTCTTCCAAGATCTCCAACTTCTTGAGCTCAACTTCTTGCTGTTGTTTACTGAGATTGTCGAGCTCCTCCCTAAGAAGACGAACGGCGTTCTCCTGTTTAAATTCCCAGTTCTTTACCAGGTTGGCGAGCTGCCAGTTACCCTTGTCGCTGTAATTTGTTAGCTCCATGAGACGTTTGAAATCAACTATGTTCGGCTCTTTCTTGATTGTGACCTCCTCCAACATATCTTGATCGCCTCCCGGTCTTTCTACATTGAACTGTCTACCTGCTTCGTTCATGTCTTCGGGCCACATTGATGAGAGGACGATGTCCATATCTTCCGGTTGATCGGTCTCCATCATCTCACAACCCATTTTTTAGTCCAGTTGTATGTATGACTACTTTGCAGATAACCTTTTTTGCTAACTTTATATACTAGTAATTCAACGATACCATGCTATTAGGCCTTTTATCTGAATTCAAGTTTGTGATGGATGTAGTGAAGACTGCATAGGAAAATGGCAGTAGATCATAAACAAAAGACCATGAGAAAGGAAAAACGAAATAAGAGCATGTAGAGAGTATCAACAATGAGTACAGGAGCTGTAAAAAGCAAAAGTAACACACGCACACACACACACATATATATATCAAAGTTAAATATTCTCCCCTCCCTAAAATGATGAATTTTATCTTCAATTTCTAGCTCAGTCCCCAACTTGCTGGATTAACTACCCAAAGGTCAAGAATTTATGAAGAATAAATTGAATAAATGATTTCAAGAACACAACTTTCCAACAAATTTCAACATATCCCTCCATAGGGCTACTAGGCTAGATTTCTAAATTCAAAGTGCATATGGTGGGGCCTGAACTTACCTGAGGATCTGGCCCCTCAGGACACAGGGTGAGAGAGAGAGAGAGAGAGAGAGAGCATTTTCATAGTAAACAAAAACAGATTCTTGATTGTTAACGGCTCCATTAGAACATACAAAATCTGAATTACAAATGATCACATCAATCACTATCTTAACAGTAATCTTCAACTGAATCACATCAAATTTTCAATCTTCATCAGTGTTGACAATTTCAAAGACTTCATCTTTCCCAGCCAACAAACAGGAAAATATTAGAAACCAGGAGACATTGACCCGAAATTCATATGATGTAATGAGAATGGTGAAAAAATATGCATAACCCATCAAAATTAAGATGAAAAAACACTAGCCCATTTGAAGAAAACAATCAAAAAACCCAAAAAAATCGGACCTTTTTTGATAAAATCCAGCACTTCTCGACAAGCTACTCTCTCTGCTTCAAAAATGAATAAAAGGGCTTAAGCTCATCCAAAAGGGCCTAAAAACTTTTCACTATAGATCTGAAAGAATCTCCTTGGAGAGCTCAGTCAAAGAAAAAAATAATAGTTTCTGATAAAAGGCCAAGTTTTTGGAGCAAATAGAAAAATGTAGAGAGAGAGAGGGAGGAGAGAGGAGATGTGAGGTGGTGGTGATGAAAGGAAGGCATGTGCGGAAGCCCGAAGGGGAAATAAACAAAACAAGAAATAAGGGGAAATAAAAAAATACAAGAAAAATGTGAGATTTAGGAGAGCTCAAGAAGATGAAGAAGCCCATGTGCTGTTGGGGTGAAAAATATTGCAAGAAATCGGTTGCTTGCTTGCTTGCCTGCTTGTGTGTTTCTTTTATATATACTGCATATTCACAATTTCACCTCTTTCTCTCTCTCTCTCTCTCTCTGTGACAACGTGGTTACTGTGTGTTGCGTGTGTGTTTCTTGGTTGGATTCAAGGTATACATTTTTTGCTGAGAATTTCACTGGCACTTCGATTATTTACTTATAACTGCATGTATATGTGTGTATATATACAATAAATGATTCATTCAATCAACAGATTTATGCTGTGCGTGTGCGTGTGTGTGTGTGAGAGAGAGAGAGAGAGACAGAGAGAGAGAGAGATTGTATATTTAAATGGGGAGGGAAGGTTACTTGCCCGCCCTTTACGAGGTAAGACGTATATGGACGGCGCGTGTAAATGACACGCAAAGTTGGAGAGTAAAATGAGTTGTAGTACAGCTTTATAATCATTATTTATATAAAAGCCCAAAAGGCCAAGCCAAGAGATGCCCTTCGTCTAACCAAACAAAGAGCCCATTTGAATAAATATTTTATAGATTAAGTATTTATTTTTAAAAAAAAATATTTTAAAATAAAAAATATATTTAAATCGACATTTAGAAAAAATAGAACTTAGAAAAAAAAAGCCAAAAAATGGCTCTTTCTTTTGGCTTGTTTAGAAGTTACTTAAAGTAACTTCAAATAAGAGCATTTTTAACTATTATATCCAATAGTAAAAAAAAAAAAAATTGGCTTAAAAAACAAAGAGCTCTACTGTAAAAAGTACAGCTCAAGCAACACTTAAAAAAAAGAATCCAAACAAGCCTAAAATCACTCAAGATTTTTGCAAATTAATTTTACTTTATATTATCATAATCACTGTCATGTATTATCATTTATAATCCAACACCATAACTATTTTTTGTTTTTTTATGTTGCTTTCGTATATCATTCATACAGTTTGAACCCGTCGAAATCATGCAAATCTCATTCCAGATTCCCACTAAAATATCATAAATAAAATTTATTGTTATGTCTCAACTAAATGAATGATAAATTTTGTTTAGACTGATATCTCATATGCGTATTTATAAATTCTGAAAATGATAGGAATTAATTTCTAAGAACATTAAACCTCTAAATGTATATGTAATTCGCCCAAACTATAATACAAATAAAATTTATTTAAAAATTTGGTTTCAAAATTAATCTCAAAAAATGATTAAAAAAACTCTACATCATATTTCATGATAAATTTACTAAAATTCGTCACAAAATATAATTTTGCGATAATTTGTTTTCATCACAAATTGATTAATGCACGCTTCGTCATTGGCTAATTGTGATATTTGGATGGAAATTCATCATAAATACCTTTATTTATAGCAGAATTTTATCTATTACAAAACTTTCAATTGATAAAAGAGTCGTTTTTTTTAATCATCAAATAATCAACCTAAACACATGAAATAGTTCAAAATGTGTTTATGGTTATAAGGTGATTAAATGGGGGCCAAGAAAGACAAGTGTAAGTGTGGGTGTGGGGTGTGGGGGGGGGGCGGCGGGGGGGTTGTTGTGAGGAATCTTATTAGTAAGCTTATTAACAGTTAATTTAAATGATTTTACTTCATTTAAGTAATTAATGCAACTTAATTTAATCTAAAGGTCATGGTTGTGGCCACGTGGACCGTTTTATTGGTTAAACACATTGTTTACATATATATATATATATATATATATATATATAAGGGATAATTATACTGGGTACCCTGAAGTTTGTATAAATTACAAATAAAATCCTTATTTTTGGAAAATTACCTAACAAATCCTAGGATTTGCAAATGTCATACAATGTCAACCTTTTATCTACAAACGTTAGGATTTGTAACAGACACCGTCAATTTTTTGTTCATGCTTCCTATTTACCCTTTTGGTCAAAGTTCGAACAGATTTGACTAATTTTTTAGGACTAAAATGACCTTTGGGTCAAATCTGATTTTGTTGTAACCCTTATTACTATTAAACATTTCTATATGTATCAGACCCAAAAAGGCATTTTAACCCTAAAAAATTAGCCAAATCTGTTCGAATTTTGACCAAAAGGGCAAAATAGGAAGAACTAACAAAAATTTAACAGTCTCTGTTACAAATCCTAACGTTTGTAGACAGAAGGTTGACATTGTAAAATATTTACAAATCCCAAGATTTGTTAGGTAATTTTCCAAAAATGAAGATTTTATTTATAATTTAGGCAAATTTCAGGGCACCTCAGTGTAATTCTCCCCATATACAATTAAAAAAATCCTTCCTTTTTTGGCATGTGTTTATTTATTTTTTTTATTAATGTAAAGTAAGATTAAAATAAAAATAAAAATCATTTGGATCAATTCTTAGATACATGGGAGTGTGTTCCTTTGGATCAGTCAAGATCTTTAGATTAAAAAAAGGGGTTTTTACTTTTAAATAAGTGAAAAAAATGAAATAAAGTTAAAAGTTTAAAAAGTAATAAAAGTAGAAAGTGTGTGAAAAAAAAAGATTAAAAAACAATTAAAAATGATTTTTTTTTTAATGTTTTGAATAAAAATAGTAGTTAAATTAAAATGTCAAGTTTCAAAGATATATGAACAAGTTAATAGAGCTTTTCATTTCTTTTATATTTTCTGAAAGCCACAAAAATGACTTAGCTTAAGTAAATGATTCTCTTATAGTTATATATATATATATATATGTATATATAATTCTAGTAAGTTTTTGCAAACACCCCTATATTTGTGTATGTACGTGTTATTCATTATAATATTGCAAAATATGTGTATTTAAAATGGATCATACCTTAGTGCTGCAGAACTTTAAGTTGTCTTTTAACTTTCTAAAATACTTTTCAATATATTGCAATTCATATTATTTGATTCTCCCTTTTTAATATCATTTTTCTGCCGCCATGGTTTAATAAATATTCCCAAAAAGTTATTAAAAAAAAAACAAAATACACTTGCCCCAACATGATTCAAAAAAATTAAAATCTTTTCACACACAAACACACATTTTTTCACATATATAAAAGAAACATGGTTTTTCATTTTTTATTTTTTTTTGCTTTAACGTACACACATTGGCAGAGCTAGGGAGCTGGCGGGTGCGATCGCATCTCCTCAAGTTCAAATCAAACTAAATTTTATATGTATTTTCTTGAAAATTTTAATACCCCCCCCCCCCCACCACCTAAATAATAGGAATATATTTTTAATATATTATAAAAAAAAATGATTTTGCTTTTTCAAACAAATATTTATGGCTCCGACATTGCGCACGTGTGCACACACACGTATACATACACACATATATATAAATATATATATGTGTAATATATATTTATATATATGACTATATGGATACATATTTGTATATATGAGTGTGTACATATTTGTGTATGTGTGTGTATATATTTATATATATGAGTGTATACATATATGTGTAATATATATTTATATATATGACTAAATGGATACATATTTATATATATGAGTGTGTACATATATGTGTATGTGTGTGTGTATATATATGAGTGATTTTCCAAGTCAATAACCATTCATGTGGATGCATGCATGGCTGATTCGTCACCTCCAAAACAAAACAAGAATGCTTCACAAATATCAATGCTACAAAAAAACTTTGGCCTGCATTATTAATTAAGTAATTAATTAATTAATTAATTTAAAATAATGGGTTAGTTGAACATGGAGCCTCATTAAGTAAAAATTTCCAGCACTAATCAAAATATTAATGAAAAAATTAATACCTTTTTTCATAATATAACTAGAAATAAAAAAAAAGGGACCAATGACTTGCTTAAACGTAGACATAATGAATGAAATTAGTTGGAAAGGGGACCATAGTGATGTTATAAATAATAATCCAATTTTGCATAGTTTAATGCAATGCACAACTAAGCTATATTCGTTTCCCCTATCTCTATGGCCGACTTTCTCCACAATATAGCAATTCCCCATGTGACAATCACACACACACACACATATATATACATACACACACACATATATATATATATATATATACATATATACGTACGTTATATAAAACATCAAAGTATTAGAATAATATAATGAATTATATAATGCTAATTATATATTATTTAAATTTTTTTAAAATTTTTTTGAAGGTTAATTGTAAAGAATCAATAATGGGAGTGATGGTTATCTAGAGTTTGAATGATGATGATGATTAGTGAAGTACTATAATTAGACTTCTTGACCATTTAGATGCTCGAAAATCACTAATGATGAACTCAAAAGGCACAACTAGGAATATTAGTTATAGTTCAACCAAAGTCTTCCAACATTCAAGCTACAAAAATAATTATAATAAAATAAAATACAAACAATATATCTATATATATTTCCATCAAAATAAGAGACCTCTTGTAGTAAGAGAGAGAGAGAGAGACCTCGTTACTATTTTGAAGTACAATATATTAAATTAACTCAATAATATCATTGGTTGTGTCGATTATCACATGTTTGGCTATGTTACAAAATTTTCATTTTCTATTTCTTTCCTCACTTAAATGACCAATTTTTCTTAATCAATTGAATTCATTCACTAAACAAGGGGAAAAAATTCTTTAGCTTTCAAATTATAATTGGTTTTATATTTCGGTTGCTAAATTATTTATTGTTTTACTTTATCATACAAAATATATAAATCTGCATTTTTCTCCCAAAGCTATTTCTCGACCGGCCAAAACAAGCAATCAAAAAGTGATTGACGGTGATAATGTGGCGATGTTAAAGGTAAAACTGACCGGCGAGCATCAAATTGCTAATTAAATTGTGAAATTGCTTTAAGATGTTTGCCCAGGGAGCCTGATTGAGTTTATTGATGGAGTGATGAGCCTTTCGGTGGCAACGGTGTGATGATCTGTCAATTTTTTCGGTCAAAAAAAGAATTTACAGAGACAAAATGTAAATTTTGTGTACTTTTATATGGTAAAATGTATTCAAAATAGTGTAACGGTTAAATATAAAAACGACTAAATTCAATATATAGGCAAAGTATTCATCTTCTTTTTTCCCCTCCCACTCAAAGAAAAAACACACACCAATATATATATATATATATATATATATATAGAGAGAGAGAGAGAGAGAGAGAGAGAGAGAGGAAACTTAGAAGCTGAAAGCCTTTGTGGTGATTGACAAAACCCGCTGACCTCTAAAGTGCCAAACATGTAAGCCAGTGATGATTGAGTTCATCACCTATATATATAATAATGTATAAATATATTATGATAAAATCATTTTGCCCACAGTCCAACTTTGCTGAAATTTATATTCTTTTTTTAATTAATTAATAAAACTTTTACGTATAATATCAAGTTAGGTACACGAATATACCAAGTTATTCTTAATCATTCATTAAAAGTTTACAAATTAAGTAATAAACAATAATTTGTCTAGAAAATTTGATTATTATCATGATTAAGCATGGCAAAATAGACCTACGAGTACTTATGTTCCCTCTCTTGTCCACATCTAATTAGGGTGCAATCATCGTAATAAAATAAAAAGGATAGCTTATAGAAACAATAATTTGTCTAGAAAATTTGATTATTATCATGATTAAGCATGGCAAAGTATATTTTTTGGATTATTAAAATTAATCATATTCTTCGATGAACTAATTTATTTTATTAATATTTTCAAAATAATCAATATATCTTAATTCAAGTGGTTATTTGAGTATATATATATATATATATATATATATATATATATTATATAATTCAAGTAGTTATTTGAGTAAGGCAGGCATTATAGATAGTCAACCTTTCAATTATATGTAGTTTGTGATCATGAATGTGGAATTAGTTTTTTTTGGGCAAATAAGTAAATAACTCAATATGCTTTGCTACCTGAATTTTATATAATATATATAAATATATGCCTGAATTTTAACTCAGACCCGTTCAATCGAATCAGTATTAAATGCGCGGTGATATTTTACACTTACCTTATATATAATTAGCGTATAATTTAGGAAATGTGGTTAATCACTTAATAAGTATGAACTATACTTGTCATAGATATACTTTATTGAGTTATGTCAAACCGAATTCTAGTAACAATTTTCATATATATATATATATATATGTATTTTGGATAAAGTTTGGTACTTTTACCTTTTTAAATCATATTATATAACACTTCCACACTTCTTATTTATTTAATTGTGCCCACGTACCTATTAATCGATATCTTTTTATTTTTTTTATTTTATTTCATATATATATATTTATTTTCTTTCATCATTTTTTTTTTCCTCTTCTACACCACGCCAACCACCATTCACCTACTCAGTAACCCTAGTGTTACCTACAGAATCATAGCATAAATTTGTAAAACTCTAAATTTTTTTGGAAAAAAAAAATCTAAACGAATTAATTAAATTTAAAGAATTGATACTTCTATATATATATGTACATATATATTATCAATTAAAATACTGAAACTCCCATAATTTTAAATACCAGGTCAATCTTGGAATCTACATTAATACTCAAACCATAAAATTAATAATCAGTACACAAGTATTATGTTTATTGTTTGTAAGCTCCTAGATCGACATTGTTAGACATAACTTTGAGTTAAGAATTTATAAATTTAGAAACTAAACTGTGCTCCATACAATATAGTTAGATGTATCATTATCTTCCTTTTTTTTTTTTGGATACAATCAACTCGAAAAACTTTATACATGTCAACCGGAACATTACACACGCGCACACACACACTCACTCGAAAGAAAAAGGGAAATGACAAGAAGGTTTGAATTCAGGACCTCAATAATACCGATTTTAACTAGGGATGACAATGGGTCCGGGTTGGACCCGGACCCGCCCCATTAGGGGCGGGTTTTAGACCTCCAACCGGGTCCGGGGTCTTCATTTTAAGACCTGGACCCGCCCCGCTAGAATTATATATATTTTTTTTATTTTTTATTTTATATAAATTTATGTAATATGATATAAATAGTCACATAAAAAATAAGTATGATATTTCTATATATAAAAATAATTATCTAACATTAATAGTTAAATTATAATTTTAAAATATGTGCAAATAAATATATGATAAAGATATTTAATTTTTCAAAATTTAAAATATATTCATAGAAATTTATAAATAATTAGTACTTTAGTAATAGTTTTATTTTTTCATGATTAAAAAAGTATGATAATATATATATTTTTTTTAAAATAATTTTTTTAACTATTTTAAAATATTGAACCGGGTCTCCGGGTCCAAAAAAATTAGCCGGGGCGGGTCCCGGATTTGGCCAAACCCGTCCATACCCGCTACGTTGCCATCCCTAATTTTAACCCCACCACTAAGCTACAAATCCAATGGCATATCATTATCAATATATACATTAGATTCCTTTTAGATACAATATACATTAGATTCCAATAGAATCATTATCATAACAAAGTGTACTTTACCCTTAATTGTGTGTGTGTGTGTGTGTGTGTGCGAATAAATAAATTGCAAGTTGTGGATATTTAGGAAAACAAGAGTGTTTATTAGTGGACAAATTGCGTACAACTCGGAGTAATTAATGATAAAAATAAGATAACGAGGTGCAGTCCCCTTTTGCGTAGTTTCTACTGCGACCTTTGGATGTCACCTCAATGGAAATTCTAATACAGAATCGATTTAATAGAATAAATATTAATTACGTAATAAGTATTTTACGCTTATCGTATAATTAGTATATGATTTAGGAAAAAAAAAATCAATTACTTAACAAGTACACTGCATTAATTGTCATATAATTTGTTAAATTCTACTAATTCGAATTCAATTAAGAATTTTTTTCACTTTTTAGGGAGGGGAGAGTCTATTTTTTTTCTCCCCTCTATTAAAGAAAATAAATAATTTTTAAATTCGAGTTGCATCAAACATCTAAGTACATTTACCATTCGTGTTTTGAAATTTGAGTATCGACTTGGAGTAACCTGCTCCGAACTAGGGTGCTATCGCACTCCCCACCATCTATGGGGTTTTTAATAATAATAATAATAATAACAAAAAGTGATGATCCCTTTGACTTTTTATTTGGTGTGTGTCATTGTGATATCTCTCATTTATTATTTATTTTCTCTCTAACAACATATATTTTTTTTTCCTTTTCTATCTCATATCCCTTTTTTCTTTCAAAACTTTGTAATACTTTATATTTCTATTTATTGTTTAATCAAAAATAAATAATTTTATTTAAATTTTATTTTTTAAACTTTTCATAAATTTAATAAATATAGTATAAATAATTAACAGATAGTATCAATAATAATAATAATTAAGAAAGGTTTGTATTTACATAGAGAATTTAGTAAAAAATTAATTTTACTTCAATAACATTTAACTATTTGATTAAATTATATGTCAGTTATTATTTTACACATGCATTGAGTATGTCCAATACGTTAGTCATTATCATTATGTGTGTATGGATAGAATTATTAACTAGTTGAGCTTTGTTAGTTGTGGGCTAATGGCTATGCCCCATTAGACCCATAAAACTAGGGGATTAGGGTCCAAATCCCATATATTAGGGTTTTATTAACATTTTTAATCCATGTATAATAAAGTTGGGACCAAATCTGATCTCACTAATGACGATCACTTAACTAAGCGATTTCTTTGTTATTTGAAATATTTACTCGTTCTTCAAATAATGCAAATTAAGCTATTTCCATCTCACAATGTTTGATTTTTAAAAAAAAATAAGAATGAAAATTAATTACCTAATAAAATAATAGTAATCACCTGCAAAAATAAGTTCAATAATAAGCATACAACCCTAGTAACCCCCTACCCCCCCTCAAAAAAAGAAATCACGACGGCATGTTATTATATTTACAATGTGATTGATCATTTTTTAAAAATCATATACCTAAAAACATAGTGAATATAATATACTCATTACGTAATTAGCAACAACAAGCTAAACAACATAGGAAAATGTACGCTATGTTTGTTAATTAAATTTCAAGTAATATATATATATATATATATATATATTGATTACGTTTATTTTTATTACATTTTTTCTTCAAAATTCAAATGGAAAGGAGAAGATAAAAAGTAACTAACTGAAAATAAAACAAGTTGGGTCCATTAATTGGTCCAACATAAGCAAAAACATATAAACACCAAACACAAAAACCATAAAGCCCGGAGCAAGGTTGAAACGCTATTTCCCGACAAAATGACACTTTTTTTTTTAACAATACAAAGAAAAAATAAATAAATAAGTCAAGTGGGCCAAAAAAAATTCAAAAAAATTATTATTTTTTACTAATGAAAATATAAGCCATTCATATATAAGTATTATTATTATTATTATTCATAAATCATATATATTACGTATAAAATTTCTACCCAGCACATCGCAAGCATTGCTAGAAAAATGTCCAATTAAAACATCATAAATCATCACCAAATAGATATTGTGGCGCTTTTAATTTTATAATACCATATAAAGCGTAACATGTTTGAGTGCTATGAAAGCCTTTCTTGACATTTCATAACTCCCTCAATTAATGTTCATGCATGTAAAAACTTTCGATAAAATTCATTCGAAGTTACATTCTTTTCCCTAGCAAGCATGCATCACCTTTATTAACGAATCAATCTATTACAAAATTAGTTTATATGATGGATTTTATTTATAACAAATCCGTCAGTAAATTAATGTCTTATATTCGATTTTTTTTTTGTTTATATTGAATTGTGTCACTAATTTATCACTAGTAGTACTTTAAATCCGTGACAAAAAAAATTCCATCACAATTTTTTCATTAGTAAATTGGGTGCTTTCTTTTAGCGTTTGAAAGTGCCTCAATTAGTATGTTGTTTGAATATAAGTGCCTATATAATAAATTCAAATTTGGTGATGATAATTATAATAATGCCTTAAAAATGCCTGTTCAACAAATTAAAACAATAAATTTTCATAAATTTTTTTCCTTTTTAATTTTGTCCTATAATTAAAACATAAATTATGTTGCCAAGAAAAAAAAAAAAAGATGGGTAGTGGGCAACACCACTCCGGGATTTCTTGCTAGGCCCCCACCCCAAATGCATTTACAATCTAATTAAGACAATTAATTGAGCAATTAAAATTCCTCTTATTTTTTGGGGTTTCCAATGCATGATAAGAAAAAGTTTATGTTAGATAAGATTGCTTAAAAATGGTAAATCCCACTTTAGCATGTGTTGATCACTACTTAAAAAAAAAAAAGAAAAAAAAAAGAGGATATTAAGGTACTATAAAATGTCACTGAACATTGTAACACTTTTTATTTTATTTTATTTTGAGAGACTATTTAGGTATGGCACATATAAACCAACACGGTGGTATTTTATTTGTTTATTTATTTTATGCAATCAACCCGCAACAGGTTATAGATGTCAATTAAAACGCAACATATACACATCTCCACCTAATGGAAAAGAGGAGCGGACAAGAGAATTTAAACTTCAGTACCTCAATGATGCCAAATTTAAACCTCCACCACTGGACTACAGTCTCATTGACAACATGGTGGTGTTTAGATGTTGGGTATAGTTCACTAAAATTAAGAATATTGATACAGACAATGTGACAAAGCACTCAAAACATTTTATTTGTTTGTACGTATCTTTCAGATGGAAATTTTGAAACAAGTTTTGGAGTATCCATTTATAGTTTCTAATGAGTATACATTTACAATTACATTGACATTTTGAAATTACATGATGAGATTTGATGATTGTTGTGAGCCGTCTGTATAATAGTAAGATGAAAGTCTCATAACCAACATTTTAGAAGCTCGATTTGAACTTGTGTATATTGAGTTGATCCTCTTGCTTTAATTGTCACCAATTAAACTCGTACGCGATGATTGAGGTGTTGTTTTGCACATCTTTTATTCAGATAAAATGAAGTAAAATATTATGTGCAAATTGTTCAAAAATTAAATTTAAATTGTGCTTTTTGTAAACTAAATCAAAAAATATTACCTCGAACTTTTGGTGCGTGTGGCGATTTTGAACAATCAAGCCAAAAAAAAAAATTTGAAAAATATTCTGTTCAATTATTAACGAGCACTTAATTTGATATTAAAAGATCAATTATGCAAGACAACGAAATATCGTAAAAAAATAAAATAAAAATAAAAGAAATACATGAACTAAGTTAAATCATAGTTACACAAGCTTCTATGCATAGTTCAAATTTACATTATAGAAAAATTAATAATCCGAACTAAGTAAAACAAACCATTATTGAGACTTAAAATAATAATAAATTCAAAAAAAAGTTATATATATATATATAATTTAATTCAACATTTTAATCGAATTTTAGGAAATTTCTCAAAATTAATGAGTGAAAAAAAATGGGCCGAATGATTTATTGGTATTCACGTGGATTTGTGGTGGCCCATCTGAGTTGGGTCAACATTGTGGTGGAGGTGAATTGGACTTGGGCTAAGTATGTATCCTAACCCAGCCCATTTAATGTTCAATTTAATTATACATTTATAATAAAAATGATGAATTACAATTACGACCCCCAAAATTTGTCGAAATTATAAAAAAAATTCTCAAGTATGAAAAATTAACAACAAATATTTGGGGATTTTTGAAAATACCCGTTAGGTATATTTTGTGATCAAACCAATAAATATGCCACACCGCCGATTATTTGGAGTATTATGAGTTGGCGATGGCAAATATAATGGCTGGTCCGATAAGAGGTGGAAGTATTATGATTAATAATCTGCTAAGTGTCGGCCAAAAACACAATCAATAAAGAGTGTTATTTTTTTTTTGGCTGTCTATTTAATTGATAATATTAAGAAAAATATAGAAATTTCATATAATTGTTAAATGTTGCATAATTTTTGAATGTTTTAGGACGATTTTAATAATTTTTTCTACTTGATGTTTTTTTTGGGGGTAATTTTTACAGGATTTAGAGAAGGTAACTGTAATTTGCCCTAATAAAAAATATAATATATTAATAAAAAATCGTCGCCTGATAAAAAAAAGTATGTCCCAAATTTTGATTTCAACATTTTTCTAAAGTTAATAGAATTCCATAGTTTTTTTTATCAAAAAAATAAAAAAAATAAAGAAAGAAAAACACAATTTTCTTACCGTTATTTTTATCAATTATCATGCCAGAAATAATATTCGATTGAACACTAATCACATTCATATACTTATTTATTTAATAAGTTTAGTATTTAAACTTCAATGCGTTTATTACTTGAGATGCAAAATATATCAAATTAGCCCGAAATATTAACAATTGAGAATTTATTCATCTTTTTTTTTTGATAAATGTGTAAAAGTTTAATTTTGTTACATGAATTTTAGCATTTATCTTGAGACTTCGTTTGGTAGGGTGGAAAATGGGAGGAAGCAGATGAGAAGAAAGAAAATTGGAAGAAAAATGTATATATACATTGTTTGGTCGTGGAAGAAAAAGGAAAGGAAATAAATTGAGGATGAAAAAACAAGCATTGGACTCACTATGTTTTTTTTTTTTCACCCAAAACCAAACGAAAAATGAGAGAAAAATAATGCAATGATCCTTATAAAATAACATTTTCAAAATTGACCATATGCACAATTGAGTGTTTAAATAATATTATATATTCTACTAACATGAATCCTTGTATTTTTTAAATAACAAATAGGATGTGCTCATTTGTATAATATGTTAAAAGTATATTTCACATATTTATTTACTTTATTTTTATTAAATCATACACAACATAATTATATTTATAACATAATTATATTTATAACGTAATTATATTTATAATTATATAAGATTGTAGTTATCATTTGACACAATTTAAACAAATATTTGCTTATATTAATTTATTTATTTTAATTTTATTAAATGATTTTAATACATGAATTCATAATATAGTTATATTTTATAATGATATAAGGGTATAGCTTATATTTAGTACATAACTTATTTTATTTCTTTTCGCTTTTTTATTCAAACAAATAAAAGAAAACAAGTGGATTTCCATTTTCCTTCCATCTATTTTTATTTCAATCAAATATACTGGTGGAAAATTAAAATTCACACATTTTCTTTTCTCTCTATTCTATTTCCTCTGCTAAATGCAGTGTAAATGATCCATGGATTTTGTAATAATTGTTCCCCAAATATTTTTTTTTCAATATTTTTATATAATTGAATAAAATGTCCTAAAAAATAGTAATTTTTGTAAAATTTTAATGTTGGCAATACTAGTGATTTTCTTACATGAATTATTTATATATCTGAATAAAATATTTTCTCAAAAAAAAATATTAGTAATTTTTCTAAAATTTTAATTTTGACAATATTAGTGATTTTCGTTGGCACCAATTTGGTTTGATAATTATTAAAAAAAACTTGTATTATTAAGAGACAAAACTTATATATATATATATATTATTTGAGACAATAATAAAAATTAACGTGTTAAATATACATTAAAGGTTAAATCCAGATATAAAAACATAATCAAATAGGGATCATAGCTATAAACTGTTAATTTGCTAGAAAACTCCCAAAGTAGTAATATCTAGACATATCTTCCCTCAAAAAAAAAAAAAAAAAAAATCACTATTATCCATATAACGAAATTACTCTCTCTCTCTCTCTCTCCCTGATATATATGACATATACATACATGTTTAATAGAATTATTTCTTGCGCGACCAAGTCTCAGTCTTTCCCCAACCCCAGAAGCCCACCTCCCTCGCAATTTTGCAGAAACCCACACACACACACACACACCAATTTTTCTCTCTGTTCTTCGATTGATTCATGATTGACGCAATTATTGAATCGAGAGTTCTGTTAATCAGCAGGACGGAATCGTAATTTATAAATGCATGTGGCGGTGGATCTGAATTGGTTACTGCAATTCGTAGTGTTGGTGTTAGCGGCGGCGTTTGGGTTTCTCTATCTCGTTCGCAACACTGCGTCTAGGTTTTTCGTCGTCGACTCCAATTTCGGTTCCCCCTCCGCCGATTACCCGACGGATCGCAAGAATAGAGGGAGGATGCCGGCGACAGTGGGTGGAGCCGGAGCCGCCGAGGTTCCCGATTCCTGCGCCGTGTGCGGCTGCCCCACGAAGAAACACTGCGCCCGTTGCAAGATGGTTAAGTACTGGTACGCCCCACTATTAGACTATCTTGTACTAATAATTTTTCCTTTTTAAATTTTTCGGAAAAAGTTGTATGTGGATTAGTGTATAAGTAGCTTTTGTGCATGTAGTGGAAGTGTATGTTTTCTCAGTTTCTTTTTCATCAGCGAGTGGTAGTGGAAAAGAGTGTAGTGTTTTGTGCTTTGATAATTGCACCTTGTGGGAGCTGCTTCAGTTATGCCAGGTTCCGCTTGGGTTAATTGGACAAGTAGGTGAGCTTGTGTGGCCAATGCATGTCATGCTTGTTTAAGCTTAATTTTGTCCCGTGTAGATGAATGTCAGATTAGTGTAATAATTGAACATGATTATTTCAGCTTCTATTGCTCTGTTCTTTTGTTGGTCATAGGATATGCAAATTAATCTAGACCATGGAACGTGTGATCAGAATCAGCACACTATATTTCTTTTTTCATTAATAATGCACCCAACTGGTAACTTTTGTGAATGGGGTGTTAGTATCTGCTATGTGCGTTAGCAACTCAATTGCAGACTTTTTGGAACCTGTCTTAGTGATATGGAGCATAATAACGTTATTCCTTACATTTGAGAATAGGTGAGTTGATAATAGAAATGCATAGCAGCATTCTAGTTGCAAGTCTGTCTATTAGTTATCTGAGAAATCTCTGAATATTGTATCACCAATCCTTAACATAGTTTTTTGGGCTCCTTTTTTGGATAATCTTTGACATCGAACAATTTAGATCTGCTCACCTTTTCATATGCTCCTACTTCATGATATGGGACCTTTTAACAGGCTGATTAGTCTTTTTTGGTTAGAAAACTGAGCTCAATGTTCTCTCACAATTTCTCTTTTTCTTTGTGTAAGTTTCTCATTTTCTTTTTCTCTTTTGCAACCCTATTTGCACTCTTGACGACTATAAAGATTAGGGCCAATAAATCTGAGAACCACAAATAGTTTGTGGATTAAGTGAGTGGAAAAGCATGAAGTTGCTCTGTATTGGTATTTTTTTTGGTGATATTAGGGTATTCTTTTTACCTGAACCTGATGTCCACCTTGATTTTCTCAATAGGAGTAGAACTGGAGAAGAAAGTGCTCATTGGATTCCTCAATACTGCATCTATTACTTACGAATTTTTCCTGTGCCTCTGAATGTTTTAGCTCTGAAGCTTGCCAAAAATCTCACTGGAATTCTGAGCATAAGACAAAATGTGTTGACTTGCAATCATTTAACAAATCCAATCACACAAAATCGACATTATCGAGGGAAAGAAAAGCTTCATTAGTTCCTGCAAGTGGAAGCTCAAAAATTCTCAAACAGTCGAACAAGGTAATCAATATCTAATTTTTCCAATCTAATTACCATTTATATTATATACAAGGTCAGAGGGATTTAGATTTAGAGTAACTAACTTTTTGCGTGTATTTCATACATTGGCTAAATTGACTTTATTGAAAAAAATGCAGTTCCATGATAGTCTTTATCATCTCTCTCTCTCTCTCTACAATTTTCGCCTTTTCTCTTCATTTCCTTACCTGGCTAAATTATTTTCATCCCTCCTCTCCAAATCAATACTATCCATATATTTTTTTCAAGCGTCTATTTCATATAAGAAAATCAGTCAACTCTACTTAAATAATTGACGAATTATACCATCACGTGAGAAATATAAATATATTTAATTTTATATATATTAAAATTTTAAGCACACAAATCCAGTGTGACACGACTGTTTGTATATATGTATAATGAGCTTTGGCTTGATATTGGTTCCCTATCGTTATCAGATACTTTTCCCGTATGAGGAATTTGTCCAATTTTTCAACTGGGACAAGCCAGGTTATCCTCCTTGTGGACTTCTAAACTGCGGAAATAGGTAAGTGCAATTTTATTCTATAATTTTTCTGTTGATCATTCAATTTCAAGATTCACCATTTTTCATCTCTCTTGCTTCTGTGCAGTTGCTTTGCCAATGTGGTTCTTCAATGTCTTGCATACACTCGGCCACTTGTTGCCTACTTGTTGGAGAAAGGACACAAGATAGAATGTAATTGACATGATTGTAACTATATGTCTTGTTGGAGTGTATTAAAATACCATGACTCATTATTTGTACTTTTGTGTTTATTATTGGACAATCTTCTGTGTGGTTGCCAGGTCAGATGGATGATTGGTGCTTCCTCTGTGAATTTCAAACTCATGTGGAAAGGGCTAAACAGAGTGTCTCTCCGTTTTCTCCTATCAATATTCTCTCACGATTGCCTAATATTGGTGGTAACCTTGGCTACGGGAAGCAGGAGGATGCCCATGAGTTCATGAGGTCCTTATTACTTTCTGCGCGCTTGGTTTGATTTACCTTCCCCCCCCCCCCCAACACTTTTGGCAGTGCCCATGAAAACATTTTCAGACAATGTTATCTTAGTATGTAACTTATCGAATAATGTGAAATTCAAATTTGTTAGGTTTGCTATAGACACAATGCAATCTGTGTGCCTAGAAGAATTTGGTGGAGAAAAGGCCGTTCATCCTAGGTATCAAGAGACAACCCTTATACAACATATATTTGGTGGTCGCCTTCAATCTCAGGTAGCCTGCATCGGTGAAGCATGAGCTTTTAATCTCTCTTTTGATGTGTGTGTGTGGGTGTATTTCATTTTGCTCTAATCTGCATCTCTTCTGGATGGAAGAAAGTGATGTAGGCCAGTCTTCAATTGTGAAGATTCGACATGTTTGCGCTGTTAATTGAAAAGAAAAGAGCAAATAAAGAAAGGAAATGACAAATGCAACATTATTCTACTTAGCATCTTGAAAGTAAAGCTATCCAGATCTACTAAGATTTAAGACATTTGATGATTCACAGGATCCCTTGTAATACGTGTGACTCACAAACATTCGATGTTGATTTTCAACAAATTTTGACTCATCTGGAGAAAGCCTTATCTATGTGAGTTAAACAATAAGAAAATTGAAAAAGTAACTCTTCGTTGCCTCAAACTCCTTTGATTATTTAACTATAGTTTTCTCCATTACTGTGATCAAAACCTGACTTCCTACTTTAATTACCTTTTACTTTCATTTCTTTGTCTACATCTGTCTTCTTTTTGTTTTGATTAATCTTTTCTCCTTTCAGGTTATATGCACTGAATGCAATAATGTCTCAAACCAATTTGAGAATATGATGGATTTAACTGTTGAAATTCATGGCGATGCTGGATCTTTGGAGGAGTGTTTGGATCAGTTCACTGCCAAAGAGTGGCTTCACGGGGATAATATGTATAAATGTGATGGGTAAATGTTCTATTTACAGCATTCATACATTTACAGGTTACTTATATTTATGCCGTACCCCACGCATGTACAATCTAGCAATGGACTATGCACGTCTATTTCAGATGCTTCTGTTATTTCTAATTATTATTTCCACTTCGAAAAAGCGGAACACAACAGTTCCGAGGTTACTGTTAAATCATTAGTTAAATGAACACTTAATTTCTCATTTAATTGTAAATGCATACAAGTAAAGTCGAAGTGCGGAATATGAGAAAAACAGAGACAGTCGGATCAGAGGAGATAAGAAGGCTGTTATGGATGCCAGTGAAAGAACATTATGTGGAAGGGGATAACAAGATTTCTTTTTTTTTGAATGTGTTCTATTCATTGGAAGATTTGGGGGTGGGACAGTGAAATTGAATTTGGCTAACATGTCCTTCATTGTTGAGCATGGCCTATGCATATAATCAGTAAATTAATGAATATGATTTCTGTGTATGTTTCAACTTGAAAGGAAGGGAGTATGGGTATAGAGTTAGACTTTTGAGCTTACCCAACTGGGAGATGAACAACAGTTCATGGCCTTAATGCGTGCAACTATCACTACTTGTTTGCATTATAAATTTGTTTGTTGTTTTTATGTGAATGTTATGCAGCTTTTGACCTAGTATGGGTTTTGTACAGTTGCAATGCTTATGTCATGGCATGGAAGCGCCTTACTGTTCAGCGGGCCCCAAACATTCTTACTATTGCCTTGAAAAGATTTCAGGTATGCTCTTTGTACCTTTTGTTCTCATATTTCTTAACCTATGAATTTATAATATTTAGAAATAGGTGAACAACCCGTATGCTTTAACATGTGAATTATTGACATAGAATCGGTGTTTGCCCTGTGATGGTGTAGTGCTTAGGTTCACAGCAAGCATCCTTGTTTGCAGGGGTTCCGGAAACTTTGACTGGAGAAAAGGGTGTTTTGTAATGTTTATATATTTGGCACATACTATTTGATTTGTGAAATATGACTAAAGCAATACCTGAAGTTTTGTAAGGGAATCTAAATTTATGTGGTTTATGCTAGACAAATCTTTTCACACCTAGTTGGGAATTTATCTAGTTGTGATACGTCTTTTGAGTTTGTTAAAAATCAAATCTGATGTGGTTTATCTGCCTGGCCTGATCTTTCCCGACATTGGTCGTGAAATGATATTGTTTTGTGGCAATATCTTATGTACCTGTCCCAGTTTTATTGTTTGGAAAAGGTTCAATGGTTTGTCATATGCTATGAGCAGTCTAGCTTTGTTCATACACATGATGCTTAATTTTATTTTCTCCTGTTGTTTTGATATTGACCTTTCTTAGCATCACTTATTTGCAACATTGTTTATAACAAATGGGAATAAGCCTGTTCATTCTAATGTTTTTTGATATATCTTGACCTTGTATTTAAATTCCATTACCACGACTTGGCATTGAGGTACCGTTCTTGTTCCCTTCTGAATATCTGGCTGTAAAAGGATTGTGACCTCAGGCAAGTCCGGTTTCATTTTTCTTGAGTTTTTGATAAAAATATCCTATTTGTATTGACAGAGTGGAAGATTTGGGAAACTGAACAAGAGGGTCACTTTCCCAGAGACGTTGGATCTCAGCCCTTACATGAGTGAGTCAGAAGATGGAAATGATATTTACAAGTTATATGCTGTTATTGTCCATGTGGACATGCTGAATGCATCATTTTTTGGGCACTACATCTGCTATGTCAAGGATTTCCGTGGAAATTGGTACAGGATTGATGATTGTAAGGTATCAATTCCTGACTTTGTCTGCATGCACTTGCCTTTTTACCCTTCATAGGCACTTATCTTAGTGCATCAAGCATTTTCAACTCGCTGACTGATCTTAGCACTGCTGTAAGATGGTTGTTCTGCTAAAAAGCTTTAGTTTACCGTAAGCGAATATTATGAGTACTTGTATGATGTTCTACTTGAGAGATGAATAATTCTTGGGACAAGCTATGATGCATCACCAAAGTATCAGATTCAGCTATCTATCTCTATTTTCCGCCCTCTTATTAGCATAATTTATTTAAGCTTTGCCTGCATCTCAGGTTGCTAGAGTTGATTTGGATGAGGTGCTTTCTCAGGGAGCTTATATGCTCTTATATAGCAGGTATTTTCTATAATTTCGCTGCATAAGTTAATTTTACCCAATATACACTTTATGATAGCTGTAAATTAAGGCTGCATTTACTTGGAAATTGGTTTGTCCTCCTAATTACAATTTCCTTTCTTGGGCTATCTAGTCATATATGTAAACCGTAATAGATTGTTTGTAAACCAGTGTTCTTAGGTAAGAACTATACGGATTTTAAATTCCTAAGTTAATGACCTCTTTTTACGGTTGGCATTGATTAAGTGGAGATGATTGCTATGTGTATAATAATATTTAATTTATAGATGCGTTTGTCTAAATTCTTAGTTATCTGTATCATTATTTGGATTGTGGGGTGTGTGTGTGTGTGTGTGTGTGTGTATCACTACATTGCCTAATGTGATTGGTGTCTGTGGATTGGTTCTGACAGGATTTCTGCTCGCTCGTCATGTTTACTTGATGCTGAGCCGTTAAAGAAGCAAGAAAACGAAAATGTGAAAATACAAGCCGTAGATCGTTCCCTGAAACAACCTACTGAATGCCCGTCTTCGTCAGGATGCGTTAATAGTCCTGCTGATTCTGGGCATTTGTCATCTGCAAATACTTCAGCAGTAGAGGTCAACTTTGAGGAAGAGCTATCATCCATCACCAATATGGAAGATGTAAGAGGGGATGTTAACATGGCATCTTGTGAAGAAGCTGTTTTACCCGTCGTCAATGCTGAACTTCATGAGAGTGAGGATTTGTCCATTGCACCAAAAGAAGTTGCTTCTCCTGTGAAGCATGATGACCATCCTACCCCTGCAAGTACATCCTTGATTGACAAGGGTTCGACTCAAGCATATGCTGAAAATGCAAGTCAGGACAACATAAGAGATGCTAACCAAGGTCTGTTGAGGATGTCTACTGAAGAATCTAGCGTTTTTGAGAACTGCACTCTTGAGAAAGATGACACACATGATGTTTGTCCGATTACCACTAGTGAGGTTCGAGAAGAGAACTCGGCTAAGTCATCATCTATGGCCAAAAATGGTACGTTCTCTCTTGACGATGGTAAACACACAGCGGCTAAGAAATCAAATGGAGAAGGTTCTGACGCAAAGTTGAAGCCCGTTTTTGCTCCTGGTTTTCTTGTCAAACCCGCACGAAAAAAGATTATTAAGCAAGAAAATAAAGTATCTGCAGGACTCAGCGAGCCAACATCCAAGATCCACCTGAACAATGAAACAAATGAGCTTGTGAAACCTTACTCATTCTCTGAGAATGGCAGTCTCTCGAAAGACTTGAAGGAAAAGCCATGCTTTTTGATTGAGAATGGGAAGGTTCTTGAAAATGGAGATTCTGGTTATCACGAAAAAATCAAAACCAACATGGCAAAAAAAGGGCTGCGGGTAGTGGAGCAGCAAAACCATGTTCTTGACAACATGTCTCATGGATAAACTGGAATTGGTAACCCCAAATGTCTTGAGAGGAGAAATGATCTCAATGAAAGCGTACGAAGTCCATCTATAATCGGAGCTCATTAAGTCCTAAAATTCGAAATTAGAAGCTTGGTTGAAGATTGGAACCTGGCAGCAACAGGATATCTTCTAGAATTG
Source organism: Petrea volubilis (assembly GCA_026212405.1). NCBI lineage: Eukaryota > Viridiplantae > Streptophyta > Magnoliopsida > Lamiales > Verbenaceae > Petrea > Petrea volubilis. The sequence goes on from CM047879.1 coordinate 13,625,248, forward strand.
TTAGAGACGATGTGCTTATCAACTAGTGGAAGGCAGGCTCAGAAGATGAATAGAACAATTTCTAGGCAATTTTTTCGGACGGATGATGGAGATAAAAAAGCATTCATGATTCCAGATAGGTTCTACCCTGAAACTGGAAAAAAAGTAGAGAGATATTGAACAACCATTGATTAACAATTGTTGAGAGCTACTTTTAGTTCTGCTTATATCATTCAATGACGTTCCCATCACCACAACTGGATGCTTTGGGAATTCATGTCCAGGTTTTCGATATTTACAGAAATCTTGGCCTGCTTTTGTATCTCTTTATAGTTCCAACTCTACTTAAGTGAAAATTGTATCTACCTTTCAGGGTTATAATCTACATTTGATACATTGGTGTTTATTGTCATGTGAGCTTAAAAATGGCCCTTACAATTGGCAAAATTCTCTGGATTTCTTTTGGGACAATATCCTTGTCCATGCTTAAGTTTATATAATTCTGTGTCATGTTCATTAGTTGTTTTGGGTGTCCAATAGACTAGTTCGGATGATCTGCCATAAAATGGTGCTACATTTTTTCTTTCAATCGTTAATACATGTCATGTGTATTAGTAAGCGATTGAGATTAAGAAAGAGAAAAATTTATGATATGAAAAAACATTTGAAGGGTTTTTTTTTTCCCCTTAACCATTCATCAATACCAATACATGTGTTGTGTATTGATAATGGAGGAGAGATCCGAAGTGTTAATTGACATAAGACATGATAATCTATATGGAAATTGGTTGAAGGCAAACAATTGAGTCTTGTTGAACCGAAGTTAGTCAAACGACGAGTGTATTATATTTGTTATGGAATTAATATTGACAAGAGCTACTTATTGCAAACATAGAATAATTGTAGCAACTCTTGTCATATATTCAATAGGAAAAAAACAATTAATTTGTAATTTAACAGCTAAAATGTAAGGCAAAATCACACAATTAACAAAAAAAAACAGATATTTCAGATGGAATGATGAATCACATAATTAATAGGAAAGGATATAAATATCACAAAAAATGACTGAATTCACACAAGAATGCACACCCTTCAATGAAAAATCAATACATTATAAATTTAGTTTATGTGATGGATTTAATTTATAACAATATCGTTATTAAATGCTTTGTCACTGATAATTTCTTTAGTCGTTCTATTTATGTTAAATTATGTTGCTGATCATCATAAATCCCTTAAATGTATGATAGAATTACTCCGTCACAAAATTGATAGCAACAACAGTTTTGGCAATTTAGGCACGGTCTGCAACGGTGGAATGGTGGTCGGCATTGGTGGCAACATGGGTTGTTAGGGCAGTGATGTAGCTGGCAAAGGCGGCAAAGTGGGCGTGGGAAGATTCAACACAACGGGGATGGGCTGCGCACCGGCGGTTGACAGTGGTGGAAGATTAGGAATTGTGGGCATAGTTTCTAGCCATTGGGTTGGGAGGGGCGTTTTCGTATTAGGTCTCTGTAGTGTTCGAATTCGGATTAATTAGCCAATAAATCAGAGATCGGGAGGTTACAAAAAAATAACAATAATCGAAGGCTAACATTTTTAAATTTAGTTAAGATTTGAGTGAATTTAATTTGAAGGTGATATGGTTGGCCTAAGATGTGAAGACATCCCATATGTATAATAATAATAATAATTAAAATAAACACTACCCTAAAATCCTTTAAATTACCAACTTATGCAAGCAATTTATTAGTATACTCATATATTGAATGAACATTCTGGCTTACTAGTAGACTGACTAGAACAATAATCATAAGTCATATACAATCTTCTATGCTCCTCCATTTTTCTGTTTTTGCTTAACATTGAGTCCCGAATAAGCCGGTTTGTTCCAGTAAAAACCCTCCGACGCACATTTTGCAATATCACCTCCTTGGCCGGGCAAGCGTGGAAGTCGAAATCTTGGTAGTGGGCTATGAAGGGGGCTTGGGACCAATCGACAACCCCAGCCCAATCTGCATTCCATATGCTTGTCTCTACGTGCATTGACTTCGATGGATAGGCTATACCTCGAGCTGTGTTGTTCTTGAACACTCTTATGGGAATTTTATCCACTATGAACCTGCAATTACATAACATAGAAGTGCAATTTAGTAATTTTCAAAGGGAGATTATTTTTTTTAAATTTTAATAAAGACTTATATGTGATGTGGTTTTATATCGATGTGATGTTGTATAACATATATAGTTTTATTACAATCAAAAATTTTATATTCCTAAGAAAGATAGATTCCAATTTGTTTTTGGTAAAAATTCAAGTTCAATATTAAAAACTCTAACTTCATCTCTGATCCTTAATATGAATATAGTTATATAAGGGATGTATATATATATATATGGGTGGTTCTAATTCATTGGTCGATTAATCAGGATCGGGTACTGCAGAGGTCCATTATGGGGGCAATCCTCCCAACCCAATTACTCCATTCACAACATCAGAATTCGAACTTTGAACATTACTTAAAGATCTAGCGCTTCATCTCGCTAGATCAACTGATAGTTGGCAAGTGATGTATACATATATAGATATATATTGGAGAACATTAAATCTTACACTACATGATGGGGGTTCCAAATAATTTCGTAAGTGTAAAAATCTTTCCATGGATCAAACCAAAGTTTGAAACTTTGTTCTCTGTGCCCTCCATCATTATTATAAACATTTGTTTTCACCGTGCCATTTGTGGCCAAGAATTCATAGTCAAGCTCAAAATGATTCCCCGGATCTTGATTATCTGGTGATGAAGTCAACTGTAAAAATTAAATTAATAAAAAAAGAACATATCATTCATCATATTCAAATTTAAAATTAATTAATGTTTAACCCGTGCCTTGCACAAGGTTTTGTTATTATGTGATAATATATATATATATTTTTAATTTTTTACTCAATAGATTAAAATATGTTTTCTCTCTTTTTTTTTTGATACAAATGTTTTTTCTCTTATTTAAAGTTAAACATTAACATGCATGTAGCATACTTATAACCAATTAATTATAGATCAAAATAATTGACTTTAAGAAACACTTTTTTATTCGTCCCACATTATATTGTACTTTTATTATCTAATTTGACTCCGTGGAGAGAATTGCTTCAAAAATTGATAGGTAGTGTTAATACTTGAGAAAATGTAAAGACCCCGATATATAATAGTAAGGTGATAGAAAAAAGGATATACAAAATTTATTTTATTTGCACATATATAAATGTAGTTTGTTTTTTCTTACTTTTAGTAAAAACTAATTTTGTGAACTTTAAATTCAATAAATTAGATTAAATATAATATAGTTTGACAAATCAAGTTTACATAAAATGAATCATTAAAATTATTAACTACACAATTCATATGCAAGATCTATGTATTTAATGGGATTCTAATATGATTTAATTACATCCACATAATTTGATTGAATATATTTATCACATATATCATATATACATACAGAAAATGTTACACAATACAAATACGTTTATCGCAGATAAATATGTGCACAAGTCATATACATGAATTTATTTATGACATATATAAAAATTATTATATATATATATAGACGTACATATAGATAAAAGATGATATAGGCATGTGGTTGAAAAATCGGGCTGATTTCATAGTTAATAACTAATGACTAACATTAAGTTGGACCAAAATTAATGAATTAAAGAGTTGAAATATTAATTAAGATAATGACCTTTTTTGTGATGTATATAACATTGTGTGTGTGTGTAGATAACATAATGTATAGAAATAATAAATAGGAGTTGGTTAAGAAAAAATAGTTAAGGTAAAAAATAATTACAATGAAAATGAAAGGAAAATAATACAACTATTTTTTTTTTTGTTTTATTTTCTCTTCATCTATTTTCCTCTTATCTAAACAACCTCATGGAAAGGTAAAATCCACCATTTTCTTTTCTTTTTTTTTTTTTTCTTTCCTTTGCCTAACGCACTATTAATGAACTTGTCTATTCTTTTTTTGTTTTTTGGGTAAAATATTTGTCTATTCTTTTAAAAAACAAAGGAATGGAAAATATTAAATAAAATTTAACTAAAATCTAAAATTAAAAGAATAAATATGCTTGAAAGAAATCGGTAATTATAAAATGAAAATTATAAGCATAATTATGGGGGATTTTCGTTTATTTATTGAAAAGAATTCGTTATAAATCTAACTTTAAAATTATTTATTAGATGAATTTGGACTAAGTTATTGGACATATGTTAATGGAAAAATCAGGATCGATTGATCAAATATTTTAAACATGTAGAGAGACATTATAAGGAGAGATTGATGAAAAAAAATCACTTAGAAAAATAAATTTGAAAACGTGTAAACATGGCAAAACAACGCAAAAGCAAGTAATTATCCACCTCATTGTCCACACAGAAAAAGAGATTAGTACATGAGATGGACTTCATTTTAAATACACACACAATTAGATATAGATTAAGAGAAATTACTTGAAAATTAGTAGTTTTTTCAACAAATGATTGGCAACTCTTAGAAGTTTTACTACTAATAAACATTATTTTTTCCCTGAAATTGTTAATATTAGACAAGTTTAAAAAGGGTAGATCCTTACAAAAGCACTAATTGCGGTGTTAAGATTAATTTGCTACCAAAGATTAACAGCCACAGTAAGCTCTCTCTCTGTCTCTCTCTCTCTCTCTCTCTCTATATATATATATATATATATATATATATGTGTGTGTGTGTGTGTGTGTGTATGTCATTCAAGAAAACGACTTTTTTCATTCGTTTTGTTTGATGCAATGAAGGCTATCTGTTTGTGCAATTTTAAACTATTTTTGGGGTAATCAATTTGTTGGAGATAATGTTATTTTTGGGGTAATCAATATGATCAACTACATAATTAAAGAAATTAGTGATGCGTTTACAATACATTAAATTAGACATTATTAAATACTGTGGACGTTATTTATTTTAATGGGTGGCCAAACTCTTTAAATGTTTCTTTAAGAATAATGCATATCCTCAATTATTATTATTATTATTATTATTATTATTATTATTATTATTAATGCCATGTAGTGTGTCTTCATATGTTACGTAATTGATAATCGAAAATTTCCAATTATACTAAGTTGCAAACGTTATAAGCTACAAATATTATAGATTTTCAACTATTATATAGTTACACAACACTTTGTTCTCCATTAATGTCATTTGCAGTCATTTTATTTTTTTTTCCCAATGGGATTACGTCACTTAAATGAAAATATTATAATGTAATTGTATTTTCACAACCGCTAATAATTTGTATTTTAGCCTTTTACTTGATTTTTAGCAAGAAATAGAGGCAAAACATGGAAAATGACTAGTAGCGATTTTTTTCTATATAAAAATTAAAAAAAAATCGTCATTCAATTTGGACTTCACATATATACCAAACAATTTACATTGCAACACGTCATTAATTTACTTATGAAAAATATATATACATAACATATAACAATGTAAACAGTTCAATTCATATATGGATCTCAAACATTGGGTTCATATCGAAAACTTTCCATAAAAATTTAGCTTGAAAATATCAATGAAGACAAAATGCAGTAATATCTATCTAGTAATTACTTAGTATCTTTCATATAAATTTTAATATCTCTCTCTACTCCTCTATTTAACTTCTCATCTGTTTTTTTCTCTCATCTCAACTATTTATCGTTTTTTTCCCTCGCTCTTCTCTCCACATTTTAACTTAATCATATATTTTCTCTTTACCATTTATTTTTATATAAATAAATCTTATTTAAATTTTTTATAACTAATGTCATAAAAATTTATATTCTATAAAATAAATTTAAATATATAATTAGATTATATTATATTTTAATTTTTTTTCACACACATCAAGTGTGTAACTGTGCACTTATTGCCAGTATAAACTAATGGGGTTAAGTGCCTATAACTTAATATATTGGGGCGAAAGTGTAAAATCATGAAATTGAGGGGTGGGGAGTGAAGTGCCATAAACAGAGAAAGCAAGCGAACCCGGCAAGCACGCCACTGATTACGATGGCTTTTTTCTCCATTTTTAACTGCTCTTGCCATTTTTTTTTCTCATTGTTTACGCAGTATTATTATTATTATTTTTATTCTTTTTGTTTCTTCACTGTGACACTTCTCACACTTCTACTGCTATTATATCTTTATACGCATCCCCTTCAACGGTTCGGTTTCAAGAAAATTCGATTCTCAAAAAATTCCCCAACTTTTCCTTGTCTGGATCCGAGAAAAAGAAGAAAAACCCATTTTTTATTATCCTTTTTCTTGCAAGATTTTTTGAAATTTGATCCGTTTTCAGGTGAATGATCTGTTTTCTTGATGCCTTTTTGTGTTATGGTTGCAAAATCTTGAATCTGTTTGTTTTTTTTTTTCTCTGTTTTTCTCAGTCTTACGAAGCTGATGTTGGATTTAATGGAGACGAAGTGGTTGTATTGAGCTGAAATCCACTGTTGGGGAGGGTTTTGTAGTTATTTGTTATAATCGAAAAGGTTGAATTTTTACTTTTTTGGGTGATTTTTCAAATGGAGTTCAATATGGATTCAACTTCATATTTGAGGTTAGTAATCGCTCGTTTGTTTTTCAATGATTTTAAGTGTAATTAAAGTAAATACCAGTAAATCTTTCTGTTAGATTGACTGCTAAAACAGAGCTTGTGCTGTCTTGTGATGTTGAGTTGGAGCTTTAAAAGAATTCATGGATGAACTATTTATGTTTAAAATGCAGTTATTTTTAGTTTAGCTCCATATTCATGTTATTAGATATATAATTACATCATTATTGAAGCATTGTGGGGTAATTCATCCTTAATTTGAGGAGTGTAGAGCTACATTTTACATGTATTTTCCTTCAAATTCAAATTTTTGCCCGTCCAAAATGAAAATGCCTTCTGTATTTTGTAAAATTCAATCTCACCCCCCTTCCCCCGATAAAAACTTATGGCTCAGCCCCTCAACTAATGAGAATGCGAATTGCAGTTTGTTTGCAGCCGTGTCGTATGGAATCGCCTCAATGGCTATGGTGTTCATCAATAAAGCAGTGCTCATGCAGTATGCATACTCAATGAGTCTTCTCACAGTTCAGGTACATTATTTGTGCTAAAATGATATTCACTGTCTTTGTTCTTATGGTCATATTCGCCTTTTGGGATCATTGACTCGAGTTTACTTTTTATTGTTTGTGCTTTCACCAGCAAATTATGACAGCTTTGCTTATACGAGTTGGTAGAGTAATGGGATACACAAAAGCCAAAGAATTTAGTATAGAGACAGCTAAAAAACTTTTACTAATTTCCTTGTTCTACAATGCCAATGTTGCCTTTGCATTAGCGAGTTTGAAAGGAGTAAATATTCCGATGTACATAGCCATCAAAAGGCTTACACCGCTTGCTGTACTTGTAGCTGGATTCTTTTATGGAAAAGGGAGGCCTACAACTCAGGTTTATAATTTATTTTCTATTATAACTTAGCCTATGCCTTTTTCCCTTTCCTTTTGTTTTGAGGTGTGTGTGTGTGTGTTAATTCTGTTTTGTTGGCTTTTTTTCAAGCATTAATATCAGTAATTTGCTTTCCACACTCCATAACTTTGCACATACAAGAAAATAAATCTTAGTTGGTGAATGGTGAGAATAGCACGATTTACCTTGTCCAATATGGCCTCCACATAACTGAAAAGTTGTCCGGGTTGTTGTTTATACTTCAAGCACGCACAAACACACACTCTGTCACCACAATTGTACGCTAGTTATTGGTACACACACGTGTGTGTGCAACTACAAATGTTCGAGAAAAATCAAAATAAAAGACCTTGATGAATTTCATCATGTGAGGGCAAAGAAAAGAGGAATTGAGAAACTGTAGAGTGGAGTTGTTGGAGAGAAAATGTGCATGGAGATGAGATAGAAGATACACCGGAGATTTTATAATTATATGGTTCATTTGTAATTTGTGATGAACTAAAACCTTGGCTGTCGGAGAAAATTGTTGTAGACGAACCTTTTATTGTACTACCTAGAAAATCAGAGAGAGAAAACAATAGATGCATTCATTTACCAAAGTTGGAGATAGAAACAATCAATGTCAATTTTGCAGTTCAAATATTTACAATATTAACGATCATGTGCCAATTCACGCTGGTTGCTTGTGATATGATTGAGATTCACTGCTAGTGATTGGGCAGAATGTGCTGGTCAAATTACAAAAAGTCACTTAAGTGCTTGTTTTCCATATGATACGTTTTTTGTTATTTATTTTCTTTCCCTAAATATAATTTTCTGTTTGTTCCTATTGTTCAGGTCACTCTGTCCGTACTACTGACTGCTGCTGGAGTTCTTATTGCAGCACTCGGAGATTTTTCCTTTGATCTTTCTGGATATATCATGGCCTTGACGTCTGTTTTTTTCCAAGTAGGCATTTCCTCACTTTTCTTTGCTGAAGATGAGCATCGTGTATAGCTATTTTGTTCTTTTTCTTCTTTGTGTGTGTGTGCGTGCGTGCGAGTGCCAGCATGCATCATTTTACCATCCAAACTATATGTGTTTTTGCATGATGCCAAATATTACCTTTCTTGGCAGAGTATGCCGATAGTATTCCATCACACGACACGTTCTACCCTCCCGACAATGTGTATTCACACATTGCTACATCACGTGATGTATCCCCCCATAGTATTCAGTCAAAAAGAGAATGTATATTATGTGTAAAAATATGCTTAGTTTGGGTGGTATAGTCTAACAAATGATGGGTGGGTTAATTGTGAAAACACGTCTAAGGCTAGGCCCATTTTCACAAAACCCCATGCAGTATAACAAATTACAAATAGCCCTCTAATGTTTGGTTCTGTGTTACAGATACCCCCTTAATGCAAAGTGGGATTTGTATTGCCAAAACAAACATTAGGGAGGTAATTGTAAGTTTTCATGCCGCACAAAGTTTAGAGAAAAAAGCCCAAAATCTAAGGGGTTTCCTTTTGTGATTGACCCAATATAGCTCAGGTTTCTAACGTATAACCATGCATTGTTTGGATGGCAGAATATCTTGTTCTTTTGAGATTTTGGACAAATAGAGATCTGTGATCCGTCTCCGTAAAACCTGATTTTTCATTTGCAGACGATGTACCTTGTACTGGTAGAGAAATCAGGTGCAGAAGAAGGGCTTTCCTCAGTAGAGATAATGTTTTATAACAGCGTTTTGTCAATACCCTTTCTTCTAGTCCTAATTATAGCTACCGGAGAATTTCCAACTTCTTTGTCTATACTATTTGCAAAGGTTAGTCCCTCAAACCATGATAAAGATTTTTTTTTCTATTTTGGTTGCATGTAAAGTACATCTATTGTTTCTGATGCAGAAGAGAGAGAGGGTTTACTTGTTGAATGATTGAGCTTGAAATCTAGGGCTCTAATGCTTAAAGCTTTACAGAAGAAGATTTCACTGATAAGAAAAGGATGGATGCAAATTTTTTGAACAGAACAAACAAAATCATGCATATTATTTCCTTAATGAAAAGAACCCTCTCTCTCGCTCTCTCTCTCTCTCCTGTTTGGGGTTGGGGAGCTTGTTGATCGCAAGACCTCTCTTTGGACAGAGGAGAGGTGATGCCACTTCACCTAAAGGGTGATGGCTCATAGAACACTCCTTTTTGTCGTTTCTTTCTTTCTTTCTTTTTGTCTATTTTGCTAATGCCTCTAGTATATTACATATTTTAACACACATAAATTGTTTGCTGGCCAGAGTAACTCACTCTCATTTTCAGCTATTCTTATTCTTTCCATGGTGATGGGTATAGTTTTGAACTACACCATGTTCTTGTGTACAATTGTCAACTCAGCTTTAACTACTACCATAGTCGGCGTCCTCAAGGGAGTTGGTTCCACAGTACGTGATTCGCATTTTATTCCTTTCGTGAATAAATTCATTCATAACTCCGTTCATTTGCTAAGATGCTGATTGATCACATCCAAACAGACCCTCGGTTTCGTCTTACTAGGAGGCGTGCAAGTACATGCCTTAAACGTCACCGGGCTAGTGATCAACACCGCGGGTGGTGTGTGGTATTCGTTTGCGAAATATCATCAGAAGAGAAAAAGCAAGTTGCCGAAAGTGATGTCGGACGTGGAAGAAGAGCATAATAAATGAGACTTATTGTTCAAGAAAAGGTGCCTTGCTTTCTCACTTTCTTATGCCTGTGTTCATTCAATATTGAACTTAATTTTCTTGCGATTTTGACGATCAAGTAATATCAGAGGTAGTTTGGAAAATTTAACATAAAATAGTTGATAGTTTTTCATGTTTAGCCCGTTTTCACAGTATCCCCTGTAGTATGAAAAATTACGAATATCCCTCTAATGTTTGCATTTTCATTGTAACTTTCACCTGCAGATAAGTGGGGGGGAGTTTTTGTTGGGGTGGGGGGTGGGGGGTGGGGGGGTGGAGTTCGTAAGTCAGAATAAAAATTTAGGGGGCTGCTTGTAATTTTTCATAGTTAACCTTAGATTTCATTGCTGCTAACTCACCTTGTTCTGCTCGTCTCTTTGCTTTTTTCAGCCGATATTTTTTGCAGCTGCAGCTGCGATGAAGATTTGGTTTTCGAAGTACATTTTTTTTTGAGAAATATATTCTTCAATACTTCCAAAAATAAATAAGTAGATGAATATAGAGTACACAGCTTCATGTTTTTCCTTTTTGGTTTGCATACAATATTTTTATTTTTGGATCTTCATGTTATTTATCTATTGCTGTCCATTTTACAGGCGATCGCGTTGGTCACCGGGAATTTACTTCGTCGAAGATGACTGGAACGAGGTAATTGATATTCGTTTAACATTGTAATAATGTAATGCACTAAATCTTTTGCTATTTTCGCAATGTAATCTTGTCATAGAATGACCAGTGATCCACTGTTGTTTTTGGTGTATTAACTTAACCATAAATGAACTGAAATTTGTTTAGTATCTTTTGTGTTTTGTGCCCAAAGTGCTATTTCGTGATGGATGTGATGGATATAGCTGGATGTGTAAGATGAACCGAGTCGACTTGAATTAGGTTTAACTCAAGTTCGGGCTCCGTAAGCTCTTTAATGAGTTGAGTTCGAGCTCAAATATAGTTTTGCAACAGCTCATGAGCCAGTCCTCAAACTTTTATTCTTTATAATAATAATAATAATAATTAACTATATTATAAAGTATAGCCCATTAAAGCTTTCCCTATTATGTCCTTTGGCATGTACCATTATAAAATTGACATAGAGTCACTCTAATTCTTTTAATTTCAGAAATGGTCCCTCATCTTTTGATCCAGAATCACTTTACTCCTCCATGTTACAATCGTAACATTAAAATCCTCAAAAGTTAAAATTGCGGTTAACAAAATGAAATCTTGCAAGTTGAGGGGTCCTAAAAATATTTTTGTGGGCTTCGTAGATTTTGTATCTAGCAACTTGTGGGGAGCTTTGCATTATAAAATGGGACAAAACCAGCTATAGAATTGTTGGCATCTTAAATTGAAAAACTTTCTATTGATATATTCATTAAGATAGGGTTCTTTTGTTTGGCAACAATCTTATTGATGGGCCCGTGTGTTCCTTTGTTCTGTTTAATTAGGGTGCAAATAAGTTAAGTCAAGTTTGGGCAAAATTTTTGAGCTCGGACTCCACGAGCTTAACTTTTTGAAGCTCGAGATCGACTCAATTAAAACTTGGGCTCGACTAAATTTGAATTTTCAAATAATTTGATTAGGCTAGGCTCGAACTTAAATTCAAGTTGAGATTGAAAAATTTTATTTAATAAAATGGAAAAATCTAATTTATTTTGCCTTTTACTCTCTGAAATCATTATTTATAATTAAAAATATAAAACAAAATAATATAATATAATAGTATTATGTAGTAATATACATGTATATTAACTAATATAAGGAATATATATTAATAAAATTGTATATATAATCATAATATAAATTATATATTATTAAAAATATACAAAATATTAAAATAATATCCTGGCTTGCAAGCCTCAAGTCTAGACAAAAATAAAATAAAATAAAATAAAAATCAGGCTCAAGGTCAGATTCAAGCTCAATTGAACTCGACTCGAGCTCGTTTGCACCCCTAATTCTGCTTTGCTGCATATCATAATCTTGTTTTCTATCCCCTGCAGTTCTTTGATCAAGAAGAAGTATGGTGGAAAAATTTTGGTGCCAATCATATATACAATTAAGCAATTGTTTTTGGAGACTTCAAACTAAAATCGGAAATTTTTACGATCAACGAACGATTACTGAAAACCCTCGTAGGTTTGTCTTGATTACAAAAAATCTTTTCTATCTATCCGAGTTACGAACCCCCTTGACACTGATATGTAGAGGGATTTTTTGTAGTTCGGAAACTAACGATGGGTGCTATTCGTAAGATTCAAGCATATTTAAGAGGGGTAATTGTAATTTTAACATATAGGGGATTTTTGGTAATTGATACAACGTAGAAACCTGATACAAACTCAAATAATGTGCTCTCTCTAACAACACAGTTACAACAATGACGCAGAACAGCTGCTGCATGAACCATTCTCTATTTCCACATTTATGTTTTGTATCTCAAATCAAACAAATACTTCCAATGTAAACATTGTGTCGTAAAGTTCGAGTCACGCTCAAGTCAAATGGCATCGTTAAACTGATCACAGTCAACGAACCACCAAGTGTGCTCTAATGGATTTCCTATACAGAACTTCTATGCTATTGACCGCATTTTCGGTCGTATGATTCAAGTTTATGCAATGACCCCAAGTACTCTGTGAGAGAAACACATGATGCTCTCTCTCTCTCTCTCTCTCTCAGCTAGTCGTACATCAGGATCAGCTGAGAAGTCCGGCTCTGAGGGCTTCTGAAGCTTAGGCAACTCAACATCCTTAATCTTTTGAGCTCCTCGTCTTGTGTTGGCAGCAAATCTTGAAGCCAATATCGTAACTCCCAAGTGTTGTTTTGCGTGAGAAGAACTTTCTGTCTCAGCCACCTCCTTTTCATGTTTTTCATCATCATTTAATAATTGCTTGTCATGATATAAATAAAACGACTCGCTCATACTTAAGCTCATAGCCATCATTCGCTTTTTGAAACGTCGCCAAGCGGCCTGAATGAAGCACGCGGCCCATGTCCGCCAATGATGAGAGTAATACCTAAAAGTGTGCTGTAATTTCTTGCTGTGGAGACGCCTAAATTGGTTCGCCACGAATCTAAGCTTCTTCTGCTCTTAGTGCAAATGCCTCGACTTCGCTAAGTGCTCTCACTGTTCTCGTAGACTGAAGGCAAGTTTAGAGTCGACCTTGGGAGCAATGCCCAAGCAAGAAGTTCTTCCCCGCAAAAATCACCTGCAGGATAGGACGAAGACAAGAATTTAGTGTTCTGTGTGTGTGTGTGTGTGTGTGTTGTTGGTTGGGTGGGTAGGGATCACCTGGCCTTAATGTTGTTGAGTTGAAGAATCCCGATCGGCCCCCAGTTTGTGGTCGAGCTCTCTAGCGTACCCCTAATAATGAAGAGCATCTCGCTAACAGGATCGCCCTCACGAACAATGTAAGTGCCCGGGGTGCTCAAGGAAGACACGAGGCGTTCACATATGGCATCAAGAAGCTGATCGTCCATCTGTGAGAAAAAGGGTACCTGCAATCGGAAAAATGATGGCCTGAGTCCATTGTAGCACGGAGCGAAGTTTTCGAAATTAAAAAATGCACCCCTAGGGACCACCTGGAATTTGATTGAAAAACCTGGTGAAATTTCAAGAATCGGAAATCTTACACGACGAACAAGGTCCAGACAAAGGTGGCACTGAATGTCCCGCCGGAGATCCTGTAGGCAACGCGCGGAGGATAGATTCTTCATCGACTCCTCTAGTGGTGAGCCATTTGTACTGTGTGAAACGTCTCACGCGTTGTTGAGACCTTCCGGAAGCTGGCGGTGCCTCATCCACTCTTCAGTGTCCCGACGTTTAAGTCTCCACTCCTCAAGCCTCACAGTGATTGATTGCAGATAGGTCTAAATTAAAGAACAAACAAGCGATAAGGTAAATAAGTAGCTGATAAGGGTAGTTGCCCCCCTTAAGTCTATAAAGAGCTATATTTTATACATATGTGACCGGATATTTGAAATTTTGTCGCCCAACCAAAGTAATATACATGTCTCGTATTTTGTTAAATTTCAAACTCGTCCTCTCCAAATAAAAAATTCTAGCTCTATACCTAACTGCTTACGCAACAAAGATCTACAAAATACCTGCATATTTCCAATCAAATGAGCAAACAAAACGAGCCCCAAGATAGCGATGAGAATGGCGAACAATGTTTCGCCAATAAACATGCTGGTTCGACAATGTCTGACCATAAGAGCTGCCGAACAAGAATAGCAACCGGTTCAACAGTATAACAACGCATCCTAAAATAGATGAAGTTTTGCGTGACGTACCTTAAATTTTGCAAACCCCACCATAAACAGTAGAAGTACTTCTCCAGAAAGTCAGACGATACAACATTGTTTTCGACAGCATTTCCAAATATCCCATAATTAAAATAGGTCGTGTCCGCGGGATTGCATTTAGTGAAGACAAGCGTGCTGTTTACCCATTTTGCCCTTTCGAAATGGGTCAAAGTATCACAATCAAGAAAACGAAGGGAAGCACCCGTTGCTGTTGAATTCATCCGTGCAAGCTGATTTCCAGCACGTTGCGTGTCTCTCGATCGAAATCAAGTACCATGAAGCCCCTAACACCTACAGAAACTTTCAACCATGAGTCCTATATATATTGACAACGGTTTACTTAATATGTATATATATATATATGTATGTATACAGAACATGCATATTGACATACATGGCTTGCTAACATGTAGAGAAGCAGATTGTAGGCGGCGCCAGCCCGGGCCGTCTTTGTGACAACTCCAGTTGCTTTGATTATTTGAGAACTCAATGGGAAAATGAGATACAATCTCGGGATATACTGTAGTAGGACAATCAGTACTAAGGCATTGTTCGTATGATCAGCATGAGAGCTTCTAATGGCTGGTAATATGGACCATATAACAATCTGCACAAAGCAGAGAAGCAACACTGTAATAGTTCCGGCAGCAGAAAATTCCAGAAAAAGTAGCGAAATTTTTGCCAAGTTTCTCTTATACGGTAAGTCGAATCAAACACCACAGGAGAGCAACTAGTTCACGAAAGCCATTCGTTTCTTAACCTCTTCTCTTGGAAAATAATTAAATCATTCGATTTTAGAATCGTCATGAGAAAAGGCAATTGTTACAGCACCTATCCTGTAGGCTGTAACTATACGTAATGACACAGATACCACTGATTGGGTCCGAAACTACACAAACCTCCCCTGTAACTTAATTCTACCTTAAAGTGACCCCCCCTTCTGTTGATTATATTGCACTACACAGTTAAATGATGTTATGATTCAAAATTTTAGTATAAACTTTTGAAATCATTGTGCATGTATGGATGATGATGTTATCGAAATTTCTTAATGATTTTTTTTCCCAAGATTGAATTTTGATGATCAAAAGAGGGTATTACAGCAAAGGTCGGTGAAAATGACCCCCGGAAAAATACTAAAACTCTCCCGCAGTTTTCGCAAGATTTACTAGCCATCCAACTTCTTCTTTTGAGGGCTAAATCTAAATCGACTCTCCTTTGTCCGAACGAACAACCAACGCACTTCAAACGAATCACAACATTAATATCCTCATATTCGATGAAATAGAACGACGAATCACAAAAGCGAACACAAGGTACCTGAGGAAGAGGCAGTGCTGCAATCACATCTATGAAGAACTCAGACTTCAAGTACCTCATTGCAATCTTCTTTAGATCCATAACGAGTTCACCTTTCCCGAACACCCTCGAGCTAGGAGACACATAAGCTGTCCTAAACTTAACAATCACGTGCAACATATAAAACACATCTGCCACTGTCCTAAAACACGTAACGATGATCCCCAAATTCAAGTCTGTTTGCATACATGAAGAGTTGCCCTGATTCACCACAGCAGGGAGATAGAAAAATAATGGGTCCACAAAGAGTGCCACCAAGCAAAAAAACAAGAAAACCCTGTTCCATTTTAGGACAATGTCACTCCCAGGATCAAGGATTGTTCTTTTGTCGGATTCTTGATGGCCTTCTTGTCCTTCTGGGAAAACCTTAGACCTACCAAACTTGGGTATTTTGTCTCTATATGCAGTTTTGTCTGATTGCCATAAAGGGGCTGAATTTGTGAAGAGTGGGAGCTGTTTTTCTTGGAGTTGAGCCTCGTTTTTCTCCAAGAAAACCTCAAGATTTCGTTTTTCTTCCTTGTGAAACCTATCAAAAGACGTACCATTTCAGCTCATTAATCAGCTTTATACAGAACCCCAAAAGAACAAACATTAGCGCGCGCGCGCGCGCACACACACACACACACAGACGCACGCACATTTTCTCCTAGAAAACTTCAATTTTGTCTTTCTTCCTTGGGAAACCTATCAAAACATGCATCGTTGCAGCCCATTAATCAACTTTACAGAGAAGCTCAAAAAGAATCAAAATCACACACACACACACACACACACACACAATTTTCTCCGAGAAAACTGCAATTTCGTTTTTGTTTGCAGCCCATTAATCAACTTTACATAGACCCCCCAAAAAAACAAAATCACACACACACACACACAGAGAATGAGCACAAAAACCTACCTAACTTGCCTCTCTTTCTTGAAATCCATAACTTGCTATCTTGTGCACAATTAATCTACCAAATTTCAGAGCAACATAGTTGAACTGAAACAGTGCAAACAAAAGCCATTCCCACGTAGCTTCTCTCTGAATTCATGGTTCTTTTTTTGCAAGTCTTTGAAGCAATCATTACGCAATGTGAAAAATGGGTTGTCAAAAAATTCCAAAATCTGTCAATACTCTACAGTGGGAAAACAAATTGAAAGCCCCAAATCAAATCTTGAAAATGTCTTTTGGCGTATGAGGTGGGAAATTAACGTTTTGTGTGTATGGTTGACTCTTCATTAATAACTAGCTGTCAATTGATATATTAGAAAACAGCCATTTATTACTCTTTTTCTTTATTTATTCAAGCTGTAATGGAAATTATAAGCAGGAACGTGAAGGCCATCACCCTATCCATGTAGCAATAAAGAGTGATGAGAGAGAGAGAGAGAGAGAGAGTTTATGGCAACTGCATTTCTAACAAATATAAACTTTGGCATTTGTCATAATATTTGTTTAAGTCATGTTTGGATGTGTTTAAAAATAAGTTTTTGGAATAATTATTTTTATAGTAGAATTTTTTTTTTTAAATTAAGCAATTTTGTGTTAATACAGTAATTAAAATTGTTTTTAAAAAAAAATTATTTGAAATTATATTGAAAAATTATTGAAAAAAAAGCCCATTTTAGAGTTTTTTTTTCTAGCTTTTGCTTTTTCAATAAAAAAAAAGAAGCAATTTTCAATTTTTTTTTTACTAAAATGTTTATACTTTTCAAAATATAAGTGTTTCTCTCCTTCAAAAATCCATCCAAACGGATTTTAAGTGAGATTATTCATTATTCTTTTTTTATTTCTTTACTTGTATTGATTCGGCATTGAAATTCATTTATTAAAAATTAATATGAGAGATTATAAATCGATACAAATTAATAGTCATGCTTAAGAGTTCATTAATGAGATGGGGGCATACCGGCATAGGTTTGGCCGATTGGTAGAAATTTCTACCTTCTAAATAATAATTAAAAATAAAAACGAAAAAAAGAAAAGGGTCCTACAAATTTAATTTTGATACCCCCGAAATATATTATATATGCCGTGTTTACCCTCCGAATTATAAAAAACGTAATGAATTATTCTCTAAATTAAAATATGTTGCATTTGTAATTTAAAACGGGGCATAAAATAAAATTCTGGATAGTAAATTAACCCAAAATATTAATATGATTTGAAATGACTTTTGAAAAAAAAAAGGTCTTAGACAACTCTCTAATATATTTTTTTTGCTTAGAAGTTAGAAACTCAACTAATTTAATCCCAAAACAAATGTAAAAAAAAAAAAGGAAAGAAAATTTGTCACACCAACTAGATTTATTCTCTTGCTCGTGGGTATTAATTTTATCTCGACTTAGGTGGCAAAGTTGAATATTTGAATGTGTCCCACTATAGTGATGACACTATATTGTGCTAGTAGCAATATAAAGTGGTTTAAAACAATGTTTTGAAACCTAGCCTGGACCAGCCGGTTCAACTGGTTGGACCGTCGCCCGAACCAGAAAATAATTCGATCAGACTCTCAAAATCGCAAGGCCTTCAAAATCGGTGTATTTGAGAGAACCGGTTGACCCGGTGATTCAACCTAGGGCTGTCAATGGAGCGGATTTTAATCCGAATCCGATCCGAGTCCGATCCGAATTTTAGTATATTCGACCGATTAAAATATTCGATGGGTCAGATCTGATAGCAAATATCCGTAATCCGAAATAAATGGGTTGGATTTGGATTCAATGAGTCCAATCCGTTAAAGATCCGAATCCGAATTTTTATATTATATTTTATTAAATTTATACATTATATATAATACAATAGTAATAAAGATACTTCAATGTAATGTATATGTCATTGTAATTAATAATATATTATTTATTAATTTTTAAGGTACTTTTTTTAACAAAACATTATATAGTTTTCATACATATTCTAAAATATTTTTCTACATTATTTAATTTTATTTTTACCATAAAGAGGCGTTTTTTTTATAGAATACTAATTAATTAGTCTATATATTAAAGATCTCTATTACATACACCATATATATATACACATATAGGATATGTTATTAGGATATCTATTGTATACTATCATTAAATGAACAACTAATAATCTCTATAGTTATTAGAGATCTTTACTAAATATATTATACATAAACGTATTTATATATAATTCTAAATATATATTGTCATTAAATGAAAAATTAAATATGGTGCATAATTATTAAAGATCTCTTATATATATAATATATTTTTACACGTTTATATATTTATATATTAAAGAATTTTTTATTATTTATTTTTTGGTTCAAGCATAAAAAATTTTTTTTATCGGATCTCGGATTTATTCCGGATTCGGATTCGGAATAAAGACTAAAGATCCTATAGGATTTCGGGTCGGATTCGGTAGTCGGTCCTTGTAATCGGATTCGGATCCGGATTGCACTGATTTGCTCCAGATCCGATCCATTGACAGCCCTAATTCAACCGATGACCCAAACGAACCGATGCCGGGTCAATAAAACCTGTCGGGTCTCATTACACTAAAAATTAAAACGCCACACCAATCAAAGTCTAATTTTTTTCTTTTCTCTCCTTATGTCACCGATTGTTGTTAGTGTTATTGTTGCTATCAATGTATGGTATTAACAACAAAATGAAAGAAAATGTTATATTTATTAAAAGTATGGAAGGTTGTTGTTATATGAATTAATCGTAGAGGATATAATTGTTATATGCTAATTATTTTAATTTACCAAATTCATTTAATTAAAAATTCACTTACACTAATCATTTTTACTCAATAAAATTGCATTAGAACAATATGACATTATATTATTAATGGATACTAAATTGACACATTACATTGTAAAAAGTAATACAAGTTGGTAGAATATGTAAATTGCTAGTTTTATTAATGGTTAGTGTCAATAATTTGTGCACGAGTTTTGTTTTGTTTTTTTTTTTTTTTCTAATAATCTCTTTAAATACAATTCTCTTTACCATACTTCAAACCTTTAATTTTAGAAGGGAGCGTATTTCATTTGAGAAATATATGATTGTGTACGTTGAAAAGTTAAAACTATATTATTTGCATTTTTTTGGTTTAAAATAATAATTTTAAACAAGTAAAATACTTGAGTTTTTTTTATTATTTATTATTTTTGATATTTTTATATATTAAATATTATTTATGACATAATTATGACACCATCGATTCGACCACGGTTAACCCAGTGGTAGGATCGGTGACCCTTAACCCAATTAATTTTCCGGTCCGATGAACGGTCCGAATTTTAAAACATTGGTTTAAAGTTGGACATACGATTTAGAATTGGAAGATCAATTGATGTCGAGATATATATATATATATATATATATATATATATATATAAATATAAACGATAATATAAGTCTAATTCTAGTTAAGTACACTGACAAGGCTATTGACATGACCCAACATATTCAAATCTTGAGAAATTTCAATGCAGGCCAATTCTAAATAAAATCAGCAAAAATCTAATTTTTATATATTTTCCCTATTCCACTTGCCTAAATGTTACAATATTATATTTAAATCTATATATAATAAATAAATGCAGGCCATAATGTATGATATAATCGCCTTTATTCTTTATCACGAAATAACGTGGTAAATGTCTTTCAAAACTGTTCCAATTTCTTACAAAATTGACGGATATAAATATATATATATATATATCGTTCTCTTAAACTAAAATTGATTCCAAAATTGAGACATGCCGATGATTTTGGACGCAGTATCCGTTCTATGGTTCTTGTAAAAACAGTAATAAGGAGGGGGGGGGGAGGTAGATATTATTTACCCAGCATAACTATATATCCGATGAATGAATAAAAAAAATGGCCAAAAGATATATGGATATTCAATTTGCAACGGAACCAAGACCCTAGCAACTACGGGCGAGGCATAATACAAAGGGTTAAACTGAGAAGGAAAAAAAACAAAATTAAAAGGAACGTTTAAAGGAATATTCTAAAGAAAAAATTATGGCGTGCACCCTCTAAACTATATGTGAATTCACCACTGCATTCAACTTATTGTTGCCTCAATATAATGATATTAACATTTTATTGTATGATATTATCATATTTTTATTTAACAATTTACAGTACAATACACTACTAAATGATAACAATTTACAGTACAATACATTACTATATGATAAAGTGCAAGATTTTATTTATTTGTTTGAGAGGGAAGGGAGGGCACAGAGGGGAGATGGGAAAATTTCATGTCATTCGGGTATTACTGAACTCATGCTTTCACATGTTAAAAAAGAATGTGAAAAGAAGTCATATTATAATATCATTATACTTAATCCAACGATTAAAAACATCACTTAGGCATATTTTATTTTGTAACCACTAACTTGACATTTCAAGCAAACATCGACTAGGTCCATCGCTGGAAAATTTTCAATTTTAGGATAGTAAATATGGCTCTTTTCACATTTAAGACATTGCTTTTAGAAAGTGGCAAATATGGAACACTAAATTTTAATATTTTTACAAGGTTAGGATAAATTGGTCGAAGAAGTATAATTTAATTGAAAATTGACACATCATCATTAGAAAATTCATACATGGCTATCAATATTCAGAGTTTGCTAACATAGCCAATGACATGGATTTTAGAATGTACACTTCCGAGCTGAATAGATTAAAATAAAAGAATAAAAATGAATATTTATGTAACAAATATATATATATATATATAAGAAAATAATATTTATGTGGGGGTGAGCGGTAGGGGAGAAGGGGGTGGCAGCAGGGCTTTTTTGTTTAATTTATTCACACACACACACGTATAGATATTACATAATTATTGTTTGAAAAGCATATTAATAATTATATTTATATATAAATATTATATATAACATATACAAATATAATTTTTTAATATATAGTTTCTCCTTCAAAATTTCAAGTCCATGTAATTCTAGCTGGAAATACTTCCTGCCAAATAGATGCGAACTCAAGAGTTAAAAAGTCGAGTGATTGTCGTGTACTTTTCAGAGAAAAATGTCCTAAATGTGAAATCAAAAAATAAAGCTATCTTTACTACTCTGAAAATACAATTTTTCCGTCCATCGCTAGTTATAGGCGTGCAAGGCAAGGATGAGCATCATTGTCCAAGTTTTTGAACTTCTTACTCAGTCCAACAGGAGTCAAAAATACCCGTCAAGAGGGCTATAAACACACCATGCCGTTCCTATATGCAATGGTAACTAACATTATATGATGCCATGTAATTTTTACCTAAGTCAATGAAATGCATATTTCATATCCAGAGGATTCAACTAGTTACACAAATTCCAAACGTACACCATCTATATTGTGCAAAGTAATATTAACATGCACAAGGTAATTGAAACGAAGCCCAAGGATACATGACGTGACAACACAACATGCTGAGGGCGATTCAAGATTTGTGCACATCTTCAACTTCTTGCCTTCCCAATAAGAATTGTCACCCTCTCCAAAGATGTGAGCTCATGTTTATACCAACTCGAGCATATAAACGATAAATGATACTAAAACAAGGCAAGAAGACAAGAACGGGACAATCCAGCAATCGTATACCATAACCGAACCGAGGTATCACGGTGAATAAAAAGGACGTCCTGCAGCCATAAAGGACCCATTGCAGAGATCTTTGTTGAAAGCTATCACAACTTGGATCTCAAAGGAAAGGCTGAAAGGATGCCAAATGGGTTCCTCCTTTCTGTTCTCCAATGGCTAAAGAAATTCCTAGTTAATGAAAAAAACTCCCACCCCCACCCACCACACCACCACCCTGGAGAAAAAAGATGGTAAACTGAATTGCCAAGGACAATCACATAGCTTGATAGTAAGCTTTTACAGCTGCAAACAGATCGATTGCCGGTCGAGAGAGCGTAAACTGCCTGATATCAAGAAGCTTTTCATTTGTCTTTTAGTTGTCAAGATAGAAGCCAACATACCAAACCAAAAACATCGAAGAAGTTTGAAAAGAGAATAAAACACTTATTGCAATCCCTCCAACAATGTTGTGACTAAAGCAGAATAAAACTGATTTTGCGTCAAATGTCGTGAAGACTCCATTTTAAAGAAGGAAATATAACTTGGCGAAAGATAAACCAGTGCAACTGACATAGACACTGTGTAGCAGCTTTTAGCTCTTTAAAACAGCCCTTCATTCCTCGAGAAAAACTAGCGGTAAAAACCCATTTCGGAAAGGTTAAAATAAAAACATAAAAACTCCTTAGGGTAGTTCAAGGAAAAAGTGAAATGGTGACTTCCATGTAATGGATTAAGTACCTGCCATTGGCGTGTGAAGCCGGCCATCATCCTTAAATCTAATCAAAAACCATTATTATTGAGGAGAGGCGCATCATAGCCGCAGACATGCAATGAAAAGAAGCATCTAGCAGAGTAGCCAGCTGGGATCCACAATCATTCAATTGAAGATCCCACAGCAGGGCCATGATTCGTGAAGGTCGAAACCAGAAGTGCAGATGCACAAAACCAATGAAGCAGTACCACGAAGACAACCTCGACACAAAAACAAAATCATAATTTTTAGCAATATTCTTCATACCTTCCTAATAGAAGATATCAGTTACGAATATCAGATCCATATACATAAGGGATGCTACGAGAATGGGTCATAGGTAACTCAAAGGGGAAATGGGAGGATTAAGTGACAAACTTACTACTGAAGTAGTAATGACACACAACCAAATCCACGAGTTGCAGCTGAGGGCGACGCCCCACTTACACAGTCGAAAATAAGTCCAAGGACAGTAAACACACAATTTGAAAAACTTCTGCATAGATTCAAAAGTACTAATAACTGTTCCAAGCTCAGCTCCTGCTCCTGCGTCTTTCCCTAATCCCGTTTCTGCATCATAGGTACAAATGCAACACAGATAAGCAGAACAGTAAAAATACAAACATGAAAGCACATGACAAGCATAATACAAGTGCCTATGATCCTACAACCAGGCCATCAACAGGTGCTTGGTCATTACCAATAAATCAATGAGTTTTAAACTGGAAGAATATTTTAGCTATGGCTCCTACATGAAATCATATTTTGCTTGTAAAAACAAAGAGTTAACTCGCTACAATACAAGTGACACTGAGTGTTGCATGTTTATGTTACCAAAACTCAAGCACAGCAATTCACCCCATGCTAGTATTTGTCATGAGTATAAAAAACAAGGAAACACTTTCATTGACAATTCCAATTAAACATTAAGCTGAGTGCAATCATTTCAATGGGAAGACAGGACTTTACCCATTGGCATATGGCACCTCCTCTCGTCCACGATAAGGCGACCTGCTGTAGCTACGACCTCTGGGCGACAAACTGCGACGCCGAGGGGAACGACCACGGGGACTGTAACTCCTGGTCCAGCATCACAACAACATCATGTACGAACTAAGGTGAAATTATGGGGCTAACTATAAATAAAGTAGTTGATTTATACATTTCCCTTACACTTTTCACAAAAAATTTCAACCATACCGACCATTACAATCATTGAGTGTTTTCATCCAAAAACAATTACTGACCGTTTCCCACGAGCAGGTCTTTTTTCTCTTTTTTCCTCTAGAAACATTACCTTCGACCATAACTTGGGCTCCTACGATATCTAGGAGGGGTGCGACTCCTACGCCTCCCACTTCCAGAACCTCCCCGCATCCGGCACTCACGGGCAAAATGACCAGGCTCACCACATTCATAACATTTCAAGTCAGAACCAGAGCGCCCACGACCCCCACCACGGCCACCGCCGCCACCACCACCTCTAGAGTTGTGTGATAGCTCCACTCTCCAGCCATTTTTACCTGTTCCAGAAAAGGGAGGGCATAACTTCAGGCAACATTAAAACAAAAACTTATACCAATTTGCTGATTCAAGACTAGGAATGAACAAATCTTCAAAAAAGTAAACAAGAACAACAAAAAGGAGCACTCCAGCAAAATTCAGCACAGAGAAGCCAACTTGTGAATACAAGCAGGAATACACAAAGTAAAGCTGAATATGATGTGAGATAAACTACAGAAGAAACTAATGTCATAACTTGATAAGTTAAAACCATCAACAAGCTCACCATCAAGTTCCCTGATGGCGTCTTGGGCATCCCTTCGGTCATCAAAGTCAATAAAAGCATAACCAGGGGGTCTTCTGGCAACCCAGACACTGCAAAAAATATTCAAACAACTAAGAACGAAGTGATTCATTCGTTCAAGTAAAATAAACTGACCAGTAAAACTTGATTTAGACCACCCACCTTTCTCCTTGTATTTAAATTTCTCAATAATATAGGTTACTGTTAACATAAAGATAAAAATGAGAAGTCCCACAACATATTTCATATCAAAATTCACGAAATAAAAATTCACAGGAGAACATGAACCTGGGTGGAAAATTAATACTTAAAAACAAATCCCATTTACTATAAATTAGATGGTTTTGTTGATAAATTGCCCTTCATGAATTTCATTCAAGAAAGCCCCTCCAACTAAATATTACCTTCTGATAACTCCAAAAACGCGAAATTCATCCTCTAGCTCGCGTTCGGTGACTCGCGGATCCAAATTTCCAACGTAGACCCTGGACATGTTGAATGCAAATTCCTGGCGAACAACGCCAAATTAACATAAATAAATCAGGAACCCTATCCAAATAGAATCAATTGCACGAACCCAAGAACAATGAATCGGCAGAACAAAAGGCCAAAAAAAAACCATAAACAATCAAACAAAACATAATCGCGATGCAATTTGAGAACGACGCAATTAAACTAGTTACGCAATTATAAATATAATTATAGATCCATGTGTAACTGACCGTCACTTCATGAAACGGAGAACCTAGGTAAGCATTCAGGAGAGAGAGAGAGAGAGAGAGAGAGCGAGGGTTGAAGGTGTCGAACCTGAAACTCTCTAGTCGAAGTTTTTCGAAAAACCCTAGCGGCCGTTGTGAATTTGAGATCCCCCACTGGAGGGATTCCTGTGATTATTTTATTGCGGAGACAGTGGGTTGATGAAATTACATTATTACCCCCAATCTTTTCTTAAATTACGTTTCTGCCACTGAGATTTTAAACCCCACAACCCAAAAAAAGGGCCAAATTATATCTATACCCCTTGAGGTACAATATAATTAAAAATTAAAACTTATAGTTTTCAAAATTATAAATACTTGTATATCATTCTAACAAAATTCACAATTCGTTAGGACAGAAAGTGACAACGAATTGTATTTCTTGTATTCTTTTTTTTTTAGCATTTTGGAATGAGATTTTGCATGGTCTCGTCCGATACGATATGTACAAGTTGTATATGGAGTCATTTTTAAAATAAACAATAGAGATGGTGTTGGATTGTAGATGATAAAGCAGTGACAGTGGTTGTGGCGGTATGAAGTGAAATTAATTAATGAATATTGGTGGAATCAGTAAATTAAGTGCCTATTTTGATTGGCTTAAAAAAAACGATTCTCAAGTGACGATTTTTATAGTAGGGCAATTTTTTAGTTAAATAGTTTTGTATTTGGATACAGTAATAAAAATGTGCTTTTAATTGAAACTATTTTGAGTGATTTCTAAAAAAGCACATTTTTGACTTTTTTCCTAATTTCTTTTGTTTTAAAAAAAAAGCCCATGAAAAGACAAGTTTTTTGTTTTGAAGTGTTTTTGTTTTCTTCATAAAATAAGTGTTTCTCCTCTGAAAAAAAGGGTAATCTAAAGGAACTCTCAATAAGGGATTTTGTTGGGCTATGCAAGACACTTCTCTTGGTGATTGGGGCGGGAAAGTTATTTCAGTCATTCTCCGTTAATGATACAAGGAAAATCTAAATTTTGCGGGTGTATTTATAATTTTTAGAACCATAGGAACGAATTTATGTTAAAAGAATACATCATTTAAAAAATTAGAACAATTTGAACGAAAAGTCATCAAAAAATTATTATCTGCAACATTAACTATTTTAATTGATTAATTCATAAAAACTATTTTAATTGATTAATTATCTCGAATTTTGAATCGAATTTGGATTAAAATTCAATCCATTAATGCGCTCAGTACAGCTCATGAGAGTGGATGAATAATCAAATTGTGAAAATCATAGGCCAAATCGAGTTACTGGCCCAATTTACAAGAATTGCTTAGAAATATAATAATAATAACTGTAAATAAAATAATTGGTATAAACAAATGGTCTCCAATTTTGATATAAGTATTGGTACAACTAAGACCTGTAAAATTTTAACGACGTCTTATGTAGAAATAAGTGATTTATAGTCATAATAATTTATAACTAATGTACATAAATAAATAAATAAATTTGTTATTTGATTTAAATAAAAAAAATCATCTTGTCTTATATTACATACTGAACAATTATTGGGTTATATCGTATAAATATGAATAACAAAATACTCATGTAAATTAGTATAAAATAAATATTACAATTTCATATGAGGATTGTCTGCATGGAAAGATTACATGAACAAAATTAGGATCCCCAAGCAAATATAATCTCGTAACTTATTATATATATGTATTTTTTTTTTCATATCTCTCTAATAGATCTTACCTACAACTTATTAGCAATAACTAAAAGTATGTCAATAAGATCCTGAGCCGTGCGGCTGGCCGTCTTCAGCGGAGCCGGCTCATCGTTCCCAAACTCATCATCACACGTGCTCACATCAGTAAGAGCCGCAGAGCCCTTTGTCTGCAGGTCACTAACGCTCCTCGGGCCCGTCTCCTTCAAGTAGCCGACACATTCGTTGAGGTTATCGATTGCGTCGCCACTCGTCTCAACGCATGTGTCAACCTTGGCCACGTTGGCGGCGTTGCTAACCGACTTAGCTACGCTGATGACATTCCGAGCCGCTGACTATGGCTCTCGGGACAATGATTTGGCCCAAACCACGGAGATCGGACGCACGGGAGGATCCGAGAACTTGGTTGCATAAAGAAGGGTTGGTCGATGCGGTACAAACATCCGAGACTAAATCTGCTTGAGCGATGTAAAAGAATGTTAGTGAAAGAGAGAGCAAAAGAAAAGACGAAGCCATCGTTGCGCTAGTCTTCTCTTTTTCGTATTTGCTATGATAAAGTTTAATAGTTTTTGTGATTGATTTCGTTTTTGTTTATATAATGGGTGGATGATTGGAGGATTTATGGCAGGTTATTTATGAGGATTTGCCTGCATGGAAATATTACGTGTGAACAAATTCGGGGATCCCTTAGGGAATATAATCTACACTTGTATTAACTTTTCAATTGCCTTTTTAATCGTTCAATATATGAGTTTTATTAAATAAAATATTCCGAGTTTATTACACAATCTAATATATATATATATATATATATATATATTTAAAATGATGTTCACCTTATGTGCGCAATAAGGTGGACAAATTATCCTTTTCTTTTTATTTTGCCATACAAAATGTTTTTCATAATTACATTTTCACTCTTTAATTCACATTAAAATCTTTCTATAATTAAAATGACCTAATACCATTATTTTCAATAATATATTTCTGACTCCGTAAATTATTCTTTATACTTAATTATTTTTTTTAAACATAATTTATGATTATACTTCTATTAACTTCTTAATTACATTTTTTTTATCGTTCGATGTCAAAGTTTTATTAAACAAAATATTCAATCAATAACAAAATATCTTCAATTATGATATAAATATTGGTATAATTAAGACATGTAATTTTTTAACTTGTGTAGAAATAAATGATTTATAGTTTTAATAATTTAAAACTAACCTAAATAAAAAATATTGTAAATAAAAAGAACTTGAACTTGTTATTTGACTTAAATAACAATTTAGCATGTCTTATCATACATACTGAATAATTATTGAATTATTTGGGATAAGAATTAATAATTAAGTACTTGTGTAAAATCATATAGAAACACACTACGATATCATATGTAATGGAGTAGAATTATATAAAGCTAGCACCCCCACCCACCCACCCATCCGCCCACACACATGATCTAATTTAATCTAATCTAATATATATATATATATATATATATATATTAAAATAAAGTCCACCTTATGTGTTCATCCCTTGCTTCTATGGACAATGAGATGAATTGTCCTTTCACTATTTTGTCATGTAAGACATTTTTCATATTTATATTTTAAATCTTTAATTCACATTAAAACCTTTCCATAATTAAAATTGTCTAATTCAATTACTTTTAAGTATATTTATGTTTAATTCCTTAAATTACTCTTTATTACTTAATTATTTTTTAAACATAATGTATAATTACATCTACTGATTAGTTTTTCTATCATCAATTCTTATCAATTAGTGCAAATTTTTAGACTCTCTCTCTCTCTCTCTCTCTATATATATATATATATATATATATATTATTAAGTTCATTATCATAATTACTATTTTAAACTCTTTGATTCCTTGATGTTAGCCCAAATTTATGTTAATCATCACATATGAATTTGGCTATAATTTTTAATCACGTGCATATATCCTATTTTATCAATATATGTATGTCTCTCTAATAATAACAACAACAACAACAATAATAATAATAAGTTATATATATTTCATAAATACTATTCATATAAATTGTCTACATAATCATCTATAATAAACTTGGGAACACGAGATGTCACCTACTTTGATATATGCACAAGTGGTGTATTAGTCATTCGATCTAAACATGATGATATCAAAAGATGAAATATTAATATTATCATGTTCAATCTAACGGTGTATACACCAATCGGGTATATACCTAAGTGGGTGGATCTCATGTCCCATAAACTTGTTTCTATTGTCTAACATTCCATGCATATATATACATATTCTATATATATAATCAATCAAAATATACACATGTAATTGAGTCATATTAGAAGCCTATTAAATATGTAAATCATGCGTATAGATTTTGTAGTTGATAATTTGAGTGGTTCATTTACCATGAACTTTATTTATCAATCTTGATTAAAATTAATATAGTTTATTAAATTAAATACAAAATCCATTAAATTTGTTTATGCTAAAAATAATGCAAAAATACATTTAAATACATATAAATCAAATAAATTACGTACCATCTTTATACTATCATATGTTGGCATGTGATAATTTATTTTCTTTAAAATGTTGTTTATATTTACTCATAATTATTGTTATTTTTTTTTATGAATCCGAACAAGATTAAATTTGCAAGAAAATCTAAAGTTTTTATTGAAAGAAACAATTGTAACTCTTGATTTTGTGGTAAGTTTATTTCACTTGTGTTCTCGCTTTTTTTTCATTTTGTTTGTATATTTGTATGTATTTTTTTTTATTTAATTTCGATGGTACACGAACTTTTATGACAAATTTGTTATAATGCTATATATTGCATATAGGTATAATAGTTTAATATTCTTTTATTAGTTATAAGATGACTCCAAAATTCTTTCATTGATGTCGCGTTTTTGTCCTTTTAAATATGAACTTTTAAATATGAACCTCTATAAATGCACGATTTCATCATTTAGTAAATTTAAAATGTAGTAATTTTAATATATTATGATTTTTCTTTTCTTGACTAAATCATTGTCACTTTTGTTTTGGGTCGGAATCTGATTGATAATTGCAATATCTTTCATAAAATTAATCTTTAGTATTGGATTATCTTTTTCTGTATGTATAGACCTTTTTAATTTGTAGTTTCACATAAATTTATAAAATATTTTTATTTGTGAAACTTTCTATAAAATCATATCTAATGTGTATGTATGTGTATATATATATATATATATATATATTTAAAATGAAGTCCACCTCATATGTGCATTTATTCCTTTTGTGGATAGTGAGGTGGAAAAGTTATTTTTACTCCATTTGTGCAATTTATACTTATTTCCTTATTTATATTGCATGAATATTATGATATGTGTATTAACCCATTAAACTCAATATATTAATTGCAATTTTAAGCTCATTCCCTTTTCCCTCAAATTTGGCTTGATTCCATGTTTCCATTATATATAATTTGTGTTCACTACAACAAAAAATGTTATTTTCAGCAAAATTTCGGTGGAAATTCAAAAAAACAAAAAATAATAAAATTTAAAATTTCCCTTCGAAAAATAAAAAAAATAAAAAATACTAATTTTAAAATAAATAAAATAAAATAATAATTTTAAAATTTTTTGGCATAATTTCAGAGAAAAATTCTACCGAACATTTAAAAAAATAAAAAAATAAAAAAATAAAAAAATTTAAATTTTTCGGAGGAATTTCGGTGGAAAATTCAGACGAAAATTTTTTAAAAAATAAAAAAAAATAAATTTAAATAAAAACAATAACAAATAATAAATTTTAAATAAAGAATTAATAATTTTATAAATTAAAAAATATATTAAAATTTAAAATTTTGGATTTCTATTTGAATTATTATTATTTTTAATTAAAATTAATGAATTTTTGTATGCTATATATATAATATTATGTATTATATATAAGTTTTTAAAAAAATTACAAAATATTAAATTGTTCAATAAATAAAAAACTTATTATTATTATTATTATTATTAAGTGAATATAATCTGTACTTCTATTAACTTTTTAATTACCTTTTTAATCGTTCAATATTTGAGTTTTATTAAATAAAATATTCAGAGTTTATTACACAATCTAATATATAATTTATTATATATATATATATATATATAATGATTTCACCTTATGTGCACAATTTGATGGACAAGTTGTCATTTTATTATTTTGCCATATATGTAAAAAGTTTTCCATATTTACATCTCCACTGTTTAATTCACATTAAAATATTTCTATACTTAAAATGACCTATTACCGTTATTTTCAATAATACACCTCTAACTCCTTAAATTATTCCTTATACTTAGTTATTTTCTTATACATGCTTTATAATTGTATCCATTCATTGTTCTTCTAATTATTAATATTTCATCAATTAGCTCAATTTTTTAGATT
This sequence comes from Petrea volubilis, assembly GCA_026212405.1. Classification (NCBI taxonomy): domain Eukaryota; kingdom Viridiplantae; phylum Streptophyta; class Magnoliopsida; order Lamiales; family Verbenaceae; genus Petrea; species Petrea volubilis. The sequence continues at coordinate 13,657,166 of CM047879.1, forward strand.
CCGTATATACATGTATAATTTTTGTACGTATAACTTTCTCAATATAACAAGTTATGCAGTAATTTTAATAATAATGTCCTTAATTATTGGTTAGTCTTTCCACATTTAATGTCATAAAATATTATTTTCACATTATGACCAATCAAATCCAACCACATGTATAAATAAAAGTCTCATAAAATCCATATATAAGCCACTTTCGTTATTCAATATCATCGCATTATAATTATCTTTTACCTTGACTATAGTAATGTATAAATATAAATATATAAATATAAATCTAAAGTTTCAAAAAAATAAAAATAAAAATCTAATATATTATTTAAAATGATGTCTACTTTACGTGTCAATCTCTTGTTTATGTGCGCAATGAGCTGTACAAGTTGTCATTTCATTATTTTGTCATATAAAACACTTTTCAATATTTACATTTTCACTCTTTTATTCACATTAAAATATTTCTATAATTAAAATGACCTAATACCATTATTTTCAATAATATATCTCTATCTCTTTTTATTTCTTATACTTAATTAATTTCTTAAACATAATTTATAATTATATCCATGGATGATTGGGGGGTTTATAAAAGGTTATTTATTAAATGGAAAGATTACGTGAACAAAATCAGATCCCTATAAAAATACAATCTATACTTTATAAAACTTTTGAATAGTTAGCTTTTTATCATTCAATGTCTACATTTCATTAAAGGAAATATTCGTATTTTATTACACAACTTAAAGTTGAAAATATAATGTTGTCATGCCGATGAGGCATTATTTTAGTGGCAAGGTGGAGCCGTGGAGGCCCCACAATTTTTAGGTCGTGAGTTTCGAATTTTCGTGAATTTGGGTATTATTCTAGTTGTATACTAACTTTTTTCTGTGATATAATAGTTCATATCTATCAATTTGATATGTTTGATTTGAATGTATTTATATATTTGAATGATTGTAATAGATTATTAATATATTTGATTGTAATACATCATTTTTATTCATATATATATGTATGTGTGTGTGTATATATATATATGATGCTATCAAAGATTGCCTTATAAACATTCAAATCATTCTTAGGAAGGAAAGTCAATAAGTCTTCACTTTATTGCCCCAACAATATTTTCATTAACAAATTTAATCAAAAGATTGGAACATTACATAAAGTATACACTGGGATGGTGCAAAATCTCAACATTATTGATGCGTTTTCGTGGGTAATATTATTTAATTGTTACCAAAATCTCATGTGTTGTACCACTAATAAAAATAAGAAAAAATTATGCCCGCATCAGATAAATTTAAGTGAAATTACAAATAACTCTTTCTTATTTAAAATAAAAATATTCCCCTAAATTATGGATAAGTTTAACAAAATTTATCATTTATTATAGCGGGATGCAATTGCAAATTATATTTCTTGTGTTTTCGTTGGCACTTTGGGATGAAATTCCACTACTAGAAAAATATTAATTAGCCACGGAATTTAGCTACGAGAAAAATCCGTGTCTAATAACCACGGATTTAGAAAAATATTTTAAAAAAAGTTAGCCACGGATTGCTCGTGACTAATTTTCGTGGCTAAAATCGGCGCGATGTTTGCCGTCAATTATTAGCCATGCTTTAGCCACGGCCTGGCCGTGGCTAAGGGCCACGAATTAGCCACGGTTAGGCCCTGGCCACACCGTGGCTAATACCCACGGGATAGCCACGACCAATTTTTTTATTTTTTTAAAATTATTCTATTTGAAAGTGCTCGATTTAAATCGTTTTTTTTACGATAAATGTGTTCTTCCATTTTTTATTATTAGTTAAATAAATCTCATAAATAAATTAATGTATAATTGATTAATGTTCATTATTGTGTTATAAACAATATATATATATGTAAAACTATCATTTTGAATATATTAATTTGAATTTAAGTTTCACAATTATATTCTATAATATCACTACATATAGAAGAGTATTATATATATATATATATATGTTGAATATATAAGAGCATATATAAGTACGGATGCAATCGATATATATATATATATATATATATAACTGATTAATGTTGTTTATTCTGTCATATATACATGTATATATATGATTTTGATTTACGAATTATCATTTCAATTATATAATTATATTAAAATTTACTGTTAATCTAATTAATTTGAAATATGGATAAACGCAAATTGAAAACGCATTAGCTATGGTCAAGTCAAATAACTCTCAACTTTTTTATATTCTAATATAATATATAGATACATATGAATGATATATTACAGCTAAATCTAATTATATTCACAGATTTATAGATGTGGAAGGAGACCGTGTCTAAACCGAATAAGGGTCGATGGTACGACGTACCAGGTGGATCACGTAGTACGGGAACTTCGGGCTCCCACACTTACCCTCCGAAATGGGAGGATCCATCCACGCTTGAGTTGAAGTGAAGGTTTGATAGGTTTGAGGAGAAACAATCTTCTAAATTGACTGAGATAAAACACACACTCCATGTCTTGCTTCAGAGTGTTCAAAGTTTGACTCAGAGTACTTTCGCCTCTTCGCCTAATCAGCCACACTCATCAGCTGGTTCACCTCATGTACAACCTACCCCCACCCAACAGAGGGTTTCTATTAGGACTTCATCGGGAGGGTAGCGATCCACCTCCAAGCACACTCCTCCAAATTACGTACGTAATGACGAGCACGACAATGATGATGATAATGATGGTATTGGACCTTATTAGACATTGACACTTTATGATATTTTAATAATTTTGATTACAACAAACAGTTTGGGTATTCTCTAACTGCTTTAAGTTTGTAAAGTATTAGCAATATTTGACTCTTTCTAATTTTTATTTGATGATATATTTGGTGTTGGACGATCCGTGATTATCATTTTGATTTAATATTTGATCATACATTTGGTATTGGACGATTCGTGATCGTCATTTTGAATGTTGGCATAAAATATTGTATTGTTGGAATGCTGCTATTTTTTGATTCGCAATATGAAAAATAGGGTGCAGGTTAGTTTGAAACGAAATCAGTAGAAATCTGATGATTTCTGACAAAAATTAGCCACGGATTAAGCCGTGGGTAATTTTTTCAGGTACATAGACATTAGCCACAGCCTAATCATGGCTAAGAGCCACGGCTTAGACACGGGATGGCCGTGGCTAAGGGCCACGGGTTAGACACGGGATGGCCATGGCTAAGGGCCACGACTTAGCCACGGCCAGACATTTTTAGAAAAAAGTGGCCAAATTGGCCACGGTTTGACCGTGACTATTAGCCACGATGAGACGGTGGCTAATGGTCGTGGCTAGAATTTCGTGGCCGTGGCCAAGGTTAGCCACGCTACTTTTAGTCACGGAAAAAAATTTGTGGTTAATCCGTGGCTAATTTTCTTGACCACGAATTTTTTGCAAAATTCGTGGCTAATTGCGTTTTTTCTAGTAGTGTTTGCACCGTCTTGACCAGTTTAAGATATATAAGTTATATATGAAGTTAATTTAAAAATAAAAAAAAACTAATGATTGCGTCAAATCATATAATGATGCTCGGTATAAAGTGAAATTACTTCGTGAAAGTTGGTGGAATACGAAATTGATCTAAAGGTTTTGTCTCTTTGTGGTTGGGGTGACTACTATAGCGTGTAAAAAGTTATTGATAATTTTAAAAATTATTACAAAATTGGAGTTTTTATTAAACAACGATAAATGTCATAGAGTTATTGATAATTTTCGAAATAAAAGAGGATACTTATTAATAATGTCACCTAAACTCAAAAGCAACGGGTGTAATTGTCCCTAAAAAGAAACACTAGAATAAACAATTTAGGTTAAAATGCTAAAGTGACTTCACATACATCTCTCTCTCTCTCTCTCTCACACACACACACACATGTATTTGTTTGTATGTATAGGTGTAAATGGGATTCCTTTATTCAATAAAAAACAAAGTCAACGGGTGTTGCTCTTTTAATTTCAAAATATGAAAGGATAAAGGGGGCTCAAAAAGTGTGAAAAATTAGTGCCATACACCTGTGTTTCATTATAATGCTTTTGGAAAGCGATGTTCTTTAATGATCGATCCGAGTAATTTCTACTTAAATTATTACATAAGAGACATGTTCGAATTTTATTAGATGAGACCAAGACTTAATCCAATATTTTCTTTAGACCAAGTCTTCGTTTATTATTATTTTGAGAGCGATGAATTATCATTAAGTTTAATTTGATTTGTTTAGTTATTAAATTTTAGTATAGCTACGAAAAAATATAAAAAAAATATTAGTAACAATAAATCAAACAACAATGAAAAAAATTATTATTAATAATATTTATTAGGTGGCAACCATTTTTTATTTTATCACTGTTATATACACGATGATACAATAGCTAATTAATTACGATACACCTCTAGTAATATATAATTTAGGGACCAAACATAGGTGTACATAAAAGAATGCGACAAAAAATCAAAAAATAAAAGGTCTCATGACAAAAGTTTTCTTATTATTAAATTATCGCTATAAGGTGTTACTATTTATATAATAGTTTGAATGCAAATTTTCCCTGATAATTAACTTGAATGCAAGTTTTCCCTTGTTAATCTTGTGAAAAACGTTTCTCTGACAAATTATATATATTTTTTGTCTTTTATTTGTATAATTTGTACCAAAATTTACGTTGTTATTTAATATAGTCCTTGTTTTTTCTATGAACTATATATAATTATTAACTAATTAAATTTAATCAATATTATTCACCCAAATTTAGCACCAAAAAAGAAATCTTGAATCTCTCATCTTGGCAATGATGAAATTGTATGAACCCACAAGTTTCTTGACCATAATTACTTAGAAATTTAACAAAAACAAATTGAGCATTCAAATTCTAATTCAAGTCTAAATCTAGGAGGAGAATCAAGTCATGGTATTGGTCAACCATCTCAATTGGTCCAGTCAAATCCACGTTTTCATTGGGGTAAAAGATGAGTGAATGAGTCAATATAAATTACTTTGATAAATTTAATAGAATTGAATTTAAAAATATGTACCAATAAAATAAATCAAATAACACATTTAATCACTATATATTGACCGGAAAAATTCTTGTATGAGCCGATGTGGACACTATTTATGCGTCAATGCATATAATAAACTTTAAAGTATTATATATTTTAATAATTTACATATTACACTTTTTTATTAAATAATCCGTTTGGATGATTTTTTTTTGAACGGACTTTTTTATAATAGAAACACTTTTTTTTTTTTTTAAAAAGAACACTTTAAAGCAAAAACATTGTATTTAAATGGACTTTTTAGAAAAAAAAAAAAACAAAAGCAAAAAAAAAGCCAAAAAATAGTTTTTTTTAGGAGCTATTTAAAGTAGTTTTAAATAAAAACACGTTTCAAAACTCTCTTAATTACTGTATATAAATGCAAAATTACTTCACTTATAAAAAATAAAAAAATTTTACTATGAAAAGCACCACTCTATAAGTATTTTTATTAAACTCATCCAAACGGACCTAAAATATTATCTATTTGTGTTGATTGATGAATGGGACCTAGATGATCAGTTGTATAAAAGATTTGTTATTTTATACTATATATGTCATGTTTTGTACGACATTAAGTAGGAATGAATGTCTTTTGCTGCTACAAAAGTCTTGACTGGATACGTTCAAAATCCGGCATCATGGGTTGAAATCCTACAGAGCATGACTTATTTTCGAATATCAGATCAAATCAAAATTATTTATTTATTTTTTTTAATACAATCATATCGGGACACTCTATAGATGTCAATCGGAAAAATACCCCCATACACACGCACACACTCACTCAAAAGGGAAGGAGTAGAGGACAAGAGAGTTCGAACTCAGGACATTTCTGATACCATTTCTGAACCCCCATCATTCGATTCTGAGCCCAGTGACAAATCAAAATTAATTAAATGTATTACAAAAATTAAATTATACGGTGCATGCATGAAACCCAAACCAGACGCACTGATCAAATTTTCCAAATTTTCTACCCTTTAATGGTAATCGACTCAATTAATTACATATATTCACTAATCAATGATCCACGTGGCAACACAACACAGGTGCCAAAGACGTTGAATGGCTCAAAAGTCAATGGTCAACTCGAGTGAGTTCATCGTGACGGTTGATGGACCCCTTCGGCTAATCCTACGGTTGAGAAAAGAGATTGGTTTTCTTGGCAAATGAATAATTGGTCAACCTTTCCCCATGTGATGTGTCCCACTCCTATTTGTAGTCAGCCTTTTTTAAAGTTGTCCTGTTAATTATTAGTAATTGTCAACATGCCTAGAATACTTTTTGTTTATATTTTAGTTAATTAAAGTAGAAACATAAAAACGAACCCCCTTGTCATCTTTCCGTTTCCCTTAAGAAAGCGTGTGTGTAGTGTTTCAATGAAACTCTTAATAAAATTGGCAAGCAATGTGACGTCCAGAGTTGAATTATGTGTGTAGTGTTTCAATGAAACTCTTAATAAAATTGACAAGTAATGTGACGTCCAGAGTTCAATTTTTTATAATTCACATTAGCTCAATTACTGTCTTCATAATATTTTAATAGAAACATTATTGCATTAATCTAATATTTGACTTCGCCCATGTATCAAGCAATTTAATTATACCATATTTTATACATAAATTAAATAATGTAGTGTATAAATGAGATTCAAAATACTTTAGGGATATCACATTTCCACCCCACAAGAAATATTTTCTCACATAAGTCCCCATCCCCACCTTCTCACCACGACAAAAAACAGTAGGACCACACGCTTCAATTATTGGACAAACTTCTGGCACAATCAACAATCAATCTGGCAATATGAATTCCCCAAATTTCCCGCCAGCCGGGCCCCACTAATTTTCAAACCCCATCTCAGCCGTCGGATCAAGATCCAAACTTTGACCCCAACCGGTAACCGGCTGTACCGGTCACCTCCCCTGCTCATAAATACCCCTCCCCCTATCCCCATCACACCCCCACTCCCATTACTACTTCAAGCAGTTGCAGTGACAAAGTTTCGGAATTTGCAGATTAGGCCTTAGAATTTGCATTATTTGCTAAAATGGCCGTGGAATTGCTCGGCCACCCTAAACTCCCCGAGCAAATGGCGGTTCAAGAGGCCGCCTCCGCCGGACTGAAATCGATGGAGGATTTAATCCGATCTGTTTCTCATCAAAATCACCAGATTGATTGCAAAGATATCACCGATTTAACGGTTTCCAAGTTCAAAAAGGTGATTTCAATCCTGAATCGGACCGGCCACGCTCGTTTCCGGCGAGCTCCGCTTCAGCCGCGGCCTCACGCCCCGCCGGTGGCTCCGGTTGAGTTTCCCGATCAGATTCCCAGCTTCTCCCAACCTCCAACGCTAAGCTTGTTCTCTGCGCCGCCGCTGGAGCGAGCTCCGGCGGTGTCTCAGCCGTCGACGCTTGATTTTACCAAGGCTGGGAAGGATAAGAGTGAGTCGGCCGGAAAGGAGGCGTTGAGCTTATCGGCGGCGATGTCCACATCGGGGAATTCGTCATCGGCTTTTTTGTCGACTATAACCGGCGAAGGCAGCGTCTCCAACGGAAAGAGTGGATCGCCGCCGTCGATGTTTCCTGTCTCCGCCGCTAAGCCGCCGCTGTCCGGAAAACGCTGCCGCGAGCACGACCATTCTGACGAGTTCTCCGGCAAAACCTCCGGCTCTTCGCGCTGCCACTGCAAAAAAAGGTACGTTCAAAATTCTCAATCGATTGATCCTAAAAATTGAATTGATTTATTGCAAATTTACAACAGATTATGTGAATTTTAAAACCTAATTGATTTTTTTGATTTTCACAGGAAACATAGGGTGAAGAGAACGATTAGAGTGCCGGCGATTAGCTCGAAAGTAGCGGATATTCCGGCCGACGAATATTCGTGGAGAAAGTACGGTCAGAAGCAAGTCAAGGGCTCACCATACCCACGGTAACTACGGTGCACCCTCACTAACTACCGTAGGATTCATAAAATTTTTATATACACCCGATTTGAGTCCCGTGTGTGTGTGTGTATCAAACAATTGATATTACACAACGTTATTGATTCACTTAATAAAAAGAGATTAACATACAAGAATTTTTCTTTCGGTCTCAAATCAATCAAATTTTACCTTTTTTTTAAATAATACATACATCACACCCACGAACTCGAATTTCATTTAATTCATTTTTTTTTCACTATGTTTTTCAGAGGATACTACAAATGTAGTACAGTGAGGGGGTGTCCGGCAAAGAAACACGTGGAGAGGGCCAACGATGATCCGACGATGCTGATCGTGACCTATGAGGGGGAGCACCACCACACTCAGGTGGTCGCGGCGCAGGGGATAACTGCCCTGAGTGTTTGAGGGTAAATGAAAGGGTATTTTGTAATTTTGTGATAGTCGAAGGGGTTGTTTGAAAGTGAAAGTGATAGGTAGAGGGGGCTTGTTGTAAATTTTTGTAGGAGTAGGGACAGATTGAGCAAAAAGAGAAATGTGGTAAATAAATTTTGAAGTAATTTATTTATTGAATGACTTTTTTTTTTTCCCCTGTTTATTTCTTAGGATTCTTTTATTTTGTTTTGCATGGGATTCCCAATGAATAGAATAAAAAATTAAACTTTTGAGAAAGTCAAAAAGATAGGACAGTGTGGAAAAATATAGGTATCACATGTCCCTATCTTTGACTAATATGCGGCTAATTTATATTATCTATTAGGGCAATGGGTCCCTCAAATTTCATTTTGGTCTTCAACCTTAGGAAAAAAATTAGATTTTTTGTCCCTAATCTTATAACATAGTTGCATTTCACTCCATCAGATGCCGTGGCAAAATCCCGTAACTTCCAAATTACGCCATATATGCGTAGTTAAATTTGAATGATTATTTTAATTTTTCTTTGATATGCTATTCTTTGATCATCCTTCAGTGTACCTTCGATTTTTTTTAAAAATTTAATCGTTAATATTATTGATAGTACGTAATTGATTAAATGTACCCCAAATCCGTGGGTCTTGACTAGGGGTGAGCGTTCGGATCGAGTACTCGGACTTATGGAAATGATCGGGTCGGGTACCCGAAATTCAATTCAGGTACCCGACCCGACTAATGCAATTTAATTAAATTAATGGAGTACATATATATATATATAAGCATTGTATAGAATGATAAAAATATTTTATTTTGATTTTGTCTAAATAATTGAGATATTCAATAACATCATATTATTTTATCTAGTCATGAATATTATATCACTTATGTGAAGCTAAAGTATTTAATTGTCTAATTAAGATAAAATGCTAGCAATTAAATGTAGAGGTGTTATTTGATTGTTGCTATTTATTTATTTTTTCTAAATACGACATACAATTAATATTTCTAAAATTGTTCTTACAATATGCCATGCATTTGTTATTTCATTTAAATTAATAGTAGCAAATTGGTACTACTTACTTTTCTTCCATAATTTCTAAATTAAAAAATATATTAATATTTTAAATAATTATATAACAATTATCACTCTATTTTTGCATATTTGAGAGTCCACAAGAACTATAAGTCTAGATTTAATTTATTTTATATATTAATTGTGAAAAAAGTTGTTTTATAAAAAAAAACACTGAAAAAAGAGGATTTCTGATACCTGAAAAAAGTTTGGGTTCAATTCGGATAATTATGTGGGGGTACCCGACCCGATTAACCCGAACCCGACAAAAACCCCGACCTACGCCTACCCCTAGTGTTGACTCCGCCAATGAATTCAAATTATTTAGTTGAGAACCAAGCGTGTGAGTTGAGCATGCACAAAAAATAAAACACAATACAAACTATATATTAATGTTTATAATCTCAAAATACATATATGGCTAACTGATATGATTGATTTGCCTAAAAAATTTTGCTGAAAAATGCAGCAAGAGACCGAGGTACAACCGGATATATAGTTTAAGAATTTTCATTTTGAGAATTGTGGAGTAAAATGACTAAATTAAAATTTAAAGAACTACTACTATCGCTTGCTCTACCTATTATTTTTTTCATTCGTATGGGGCGACGGTAGGTTCTAATATATTTTGTATAATTTATTGACTAAATTCTTTTACGTAATTTACATTATTTAAAAAGTTATATAACACTCTTTCCAAAGAAAAATAATAAAAAATAACATACAAGGGAGGGTGTTTTCTATAGATGGGGTGGGGGGTGGGGGGTGGATCTTTTAATTTCAATTTTTTTATTTTTCTTTTTGATTGTTTCTTTAAATTTTTTTCTTTACTTTCAAAAAGAGGAACTTTATTGATTTCTCAATTACTCTTTCTGAGTGTCCAAAATTGTTTATTTGAAATTCCTTTTTAAGAAGTTTTATTTTTCCTTTTGAAAACGATTAAAGAGTAAAAGAAAGTGGCCCTATAAGCCTTCAGTCAATAAGTGTCTTTTGTTCGTAGAACGTGGTTGAATCTGAACCATTGTCTGTATGAATATAGCCCAAACACCCAGTTCATGTAAAAATTTTCTCAGTTGCCCTGTTGTGTTGAATCATAACCGAGGTCGATGGTTTGATGGGCTTATTAGCGCATACCACGATGGGGGTGAAGCCATAACAAGATAGCCGTAGGGGAGCATGTGGCTGGTTGGTTTACTTGTATAATTAAAATTGAAATTATTTTATTATTGATCTTTTGATTTGTAACTTTTATTCTTAAATATTTAATTTAATTATTAATAATCAAATTATTCAAATTTTAATCATAAAAATAAACGACTTAATATGATATTTTATTTGGAAGTAAAGTGTTTCTAATTGCATAAAGGTCAAATTGCAGAGAAATGAGTACTTATTTTTTCACTTTCAACCATGAAAATTAACTTAATCAAACTTGGAACAGGCTGATTATCCGTGTGATTCGATTCAGTGGGCGTTGAGATTAGGCCTTAAAAATGGGCCCAATCGGCTAGATTTGGGGACTGGACTCTGAAATTAATAGTTTGTTGTTTAGGCCTAATTGTTCTAGGAGTTTTGCCCAATTCGGCCCATGATCCCAAAAGAGGTCAATCGGTTATATAAAATTAGGGTTGTCAACTAGTCGAATTTGAAAAATGCCAACCTGAATCCGATTGCATACTCCTATAATCGAATTCGACTCGAGATCATACAAAATTTGTATCCAACATTTTTGGATCTGAATTCGATAAAAATTTGAATACTGGAATGAAAATCTATCTAAAAAATATAAATAAATGCGTGCTTGAATGAAAATATTTCATTATGCATAATCAGGAACATGTCGGATCAACGATTTATTAGTCTACTAGTAACGCAGCACTATTCGAGCGTAGTCTTGAACGTTTAAAAATTCTAAGAGACTGAAAAGGTAATATCCAATTGTATTTATTTTAGTATACATTTTAAATTTGATATTAACACGTGCCGTCGGCCGGAGGGATACTCTGAGAAATTCAAAAAAAACAATAAATTTTATTTTAGTATTAAGTGCAAAAACTCGCAAATAAAAATATGTGAGTCTTATTTAAACTATAGAACAACAAAATAAAACACTCGCAAGCTTTTATTTTCGAGTTCGAGCCATAGTCGACTTGATAAATTATAAACTTGAGTCAAACTTTATTCAAATTCAGTCAATCATATTTTGCTATAATCTCTCGCCATTGATATTCTGATATAGGGTGTATATACGAAAAGTTTTTATTTCAAAACCTATTTATATACGACCCCATACTATCCGTTTTCAGATTTTTCGTTATATAGACGTACAACATCTTTTATTGTAATAATTAATACTATCACATGTGAGTGGTATAGAAAAGAAAAATATATTATGAGAAATAATTTAAAAATTCTCTTTCTTCCGAAAATATAATAATTTGCAAAACTTATAAAGATAAAGACAAGAAGTAGGTTGCAATTAATTCACACCTCCTTTTTGCACCTGAATTATTATGACTTTTAATTCGATTCGAAAATATTCTTCTTTCGCAACAGCTTCAAATTCGGCGAGGAGAGAGAGAGAGAGAGAGATTTGCTGTCCAACACTTGGGCAGAATATTTGGACTTGAGAGCAAAACACAGTTGGCAAAAAGCCACGACTTTTTTTTCGAGTTCCCGATTTAGGGTTCTTCTTAAAGTCTTCACTCTGAACAACCATTTTGACTTATCGCATTCTGGGATCAAGCGTGTGGAGCTGATATACTGATCTCTTGTTTGAAATCGGTTGATTTTTATCATATTCTTGGTGAGTCCCTAATATTTCTTGTTTTGTTGTTCCTTTTTTGTGGAATAAATTGTTGGTTTAATTGGGTTGTTGGTTGTTGAACTTGGAGAGGGTTTTTTTTTTGTTGTTTCTTGGTTCTATCTTTCTGGTGAAGATTTGGTGAAGTTTGGTGGAGTGTGGGAGAATGGAAATTGACTTTTACGAGAACCCAGATTGATTTGTCTTGTTATGAGTTGAAGAGAGTGAAATAAGAGAAAAGGTGAAAAAAGGGGGCAAAAATTAATAGTTCTGTGGTATTATTTGAAATTAGCAAGTTGGATTGAGGTGTATGTGATTGTCTGGCCCTGATGGATAAAGGCATTGAGCATTTGAAATCTGCTAGGAAGTCGCTTAAGGCCAGTGTAGAGAAATCCACAGCTTTGGGGTTGGCTTTAGAAAAAATCGGGCCGAGATTAGATGGGATTAACCGGAGATTACCGTCTCTGGAACTAGCGATTCGACCTATACGGGCTCATAGTGATGAGCTTAGTGCTGTTGGTGGTCATATAGACAGAGCTGTCGTCCCGGCAGCTGCGGTTCTTAAGGTGTTTGATGCGATCCATGGCCTCGAAAAATCTCTATCCGATCCCCAATCGGATTTGCCAGGGTATTTTGGTGTGCTTAAACGCCTCGACGAGGCATTGCGTTTCTTGGGAGAGAATTGTGGGATGGCGATCCAATGGTTGGCTGATATTGTGGAGTATTTGGAGGATCATCAGGTTGCGGATACACGTTTTGTTTCGGGTTTAAAGAAGGCACTCAAAAATCTTCAAGAGCTTGAGGCCTGTGAGGAGAAGGGTCATCTTGATGGCGGGCTTTTCGAAATCGCTTTGGACAGATTGGAGAACGAGTTTAGACGGCTATTGACAGAAAATAGTGTCCCGTTGCCTATGTCATCCCCAAATTTGCCTAATGAACAAGCCTCTATAGCCCCGTCACCACTACCCGTTGCTGTTATTCAAAAATTGCAAGCTATTTTAGGTAGGTTGATTGCGAATGGTAGACTCGAAAAGTGTATATCCATTTATGTTGAGGTTCGTAGTTCGAACGTGCGGGCGAGTTTGCAAGCCCTTAATTTGGATTATCTTGAAATATCGGTATCTGAGTTGAACAACGTGGCGAGCATAGAGGTTTACATATCTCAGTGGGGCAAGCATTTGGAGTTTGCGATGAAACACTTATTTGAAGCTGAATATAAGCTTTGCAATGATGTGTTTGAACGGTTGGGATTGGATGTGTGGAAGAGCTGTTTTGCTAAAATAGCAGCCCAGGCAGGAATGCTTGCTTTCTTGCAGTTTGGCAAAACGGTCACCGAAAGCAAGAAGGACCCGATCAAACTATTGAAGCTTTTGGACATTTTTGCCTCACTAAATAAACTCAGACTGGATTTCAACCGTCTCTTTGGTGGGTCTGCCTGTGCCGAGATACAAAACCTGACACGGGATTTGATCAAGTGTGTGATTGAAGGGGCGTGTGAGATTTTCTGGGAGCTTTTGGTTCAAGTTGAGCTGCAAAGACAATCCCCGCCTCCTCAAGATTGTAGTATTCCTCGAGTTGTAACTTTTATTACAGATTACTGTAATAAACTTCTCGGGGATGACTATAAGCCGATCCTCACGCAAGTTCTTGTCATTGAAAGAAGCTGGAAGCACGAAAAATACCAAGAGAGAATCCTTATTGGGGAGCTCCTGAATTTAGTTAAGGCCATTGAGCTGAACTTGGAGACATGGTCCAAGGGATATGAAGACCCCGTTTCGGCCTATCTGTTCTTGATGAACAACCACTGGCACCTATACAAGCACCTCAAGGGCACGAAGCTTGGTGGGCTTCTTGGAGATTCTTGGTTAAGTGATCACGAACAGTATAAGGAGTATTACTCTGCTATGTACTTGCGGGAGAGCTGGGGCAAACTTCCTGCACTGTTGAGCCGGGAGGGTCTGATTTTGTTCTCCGGTGGGCGGGCCACAGCCCGTAATCTTGTAAAACAGCGATTAAAATCTTTTAACGATGCTTTTGATGAGATGTATAAGAAGCAATCGAATTGGGTTATTGCAGACAAAGATTTGCGGGAGAGAACATGTCAGGGTATCGTTCAGACTATTGTGCCCGTTTATCGGAGTTACATGCAGAACTACGGACCATTAGTGGAACAAGATCCAAGTGCTAGTAAATATGCGAAGTATACAGCTCAGTCTCTAGAGAAAATGCTCGAGTCACTTTTTCATCCAAAGCCCGCGAAACAGGGTAGTTTCAAAGCGAGGCAAATGAGTGGGAAATTAAATAATGGGGTGGTGGATCAGCATCAAACCCCCTCTCCAACTGTTAAGTGATTGCTTATCTGATGTGGTTGAAATGCGTGTTTTACCTGAAACGGCCGTATGCCAAAGCCCGCTTTGCCAATACAGTTGTAGATACGGGTTTTTGGAGGCCTCATTGATCAACATTATACCATTTCAGAGGGACATCATTGGATGATCGTGATTCCGGTTCATCTGAGGGGCCTGAACGGTCTTTTCTCCATGGCTTAGCCGAGTCTGCTACTGTGGATCACCACCGGGCCGTCTGGATGATTTCACATATATATATATATATATAGATAGATAGATAGATAGATATTCGGTTGCGATTTTCGGTCATTAGGTCAGTAAGTTGTAGAAATCCCTGTATCATTCTTGATGTCTGTAAAATTTGGATGAGCAGTTTGCTCAACTTCATTTGAAAGAACACAAAAAAATGATAGAAATTCAATTGTGGTAGAAGGCTAGAAATGTAACAAATTTAAGAGCACAAGTTTAGTTGAGAACTGGGTTAAGAATGAAATAATTCAGTCTCATATAAGGCAATTGTGCATAATTTCCTGTTTTGGGCACCTGATATACCACTCACTCGGGTAATACCCAAGTGCTCTGTGTCTTTGGATTAAATAAGATGGTGTCACAGTTTCACTTTTTAACTCTTTTTTTATGTGATCATATTCAAACAAAAAAAGGGGCTAAAAATATCCAACTGGATGGCATTAATTACCCCACTTAATCTGATCCTATTTATCTAGGGCTAAAAAATAAATCGAGCTATTTGATACTTGACTTGTGATCGATTGTAAGAAGCTCATTTGAGCTTGGTTCGTTAAGCTTAACAGATCAAGTTTGAATATATTTTTTTGTTTGATAAAATTTGAAGTTCGGTTCGAATTTAACTCGATTAATTAAAATATGGTGATATATGGGTACAAATATCAGACTATTTGAATTTGGCTTGATTAAAGCTCGATTTATTTAATAAGTAAATCAAATTCAAATAAGATTTCAAGCTTGATAAGAAATTCAAACTGCGTTTGAATAATATGTTGTTTGACTCGACTCGATTATATTTACATTCTTATATTATAAACACTCATTCTCAGAGGACAAATTGTAATTTATTGGAGCCCATAACATCTTATATGTTTTTTGTCTTATTTATTCAAAACACATTAACAATTTATTTTTAAAATAAAATAATAAAATTTATAAACTAAAAAATTATCTTATAAACTTAAAAATAAGTCTGGGCAAACCTTTAAATAATATTTCAAGTATACGGCATAATATCTAGAATTTGTTCATATGGAATTTATTTGATAATGATATATACATATAGATATAATATATATATATACAGACATATATTTGTATGTTGTACTCTCTCTCTCTCTCTCTCTCTCGGAATCACGGGACACGCGGCTTCTGTCCCACGTTATCCTCTACAGAATCCAACCAGATTATCTTCCCACCATAAGTTCGCTGCTACGAAGCTTGCGTATCAGTAATGGCTGCTGCTTGAATCTCCATAGCCACCAGAAATGCAGATGATGCTGCAAGGCCCGGCCATTCATGGAGCTTCACCAGTTATTCTTTCATCGCCGGCGTCGTCGTTGTTGACGTCGACGTCGACGCGCTTTTGCAGCACCACAGTTCCTCCTAGGCATTTACGCAAACACTATCCGAGCAAACTGAGCAAATGGCGCCCTCGCTCCGCCTCCGCCGATCCACTCAATCTCAAGTCGCTGACCTCCCGCGTCGTCCGGCTCACTCGCCGCCGGCAACTCGCTCAGGTCATTTTTTTATTTTTTGTTTTGTGGTTTGCACGTATAATTTGCTGATAAAAGTTGAAATACTGAGCATGAATGTATGGTAAGATAACTTCGTTTTTTGTTTTGTTGTTTTAGATATTTGAGGAAATAGAGATTGCGAAGAAGCGGCACGGGAAGCTGAACATAATCGTCATGAATGCTGTAATGCAGGCTTGTGTTCATTGCCATGACATTGAATCAGCTCTTAGGGTGTTTGATGAAATGTCAAAGCCAGAAGGATGTGGAGTTGATGAGGTTACCTATGGTACACTTTTGAAGGTACTCAAATCTTTCCATTTTAGATGTATCTTTGTAGTGGTTGAATGTGTCTAGACTTGGGGATTATCTCTGTTATTGTTTAAAGCAGAGTAAATAGTCAAGACCGATATTGGTTTCAATATTCACCTCGCAATTTAAGGTTGTAATCCATTTTCTCATCACGGGTGGTAGTAATTTTTTTTGTCATAACATGTTGCTTATGAACAAGGGTCCCATGTATATGCCAATGGTAGTGGGTTCCACCCTGGTCATCACCCCACCCGCGGGCAGTGGGTAAAGCCCAATTAATATGGTTACAGGAGCAAAGAAGACGTGGGAGATTCTGGAATGTGTTAATTGGATTATTGGGACGTGAAAAATAATTTTCCGAGAGCAATAATTCTTCAGTCATATAGTTAATGAGGAGGTGTTAATGTTTTATTTAGCCAGAAACGCTCCATTGTCAGAGATTTGAACTAATGCATCTTCCGTGAGAAACCATGTTCTAATCATACTAGTATCTGCAGTTAGTAAACTTTGAGATCAATAACTATAAAGAAACTGACTGTAGAAACATGCAAATTGGCTACCTTTTCTTCGTCCCATTAAATGATAACAAACCCATTTCATATAAGAGTTAGACATTCCTATCTCACATTCAGTCATCTGTTCCAAAGTTTCTTTCTTCATTTTCCGGTGAAAAATGCATTTTCCCATGATATACGGTCAATAGATGTGTCCAGGTTGCGAGTAACTACAATTTTCTTTCTTTTTTCTTTTTTTTTTTCATGAAGGGTTTGGGCAATGCTCGGAGAATTGACGAAGCATTTCAAATGCTTGAGTCTGTCGAACAAGGGACTGCTGTTGGCACTCCACAGCTGTCTGCAACACTTATTTGCAGCCTATTGAACGCTTTAATTGAATCAGGTTAGGTTTTCCACTCAAAATAGCAATTCAATTTGTTTCAATCCCTGTTAGATCCATGGATTTCGGTTCTTGTCTCTTTTTTTAAGCCATGTTGTTGAATTCAATCTATGTGTGTCTCAATCTTATAACGATTGCGTTCCCTTCCAATTTCTCTTTACATTTACATCGGATTCTCTCCCTATAAGTTGTCTCTAGTTTCAGATACTGCTTGCTGACCTTGCCTCTTGTATGTGACGATCTAGTGCAGGGGATCTCCGCCGCGCTAATGGACTTCTTGCAAGATATGGTTATGTGCTTCAAGAAGGTGGAAGTCCATTGATTTTGACTTTCAACTTGTTGATGAAGGTAAGTTTCTGAATCTGATTTTATGTTGAGATCTTGTATGGAACCTGTTTTTGTTTCTTCTCTCTCTCACACAGTTTTAGTGTTTCATTTTTTTTTTTTTGGTCAAAGTTTTAGTGTTTCATGTGGTTGTAAATCTGGCAAGTAGATTGATATGTATTTTTGTATTTCAGGGCTATATAACTTCCGGTTGTCCTCAGGCAGCATTAGGTGTACATGATGAAATACTGAGACACGGACTGAATCCTGATAGGCTGAGCTACAATACTCTAATTTTTGCATGTATCAAGAATGAAAATTTAGATGCAGCGATGATATTTTTTGAGCAAATGAAGGTCTCATGCACGTATCTGAAAGGCTAGTTTAAAGCCTCATGAATGAGTGATATTATATCAAGAAGAATGGTCTATTTCTTGAACAATTTTCATGTTTGTTGCAGGATAAAGCACAGAACAATCATCATTGTGATGTTTCCCCTGATATTGTTACTTACACTACATTACTAAAGGTCAGTCCTATATGCCATGACATTGATGTATTTATTTCGGAATAGTAACACCACTGTGCAATCTTTATCAAGATTCTAGGAAAATGGCTTCTTTAGCTCGCCAAGCAGCATTTCTTCTAATAAATTATTTCTGCTTATATATCAAGTATCTTCTCGTTTGAGAAACAACATATGATAACATACTGTAAATTTTCCATTATACTATTATAGTTCAGCCATTGTCTCTTTGGATTTGTTTAGTTAGCTGCACATCATCTAGCATTAGTAATTCTAACAATTACTATAACCTTTTTGTTCTTACCAAAAAAAAAAAAGAAAACCTTTTTGTTTGACTAAACAATGGCAACACCAACTTTAACAATACAATATCATGTTTGTAGGGGTTTGGGCACGCCAAGGATATTTATCCCGTAGAACGGATCTTGATAGAAATGAAGTCATGCAACAAACTGCGTATTGATCGTGTTGCATACACTGTGATAGTTGATGCACTGCTAAACTGCGGCTCAATCAAAGGTATGCTATATCTGGAATTATAGAATTAGAAAGGTAACTCTATGATTTTCCTCAGTGGTCATAGTATCTGTTTGAGTCATATCCTCGTCTATACTGTAAAAAGTAGTGTGCCCTATTGATATGCATGGTAGTTTGCAGATACAGCTTTGTTTTGCTTAATATCCTAATTGTCCATTGCGCAGTTATTTTATGCAGTCTTTTATGGAATAATTATTAGGTGCTCTCTGCGTTTTTGGGGAGATAATAAAACGAGCTGGAGGCAACCCCACATTGAGGCCAAAGCCTCACCTATTTATGTCGATGATGCGTGCATTTGCTGCTTGGGGAGACCACAGCATGGTCAGAAAACTCCATCAGCGCATGTGGTTTGACTCGGCAGGAGCAATTACCTCTGAAATGCAAGCAGAATCTGATTATCTCTTAATGGAGGCAGCTTTAAATCAAGGCCAGGTGTGTTCTAATGTCATATTTTGATTTTTCTGATTTTTCCATATCTGTAGACACAAATTCTTCTTCTTCTTCCAAAACTAGCTTGTTTTTGCTTTATATGATCAATCACTTTCTAATCTAAGTCTTCTTAGTAGTTATGTGATGCACTTATTTATTTCTTTTTCTATAGGTTGACTTGGCTTGCCAAAAACTTAAGAAGGTTACGAGGAAATGGAGGGACATATCATGGAGCAGTCGAGGCGGCATGGTATATTCCGATTGTCATATTCTGCTCCAATTTAGTTTCTGGTCTTTTGGATATTGTATGAGTCTGTGGCCAAATCTTAGCCTCCATGATAGAACTTAGAAGTTTATCATCATGTTTCCCACAATATTTTTGCACAAGTGAAGCTTGGGAAGTCACTGGAGAATCTGTACTTGAAATCCATGCTCAGAACCCAGTACATTACCTATAAACGTAACCATTCAGATATTGAGAATGTTGATGCATCCTATCACTGCTCTTCTTTGCATATAATTCAAGGCATCACATTGCAGGTTGCTCTGCAACTTGAGGCATTGATGGGTTTAAACGCGTCGATGTTGAGTCCCCGCATACTTCCTCAGGTATATAAGATTTCTCGTGTATTTTTAGCTCTGGTTGACGATGTACTATGATGCCCTAGAGCATGCTTAAAGTCGAACTTTGTCCAACATCTGTCTAAAATCTCGATTAGGTATCACCTAGAGATGGAATTGAGCGCATCATGATACCATTTCATGAAATATCCCCTCTTCAAGCTACTTTGCAATTGAAGCAAGTGGTTATGCGTTTTTTTAAGGATTCTGCTGTGCCGGTCATAGATGAATGGGGAGGCTGTGTGGGAATTCTGCATCGTGAAGACTGCCATGAGGTAATATATTTTGACCTTAAGCGATTCTTCAAACTTTTCTTGTTCAATTCTTGTGGTTAATTTTGAAGAGTTCGTTTTCACTGGAAGGATATTTCTTTGCCACTGTCAGCATATAATCCTCTCTCTCTCTCGGTATTGTTGTAATGTATTATAATGGCTACTTATGCAGCTAGATGCCCCTATTGGTGCACTTATGAGAAGTCCACCTCCTTGTGTTACAAGCTCAACATCTATTGGCTATGTCATCGATCTCATGTTAGAGAAGAGGTACAAAATGGTTGTGATTGTCAAATATGATGACTTTCATGGAAAATCTTCTAGCTCAAGTTTAAGGGCAGCAGGAGTTTTTACTTATGAAGAAATCTGTAAGCTTACCACGAATTCGTCATCAATGACCGATGAGCAGTTTAACCTGTCAAAAAGTATAAGAAATATTTGAGGTGAGTTCTATTTCACTACTTCACCTTAAAATTTTTGTCGAATAAGTATTTATTGGGATTGCTTGTATTGCACATATATATATGTACGTATATTGTATATGTATATATTATATGTATGGATATAGTATACGTATGTGTGAGATCCATCCCGAAATATATCAGAATTATTCCTAATATTTATGTGCTGAGACATATTAGCTGGGTCGAAGGATCTTATAGTATCTACTGGAAATTTCAAGCCACCTGAATACGTATATACCCAACTAAAAACTGTTGTATGAGAATATGATATTGTAATAAAGTGAAGTACTAAAATCATCTCAACAGAAACTTGAAATATAAAATCTAAAATCACTACTTATAACCCTTTATAGTTTGAATTATACAATATTATTGTATATTTTCTATGCACAATCCCTCTACTGTTGGTTTTGTACAGATAACTAAAAGGAGTATTAAATTAAAACAAGAAAAAGTACAAGAAAAATCAGCAAAGCAGATTCTTATGCATGAACAACAGTGAAAAAAAACAACAGACTCCACAGATACATCGATCTACCAACCATTTTTTTTTTCACAAAAACAAAAAATTCTTTATTCTCACTTAGCACCAGACATAAATGATTCGAATGCCCCAGCAAGTGCTTTCACTCTGTTCTGCCTCTGCTCACGGAGCCTGCTTGCCGTCTCCTCGATCACATCGTTCGACAAAGCGGAATCCTTCTTCACCTGTACTGCTGGTGGTGCTGTTTGCTGTTCTGGAGGTACAATATTATCTGCTTTTTGCTTATTTTCCTCAACTATTTCTTTTTGCACTTCTTCTGTTTCCTTAGTGATCTCATGAGCTTCATCTTGCTTGTTCTCTTCTGTTTCTTCTTCTTCTTGTTTTACTTCCTTCCCTTTTGCCTCTTCAATTGGATGAATATCTTTTTCAACACTTGTTGGTTGTATTTCAACATGTTGTTCTTCTAGTTCACCCTCGTTGTTGATGTCCTCTTCAATGTTTGATTTATCATCTTTCTCTTCTTCTGTGTTGATGATACGAAGAGGACAACAATCCTCTTGCTCCAACAACGTAAAAGGCTCATCATTCACAAATATGATATCCGTATCATCGTACTCCGGTTCCGGTTCCGGTTCCTGGTTCCGGTTCGGGTTCGTTGATATTCATCAATTCTTGATCTTCCGGCACTAGATCATCGGTGCACTTTTCAATGTTGTTGTGTGCAGCTCGCCATGTCCGGTCTCGAGCTTCAACAATGTGGGATTCTTGATCTGGGGGTGGCACTCGTTTTTCATGTTGCTGGACGGCGGATGCGTCTGAAATTATTTTTTTGACCTTCTCATGAAGAGGGGTGGCAGCCATTTGTTCCTTCTTTACTGTAGAAGTACCATTTCTACTTTTCTTTTTCTTAATGGAGCTAGTGGTGCTCTTCTTTGCAACAACGGTACTTACAGGTCTAGCAGGCGATGCGTGCGCCTTTCCTGGATCCTTTGTTGGTGCTCTCTGATTTTTACCAGGAACTAGTTTTGGGGTAACAATGTTAGTTCTCTTCACAAGAGATTTGGGAGGAACAACGTTGTTGCTACTTTTTACATTAAACGAGGGAGAAGGAACTACTTTGTTACTTTTCACAGAAAACGAGACGGAAGGAGATTTGT
Organism: Petrea volubilis; assembly: GCA_026212405.1. Taxonomy (NCBI): domain Eukaryota; kingdom Viridiplantae; phylum Streptophyta; class Magnoliopsida; order Lamiales; family Verbenaceae; genus Petrea; species Petrea volubilis. The sequence continues at coordinate 13,679,608 of CM047879.1, forward strand.
GAGGAACGACATTGGTACTTTTTACAGAAACTGAGGAAGAAGGAGATTTGGGGGGAAGAGCATGGCTAATTTTAACAGGTAACGGGGAAGAAGGAGATTTGGGGGGAAGAGCATTGGTACTTTTCCCGGACAACGGGGAATAAGGAGAAGGAGAACGAACAGATGTAGTTGAGACGACGCGCGTTTTTAATACATGCATTGTCGGGGTCTTGTCTAAGGGTCTTCTTTTGGTAACAAGAGGCTTGTGGGCAATCTCAGCTGGAGGTGCTGGCGGTTTCTTGCCCTGTCGTTGTTGTTGTTGCTGTTGCTGCATAGAGACATCGATGACCGAGCTTTCGGTTTGTTTGAAGTAGTTTGGCCGGTTTCTTCTTGGAGAAGAGAATGTATACCCATGGAATGGAGAGAGATAGAGGCTTGTTTTGGAAGTGTATGGATTGGGAGGTTCTCTGAGAGGTGTGGCTCCTATGTTTGGAGGTATTACTCCTTTCCTCACTCTCCCTGGAGTAGTTTGATCTCTTCTTATTGTGGCCATCAAATGTCTTAGCAGTTCTTAGTACCTGCATTTGGGGAATGGCCCTTGCAACAATATGAGATATGCATGACCAATAAATAAAAAAGATTATGCTTGGGCCTTGGAGGCAAGAGCTTATAATTCTCCAGCAAGATTGAATTTTTATAAAATAATAAGTATAAGATTATCTTTTGTAGGGTAAGTTTTTAAATTTTAATTTATTTGAAGATGAACGGTTGCCCTTGTTAGCCCAATTCTTTTCTCTATTTCCACCCCTATGGCACACTCCTTTGGAAAGGGGGGATGGGGAAGTTTTAATATACATGAAGATGGACAACTGTCCTTATCAGCCTTCTTCTTGTATCTATTGCGGCCCCCACGGCCCACGCTTCCGAGCATGGGGGGGGGGGGATGAATGGATGGGATGTGGGAGTTTTGATATATATATGAAGATGGACGAGTGACCTCATTAGCCCACTTCGTCTCTCATAAATTTACAAAAACCAGGAGATTTTAAAAAGAAATCATGCTAATTTTACATATTGATGTGACTTTCATTTAGATATGAGAAATCATTTGAAATAATGTTTTCTTCTCCTCTTTGGCTATTTTGAACGTATAAATGACCAATTCATTCAAGATCATGAAATGGTCAAAGTTCATATGAATTAAATAAAATGGAAAATCATGGACATTTTGTTGAACATTGTTGTTGAAACTCAAAGAACTTCGTACAATTCATAATATGCTTATCAAACACATTAAAAATATGAAATAAATATATTAAAAAGGGAAAAAAGCAAATAGACACATAAATGAATATTGCGAAGTGCACCTTTAGAAGATTCAGAAATGGTGAAAGATTCTTCTTCTTTCAACCATTTGAACGACCAAGACAAGATAAGACAAAAGAAGACAACAAACAATCGTTGTAATGAAGAAAGATAGATATATATATTGTATATATATGAATGTAGGGAAGAGAGCAATGATAGCTAGAAGAGATTTTTGTGGTTGATCATTATTATTATTACTATCATTATTATTATTGCTAGTACTTAACCCATGCGAAGGCACCGAAAATAAATATTTCTATATATGTATTTATAATTTTGTATTAAAAAAATATTTGGATAAGAATAAGTTTGCTTTTCCTATAACATAACTTGATAAATAAGTTTATTACAAAATTTATTTAATAACAGAATATGTTCAATTTAAATATTAATTTATGTATAATCAAGATACAAGAGCTTTCAAAAATTTGATGTAGAATTGAGCGACAAATAGTTTTAATTATTTAAAATTAAAGTAAAAGAAAATATTATAAATACAAAAATTAGTCTTGTTATTTTACTTTGAATTGATATTTGATCCGTTTTATTCTAAATATTGAATAAATATTCTTTTGAATAAACATAAACAACGAGCGAAGCCCAAAGATGGCAATGGGCTTGGAAGCCCATGTAATGGTTTCTTTTCTCCTTTTTCATATTCTAAAAATTTTGATAAAATAATGTTTTTTTTAATTTACATCATATTTCCCTAAAATTTTCTTTTCTTTTGTGTTCTTTTTTTATTATTATTTTTTTTATTGAGAGAATAAACTATTCATTGAAATAAGACATTAAAAACAATATTAATTTATTCAATCACAAAGTGAGGATAATATAAGAAATGCTAATAAAATAAACAAACCTAATGTAAGATGAGTTAGTGTTAATGGGACCAATAATTATTCAATCTTGATATAAATCTTCGATTAATAATTCAAAACATTGGTCATTTTTGATAAAATCTCAAAGCAAGTTTATAAGGCCCAATAATACACATTTATGAAATCATTAATTCAATACCTACTCAAGTTCGATCCGTAGACAAAAGAAAATTGGCTAAGGACATGACAAAAGAAATAAATGAGGATGGTGACTTAATCAATTGATAAAAAAACAACAACAATAAAAACAAAAGAAAAATCTAGAGGCAAGAATAGAATGAGATGGAGGTCATAGTGGATTTAGTTGTGGGGCATTTAAAATTCAATCTATCCACACAAAAAATAAAAATAAAAAATAAAAAAATGAAAAATAACCAAAATGGATATTATTTTTAGGTTCTTTTATTTTTGTGGGGACAAAATAAATTCCTTTTTTTTTTTTTTGCAAATATCACATCCTTGAATTTTAAGAGATATTGGGTTTGGGGCTATTGACATTATTGAGATGATGTTTGGGTTACTTAGGAAGGAACCGTTGTGGAAGATAAAGTTAGGTATGGTCTTGATTATTGATATTTGGTATATGCAACATTCATACTCATATTAAGTTTGATTAATTTTCCTAAAGTTTGAGCTTAAGTGAAGTTGTAAATATTGGCAAATGATTTTGAGTGGAAATAGAATTTTGTTATGATAGCATCTATGAAAACAATAATAAAGTATTTAAACAAATGGTATTCATACATCTAATTTTCCATATAGTTAGCACTTGGTGGTCTTTATGGTGATTTGAAATTAGTTGGGTTTGAAGTGATTGTTCTTTATAAATTAGATGCGTTGATACGATATTTTGGTCTCACATTAAATGAAGTTAACAGTTCAATTTTATAAGTTACATTTCCTCTCCAATTTTGTGAGTGCCTTTCGTAAGGGCAAAAATCCTTACCGTCTTTAGGTGTTCGCATATGATACATCATAGGACCAGGGGTCTATATATGGCAACAAATTTGAGCCTAATCAAATGACGACATTTGTGGGAATAATGATTGTATACATTGTACTCTTTCCAAACCCATCGACTGGAAAGCATATAATGATATCATTGCCCACACCAAATAGAGTCGATGCACTATTTCAACTTATAAGCATGCCCTTTTCGCTAGGGCAAAACCACCGACTAACTTCAAATGTATGGACAATACACCACAAGGTTGAACTTCTATATTCAAAATAATAATACCAAAACAGGTGTCGAACAAGTATGGAAAAACAACTAGACATTGTTAAGGTACAAATGCAATTTTAACATTTCAACACGTAGTATTTTTCTCAAACATATAAAAAGTTTGGTAAAACTAAAAAATAAATTATATTTGAATGAGCAAAGTGACATCTTATATAGAGTGGAGGTAGGGGTGCAAGCGGATGTTAAATGAATCAAATATGCCTTTTTCATATCTGTATCAATTTAATTTCATTAGATATTGGTACGTATATGGATATTGACAGATATCTAAAATCAATATCCATATTCATATTTGTCGGATATCGGATATATCCATATCCGGTTGTAATTTTTAAAGTTTAAATTCAATTATAAATATTTAAATATCCAAATTTGATTATGAACATTCAAGTATATTATTCAAGTGTAAGTAATTGATATTCAATTGTCATTAATTGAATATTGGAATTTGTGTATACAATTTAATCATATAATTCTTTTTATATATAATCTACTTATTTGCAAATAAAATTATACACACACACACACACACATACGCATAGGTAGCATACTTTTTTGTTAATAACACCTAAAGTTCATATATGTTTATTTATTTACCCTTTTTATATTTTTTTAAGTTATAAAGATAGAATATCCATTAAAAAAATCCACGTGTTTTATTAGAATCATCAATTTTTTATTTATCATTCACATAATATGAACTATATATGTTTTATTTTTATTTATCTTATAATATATGAAATATAATGCATATGATTACTAAAAATATAATCTTTTAAAACTATTTACAACAAATGAACTTCACAAAATTATATCAAAAAAAAATCAATTAATTTGAAAAAAAAATATTATTCAAAGCACATAAAAATTTTAGTACACATATAAGTTACTTTTTCCAAATATTATCTATTGGATATATGACACAACTAAATTACAAACAATTGAATATATAAATATGTATGTATTCAAAGTGGATATTAAACAAATCATATATATAACTATCATACCCTTATCTATTTATAATCGGATATCTATGATCGAATACGGATAATATCCGTTTTAAACAGATACGGATATTTTGCCCTATAAATGAATACGAATGTGAACGATAATCGAATTTTCGACTATCCATTTACAACTCTAAGTGGAGGGAGCAAAATGAAATTCACTATTTGAAAAAAATAAATTTAGATTATCATGTTATATACACCTATGCTTTGTATAGAACAATAATTCCATATCCTAGTGGACTCTAAGTTAAAGCCGCTTTTCATTCGTTCAAGTGTGTCCTTACTTTTTCATGATATGATTATTAATTATATATATATTTTAATTATGGTTTTATAGACAAAGCAAAGGGTTTATGATGACAAGACAGGACAGTAATATTACTAATCAATGGTCTCTAATACTATTTATAATTTAATTTCTTTAAATTAATAAAGAAAACTCAAATTAGTCATAGTTCCAATTATTATATTGAGAAAATAAATATCTTCATAATGTTTCCAACATGAAACCTTCACAAATTCTATTATTATGTTTTAGAAAATATTATTGCAATATCACATGCTTGAAATGTAAAACTTATTATTATTATATAGCTATATATATAATAAATAAAAATTTTCCTTCGTCATAAAATTAATTTCCACAAGTTCAATAATAACAAAAATTATGTTTAAATTATCACTATTGATAATTAAGAACATTCTTATAATGAAAACTTAATGACAGGAAAAAAAATTGTCATGCAATATACTTATAAGTTTTTTGTTATTAAATTTATCATTATATGTGTGATATTAATTATAATCAGAAATAATAAAAGTTATTTCATTCAATACGTACCACTTATTTAGAGTAAAATAAAAATTGTTATCACTTAATATATAATAATAATCATGACAACTTTAGTGTCATTACCTAATTATTTTATCACTAATATCACTTTTTCTTATGATGATGAGATTTCTAACTAAAATTTTTTCATATTGTTATTCCAATTATTATCTAAATAAAATTTAGTATAACTTGATATTATTTCTCTAAATATATATATATGTATATAATCATCAAAAGTATATTTTTATTTTATTTATATCCACTTTTCTTTTATAAAAAATTCTTAAATTAATCAAAGAAAATGTATACAAATGCAACACATCTTTAGCAAGAAGTGGGCCCAGTGGGCCCCCGACATGACCTTTGGGAGGCCCAAACAGCCCGCAATCTTTGACCATCGAATCTCCGCAAGCGAATCCGACGGCTGAAATCTGCTGACAAGAACTCTGAGGGCTGGACGGCAATTCAGCTGGTGTTTGTTAAAGGATTATCTGCCTATAGCCTCGGATCTTTAACTATATACATATACATACTACATATATACGTATATATATAGTATATATATATATTATTTGGTTGGGGTATATATAGTATATATTGAGTTTCTATATATATCTGTGTGTGTGTGTGTGTGTGTCTCTCTCTCTCTCTCTCTCTCTCTTTCAGCTTAAAAGGGCAAGGCCCTTCTCGTATTGTGTAGTTGTTTGAACCTTTGTTTTGTTGGTTCTCTCTTTTGTTGTGAAAGAGGAACGAATAACGAGTCAAAAAGAAGAAGGAAGGTAAATAACAAAAGAAAAATTTTCTCTGTTTTTCAAGCTTTGATTTTTATCTTTTGGGTTGTGATCAAGAGGGGTTGAGTTTGATTGTAATCGGTTTGTTTTCTGATTGATTTAATGGGATTTTATTTTATTTATTTTTTTGTTTCTGGTTTTTATGTCTTCAATTAATGTTTATTAGTTTTATGGGTTATTTTCTATTTAAATTTTTAACAAGAATTTCTTGTTGTGTGCTCTGATTGTAATATAGGTATCTGTTCTAAGAGTTCTATTATTCTGTGATCTTTCACACACACACACGCACACACACACACACTTATATATACGCACACATGTGTATGGTTTTTCTTGTTTGTGATTTCTCTGTTCATTGTGTATGTTGCTGTAGAGTTAATGTTGGTGCAATTTAGTAATCCTAATTGATAGCCTCTTACTTCTATTGGAAAATTGACTTTCTTGCTTAATATTCAATGTCTTGGGATAACTTTATTTGTTATGTAAGTTGACCTTTTTTTTCTTTTGGCCCCCTATTTGGTTATGCCTGTACAGAGTTTTCATAACTTTTATATGAAATTCATTATTTTTGCTTCTATGTTCCAGCTAAACAGTTGTTTGTTATTGAAGAGAGCGCAGAGTCATCTTTGCTTGAACTTTTTGGTGACTTGTATTCTGATGAAGTGTTTCTTTACTAGTAAAAGTGTAAAGCAATCAAATATCATCAGATAGAATTTTATCACTTTCAGAAAACTGAAGCAAGCTAATTTCTTAAAAATCTTGAAATGTTAAAAAAAGCTATGCTGTTTGATTATATGAACTGAAATCATGTTGCAATATGCGCTTAACGTTTAAGGTGGGCTTATTACGTTGTTTGGTTGTTGAGACCCTTATGGTATTCTTCGGAACCCCGTTGGTTTCTTGTCTGAATTTTGTCATGTTCCTTCTCATGTTTGAGTTCTGTTTCTATAATTAGAACTAATTGTCTTTCTTATCCGATTATCAGCACGTGGTTTCTTTCAAACTATGAGCTTTAGCTTCAATCCCTCAACATGGTATCTTTTGATGGGGTTTGTGTTTACCTCTAATGTGTTTTTATTACCATCTGAGATGTTTGTAGATTTCTATTCATTTACCTCGGCATGAACATTATCCTCGTTCCACTCTCTTCATTGATTTCTTTTACATATGCTTAATTTGTTAGGATTGTAAAATGCTTAAATTCTTCTTGAGATGTTCTCTTTTTCTTTTCCTCTTATTTTGGGTTCTTGGGGAACCCTTTTTTGCTTGAAGGCTGAATGCATATTATTGTTGTAACAGAAATAGAGGGTGAATACAACTATTCATGGATGGATGCTCGGGCAAACGAGGTGCAACCGGGATTATGACGCCAAGAAAAGGATACAATGTCGGTCTTAAGGATGCAAACACAGACAGGGATCAGAATGCTCAATTTTGCAACCGCATAGGATGCAGTGGAAGAATTAAGTATACGAGCCAGAGTAGCACTAAAATTGGAAGCTCCGACAAAGCCAAATGCTCAAAAACATCATTTTGTTCTTCAAATGGTAATGAAACGATTGGGAACTCCTCTAGGAGTGGTTCCGTGGTAAAAAATGCTTATCTTGATTCAAAGAGAAAATTGGAGTTCGATCCATCAGAAAGTAGCCAATCGGGCGACTCAGAAGCTGCAGACATTGGTAGCTCCAGTGCACCATCAAACACTAGATCACGAAGAACGTTTCAACATAAAACGAATAACCAAAATACTCTGCCGGCTTCTAGAAGCTCCAGCCTAGGGACACTTGGTGCTAGTACTAGTACTAGGAGTAGTTATGGTCTGAGGAGTTTGAAATGCAATTCAATATCAGACGCTGCGCCACCAAGTAGGTCTTCATCAGAATCAAAGTCTGTTGGTAAAAACGTGATGAAAAAGAGAAGCACATTTGAAGGGGAGAGCAGTTTTTCCCGTAGAGGGAGACAGACAACCTCAGCAGCATCTGTCGAGGATAATAGTGCTACTGCTTCTTCTGTTAGAACAAGGAGGTTGATGAATGCAAACAACAGCAGGATGAGGCTCTCTTCTTACAGACAAAATGGGAGAAACGGGTTGTCCCTTAGAGAACCTTCGGTTAATGCTGGCAGGCTGAGTTCATCACAGCAGCAGTTTCCTGCAAACGACTCTTCGAGTGGATCGAGTTCCTTTAGTATTTCTGGAAGTAATGATGAAAATCAGTCCACTATGATGATGCCTTTTGCCTCGGGTGAACTGGGCTTTGGCCATTTTATGAACCGTGACGAGTTTCCACTATATAGCATGGATGGAATTGCTGAGGTACTGTTCTTTTTATGTCATGTTGAATTTTTAATTGGTGCTTTGTTCATATAGTTATTGCAGCTACCTTGAGTTGGATTTCTGAAGTGTAAAGAGATATTAGATATTTAATGATAGTACGGTTTTGTCTGTGCAGGTGTTATTAGCACTTGAGAGGATTGAGCAGGATGAAGAGCTTACTCACGAGGTAAATCTTTGAGTACTCTATCAACAACTTTAAATTGGAAAAATTTTGTAATTAACCCTTTTTTCTCTGTCCGCAGCAAGTACTTGCCTTGGAGACCAGTTTATTTCTCAGTGGCCTCAACCTGTACGACCAACACCGAGACATGAGACTAGATATCGATAACATGTCATATGAGGTTCCTCTCTCTCTCTCCCTCTCTCTCTCTCTCTCTCTCTCTCTCTGTGTAGAGTCTTGACATTCCATATGCTGCACATTTGGTAGGAACTATTAGCTCTAGGGGAGAGGATGGGTACAGTGAGCACAGCACTCTCTGAAGAGGCAATTTCAAAGTGCATCACAAGAAGTGTATATCAGGCGACTCCTTTGGAAGTAAGAACGACAGGATCGGCTGAGGATGGCGATGACATCAAATGCACTATTTGTCAGGTGTCATTCATTTTTCCACAGATAATGTTCACTTGGCATACATAAGAAATAAATAAGGAAGAAGGATTAATTACACTGGCACCCCCTTTGAAATATCTACATTACCAACTTATCCGCTCAATCTTTCATAATTATGATGATCACCCCTCAAAGTTTGCATAATTGGAAAACCCAAATTGGATAATGTAAATACCAATATTTCGAAAGAGGATTTTGCACATCAGTGTTTTGGGGATGTTTAGTAGTATTTTTCTTTAGAAATTCTAACGGAACGGGGTGTTTGTTAAACAGTGGAAACTTGGAGGGGCGGTCATTGTAATTATAGAAGGTTGAGGGACAGTGTAACGAACCCTAAGAGAGACAGTAGCAGATAAATGGCATTTCATAATCTACTACATTAACAGGCCCGCGCGCCCACACACGCACTGGCTACATAAAGATGCACGCATGCGCACACACACACACACACTGGCTACATAAGCACGTGCCCATGCACACACACGCACACAATGGCTGAACGACAGTTGCGTATTTGCAGGAGGAGTATGTACTTGGAGACGAGATTGGCAAGCTCATTCGAATGCCAGCACAGGTATCACATGACGTGCGTAAATCAGTGGTTGCGCATGAAGAACTGGTGCCCCATATGCAAAGCTGCTGCAGCACCACAACAATCATCTTCATCTTGATGGAACAGTTTCTTATGTACAAAAAAAATTGCATTTCTTGAATTTTATTTCATTTTATTGTTATTAGTTATTATTTTTTCAAAGTTGTCATAGTGTGTATATATATATATCTCAGTAGACCATTATTTCAAAGCTGATGATAGGCAATTTCGGGTGAAAACTGTATGATATATTTCACCTGGTTTGGTGCCTTTAAAGGAAGTCTTTCAAAAATAATTTTTTAGTTTCTTGATTTGATAATATGTTGAACAATGTTTGGTGAATGAATTGAGCTAAGTTTTGAGTTTGAATTGAATCTTTTTATTTAGGTTGAAATGTTGTGTGAGTTAGGTTTGAATATTGAAATCAGTCGGAACTCTAAAGGTACGTTGAATAGGTTGAAATGTTGCACGAGTTAGGTATGATTAATAAATGAGTCGAGTTCTAAAATTTTATTGAAGTCCGTCAGATAGTTTGATATTATTTTATACACATACATTTTAATAAATTAAGCTACTGTGTAAGCTCGATTTTGAATCTTTTGTTGTGTTTACGATTTTGTTTTGAGTTTGATTTGGATCTTCTAATTTGATTATTAAATAAATTCAACTTTAAAGTTATAGCGAGTTATGTCAAAATTTTTTTATATTATTTTTTTATAAAGCACTAGTACCCTTTAATAATTGTTTAATTCTTTTGGTTTGGCTTTTTTTTTTTTCTTTTTTCTCTTCTCTCTCATTTTTTCTCTCCTCTCTTCTCTCTCTCTCTCTCGCTCCTCTTTTCCAACGTGATATATTATTTCTCTATATTTTAGAGTTTAGGGCTTCTCTTATATCTTTATTTTCAATATTTAATTTACTTTATCTCTCATTTATTTTTAATAATAAAACTTAATTTAATTTTCAGTCATTTTTTTTATTTCATAATATATAAATTTACTTTTTCAATCAAAATTTTCAAATGTATAAAATTGTAAATTTATTAAATATGTGATCAAATTATATATATATATATATATATATAAATATTTCACACACATAGAGTGTGACGCATACCACTAGTTTTAATAAATTGAGTTGAGCTATAATCGAGTTCTAGATTTTATATCTAAGTGGAGGGGAAAAAAAAGTATTTTTTGTATTTAAGAACAAATATGATATTTCATTCCAAATTTTTAAAAGCCCTTTAAAATTCCTAAAAACCCCTTCAAATTAGAGGTAGTTCTCAATCTAAAAGTCATTTCATCAATTTTTCATCCCCAAAAAATCCAATCAATAACTGTAACCATATATTTTTTTTTGACAAACACAACCTTTAGTTTTTTTTATTATTTCTTTTTTTATTTAATTATGAATTAGCTTTATTCGCCTATCATTAACTTTTTTTTTATATCAAAATCCATTTATGCAAAATTGCATTTTCATCTTAGTTCATATAATTTTTAAAATTCAAATGATCTCCTTTATAATTTATTGATCTTAAAATTTTAAGAAAATACTTTTCATAATTTATGTATCTTAAAATTCACAAAAATATATATTTCTTAAAAAAATAAATTAATTTACTAAAATTGACATGATATAAATCATTTTTCAAAACCTTAAAGAAATAGTTGTTATTAAAAAAAAAATCAATTCATTGATTTTATTGATTTAAAACTTTAAGGGTAATTTAGTCTAAAAAATAATTTGAGCTACTTGGTATGAAAAAATGGTTATTTTCAGGGACTTTGCATAATAAAAACTAATTATAGGGCTTTGTTAGCAATTTTTCGTATAAAATAATCGTCCTTATTTATTTTCTTTAAATAACTGAATTTTGTTTTGTTGATAATTTTAAAAAAAACATTATTCCGTTGCCGGGAATCGAACCCGGGTCTCCTGGGTGAAAGCCAGATATCCTAACCGCTGGACGACAACGGATTTGTGTTAATATGAATGATATTTTTATATATGATGTATTTATTTTCAGTCACATGGTATCCCACACTTTTTGTGCGTGTAAAATATAAAAAAATATATATTCTAATTTAATGTTTAAATTTTTTTAGATTCAAAATATAAATATATTATTAAATTTCTTTTATGAGAATAATTTTTGAGAAACTATTTGAAATAATTTATTAAACTAATAATAATTTAAAAATAAAATAATTATATAAAATAAAATTACATGATAAAAAAATAAACACAAAAGGAAGAAAAATAAAAAATCGAATAATTGTAATTAGAGAAAATATTTTGTTTGTTTGTATGAGAGATAAAGAGATGGTCAAAAGTATTAATTATCAAATTAAAGAAACTTGGTTATTAAAAATGAATTTCAACTTTCAAAATCCAACATCATAGAGAAAGTGATTTATGGGTTGAAAATATAAGTTTTAAAATTGGATGTAATATTATAATAGTGACATTTCTATCTGTTTCTTCATTGCGTGTGTTTACTAATTAAAAAAGTAAATTTGACATATCAAAATTCAATATTCAAATTGCATCAATTTTATAAAAAAAAATTCAATTTTAGCCACAATTTTACATGTGCCTATTTATTTCACATAGAATTAAAGGGACAAATTTTATAAAATTGCATAAAAATTATCATTTATGAGATAAAAATAGATTTTGATCCACTGTAAAATTAATTTGAATCGAGTACTATAGATATTCATTATAAGAGCGATGCTCTCAACCTATATGTATATATGTCTATATACATATATATACGTATACGTATATAGGGGTGTGTATGCACACACGTGTGTGTCGTGCACACTTTTGTAAGCTAATAAATTGTCGCTACATAAATCCAACACTTCTCAATTTTGTGATGGGTACCAAAAATAATTCATTATGCACATGACTTTGTGGCGTTTACATGTCTTTATATAACTCCACCACGTTTTGTCCAATTTCATGATAAGCACTACTAGAAAAGAGTTATAAGCCTTTCATTTGTTTATTACTCGCAATCAAAATATTTGTTAATATATATATTACACACACACACACACACACACACATATATATATATATGTATATATATAACCAAAACTCAAGTCTAATCTAATGTGTAACAAAATTTATTTATACCAAACTCAACTATCAATTGATGTCTAATCAATCGATAGATGTATGTCGTGGTTTTAAAAAATACCAATTTTGGGAAGGAGCCAGATTAAAAAAAAAAAAAAAAAGGCGAAACAAACACTTTAATAAAATTATGGGCCTATTTGGATCAAGTCCTACTTTAGCACTATTTTTTAAAAACGTAAGACTTTCTAAAATTAAGTTATTTTGTATTTAAATATAATAATCTAAAAATGTTTTGAAACTTTTTCATTTTTTAAATTTTAAAAATTATTTTAAATAGCTTAAAAAAATGCTCTTTTCTATTTTCCAAAAATGAGTATTTTTCTTTTGAAAAAAAGCCAATCCAAATAGCCTCTATATCACTCTCTTGTATTTCCAAAAATAAGTACTTTTCTTTGAAAAAAACAATCCAAATAGCCATCAAAATAAAAGATTTTACCTCCCACAAAATAACAAAAATCACCCTTACGCGTAGTGTATAAATCCAATATTTCCATAACGAGTTTAGAGCCCGTTGGGATGGGTTAAAAAAAAAAAAATTATTTATCGTACCATGCTTTCTATAATAAGATTTTTTTTTTGCTTTTTCAAACCAAACAAGTTTATATTTTGATGCTGTAATTAAAAAAAAAATTAATTGAAGCTACTCAAGATAACTTCTAAAATCTGCCCTCTCTCTCTCTCTCTTCAAAAAGCCCAGCTAAATACAATTTTTTTTCATTAAAATGTTGTTTTCAAAAAATAAGTGCTTCTCTCATAGAAAAAAGCCCATCCAAACAGGAACTTAAATTCCTAACTTCATATCTATCACCAACTTCTGCAAAACCAAAACTTATGCAAGGGATCACACACAACACACACGCGCACGCATTGCAAAATTTGGGTACTAGTGAACGAAAACTGTACATACATTGCAAAATTTTCTATAACTGAACATGATCAAAGAAGCAAAAGAGATCTCCCTGATAGAGACATCAACATGAAGCAGAAAACAAATCATCCGTTGATCTACAAACAGCGGAGAAAATAAATTCCACCGGAAATGTAACAGCAACTTACAGAACCAACGATCCGACTGATTATGTCAATCTATGAAACTTCCCATGCCATTGACAGCCAAGACGGAACATGCATCGACTTGGTGAAACATGTGAGCTCTTTCTTTCCTAGTTATCGTAGAAACGGGGTCGGCGCCTCTGAGAGCTGCGCAGACAAAATGTGTAATGAATGTAAGAAAAATGAAATATCAATTGAGAATTTATCATTATGATCTTTAAACCGGTCTAAACTAACGCCCGTAGGAGTTAACGGGCAATATCAACCATAGTTTTGTTACCAGATAATTACACTTACACCCCCTAATGTTTGGTGTAAATACACTTAAACCCCCTGAGGCTTGCATAGTTACAGAAACTACCCTTGCTGTCACCTTTTTAGGGGTTCAACTATAAGACGAAAGTTGAAGGAGGGGCTAGATTCTGTAATCATGCAAACCTCACAGGGGGTCTAATGGTAACACATGAGTTGATTTTAGGGGTGGTTCCACAATTATGCAAATCTTAGAGGGTACAAGTGTATTTGCACCAAATGTCAAGGGGTCTAGGAGTAATTATCCCTTTCGACAGAGAACATAAAGCTCAATTAAGCACCTTTCAAAAAAGAATCAACCAACTAATTCCCATAAGTTGTCAAACGAGATACAGACGCTATTAGACATGTTTTCGAATTCAAGAAATGCAAACACATATTCTTTCACTTTTATACCCATTTACCAATACTTTGTGACCTTTTTTAGTTCATATGGACCATTTCGGTAATTAGTATTTTTACATAATTAATTTTAATAAGTCATTGATATCACGACATATACGAACAAAAGAGTATAATGTACAATTGTTTTTCCACTTAAAATATTGAACTTATATCAATTAATTGATCCAAAGATGGTTCATTTGATCCAAAATGTCAAAGAATCATCCCTTTGATAGAAAGAATTCAATATGGTTTAGTATTTAGTTGGATATGTAACCCAAATTACTGCGAAACGACATATTTTAGACGATAGGACCCCTTAAGATGCTCTGATTGACACCATGTTGAAAGTCATAAAATCATACAATTCTATCTTGTCGTAAATTATATATCTTATACCTCATAGCAACCCTAAAGACAATCCACAAATGTCAATTATTTCAAAATCTCTCTCTCTCTCTCTCTATCTATCTATCTATATATATATATATAGTTAAGCATCATCAGGAAGATTATATGATAGTCACAGATCATGCATTGACTTACCTGTGTCGAGCGGCTCTTCCCCTGGGCAGCCTCCTCGCACTAGCAAACTCGTTACGGCCAGCATTATAATCTGCATATTCCATGTATGATAAAGAACCCTCGTCAGAGTTGGAATCATCAAAATTCAAATGGCGGTTTCCTCTTCTGGAGTCACTGACCCTTGACCGTCTTCTATTTCTAGACTTCCTACAACTTCTACAAGCCTGAAAAAGTATACAAGAAGTCCACCAATTTCTCTCACCTCCATGAAAGTCATCAATATCGTCTCCCGAGTTATTACCATCACCATATTCTATGATGTAATCTCCTAAAACGACCCCATGCGGGACCTCTGAATGTATGGTGCTCAAAACATCAACGATCTCCGAGGATTGCTGTAAGTTCTCCCAATCAAGCCGGCGTGTCGGATCTATTTTTGAAGGGCGAGCATAAGGATGTTCTACTTGCGCATGCTTTTGAAGCTCCGAATACGTGCCTGTGAATAGACATTTTGCCTCTTCACAACAACGATTCTTAACATCCAAGTGTCTACGAGCCTTTTCAACCACTATCCACCCAGTGACTTCTCCTCTACACAAGGGGCAAGCCGGTTGGCTAGTGGGTCCTGAGTCCAAGAACTGTAGATTCTCAGCTGAACTCGGTGACTGTGAACCAGATGACAACATCATGTTCGCTTCCTTGAAACGGTCCAAACAATTGGAATGTAAATGGTCTGTATCGCATATAAAAGGTCGGCATCCTTTTTCATACGATGAGCATTGGAGGAGAACGCTGTTGTGAGGATGGTCCAAGCATATGGGACATATCATGTCATCCCAGTTGGTATACAACTCAATCTCGTCCATCAGATTCGTGTTTGGTCTGGATCCCTCTTCCATCATAGCACTAGTACCTTCACCCGGTCCACAAATCAGTATAAGACCAGTGAACATAAAAAATGCATTACATGTAATAGTAATAAGTTCACTAAAAAAGTGCCCGGAAAAATTACACAGAATAGTGCAAGCAACCATATAGATTGTACTAAACAATAGTGCTTTAAACAGAAAGAAATGGTAGAGCGAAACCATCTACCAGTTCCCGTCATATCCTCTCTCTCTTTTACTATTCTATATAGTCCATCCAGTAATTGACCAATGAAATGGCCAACTGGTCTTTAGAGAAATACATGGATTTTTTTTTCAAGTTACTCTTTCATTTTGCTTTCCAACTATTTCCCTTATCTCTACACATCTCACAACAATAAATCAAGCCGACGAAATTTAGGTCAATGTCGATGCATATATTAGAATTTCAGATCCATAATGCATGAGATAGCAAGGGCGTGACCGTGGCCAAACCAGTTATGCAACTATGAATCAGGCACATCCCCATTGACTGCAATGACAAACATCGACAGAAATACAAACATAAAATTAAGGTAAGGGACAACAAAAAACGGGGAAAAAAGAAAAAAAGTTAAAAGTCTACAAGATTTGCTTCGATAAAAAGAAAAATAAATAAAATAAACACATTCCTCACACCCTATTTTTATAAGACTGGCAAACTACAGATAGTCTTTTCCAAAGAGGCATGAATACCTCAAATTCTATTATGAGTTTCATATCACCTCTATCCTAGGGATGCAAACGAACCAAGCAATGGCCTTTTTTTCCAGGCTCAAGAGCTCGAGCTCGAGCCAGGAAAAAAGGGGCTCGAGTCTTGTTCAAGCTCAACCCCATCCTTGTCCTTTCTATGATAAATGGCTAGCATATCAATAGCAGTTACTTCACCAAAAATCACAAGAAATGAATCATTCTTTCTTCAAAGGAAATTTACCCCCCCCCCCCCAAAAAAAAAAAAACAAAAAATGATTCCTCAAAAAAAAAAAAAAAAGGGTTCTTGTTTTTCAATGATTAACATCAATAAAATGAGAAAAAATTAAATAAATAAATATAACATGGGCTGAATGAATTTTCACACCACAAAATACCATGAACAGCTCAAAATCAGTATCAAACAAATTTATCCTAAGTATATCAAGATATGGTTTTGATCCATGTAACAGCAAAAAACACTAACCCTTGTCTTGTCTATAATTTATTTTCAATTCATGGATCTTGGTTCTCGCTTTAGGGCCACTAAAACGTTTCCTTGAACAGTCCCTTCTGCAGAAGTCAGAAGCATATGATATAAATCATGAACAAAAATACAAAAAAAAATTAAATAAACCTAATTCAAATTTACCCAAAAGTCAATCACCCCACATTTGAATACGACTCCATGAGAGCGTTGAAGACAAACATGTCTGAGATTTTGTATGTATATGTGTGTGTCTGTGCGTGTCAGTGTGTGTGTGTGTGTGTGTGTGTGTGAGAGAGAGAGCGCGTGCGCAGAGAAGAACAGGCGTGGAACCTGGTTGATTGAAGCCTCTGGAAATACAGGGAGTGTGGTGTGGGCTTGGAGAAGGTAAAATCAAATTATATGGGGTCAATTATGGAAAAATAAAATAAATAAAAATAAAAATAAAAATAAAAATAAAAATAAAAATAATATATGGGGTCAATACTAATAATAATAATAATAATAATAATAATTTTCCTAAAAAAATATTAATAGTAATAATATTGGGATTAAAACTCAAAAGTAGCTTAAATTTTATTTTATTTTTGCTTTCTCCAAATGAATATTTAAGGTATTATTTCAAGAGTTTATAAATATATTCTTAAAAATATATTAAAATATTTATAATATTTTGTGAGTCTGGTAACATTAATTATTATGATTAATTAAAAAAAGATAAATAATTATATATTATTACATTTCACTATATATATATATATATATATATATGAAAAAGAAAGACAAAGCGAAGTAACCTCGTAGTGAGTGAAGTCAAAGGATAAAAACAAACGAATTACAAATCATTCAATTTCAAAATTTTCTATTTTCCCCAAAAATGGCCGGCGCCGGCGGCAAACTTGTCACGAATCGGCGGAAGCAGCGGCTCGCCGCCACTCCTTACGACCGCCCGCCGCCGACTCATCAACCTTCGAAAAGCCCTAGTTGGTTTACCGGCGTCATTATTCCCTCCGCTCGTGCCCTCGCTTCTGGAGCTGGAAAAATCCTCTCCGCCGCCATCTTCTCCGATTCTGAATCCTCTTCATCGGACGATGAGGATTCCACCTTGAGTACGCATTCATCTAAGTTCTGTGTGTGTGTTCCTGTTTTCGTTGTCTATTGGGTTTTTGAGTTGTTTTTTGATTAGTACGCTTAGCTTTCAGCTGTTTCGAGTTAGTGTGGTTGTCTTTTGAGCTCAATTGCTTATCCTTAATGGGTCTGCAGTTTTTAATGAATCAAGTCCAGCATGAGCAAGTTTTGATAGAGTCAAGTTAAATTGTAGAACTGTTTTTGAGCTGATTGGACTATTGAGTCAGCCCAGCTTGAACGAGCTTGAATTGATTTGATGAGCCCCGCTGGAGTTTGAGAACATGGTTTACGATTTTAAAGTTATCAAGGTCAAGTTTAAGCCTAGTAGCTCTTCTTATCATATGAAAAAAAAAGGGTTCAAGCTCGACTTATTATCCTAGACAAAGCAAGCGCAAATTCAGTCGTCTTTCATTGTTTTCATTGATGCATGTTGAGTGTCGGAAAATCGTTCGCTTCATGAAAATTTGATGGAAAAGGTTCAAGTATGTGTATGCTGCATAGAATGTATTCTCATGTTGTGTGTGACTCAGTTTGAGGATTGCTTGACTGATGGTAATTCTTGGTGTTTGATTCTTCAATCATGCAGTACGACATCATCCATATATAAAACAAAAGAACAAGTGTGTTATCCGTACATACACACATATATGTGTATAGTTGCTGTTGTGGTTTTTTTGGTATTGTGATTGTGTAATGTTGATATTCTTAATGGTATTAGAGAACAGGGAGAAAAAGATGGAGATTGAATATTGGGGAATCATGGCAAGAGAAAGATTGAATTGAACCCTCCCTCCTTTTTCACTATGCTCTGGTTAAATAAATGCATGACGAAATGAGAACTTTATTGGTTGTGTATATATACAGTTGTTTGAAGTGTTGTCCTCTCTTTGCCTAACGCATGTTTTTTCCTTCCTTTTTTTCTTTCTCTTTCTTGTTTATCTTCTTGTCTGACAGAGGATGATGCTGACAATTTTCATGAGAACGACAGCCCTTACGATGGAGTTAATGAATTAAATGAGGTAACTCATTGCTTCTTCTTGTAGATGAAGATTGAAACTTTAATTTTTGAACTTCATATCTTTTCTTTATAGGGATGTAATATGGCTTGAGTTGGATTTGGGGAATTGTTTGTAATAATAATATTTGTGGCTTGTTCTTTTTGTTTAGAAAAAAGGAACTTCATCAGAGATAATGCAACATGGACAAGAATCTCAATTTAGCATGCAGAGGACTGAAACCAAGCAGATAATCAAACAGCTTATTATGCGGGAGACTTTTTCCAGGTAACTTCCCTAACCTTGAGGTATACTTACTTGCGTTGATAACTTTTGCTTCATATCTTTTGACAATTTTCTGGTTATTATTTTACGTACATATATTAGATCTTCGGATCTCTCGGTGCCATCTGTTTCTTTGATAGGCTTATTCCTTTTAAGTTCTTATTCTTAACTGCATTCAACTTGTGCCTACATATTTATAGTTTGAGTTCTTGTTTGTTTATTTATTTATCTTCTGCGAAAATAATGAGCAGAACTGTTACAATTTGATGCAATTGTTGAATAATCTAACCTTGCAATTCACATTAATCCAGAATGTGTTAATGTTCACTTGATGGAAAATTATCTACAATCATCTGATTAGTTGAGCTCAGGACAAAATTTATTTTGAGGATATATGTTTCTATCTCATCCAGAAATTTTACCTTTAATTTTACTTTCAGGGAAGAGTGCGATAAGTTGATAAAAGTTCTTAATTCACGAGTTATGGACATGTCCGCAGAAGTAAGGGAAAAAAGACCACTTGAAAACTTTCCTGGGAAAACAGTTGACCATGGTATTGCTTTAAGAAATATATTGACATTCCCACAGTTGAATCTTTTCATTCATTTATCCAAGTCTAATTTTAATGAACAGAAGATGTCGATGCATTCAATAAAGCCGTTCTGGAAGCAAAAAAATGGTTTCAAGGGAAGAAAGTGATGTCGAGTTCAGTGGCAGAGTTGGCTCATGGGACCTCTAATCTTAAGTCCATTGCTCTTGGACATGTTAGTCATAGTTTTATGTAATATGAGATAGAGATTGTTCATTAGCCTGTTGAGTTTCAATCATTTCTTCTCTTTGCCCTTCATATGTTATATCATTGATTAGTCTCATAGATGTATTCTCTCCTTGGTTTGTAACTTAAATTTATATACTTCCTCTTGAGGGAATGTTTCGTAACTTAATAGAGAATTCTGCTTTTGAAAATAAGGCTAACGTATTGATATTTTATAATGCAGGTAGAAAGTGGAATTGGTTCTCCTGTGGATGTGGCCAGATCCTATATGAGGGATAGGCCGCGTTGGGCTTCTCCAGTGAAACATGAGGAATTAGGAACCCCATTCACAGCAACGATGAAGCTTTTCAAGGAAGGAACATCTTACTCAGTCAATCATGACTTTTCGTCTTCCTCAAAGGTGCATTTCTGATTATTTCTTAAAGCATCCATCAATTTCTGCATCAGCAGAGTGGATTTCTCTTCTGGGTTGCTGCCAATTTAGCTTTCTTGTTTTCCTTTTATTTTGTACGTGCCTTTCCTTTTCACTTTCTGCAGTTGTTATTGTTCTTTTGTGTCAATATCTCCTCTGCACGTGTGCTGCACGTATCAATTCAGTAACTAACAACGGATGAACAATTCGGTAATTTGTACAACCTCATGTTGAGGAATGCAATTGTGCTGGGTACATGGGGACCTTCACATTCTTCATAGGGATTGATGATTTTAGGGGGCGCAGCACCTGATTTCTTGTTGTTCATACAAAAAGGCCGCAACTATTATCAACTGTTTCCTCCCCATTGCAGGGTGACTTGATGTTTTTGACAGTAGATGATGAAAAATATATCTTGATGAATTATAATATTTTTGAAAACACCAGAAATGTACCTTATTCATGATGGGAAGATGATGATTATTATACTTGTTAGTCATCATCATGTACTTGATGGAATTCAGAGATGGAGTCCTCTTGCGTCTGGATCATGGAATATCCAGGAAGAATTATGGCGAGTTCGCTCAAAGGCAACTGAAGATATGCTGCGCGCTTCACCCACTAGAATCGATCTCTCAATGTTTGCAGTTGCCCCACCAAGGCTCCTGTCCGCAGGAGCTGGTAAAATAGCATCTGATACGGGAGAGAGAATGGCTGAGCCGCACTCTTTCTGGAAAACCAAGCAAACAGACTTATTGATGGATGTGGGAGTGAGCTCTGATCCTGCCCTTGTAGGTTGGTGTTCGTCTTTGCAACTTGGTCTATCTCAATTTTCATTTGTTGATACTATCATATTTTTCAACAAGTGGACAAAGTTCAAATGTTGTTGAAAAACATTGAGTTGTGTTTTTGACCTTTTCAGCTTTGGAGTCGAGAGAGGATGGTAAGGCCAAGGCCAGTAAAGCACTGTCTTCCAACCCAGCTGTTTCTGTTTCTGGAAATAATGGGGTACTTTGTTTAGCAAAGCTCGTTAATGGTAGCTTTTGCTCATTTAATTTCTAACTTTGATGGACGGTGGTGGAATTTAGTGATCCAATGAAATTGAGGCGAGCTCAAGCCACTCTTTTTCTAGCTCACTGAGCTCAAGCTCGAGCTTTGAAAAAATACCAAGGCTCGGCTCGGCCCACTGGAAATAGCATTCATAATACAGGTAAAATTTCCCATTGCAATTCTAGTATCTTACATGCCATTTCTTTGTTTTTAAAGGATTCAGAAGCTATTCAGATTGGCGGTGAACGTGCTCCATTCAAACTCCCGCCCCCTGCCACCCCCAATCATGTTGGCGAGCGCCACTCCAGTAGTTCCCTTCGTCCTCTTAATCTAGTTTGTCTATTTCTATTTTGTTATTGGGTAGATAAGATAGAACTCTTCGGATGAACCTTGAAAGCTAGACCTCCGAGTTAATGAAGGTGTTGTTATGTTTATGGCTAATGAAGGTGGTATTATATGTATAGGTAAATTAAGAGAACCTCCAGAAGGCGAGGAAGCCGAATTCGGAGGAAGAGGGAATATAAACGGTTTCACATCGTGCCAAGCCAGGTGAAATCAGACACGACACACGACGTTTTCATCCTTACATTCTAGTCCTCTTCCTATTATACATCAACTCAACCCGTATACATTCTAGTCCTCTTCCTAGGATACATCAACTCAACACTACGGGGGTGTTTGCAAACACTTCTACATTTGGAGAAGTAGAAGTTCTGGAGAAAGTTGAATAATAAAAGTGGGTAGTTTGGAAAGGAATAATGAAAAATAGTGGTTGACTTTTACAAAAGTAAGTAGAAGTTGGAAAAAGCAACCTGAAAGTTGTTTCTAACTTCTGGTTAGGAAATCAACACACTTATTGTTTGCTCTTTTTTCAAATAAAAGCTGAAAAAAATCACTTTTTTTAGGGATTCCAAACACCCCCTATGCCTGCCCTTACATTAGTTCGTCCTAACCACATTGCTTCTGTTGTCAGTTTGTCTCTTGGACCAGCCATGGCGCAAAAACACGAGCAACATGATGAGGAAAACCATAATTTTTCACACTATAAATGAGCATAAGCCAATGAATACCATGAACGTGGAAGGTAATTGTGAGCTTCTTACGGAAGCCCACATGGAAATACCTATTGTAAATGAACCGGATAACATTGCTAGCGATTCTCAAAATGGTTTCGGCTTGCAATGGCTTGACTCAGCTGTCCATGGAGGGGGAGGCTGAAGCTATGGCAGAGGTTTCACACCACGTACACACATGTATACTGTCAGGATTTGAATTCCTAACGATGCTCCCTATGCCTCTGCAGACAGGGTATATGTGTCTTTGGAGGCGTGGGGAGTATCATCTTTTAGTTGCCGTGATGGTATATTTTTTTTAGTTTTCTTGCATATTATGTACATGTAAACCAGAAGGGAAAACGGGGGACTTATTTATTTATTTTTTGATGGGATAATTTGGATTAGTTCAGATTAGGTTTGATCAGTCCATTTTAAAGAGAATCATCATATCATATACTAATTGAAATAATTATTGTTATGTGATTTGTCGATTGCGTGCATATTAATAATAATTGGATCAAATGAGTATGTATTAACAACAGAAGTTTTAAGATATAATTTTCCCTTTTTTGGGTAGTAATAAGGGCCCTGTAGATAGTTATTATTTAGGATAAATTATGTTTGCACTTCTTGAGGTTGATATATTTAGAAACTAATTTCTCTTTATTTTAGAAATTAAAAATATCTCCTTTGAGGTATATATTAATTTAATAAAATTTATTATTCATTAAGGTGAAATATAATTGTGAATTGTATTTCTATTATTTTGAGTGGGGTGTAAAGATGGAATTCGTATGGTCTTGATAAGTTTAAGATGTAGAAATTATATATGAATTTAATTTGTTTTTTTTAAGAAAAACAATGGTGACGGTATTAGATTATTCATATTCCATTGTGATTATAGTTGTATAAAGTGAAGTCATTTCACGAAGGTTGATGGAGGAATGAAATTGATTGTGATATTTGGTCAATCCTGATGAAACACATCTCACAACAATGATATTTTGTCAATTTCGACAAGATGCATCTCTCGACAGCGATATGTTATTAACTTTGACGAGATGCATCTCTCGAATTTTAAATTTTGAAGGAATATTTGTAATTTTTAAGGGGGTTAATTTGTGATTATCCTATACCTCAAAACGTGTATAGGTAATTTGCCCTAATAATAATTAGATAAAATGAGAAATGTATTAAGAAAAGTTGCTCAAGTTTTAATTTTTCCTTTTTTTTTTGTTATTATTTAGGGGAATTAATAAATTAACCCAAAAATAAAAATAAAAATAAAATGACAACCACAGTTTCTTTTGTGAATATACTGAACCATTTTTGGCCCAAACTCCCAGCAGCGGAGCAGTGGGCTCTGAGCGGACTTCGTGCTAGTTCTCTCTCTAAGCTGGTTTCTCTCTCTAAGCCTCAGCAATGGATCCCTTCTCCTCCGCGACGATTGCGCGGCAGACATGGGAACTCGAGAACAACATCGTCGCGACCACCGACTCCGGCGGCGACTCGTCCTCCGCCGCGTCGGACTCCATCTTCTACTACGACGAGGCGGCGCAGAACAAGTTCCAGCAGGAGAAACCGTGGGAGAACGATCCCCACTACTTCAAGCGTGTGAAGATCTCCGCGCTAGCGCTCCTCAAGATGGTCGTCCACGCCCGCTCCGGCGGCACGATTGAGGTCATGGGGCTCATGCAGGGGAAAACCGACGGGGACGCGATTATAGTCATGGACGCTTTTGCCCTCCCCGTCGAGGGGACGGAGACTAGGGTTAATGCCCAGGCCGATGCTTATGAGTATATGGTTGATTATTCGACGACTAATAAGCAGGTCTTTACTATGCTCACTGATGCGTTAATTTGTTTAGTTTTCTACTTTTCTTACATTTTTACAAAATTTTGATCTGATTGGTGAACCGGCGTGGTGTTTTTGATGAGTAGGTTTATAGAGGATGCATATATGGGAGGGTTTTGGGACTTGTGTGAGTGAAGAATGTAGCGGGATTTAGTCAACAACGAGAAACTTTAATTAGGGCTTTTTTGTGAAGCAAGATTACTGCTAGAAATTGGGGGAAGCATTTTTCTTATTGATTAATGTAAAATGTGCTTATGTATTATTGTGCTGAGTAGAATCATAAGTTTCACCAATCTCTCACCTGGAAAAAAGCTTTTCTTATACAAGAATAAGTAAATAGTTTTACTGGATCTCCTGTAGACACCCTTGCATCACATACAGACATGCTATGGACACAATTAATAGAATTTTAGCATGTGAACTTGATGTTTGGGCATCCTAAAGTCCATGTGTTGTTAAAAGTTAAGGTATGTGTGAGTTAAGTTTGAAAGAGCTCTGTATTCTGTTGATTAATGTTGGGGCATGGTTGACAAAATTCTTGGTGTTGTGTTTCTTACTTACCTTGATTTTCTCTGACATTCCTTGTTTGGGTGAAGGCGGGTCGGCTGGAGAATGTAGTAGGATGGTATCATTCGCATCCTGGCTATGGATGTTGGCTTTCTGGTATAGATGTTTCCACACAAATGCTCAACCAGCAATTCCAGGAGCCCTTTCTGGCTGTTGTTATTGATCCGACAAGGACTGTCTCTGCGGGAAAAGTTGATATTGGTGCTTTCAGGACATACCCGGAAGGTTACAAGCCTCCAGATGAGCCTGTCTCCGAGTATCAGACAATCCCCTTGAACAAAATTGAAGATTTTGGTGTGCACTGCAAACAGGTGGTGATGATAAATATATTTATGTTTGTCTGTGTGCATGTGTGGCATTCTGTGTATATTTGAGAAGCTTTTTCTGCAGAATTTGCTCATTTAATCAAGTTATGTTTTTTGCAGTATTATCCATTGGATATTACATATTTCAAGTCATCTCTTGATTGCCATCTCTTGGATCTATTATGGAACAAGTATTGGGTAAACACCCTGTCCTCTTCTCCTTTGCTTGGTAACGCAGACTATGTCGCTGGTCAAATTTCAGATCTAGGTAATTTTATGATGCATTATGTAACCGTATGAATTCTTTGCACAATTGTTTCATAACAAGCCGGTCCATATCAAGCTCAGCATACAGGACCTTCAAATAGATACCGGATGTCATATCACTTATCATACTAATTTGTGCTTCTCATTTCATGCAGCTGATAAAATAGAGCAAGCTGAAAATCAGCTGTCCCATTCACGCTTTGGGTCCTTGATAGCAGCTCCTCAAAGAAAGAAAGAGGTCTGTAAATTATGATCACTACTTTTTTACTTCCTTAAGTACCAACCTCAGATGGGGTATGCTGTTGCTTGCTTTTGCATATTGTGTTTTGTTTTAGACAATTAACACCCATTTGAACCCTTTTCCATACATCTATAAGTGGATGGATTTGGACAGGCATACACCTGAATATTGCCTGTCTTATTATATTCGTGCATCTCTTTTAACATGTGGTCTTAATCCTTTCACATACTACTTTCTAAGAATTATTCCATATTTCAGTTTTTTTGTCCTTCATCTTTCCTTACAACAATGTAGGTTTTTTGTCATCTTGCATTTGGTTCTCTTTTTGTAGCTGTTTGATTAACACTTTGCTTCAAGTTGTGTCCAATTTTGTAAACTTTGGTCGACATAGGATGATGAATGTCAATGTTAACTAAATGGTGCTAATCCTCATTTGATTAGCAAGTCAAATTGGAAATCCAATAGCACAGCTCCCCTGCATCTCAGCAGGATTTGCATATCCATAATACGGTCCAATACAAAAGTGAGCTTTACATGATTGAATCCCAAGCTAGTTGTGACTCGTAAATTTCTAAGATGTAATCTGTAGAAGTCTGACTAGTCTGTTGCCTATACCATTCTCACTTTTCCCTATCCTTGACCATACAATACCTCTTGTTCTGCTTTCTTAATCATGACTCTCGTTATAAGAGGCACTTTCTTGTGTTTTTCCAGGAAGAATCACAGCTTACGAAGATTACTCGTGATAGTGCAAAGATAACTGTGGAGCAGGTTCATGGTTTGATGTCACAGGTAACTGTAACTGCCCTTTCTCTCCACCATAAATACAACATCCTGTATTTATACCAAAAAAAAGGCTTTGATTGATCAGTTCCTTGTGTTTTCTGTTCATTTTAGGTCATCAAGGATATTCTTTTCAATTCCGTTCGACAGTCCAACAAATCTCAGCCCGAGTCATCTGGTCCCGAACCAATGGTTGAGACCTGAGCTTCGACTTTATAAAAACCTCTCATCTTCCTGTTGTCATGGTTCTTTCACTTGCTGTCTGGAAGAAGTTACAAATCGGTTTTTGTCCCAATATTGGTGCTCCATAGGATTCCATCAACTCGACTTGTCAAAAAACTACAGATGCTGTATGGGGTGTCTTCCAACGCAGGGCTTGTGTAACCAATGGTATATTTTTTTGCTCTCGTCATTTGTTGCCTCTGTATAGACTGTGTTTTGGTCCCAACTCTTTTTGGGATATAGAGGGATGAATCCTTGAGGATCACACTGATACTACCAATGCCTGTCTTTTAAGGCCCCATTTGGTGCTATTGTTGTAATGTTCTTGTAGAGGTGTTGACACTTTGTTAAAACTATGATTTTTCAGAAGCCCTTTGTTTCTTCTTCTTGTTTCTTTTCTGTGGCACGATATAATTCTTGGAAAACAACATTAACCTTAAAAATTTGCAATAGAAATTTTAAAACCAAAGAAAAAAAATGATTTTTACTTGCAAAATCGAACGTATTGAAGGATGTATCTTCAATTTCGTGATGAATTAATCATGTCAAGCTCTAAGGGTGGTAAAATGAGTTGAGAATCATAATTTTAATCCGTTTTAGTTAGTTTTGGATTGAGTTGGGTTTTTTAATTTTATAAATGTTGACATAGGTTGGATTTTAGTGGGTTGCAAAATTTTTTTGATCTTAGATGGATTCAAGCGGTTTCTAAATGGGTTCATATGATTTATAGGTTCATTGAAAAAAATATTATAATTTGATAATATTTTACAAATTTGAAAAGTTAGTAATAAGATTATTATTGTAAATTAAAAAATATGTTAGATAATAAATAAATGGTTGAAAAACGTACAAGATTGTATATAATAAGTTACATTTTATTTTATAAATCCGTTAAGAAATTGCATCAATCTGTATCAAAGTCATTTCCATCCCAATCCATTTACAATCTATTCTCTAACATTCATTTAGAATCCAAATTATTTTCAATTCGATCCAATAGAACTCAAACCAAACCTGATCCAGCCCGCCCATTTTCCACCACTACCACGCCCAAAAGTTGCCAGAGAGGCAGACACTTCCACAGCGATTAAGCATCGACATAAATTTTTTGAAGTTAATGTTCTAAATTTAATGGGGGCTCCGTTTGAATCGAGGGATTTGGATTTGAAGGAATAACTTGAGAGAAATGATTATGAATGGCTTCAATTTTAAAATCTATTATAGCGATTCAAAAAGTAGCTCAAAATGAGAGCTAAAAAAATTTGAAATCCATTGCAATGGGAATCTATCCAAACAAGTTGGATGAAATTGTCATTATGAATTCGAAATCCTCGACTTCAACTCTATCAATCTAAACACAATCCGATAAAATTCCCTACTTTTTGAAATAATTCAAAATCTAGCAAGATTCAGACACAAAAAAGTAGTGTCTCGGGCCATATGAAACTTAAAACAGGGGATAGCCATGTTCAGAGTTTGCTGTAGAGGGGCTCTCGACATGTAAAATCTCGAAAGCAGGGTGTTTCAGAGCTTGTCCACTTGTTCTTGGCCATGCCCATCTACGTTCGGAGCCGGAGGGAGTCTCTGCACGAATCACGTTACCAATTGTGAATGGGATAATCCTTTGGGGCATTTCGTCGAACACATGTTCTACAACACAGAAAAAAAAAGCCCATTAACGCGAAGCGAGTGGGAGACTTACGAGATCAGGCTTGTAGATATTATGCACAACGGAAGCGCCGGCGAGAAGAGATGCAACGACGACGACGCACGACCATGCCAGCGACGGAGTCCCCGTCGGCGCCTTCCCACCACCAAATTTCCGGTTCATCTCTCTCTCTCTCTCTCTCTCTCTCTCTCTCTGTCACACACACACACACACACACAGCTTTCTCACACTACTTAATTATGTATTGAGTAGAAGTCCGATTTGTTGGGTTTAACGAGCACGATTTAGAGCCAGTTCGGCTGAACTTTCTTTATAGGGAAAATAATTATTTAAAAAAAAAAAAAGGTAAAACAGCCAAAAAAAAATGGGTTTGACTGATTTTTTTTTTATTTTAAAAAGCAGAAGTCATTAAAAAAAATTAAAATGGCTTTTTTAGAAACTGTCCCCAATAATTCAAATCAAAA
Source organism: Petrea volubilis (assembly GCA_026212405.1). Classification (NCBI taxonomy): domain Eukaryota; kingdom Viridiplantae; phylum Streptophyta; class Magnoliopsida; order Lamiales; family Verbenaceae; genus Petrea; species Petrea volubilis. The sequence goes on from CM047879.1 coordinate 13,708,833, forward strand.
CATCTTTTGAGGTATTTTTAATTATTATATTTAAACTCAAAATTATTTGACTTAAAAAAAAAATTATTACGCTGATAAGAACTAATTCAACTAATGAAGCTGATGTCCCAAGACTATAAAGTCTTGGATTTGATTTTCTACCAATGCATATATGGGTCTTTATTCCTATCTTAATGTAGTTTATTGTTCTTAAAATATAGTTGTTCGATTTGTAAATAATACAATTTATTCCTAATATAATTGTTCGATTTGTAAATGATATAGTTTATTTCTATTTTAATAACAGTTTATTTTATTTTTTAAGAAGAAGAAGAAGAAGAAGAAGAAGCTGCTGAAATAAAACCACTTATAAACAATACCAGAAACTTGTGAAATTGATATACTTATAAAATTACAAAAGAATGGATTTTAGTTTTTACATTATTTGAAACTAGAGATATACATACGTTTTGATTTCATTTAAAATTTAATTTGTTTTGATTTTTTATGTTCAAACAATTGAACCCCTTATTTGGGATTTATTTCATTTATAATTGTTCCATCTAATTTGTTGTTGATGGTTTCATACAAATCCATTTTGGTAACATACGTCCAATTGATTGACCTTAAATGAATATGACCATAAATATCTTCTTTTTTTTTGAATACAACCAACTCGGAATACTGTATAAATATTAATCAAAATGCAAGAAACAAGCACGCACACTCACCAAGAAAAAAAAGGGGGAGAGAACAAAAGGGTTGAAACCCCTACTATTGGACTGCAACCCAACCACAATAGCAAATAACCATACACTTAATCCTTTTACACAAGTAATAAGATCAATTCGAATTTTCTACTAGGAAACGGTGTTATATCTTTTCATCCACTATTCGATGCATGCCTTATTTTAACTGTCTACCAATACACGCTTCTCTTATTTTAACCATCTCAATTGCCCACCAATACATGTAGTGTGTATTAATAAATAGAGGAGAAACTATAGCACTATTTTGTTATAGAGGGCCCAAAAAAATCCAACCAAGATGAGGCCTACTCGATTCGCGAAGAAGACAGCGAGGCCTAGCTAGATTGGCACAACTAAGATCCAAAAACTGAGAGATATTGAGTTCGATTCTCCATCAAGACGTGTGAATCTTGTCATAGACGATGATGTAATAGATTAATTTGTGACACATGAATTATTGGATAATGTAACCAAAAAAAAAAAAAACAGACATAGTTTTATTCCATGACATTGAAACAACGGAAAAACAAGTATCATATCTTTCTAGTACGTTACTGACCTAAAATCCCCCATCATCACTTGGTTAAGCTCTGAACTAAACCAAACTACAACGTAATGTAAGGCAAAAAAGAATGCCTAAATCAGCACATCTAGCTACTTTGTTAGAAACACGCTTTCTTCATTTTCTGTCAGCAACTCTCTCAAGAATCCATAGCAATTGCTCCCGGCAACGGCAACGGCGCCAACTTGATCGGCGACAAGCTCGTCTTCAGAGGGACGTCCAACGGGCTGGACAACTTCCTTTCCTTGTGCACACCCCCAACTACTCCAAGAAGCTTTCTCACTTCATTCGCTAGCTCGATTACGTAGTCATCTTGGTGACCTGTTCAGATATAGGAACAACTCGCTTACCGTATATGTCTTAGTATATATGTACATACATACATATATGTGTATGTGTGTGTGTGTGTGTGTGTGTCTAGTCGGGTGGTTCCTCTGGCGTTGTTGCTTTGAAGAAATTAGAGTGCTCAAAGCAGACCTATGCACTGGACAGGTCAACATGGGATAGCATTATAGGATTTCAATCCTATTACTTTGCCTTAGAGGTCGGAGTAATGATTAACAGGGACAATTGTGTGTGTGTGTGTGTGTGTGTGCGCGTGCGCGTGTGTGTGTTTGATTGACATGATCATTTTATGGAAGGTTGTAAAGTATTTTGGCGAAATGGAGCCGAACAAAGTGTCGACATCAAAGCGAATTGAAGTATATTTACCAATATCAAACATGGCCTTTTCCAATAAAAAGAGGTAATCCCGGTTGTTGCCGCAAGGGCCGAAGGCCGTTGCGATTTGCAGGGCCATGTCCTCCAACGAAGCCGGGCCCAAATAATATTTGTTCGATATCTTGTCTGGAGTGGATGTGAACCTGCAATTTCAAAAGCAACAACCTCATAAGCAAGAAGTTAAAACACCTCAATACAAACTTAAAACACATTTATACAAATGAAAATTTACTCACACTATCACTCCAGTTAACAAGGGCCGATCGGGTTCGCTTTCCTGAATCAAAAGAAACACAACATCATATCATCACCAAGCATCGGAAAACCTCTGGCTATGTGTTGGAAATGTCAAAAGGGAACGAAAACCAGAGAACACAACTCACTTTGTAAAAGTCTACCAGAATTTTGCGGTCATACTCGCATTCTCGACGTTCCAGATACTAACACAACATCAAAGAAATGAACTGTGAGAACAACATCCTCATTGTCAAAATAATAGCGAAAAATCCGGGGCATATATACCGCCATTGCTGCCGTTTCTTTCTCCGGCCCTCTACGTACGCAATAGGCAGCTCCCCACTGAAAAATAAAGAAAGATAAAGGAAATGAGTAATCATTAATCAAGAATCATGCCCCAAAAAATAGAAAACATGCTTGAAACTGGAAAATAAATGATTGCATTGGTAGATTTTTGGGCTTAGATTTCAACATTCATCACATTCCGAGGGGAAAAAAAAAGGGACACATTCATCAATTCCTGATAAAGAATTTAGAAACAACACATTTGCATTGAACAATGGATATTACTAAAATGTCTATAGCTCCTTAAAACACACATACATATATATGTATACAGAGAGAGAGAGTTTTGACTTACGCAAATAGCTCCTTCATCCTGTTCCAAGGTGCAGGTTCTTGCAGGGTGCTCAGGTGTACCTCTGTGATCAATGCAAGCTGAATCCACATCAAAGTTAAACTTAATTAATCAACAATATATCAGAAAATAATTAATTCTAAACTTTAAGAGAACCAGAAAAAGAGTATAAAAGAAATATATACACATATATATATATATATATATATATCGACACCCCTGATTCTCTGGTAGCAAATTCAAAACATATACCATGCCAATATAGCTCAAACAATGCCCACATTGGCACTCTAAAATGCACTCAAAACCCAACAAAATGAGCAAAAGGGCCTAATTCAAATTACCAAAAACCAAGTTTTCTTAACAGATTATATAAAAAAAAAAAACTATAATTACAAGAAACAAAAACATACCAAGATCAAATACACGCCTGTAATCCTTAATGAACCCAATAACTTTCGCATCATATTCAAATCCCGGGTTCCACACCAATGACCCATAGCCAAAAACCCAGAACACCATTCTTTTTCCTGAAAAAATTTCTATCTTTCTGCAAAGAAATCAAAAGAGAAGACAAATTAATCCACTGGCACTACCCAATAACACATGTTTTTTTGCAAAAAATAAAAAAAAAATGATTGGTTAAAGGGATTACTAACAGGAACAAGAACCTTCGATCAAAGCTCCGGGAATAATTGGGCCTTCAGGAGTGCAACGAACGTAGAGAGAGAAGGAGAGATTTAGAGAGAGAAATGGGTTGTTATTGTTCCTGAATCTCCTCCTCCCTCGACGGTGGTGGCGACGGTGAAAATGTGCGGTGTATTTGTATCGGGGAGACGAGGAAAATCGTGTTTTCTTCGAAATTGTTGTTGTCGGCAATGGCTTCCCATGTGCGATGTATGTATAACATATGTATGCAGATGACATGTTTTGATAAAATGCATGCATATAGGTTAAATTTGGTACATGCATTGATTAATAATGATTTGTAATCTAACATCTTTCACATTTTCGATTTAGTTGTCATTATTGAGGCTCGTTGCTGTCTAAGTGGTAATGTGAATGTCTTTCGATTAAATGGTCGAAAGTTTTAGTTTTTCTAATCCCGCGAATATTGGGTCTCTACAATACTGAATTTGAATTAGTCGATCAATGAATCGAAATCGAATGACTGTGATAAAAAAAAAAAAAAAATCCCATGAATATGAATATTAATCTTTGAATAATCATTTATGTGTTATTGTATATAAATATCTTTATATTTGATAATTAAGAAAATTCATGTAAGAATTTATTTTTAGTTTGATAATATTGATGTAATCGATAAATTTGTAATAAACTAATTCATATAAAAAGAACATCATTATTGTAAATTTAGCTTGTTGCCTCTCAAAATATGTTATAAAATATTTGGGGTACAAAGGTGCACAAAAAACAAATATTGAAAATTAAGAGTTTGGGAAATGATTTCACAATTCTCACATTATTGATATCATATAATAATTTTTTTTTATCAATATGTCATGATTCATATTTTTGAACTTTTTATTGATATATGATGATAAAACTTCTCTAGTTCTTTTAATATTACTTATAATTTTCATAATCAATTTAGAGTAACATTAAATCAAATTCTAAATTATGATTTAGTTCAGATGAGTCAAGTCTCATGGAGATACAAGTCTACAACTTATATATATATATAGGTTTTAACATATTGATAAATAACTTACCCAAAGAAAAGATAAATTATATAAATACTCAATATTATTACAAAATTTATTTCCCAAATCTAAAATTGCTTAAAATTGGGATTATATCATGCATTGCATGCGTATGTGTGTGTCTCTGTGTGTGTGTGTGTAGATATATGTATATATATATATATCTATCTATCCATGCATACATGGGGAATTATAGAAAATTCTAAACAGAATTAATCGTGCATTGAGCGTGGACGTTTTTACAGAGTTAAATCGTTATGGTATGTAGTTGAAAGATTGGCTTCACCTAAAATTAATTGTGTGTATTATCAAATAATTATTAAAGGTAAGATTTAGAAAATCTAGCAATTAGCATAGATTCATTGAAACTAGACAGTCTATTTCATTAATGAGACTATTAATTACAGTGATTAAGGCTATTTAAAAACGTCAAAGGGTTTAACTTGTCAAAATTTGATACGGTTACCAAAATACTCACTTTTCTATATTTTATTTTATTTTATTTTTGAAAAATCCTTTATAAGGACAAGTCTTGATTTTTCAAATTGTGCACATCATATATATATATATATATATTAGGGACATGCATTTTTCAATTTTCATTAATGCACAACTAGAAAATTAATCATATTTTCACGAGATATTTTAATACTAACAAATAACATTGCACATTCTAAGTTTCAAAGGTTTTATAATAATAAAATTGTCCAAAACCAATCTACAATTCTACATTATGAAAAAATATATATAATTTTAGTGACAAAAAATTAAATGTCAATATTAGAATTGTCACAAATACTTTATAGTAAGTGATAAAACTTTTTATTTATGAATAATAAAAAAATAGTGATATTTATTATAAAAATATGTTTTATGTTTTCAATAAATGATTTAAAATGATGATTTTGGACCCAAAAATCTAATCCATACTAACTTTCACATAGATTGTACCTATAGTGGTGTCAATTATGTGAAGCAAATTGGGGCCGATTGGGTTATTTATTCTATAAAACCTACATTTGGGCTAGGGCTGTCAATGGAGAGGATTTTAATCTGATTTTGATCCAAATTTTAGTATATTTGACCAATTAAAATATTCGATGGGTCAGATAGATTATGAATATCTGTAATTCAAAATAAATGCATAGTAAATGAAATCAAGTAGTTTGATCCGTTAAAGATCCGAATCCAAACTCTAATAAATTTTTTTATTATATCAACAACATTACACATATAATGTTAATGAAGAAATTTAAATAGAATGCAATATCCAGACATTATAACTTATAAAACACTTTTTTTTATAGTTTTCAAAGTATTTTTTTTCAAAAAAATAATGTATAGTTTTTATACATATTATAAAATATTTTCTACTTATTTAAATTTTTTAATAGTTAATTAGGTCGGATTTTTCTATCGAATTTTGAAATTTTTCTCGGATTCGGATTCAGTTGAAATATATGTAAATCCTATAGGATTCAGGTTAGATTCGAATACTAAAAAGGCTTATCGAATTCGAATTTTCTAGATTTGGTCCAAATCGAATCCGATGACACACCTAATTTGGGCTTTTAAGTTTTGCTAATGGATCAGATGGGGATTGTTTTAATTTATATTCGATTATTTATTTTGACATTTTGTTTTTGTGTCTATAAATGCTATATCCAAATCCGGTTAAGGATACTAACTATCAATTAATTTAATGAAATAAGGCGTCTGATCCCTTGATCAATGTATAGGGTTCGAATTATGGAGTTGTGAATCACGCAATTGGATTAGGAGGGTTGCACCCATAATAGACCTTTGTAGTATCCAATCCAAATTAATCGATCAATAAATGAAAATCAAGTGGCTAAGACCAAAAAAAAAAAACAAAATCCAATTAAAGGTATAAATGAATTAGGTCGAGATGAATAAAGTATTGTTCAGACTTTATTTTAACTGATTATTGAATTTTAAATCGTGTTTGAGTTTTTAAAATTAACCAACTTGAGTCGAGCTCAAGTAATTTAATATTTTTATACATATATTATCATGTTGTAATTAATCGAATCAAATTCAAGCCGAACATTAGGTCGAGATGAATAGAATATTGTTCAAGCTTGATTTTAATTTTGTATCGAATTTGAAATCTTATTTTGAGCTTTTAAATGAGCCAAATTTGAGTCGAGTTTGAATAATTTAATATTTTTATACATATATTATCATGATTTAGTTAATCGAGTGAAATTCAAACCGAACTTTGAAATTTATCAAATGATAAAAACAAAAAATGTGTCAAGCTTGGTTTGTTAAGCTTTTAACGAATTAAGTTCAGTTGAGCTTTTTACTATCGATGTGGAATCGAGTATGAAGAAATTTCTTTCATTTTTCAACCACAAATCCGATAGCCGCAGCTCAAACAATGTATATCTTGATGTACTTCTTTAAGAAGTACTTGTTCGTGTGTGTGTTTGTGTGTGTGTGTGTGGACTGATTTCAATTTGAATAAAATATTGGGGGAAATGGACGAACCGGAGGGCTCGCACCGGACGCGGTCGAGGGCGGCCCCAAATTGGACGGCGGAGGAATCCCTAATTCTCGTGAACGAGATCAGCGCCGTCGAATCGGAGTGGGGTGCCACGCTCCCTTCATTCCAGAAATGGCAGCAGATCGTCGAGAATTGCAACGCGCTCGACGTTTGCAGGAATTTGAACCAAGTGCAAGCGTCAGTGGGACGCGCTGTTGAGCGAGTACAGACGGGCTAGACGCGGCAGCGCCGCGGCGGCGGAGGAGGATGGGTCGTTTCCCGTTGAGCTGTTCGAGGCTATTGATAGGTGTGTTAATGGAAGGGGGAAAAGGAACGGCGGCGGCGGCGGCGGCGGTGGTGGGATGGAGGAGGAGGAGGATGAGGAGGCGGCGGCGGCGGCGATGGCGGAGGAGGACGAGGAGCAAGTGGTTATGGAGACTGACCCGGATTCCGACCCGGAAGCTCACGGGCGTGTGACCAAGTTCTTCTTCGAAACCGGTAATTTTTCTTTTTCCGTTTTTTTTTGCCTAATTCAAATTTGTGCTTTATTTTTTGTTCACGATCATATGTCCTTATTCAAAGTCCAAAAACACACTAAAAATCTGAACTTTGGAAGGAAATGAACAATGTAAATTATGAGAGTAATAGAGTTAGAATGCTTGAGATTATGACTTCTTGTTAGTTGTGATAAACAATTTTATTTGGCAATTTGAGTAATGTTTGATAATGGTAGGTTTTGCTATATAAGCTGTTCAATAGATGAACTATATATATAAGCTGATCATTTATAGGAAGCAACTTGATATCATGCAAAAATTTGATGGTAAAGTTAATGTGCTCATAGTATATATGGTAAATTTGGTGTTCTTTGGTCGTGGTGAGGTTTTGCATTCGCGGTGGGCGGGAACGAGGGAGTTTCTTTTCGTTATATGGCGTAGGGTGGATGCGGGGTGGGGGGGCGGGGACGAGGGAGTTTCTTTTCGTTATATGGCATAGGGTGGCTGCGGGGTGGGTGCATTTGTGTTGTATATGGCCGGGACTAGAAATATTCAGCTTGAATAGCTTCGTGTCTTATAGTATATATCTCTTGAGTAACTTTGAGGAGAAAATGTAAGTTCCGGGATTCTGGAACATTTGTTCTTAATATATAAATTCCGGTGGACCAGGATATCAGCTTTCATGATGTGGATACAAATATAAAGTTGGATTATTTGGATTATCTTGAAAATGGGTATTCCATTATCGAACGTATCTCTTGAACACCGTAGAACAAGGAAGTTCGGATTCTTTGACTTTTGGACCGACTTGCGGAATCTAAGGCGTTGGGGGAAATCAAGTTTCTGAGGTTTCGGAATGACGGAGACGCTTCATTCATCAGAGACAAACTAAGAGAACTGTTCAATTTTCTGGCTTTCTTTCTGTCCCATTTGTTCTTTCTTGCTCTGTAATTAGAGACTTCGAGAATATAATCATAGCTGATCAGTGGTTTAAGGCGCTGCCCGTTTTCATATACCATCGTGAATTCATATGGTTATTTGTACCAAGATACACAAAATGGGGTTTCCATTTTGCAAAGGCTTAAAAAAGAAGCTCTTTTGATCATATCTCGTGTATCAATCATTTGCCCAAGACATCATCGCATAGGGTGTTAATTGCATGATGTAAGCGGCATTTACTTGAATCAATGAAAGCTGCGGTTAAAATACTGTAGCCTCACAAGCTCAAAAACACACATTTTCGTTCCATTTTCCAATATACGTATCTGTGCATGTAAATCTAAAGTCTATTTTGTATATTATTAGGTTCCAAGAAACAAAGGCGGAGGATGAAGCGACAAAAGCGCAGACTTGAAACACGAAATCCTTGGGGATACTACACGAGTCCGAGTGTAAAGCATGAAGAACCCAACCCTATAAATGAGAACATGGGGGCTGGAAAGAACATTGTTGAAAGCATTCCTGAGGAGAGCAATACAGAAACCGAAGAGCAGATAATGGCTAAAACTCTGTGGGAAAATGCATTGCAGATAAACGCAATATTGGAAGGCAATCTAGCCGATGATGTCGACTACAAATTAGCCGATCTGAAGAACGCCGAGGCTGTACAAACTGATTTGATTCGACGACAAGGCGATAAGCTTATCGATAGCCTCGGAAAAATTTCAGCTACTCTGAACCAGCTTTGTGATTTTGTCCAGCAGTGTAACTAATCAAACCTTGAGGGATCATATCGTAATTTTCTTGCATTTTGTAGATATATGAGCTAGAGATATTGGTGCCCACTGAAGTGATCCTCCTATTATTCATGTTCAGGTAATAATTGCAGCTCCAATCCTGTAATGATACACAATTACACAAATACCTCCTCCTAATTACATATTGCATCTACACCTCTTGAGTAACGTGTAATCACAAATTAATTCTTCTTATTTTAAAAATTATAAATATTCTATCGAGATTTAGGACTTTCTTGTAAATATTAATAGAGTTATTCAAAAAATAACTTTCCTATAGCTATAGTAATCCACCTAGCTATCAAGAGATGTACAAAATTTCTTAATTAATTTTGTTATTCCTTTAACTTACGGGAAGTAATATAACTTTATAATATCATAACTATCATCAAACATCACCATTATACCATTGCGAGTTTAACTTTATATATGACTTATGTATCTTGAATTCCATCTCAAAATCCCTCCGAAAATAACGGAAATATAACCCCTAAATTGTAATTATACGATACCTCATGGAGTGTATACGTAAGTCTGCCCTATTTTCTAATCTCACAAACAATGTTTTTGTTGTTATCACCACTAAATTCAACCCTTAAAAGAAAAGAGAAAAAAAAAAGGACATCTTTTACAGCTTATGTGGAGGCTAAATAACTCCGCAAAAAAACTTGGAATCATCGGCAAAGATGGCTAAAAATGATTTTCTTCTTTTTTTTTTTTCATTTAGTACTACTTTTTTGGTATATAATAATGCTAGATTTTGACATCCAACTTGAAAACAAAAGGCAACTAAAATTTAAATCAATCACTCTTTACAAGAAAAACATCCTATATATATAAACTAAAAACCAAGGCCGGCCATGAACAGCTAATATTGGCCGACTTTGTCAATCCCACAACCATATCATGCCCCTCCTCATCACACACATTTCTTGATCATATTCATACAAAATCCCAAAACTCTCACGCAACAGAATAAGTCGGAATCCGCGTGTTTTCCTGCAGTGTCTTCTACTGCACACACAACACGGTACGGCGATCATGTCTCCCGGTGGTATACGTCCCTGGCTCCTCGCGCTCTGTGTCCTCTCAGCAGCGCACGCGATGACATCGCCATCAGACGACACGGACATCGCCAAGTCCCTCCTCAAGTTCAGAGAATCCCTAACCAATGCCACCGCGCTGGACAACTGGCGAGAACCGGTCGACAGACTGTGCACATGGAACACGCCTAACTGGAATGGCCTGTTGTGCGCAAACGGCTCGTTCGTGGGGCTGAGGCTCGAGTCCATGGGGCTCGGGGGCAGGATCAACATCGACTTGCTATCTGAGCTGCCAATCCTCAGCCTGAGTGTGATGTACAACAACTTCTCCGGGCCGTTCCCGAGCGACATCAAGAAGCTGCAGGGGACTCTGAGGAGCTTGTTCTTGGCTAACAATAGCTTCAGTGGTGGCATTGCGAATGATGCTTTCGATGACATGAATGGTATGAGGAAAGTGATTCTAGGAAATAATCAGTTTACTGGGGAAATACCCAAGTCTTTGTTGGGATTGCGAAAGCTCGTGGAGTTGCAGCTTCAGGATAATCGGTTCCAAGGGCGAATACCTGATTTTTGGCAGAAGAATTTGACTGTAAATTTTTCCAACAACAAGCTTCAAGGGGCTATACCTGATACTGATACACTTAGAAACCAGAATGCAAGCTCATTTTTTGGTAAGTTTTTGTTTATGATATATAAGAGTGTGTGTGTGTGTGTGTGTGTGTGTGTGTTCTTGGTTTAAGTTATCAGAAGTTTTTGTTGAAAAAGCTCACATTTTCTTGATAACAAGGAGACTTGATCAAGATCTTCAAGACTTTCACTTTGTTTGTTGATCTTCATATATTATATATGGTTGTTACAATTTTACTTTATAAAGTTGATATTCATGACAAGAACTCAACCACAAACATGTTTTCTGTATTTTATATACATATATATAATTTTTCTAGGTGATTCCTCTGTGTCACAGTTGAGATCTTGCAAGAAATGGGTTGTAAATTAAACTATAAAAAAGATGATATAAATATTAGATATTGATGTCTAATAATTGCTCATAATTTGTGGGCAATTTCTTGTTCTGCCATGACACTGGTGTGCACGTTCTTCTTCATTCATGCATGTCAATGCTTATATTTATATCTACATCTATATTATATATGATTAAGCAAAATTTTTGCTTTTTGATCACCTTACAAAATAATTGTCAGCATTTTGTGTTAATTAATCAAGAATACTAGTAGTAATTTGGTACAAGTATTTACGAAGGTAAAGAAAAGAAAAAACTATTTTTGGTATTTGGTTACTAGAGGAATAGTAAAGTAAAATCATTTTTCCAATAAACTAGTTTGAAGAATGAGAAAAAAGTTAAGAAAATATGTACTTTTGCACTCTTTCATTTTTATTTATTTATTTTGATGAGTAATATCTCACATTTTCAACACTCATGTTACTGTAACCAAGATCTTCATCCATCAAAACCACGATCGGATAGGATCCTCTATTCCAAATTAGTATTTTATCTCCTGTTCTATTGTACATATTCATGTTAAGTGTGTAACATTATTTCCTTAATTATACACCAACTGGCCTGAGATCTTTACATTTAACGTATATCCATGCATTTAAATAGGAGATGAAATATGATTTAGAACAGAGTGTTCGAGTGTGTAAAACAACAACTCTCTCACATATTTTCTTGTTTTATCAAACTCGGTTCAATTTCAGGAAATGCCAACCTATGTGGTAAGCCTCTAAAACCATGCAAGCCAAAGAAATCCCTCCTAAAAACCGCCCTCATCATAGCTGCAATAGTAGTCTTTACATTAGCCACCTTCATCATCCTCTGCCTCCTGTGCCGGCGGCGCACGAGGCCTCTGAAATACGAGAAATCTGTCGAGCATTTCCAACCCGAAAACAATTCAAATGATGCCGTGACTTACAAGAACAATGCCGAGCACGGCCAGCTCTGCTTTGTGCGAAATGACAGGGAAAAGTTCGAGTTGGAAGAGCTACTGAGGGCATCGGCCGAGGTGTTGGGGAGTGGGAGCTTTGGATCTTCTTACAAGGCTGTGCTTTTTAGTGGGCAAAGATATGTTGTGCGGAGATTCAGACAGATGAGCAATGTTGGGAGGGATGAGTTTTATGAGCACATGAGGAGGCTGGGGAGGTTGTCTCATAGGAACTTGTTGCCTCTTGTGGCTTTCTATTATAGGAAGGAGGAGAAGCTCTTGATCAATGATTTTGTTGAGAATGGGAGCTTGGCTAGCCTTCTCCATGGTAAGTTTGTTAAATTAGAAGTTTTATTGTGTAATTTTCTTTTGTTTTTGTCATATAATCAACTTGATGCACCCTATAAATGTCAATTGAAACGCCACACATGCATACATGCTTACTTGAAGGGAAATGGGATAGGACAAGATGATTCAAAAACAGGACTTTAATTAATGGTGTAAGGTTTGAATCACCACCACTTAACTAGAGCCCTAGTGACAAGTTTTATTGTGTAATCGGTTGCATATTACTTTTTTTTTTTTATTCCCATTTTGGGAAGTTAAAATTTAGGGGCAACAATTTCCGATAGCGACGAGACAACTAGTTACTAAAGAATTAACACGAAATTGGTGAGTTTGTGTAAGAGGTTAACGGTGTATTTTATGCTACACCTGATACAATGTATCGAGTCTAAGATACATGTTATATATTCAATAATATTTGTATGAAGCTTGCAATGCATGCGATTATTCAGTGCATTGTATTAGATGCAACATATATATGACGGATTAACTTTCAAGTTGAGCTAAAACCGGGTCTTGGTTTGTTTTGAATTGACTTGTAGGGTTGTCAAATCAATTCAAAAGATTTTGGGAGGTCATGAAATTATTAATCTGAATCGAATAGAAGGAATATGAAATTAGAGAAGGAAAATCTAAATTAAATTGTAATATGAAATACTTATTGCAAGTTGATATTGATTGTTTAATTTCAATTAATCTCAACTATTTCACATTGAAAAATTGTCGTTGCAACCCCCACATCCTCCCAATTTTATATAATTTCATATTTTTAATATATTTTTATTAAATAAAAATTTCGAAGTCCATCCAAGACTTATAACTTGAATTTCTCCTTCGACAGGCAAAAGAACTCCAAACCAACCAATTCTCGACTGGCCAACTCGGTTGCGAATCATCAAGGGCATCGCGAGGGGGCTTGCCCATCTCTACAAGGAGCTCCCCTCACTAACCCTCCCCCACGGCCACCTCAAGTCCTCAAACGTCCTCCTCGACGCCACCTACGAGCCCCTCCTCGCTGACTACGCCCTCTACCCCATCACCAACCGAGACCATGCCCAGCAGTTCATGGTTGCCTACAAGTCCCCAGAGTCAACTCACCAAGACCGGGTCACCCGCAAGACCGATGTTTGGAGTTTAGGGATCCTGATCCTCGAGGTGCTCACGGGGCGATTCCCGGCAAACTACCTGAAGCAGGGGAGGGGGGCGAGTGTAGACCTGGCGAGCTGGGTCAACTCGGTGGTGCGCGAGGAGTGGACAGGTGAGGTGTTTGATAAGGAGATGGGCTTGGCTAGAAATGGTGAGGGGCAAATGCTGAGGCTGTTGAAGATTGGGATGTGTTGCTGCGAGGAGAATTTGGAGAGGAGGTGCGGTCTGGAGATGGCGGTCGAGAGGATCGAGGAGCTGAAGGAGAAGGATAGTGATGACGATTACTCTTCTTACGCAAGTTTGAGCACTGAGGGCGATGTTTACTCTAGGGCTATGACGGATGACGACTTCTCTTACTCGAGAGCGTCATAGAATCGAGATCTTCTATTTCAAATTGATGTTTTTTATTTTTTATTTTGTTTCGAGTTATACAGGATCCGTGTAGATTGCTTATAGCTGATATGGATTTTTAGGAGATGAGTTAAGCGCATAAATTGAAATAAAGAATGCCTAGTGGATTTTCTTTTTTTTTTTAGTCCAAAAAAATAAGTAGACATGGTGATTTATGAACATTTTTAATTATCTTGTTCTTTTACAAGGTTTGTTATATATTTCTCCCATTATGAGTTCTTAGCTATGAATATCTTTGCATGAGAAATGTAACAAAAAGACTTTGCAACTCACCTATTGAGTATATATTTGTATTAACTATAAAACAAGAGTATATATTTGTGTAACTTTTTAAATTACTGTCCTTGAAAACTGAAATTTGTTATTTATATTTTCTAGTTAAAAGCTATATATGATAAGTTTAGTTTTAAGTGTAAATGGATTAACTAGCAAGTGTTTCTATAGTGAATGTAAACCTCGCAGTAATAATATATAAGATAAAGATATTTCACCTAACCGTCTTTACAATGTAATCAATATTATTGCTAGGTCAAATTATATTTACACCCCCTGGCTATGATATAATTATAAATTAGTTTTTCTTGTCTCAAAAATTACAAATACACCATCGAGATTTAGGATCTTTTTATAAATATTAGTATATATATATGAAAAAGAATTTTTCTACAATTATAATAGTCAACTAATGACCAATAGATGCGTTTCGTCAAGCCTGACCAAATCCCTCAATTAATTTCGTTATTACAATAACCTTCGAGAAATAATGTAACTATATACCACCACAACCACCATCGGACATCACCATTTATGATTCAATACTGCCACTACTTTTTTTTTTATTGAAATTAACTTCATATATAACTTATATATCTTGAACTTGTCAAGAACATATGAATTTCATCTCAAAATCCCTGCCTAAAACAATTGGAATACAACTAGCAATTGTATCTCGTATTGATATATGGGAAATTTTGTTAAGCTAACACATATCTTGAGGGGTGTTTATAATTTTTAAAATACGATGGATTAATTTATAATTATCCCATACCCCAAGGGAAGTAGGCGGAATTTTCTCTTATGATTGTTGTTGTTGTTGTTGTTATTATTTTGTATTTCACTTTTCTATATAAACTTAGACATCTTTGAATAGTTATTTTGAGGCAAATTTACAGCCACAAAAGGGCAGCGTGTGTGGCAATTTTGTGATAATACAAGAATTGTGAGGCCAAATTTAGGACCACAAAGAAGTGGTGGTGGATGGATATAGAAGATGTATGGTTGATAGAGAAAATTCTTGCCAAAATAACCCATGGCACTTCCTATGAACATAGCTAACACTAATTCTTGGAATCTGAAATTTGCTTATAGTCAAAAGCAATGTAACTCACAAAGGACTTATGTAAAACCTTTGAATTGCATGCCACTTCAACCACAGGTATGTAGTCACATTTCAACTAATCTTTCCTTTTCCTCATGCCTTACACACACGCACATATATATGTGTATGTATATGTGTATGCAGAGGTGATTGTTCAGTTTTTTTTTTGATGTAAGAGGTTATTGTTCAGTATCTTTACGACTCGCCAATATATGCATCGTGTATCAAACAATATAGTATAATAGAAGGTACAACATCATTGATTGAGAAAAAAAAATGAAATTTATCTATATTTTCTTGATGACCCTGAAAAGGTTAATAGATGTGAGATTTTGTGTTTAGAAATCTGTAATGGATTTTTGAGGTCATAGGGCATAAATGGTGGTTCGATCGAATTAGGCCAGTGAATAGGGACGGAATCAGAAATTTTGATTTCCAGGTTGAAATTAATTTTTGACGAAATATAAAGAGAAATTTTATGATTTTGGGTCCAAAAATTTCGAACTTTTGTTTTTTTTTTTTACAAAAAGTACGCATAACTAACTTAGTTTTGATAACTTTTTGGTTTTCAAAGGTGGAAACTGGAATTATGTGTGAGTTTTGCAGTGGCAGAGGGTGGGTGCCTTGTAACTTTTGTAAAGGGCAAAAAACCAATGTCAAAGCAGAGAACAGCAGGATTTACCGTCGCTGCCCTTCTTGTAGAGCAGTAAGTCGTCCCTTCGTCTCTATATATGTTGTATAGAGAGAGAGGGAGGGAGGGAGAGAGAGAGAGAGATGATATTTTTTAAGTGACAAAATTTGCTGAATCTTGGCGACACTGTTTGGCAGATTGGAAGTGTGTTGTGCTCAAAATGCAAAGTCTATAGATGTGTTACATTTCCGGATCACAATGATGGAGAGGCTTTAAACTTTTCTTGACTATGTTAGAATCCGGGAAGGACTCGTCTACACTGCCCAATTTACGTTGAACGGTTCAGTGGGTGCTATACGGTCCTTTATTATTGTTTTATAGTTGTACTGTCGTTAGATTATATTTTGGCCACAAAGAACCGATATATTTGTATTGCACTGTCCAATGCAAATTGGAGACTAAGGAGGGGTTGACCAAAGGGGGACAACAATAATATATATATATATATATATATATATATATATTGTTAATAGATTATTCATCCTTTGCATATCATTTGAGTTCTTGATTGGAATCTTGACTTTTTAATTTTGGGCCAAGAAGTAATCTTTTTAGTGGGCTTAACTGGGCCACTCCATTATGAGCTATGAAGTGTGTAGTTAAACAAAATTTATGCAAATTGTAAATATATATATATATATATATATATATATATATTTGTTAATAAAAATATTTTGTTTCATCGGTTAAAGTCATTCAAGAGGTCTTAGGGTTAAAAGATTTAGTAAATTTAACGAAATATATAAATTTATAAAGATAGAAAAGTGATGCAAATAATAATAAAACATTTGAAAAATAATAATAAGAAATAATCATCTTAGATATGTATTATTTTCCCTCTTCATCAAAAATAACGATCTAAGCAATCACAGGGCACTTTTTTACTTTTTATTGCCAAAATTAAAAATAAAAAAATCATTTATTTTGCCGAAAAAACAAAAAGAAAAGAAAAAAAAATAACTCTGCCAAAGTGACGATAGCCCACTGAAAAAAAAACCTTTATTTGGGCTTTTGCACAATTCACATTAAATACATTATTATATTTTATTAATAATATATCAATATTGGATAATGCACAAGTAAGAAGAGAGAGAGGGGGGGGGGGGGGGGGGGGGAATAATAATAACGCATGCATCCTAAAATTAGGTATTGTGTATTCCACGTTTATCTCATGTCATTCGTTAAAATGTCCTTGCATAAAATAGTGGTAGTTGTATGTGCGCTAGAAAGTGGAACATTTAGGTATCAAAAACTTATTTTTGATTAAAAGAAAAAGAAAAAAGAATAGTAGTTGACAACTTTCTTTTTTTCCCGTAACCACCAGATTTTCGATCTATTCATCGACTAATTTAAATTCAGGGTATTATAAAGACTTAATATGGGGCGATCTTCACAATTCAATTATTCGACTCGCAATTTCAGGATTTCAAACCCTTAACGTTGCTTAAGAAATCTAATATCTTACCCAATGGGGGACCAACCAGCAGTGGGTCCTAAAAGTTTCATGACCTAAACCTAACTAATTAGCCCAACAATTCTCAAGTCTTAGCAGAAACCACGGTACGATCTTATGTTGCCCAGCATTATTATATTTGTATACTATGAAACAGTATATTTGTGGAGGGTCGAAATAAAACAAAAAAAAAAAAGAACCATTGAAAAATCAACCTTTGCCCATATATAAAAGAACAACCATTGAAAAAATAACCATCTATACGGATTCCTATGATAGTCGCTAGGAATTCAGTCGGACCCCATTAGAGATGTAGGTGTTATAAATCGAGTAAATATTAATAAAGGAAAGGGAAACCATTCTTGTGGATCAGAGCATTAGCATATCAGAACCAAGCCAAAATTTGTGATGGCATGTAATAGTGATGCTTACCGAAATTGATGTTTCCGTTTGGTATGTTTTGTGATATCATTACCAAACTATATATTATGGAAAAAAAGTATCATCTTTGGTATAATAAGTTAAGTTTTGTTTAATTTTTTGGGTAAGGAAGTTTTGTTTAATTTTAGTATTATGGTTTTAAATAGCTCATACTTCATTTTATAACTTCATATTTTTTTTTCTTTCTCAATATTGATATGTACATTTGACCTATTAATTAAATTTTCATTAAATTGTTAATAGATAAAACACGTGAAAATTACATATATAAGATGTTATGTTTGTCATATGTGGTTTTTGTTGCTGAAAAGATTTTTTTTTTCGACTTGTATGGTAAAAACCGTAAAAATAAAATAAAATAAAATAAAAAAACCTTGACTGCTCACTTTATGGGACGAAATACATAGTAATTTTACTGACGGTAATAATACAGTCCTTGTGCATTTTCGCAAATTTTGTGCGAATCTACGCACAATGTTCTGCCAATTAAATAGAATGGATTGTCCATGTCCGACGGAAAAATAGGTACAACTTCGTAGGTGGTTTTGTTCAAAATTCAGCTTTTGAAGCCATATGTAACAATAGTATTTTGATATTGAGATGCTGACTAAAAATGCAACACAATCAATTATCTCACAATATTACTTTCACATTTTGTCAGTAGAAAATCACCGTTACTTTAAAATTTAGCCAAATTATACTTACCATCCCTAAGGTATGATAAAATTACAAAAAATAACCCTATGTATAGAAAATTACCATTATTCCCTTAACGATATGTGTCATCAAACAACGATAACCGTTAGTCTACCTATATGAACTTTCAAAAGTAGCCCTATGGTTGTTTTTGTTATTCCGTGTTATAGTTTGGGGTATTACATTGTAATTTGTTGAAACCACAATCCGCTGATAATAATGCTATATTCACTATGTAAGACTCAATTTTTAGTAATAAAATAGAAAATCGTATGAACTCTTCAAAAAACGCAACAAATGAACACCAAAAGTATCATTGCGATTCATATTGTTGCAACCTAGAAAAATACCATTCTTTTTTATTAACAATAAAATACTCTTTCCAAAATAAGAGTACATAATTTTTCTAAAATAGTACATTTTTAAACAAAATAGCAAAAGTTAATATAATAAAGTATGAAATACCCTTGTATTTTTATAACAAGAATAAGATTTAGCATAATATAAAAAAATCATAAGTAAGTAATTCTATCTAATCAAAAGCTCCGTAATGCCCGATGGTGCCTTCCTCTTGGTGGACTATATCATTTTTTTGCCTAAAGAAAATAGTCATAACACACGTCAACATGACGGTTGAGTAGAAATTTCACTTAATCACATAAGGTGAGAATGTGTAATATATGCATATAGTCAGTATTTAGCATAATATCATGATAGCAAAATGTAAAACTAGAACTAGAAACTAACTTATGCAATTAAGAAAACTCCTACCTTTTCAAGAGTGTTTTATGGAATTAATGGGATATATAGAGGGTTAATATGTATATATGTATAGAGTGTTTTCTGTGTTTAGAATAAGGTGAGTGTGAGTGTGGTAGTTTTAGGCGGGAATTATTGTGTGTGTGGATGTGTTTGTGTGTGTGATGAAAAAATGAAAACATGCCTCCCCTATTTATAGTAGTTGAGCATGTGAAATAGATTTATTTAATATTAAGGTCAATTTTTCATTTAATGCAAGTTTTACACCTTGGTTGGATAATTAATGAAATGGTCCAACTCATGGACTTAAGTGACATCCTAAATATGCTTAAGTGTGCCCTAAATTGCATGAATCATCCATTAAGTAAATATGAGCCAGTGCAAGTGCACATTTTCTAAAAATATTGCTACAAGAATTAACAAGAACTATGCAAGTGTAAAAGTTGAAGAATAATCTTAGAAAAATATCTTTATGTGAAATCATACAATATATATATATATATATATATATATATGAAATCATCAATATATATGTATAAATTTTCGTGCATATATATATATGTACAAATATATTTTTACAATTTTTTAAAAGGTAGTTGTATTAAAAAAGTATTGCTATTCTATAAGAAATTACAATGGTGTATTTATTTATAAAAAAAAGAGTGTGTATATATTATTATATATATTGTATATTTTCTTAAAATACTCATATATATATAATTTTATTTATGTAGAATAATCCTATAATGTTGAAAATAAGTATGTATCTATTTTTAAAAATAATGATAAACTAGAGTTAAATTTCTAGAATAGTATTTATGATAACAATCTTGAAAATAAATGATATCATTATAAATATACTCGATTTTAAATAATAATAATAATAATAATAACAATGAGAATAATAATAGCGGTATATTAATAATTATGGAGTAAATAAATAATTATATTGCTAAAATGCATATAGAGCAACTACATATGTAATCATGAAAGCACACATACTTCACACATATAAAATAAGAGTCACATAATATTGCATAAAATATTAAACTATATATAATAATTTTTGAAATTTTGCATGAAACATAATATATAATAAATTATAAAATAGTTGAAGTACCGAGGCATTACACATATCATAAAGCTTAATATTTACTTATAAAAGCGTACAATATGCGCTGCTAAAAATGATCATCAAACAAAATTAGGGGGTAATGGTACTTTTCTATAGGTAGGGGTGTTTCTTATGATTTTACCATATCTTACAGTAGTAATACGTGAGGGTGTTTCTTATGATTTTACCATATCTTAGAGTAGTAACTATAATTTGCCCTAACTTGAGTAAGGATAAAAATAACCTTTTTCTAGATTCCGTTAAACTTAACATTGGCCCCTCCAAATTAGGCAGGTATTGATAATTTTCTATACGTAGGGATGTTTTTTGTAATTTCACTCGATAAGTGTAATTTGCCCTTAAAATTTTGTGTAGTTTAAATATATATATATATATATATATATTAAAGTATAACATTATATATGTAAAATTATATAACTTTTTAGTATTGAAAAAGAGAAAAATAGTTATGATTGCGTAACGACACCATAGAATAATTAAAAAACTTTAATTAGTGCTAGTGTTTAATATCTATTGGAAACTAACGACCGCCAGAGTTGTGCTATGATAATTAACTACAAAGTTAAACACACGTGTATGCCACTAATTATATCATCGTATCATTTGTGTGGTGGATATTGGAAAGTTGGACATCAAAATTAGGTCAATTACGTAACGCATTTTCGGAAATTTAATAAATGAAAATGAAAATTGAGACGGCTTAAATTTTGGGTTTCAATTTCATCACTTGAAAATCGAGATAAATTTCTTTGTCAGCAATATTCATCACAAGAAAGCACCACATTAACTAACAGAAATTTTGAGACATGAAAATTTAGTTACAAATTTAAAATATTTGTATTGAATTAGTGACAAAATACAGTGTAAGGTCCATTTGCATAGGTTTAAAACAAAACCGACTCTCAAGCGGTGGTTTTTACAATAAAGTTCTTTTTCTACGCAATTAAAAGTGCTTTGAAGTATATTTTTATTTAAAACTATTTTGAATAGTTTCTAAACAAAGCTCATTTTAACTTCTTTTTTTTTTTTCTAATTTTTGCTTTTTTCTAGAAGCCATTCAAACATAATTTTTTTTTCTTCCTAAAGTGCCTTTTTTTTTTCAAAAAATAAGCGATTCTCCTTTTAAAAAAGTCCATCTAAATGGGCTCTATTTAGAATTAAAAAGCAATTAGTGACAAATCGTTTCTCAACGAATTTTTATTAAAGTAGTGAATCGATGAATGGTATGCATTCTTATAGTAATTATTAGTTGTGACTTAAAAAATCTAAATATCAAATTGAACTTATTAACTATGGAATTAATTGCATTTGGTATTCGTACAATTTCAAACTGTTAAGGTACTGAAATTGCCAATACGTAATGTCAAAGCCAAACTTTTTATTTCGAAGAAAAGTTTGGTACAATTTTGAAAATTATGAACTCTCACGGGTGCGACAAAACTTAGGTGTTTTCTAATTTTTTTTTTTTTTTTAGTTTCTTGCTCCCCTCGTTTCTTTTTAATTGACGTTTTATGATCTTACAGAGAAATTAAGAAAGACAATTAATAATTACAATTATGAGATTAATATGAGAAAATTAGCTTTTTTATTAATCATTTAAAAAAAAAACTCTAATTATACTCCACCAACTCTTTCCCTTCACACCATTAATGAGTAAAGTAAAATGGTATATTCGAAAAACATTAATCGAAGTGGTCTAAAAATGTGAGAATGATAATACTTTGATTAAAAGGGAACGAGGGAGAATTTGGAAAAGAAAGAGTGATTATCAATAATCAATATATATAGCAACTTTATTAATTAAATGTGATTGTATAGTTCACTTGCCAAATATACAAACATAGTATAAATTCCCATATATGGGGGCTTCTAATAAAAGGTAGCTTTGTATTACTTAATATTATGTATGATCTTAATTAATTGTCATGTGTACTTAAATTTAACTTTAACATGTTTATATATTTTATTTTGATCTATAACCTATGGAAAATTTTTATCCGCACCAAGTTCGGTCATATCGGAACTAATCACGTGGCGAGCATTTTACACTTACCATATGATTAGTGTACAATTTAGGGAGAGCTACCAATCACATGACAAATACATTAATACTTGCTACATGATTTGTTGGGTGCGATCAAGCCGAGTTTGGACAAGAATTTTCTTGTAACCTGCTATGTAAGTTACAATTATTTATTTTGAATTATTAAAAACATGGTACATATCTTTTCAAACCTCCTTAATTTAAGGGATTATGAGGAGAGAATTCTAATAAGTAGGAAAGTTAATCAATGCTAATTAATTCTTTCTTTCCTCTCTCTCTCTCTCGTTTTGCCATCTTATCTAACACGTGATAAAGAATAATTATATAATGAAAAAAGAGTGGTAAATATGTTCAAATATCAATTATATTATAATGAAATTTATAAGTAAGTAGAGTATCAAATTAAATAATTTTAAATATCTTATGTTAATAATTTTATTTTATAAATTTAAAATTGAAAGATTTTTTTATTAGTATAAATTTATAGTTATCATTATAAAATATATATTTACTCACTTAAATAAATTAAGTAATTATTATAAAAATTATTGATTTATGGGAGTTATGAAGTTTTAATTATTATTTTAGAGAATTGACATAAATTAACAAATGATGAATAGTGATATGGAACATTGATCAAAAATAAAATTAACTAAGAAGACACATTAATATCGTTAAAGTTATAATTAAGAGATGGATATATCATTTTAAGCATCAATTTAATTTTGAATATAAAATACATTTTAAGCGCCAATTTAATATTTTAAGAAGCAACCAAATTTTTGTTGTTATATTAAATAAAAATTATATTTCAAAAAAAAAAAAAGAATAACAAATTGCAATAAGAAATTTGTTGAAATTAATATAAATTATAATATTTTTTTATTAAAATTTGCATCATAAAATGCTCTACATGTTATTATGTTTGTTGATAGATCAAACGTTAAAATATATCTAATAAAAATTAATTAAAAAAGTTAAATTATAAATGAATGAAATAGATTTAATATTATGGACCTCACATATATAAACAAAATTTAAATTTATAGGTAAACAACAAGTAGCAGATCATAGCAACATGCATACTAAGTTGCAGATAAACGTAACTTGTAAAACATGTAACATGTACTCTGATAAAATTAAAGTACCTAATATTAAATTTTTTCTACCCTACCTAACAATAGACTAAGTGACTAACCCAACTCCTAATGGGAATTAATTATTTAATGGGTCCCATAATTAAACTTTGTACTAGTCATGAGAAAAAAGCATGAATTCTCATCTTATCTCGTATACGTAACGTAGTATTTCTTTTTTTTTTTTTTAATAAATCATTCCCCAGTCAGAATATCACTTAATTAGTCATGCAAACTAAATTGCCACAATTTGTGGCCTAAACTAGCAAGACTCTTATTAATTAATTCATCATCTTTCTCCCTAAACCACCAAAAAATAAAGCATGTTAAAATATAAAAAATACATAAATAAATTCAAAGGAAATGGACTTAAATATGTTTTCGAAAACTATGTGAAAGTTCGTGAGAAATTCCAACAATAATCGTAATAAATAAATAACTAAACAAACAAATAAATAGAGGTTTATACGAATTTAATCAAGATTATAAATTATTAGTTATGTTTGATTGAATTTGAAACGAGTTTAAAATTTCGTCTGAGTTTGATTTGATAATGAATTTAAGAATCTCAAATGACTAAACTACGAAAAATGTATAATCGGGTAGTTTTATATTTTTATAAATTTATTACTATAAACTATTAGAAACATGTTCAAACTTGACTTCTATGCTCAATGTATTGTATTGAAATAATTTTTTTTTTTTTTTATCGAAAGTTATGATACAAAAAATTACTTGATTTACTTTTAAGTCCAAACAACGATTTTTTTTTTTTATCGCAACCTAGACTATAAGTCCTTTTTTTCTTGATCAAAAACATCATATGATCAACGTAGTGTCTGATTCGAATTTTTGACTACACATTTATATAGTATTTTATAATATATTTATAATTTATATTACACGCGTGTATTGATGTGTGGTTGAAATTCAAAAAATACTAATGCCAACACATTATGATTTGACCCATGTCCCCTAGTTCCATTATATATACAAATTAAGTGGAGGCTTCCTTTTTTGCTCCTGCGCTTCAACTCATATATATTTTTATCCCAACAAGTCCACCTTCATTTTCTCCTTGCCCATATGCATATACAAAATATAAAATACACACACACACACACACAATTGATCATCAACCCACTACCCCTATCAAGAAGGTGAAGAGAAAGGACAACAAGAACACGCACAAAGAGAGAGTGTGCTTGTGTGTGTGTGTTTTAGAGAGAGAGAGAGAGAGAGAGATGGAGTGGAGAAAATGCTACCTTGACGCGATACTAGTGCCATTGGGATTTATGATATGCATGGGATATCACCTATGGCTATGGCATAAGGTTCGAAGTCAGCCCTTCACCACCGTCATCGGAAACAATGCCCGTGGCCGTCGATTATGGGTCTCCGCCATCATGAAGGTACGTACTTTTAATCCACCTTTAGATTAATAACATCATTAATCTAAAAAAATTAACAAAAATTTTCCTATTAACAAAGATATATATATATATATATGAACATATTGTAATTAAAATCTAACGAGTATAATACAAAACTAAATAGTCAACATTACTTTACCCCTAAATTTAAATTGTCACGTTTTAATCTTTTATGTCATAAATAACACTCTAGTCCTTTATGTCATCAAGGTACATGCCTTTAATCCACCTTTAAATTTATGACATCAATGCTGTTATCAAGTTACGTGCTTTTAATCCACATTTAAATTTATGACATCAATGCATCAAATTCAAAAGGAAAAAAAAAATTGGTCTTATTAACAAACTAGATTTATATACAAGCATATATATACCATAAAATCTAAAGATTATAATATAAAATTAAATAGTTTTACAAAATTTAAATTGTCACGTTTTGATCATTTATGTCATAAATAAGTAACACTCTGGTCCCTTCGATAAATTTTCTAGTGATATTTCACAAAAAAAACACTTATGTAAAGGACATTTTTATCAATATTGTGTTTGATTAAAATGGTTTCTTTAAAAAAAAAAAAATGACTAGCGAAAATTAACCAAAAATGCCCTTCCATAAGCAATTTTTTAATAAAATTTGACTGAAAAATTTATTAGAATGACTAAAGTTTTACCTATTTTTAACATAAAGGATATGTGACGAGTTAAACTTTTGAACTTTAGGGACCATTAGTAAAGTTAACACTAAATATAAAATTATAAAATCCAAGTTTTGGCACTCTATAATCCACAAGTTCCAATTTTCTTATTCTTTCTTTTTTCTTTTTCGTATTATCTTGGAAATGTATAATCTTTATATCTATATATGGTTTTTCTTGTTGATCTACTACTTCTTCTTCTTCTTCTTTTTAATAAATTAATTACTTTATTATTTTTCTTATTTTTGAAATGGCAATACTTGCTTTACAAAAGAACTTGTTCAAGAGATCCCAATTTTGGCTCTAAGAAACACGACTTTGACACACATTGCATATAGCTAAAAACGTGTAATACAAGAACGCGATGGCTTAGCTAATTTGGGTAGTTCTAGTTCCATATACGTAAGAGGTGATCATGCATGATGGCTTACTAGGAATAAATCCCAACAGAAATTAACAAGTCACCATCTCTTATTTCTTAATAAGTATACATACGTGTTAAAATAAAAAATAAAAAAAAAGGAACATTTATTATATAATTATAAAATTAATTAATGTGAACCCAAAATATGATTTAAAATGCACTTGTAAAAAGAAATAATTTGAGTTCATCGTGTGTGTACATAAATTGTCTCTATATTTTTCATTTGTCATAAGAAAGTCGAAATGTAGTCATTACAAAAAAAAAAACATCGACTTTACTGACGGAGCAATCCATCACAAATTCAGTGAAATGAGTTTTGGAACTATATATTTTGTGATAAATTTACTCGTTACAAATCTGTTCACAAATGTTTGATCACTATTTTGTGACTAAAGTTTATTATAAATTCATTATAAATGTTTTATATCTATGATTTGTTAAATTTTCTTATAGTGAATGATGAGAAGATTATATTATACTTATAATTTTTTTTAAAAAATGATATCCTCTTCAAAGTGATAAAATTTCTTCAAATCTTGATCCTCCAATTCAAAATTGTTGGCTCCGTTTTTGCGAAAAACGATAATTTACCTAGGTAACTACATTATGAATATATATATATATATATATACATATATATATATATATATTGTGTTTAATCTGTTGAATAATAATTTATTTGTATTCGATAATTAATTATATTTGTTGCAATTGTTATTAATGTATTTAATTAAAATATATTATATCTCTCCTCGTTAAACATATATATACATATTGTGCCATTATATGAAGATGAAAAATTAAGAAAAATCCTTGTCCGTCCGATCATAACAGGACAACGACAAGAAGAACATCCTGGCCGTCCAAACCCTCCGGAACACGATCATGGGGTCCACGCTGATGGCCACCACCTCGATCCTCCTCTGCTGCGGCCTCGCCGCCGTGATCAGCAGCACGTACAGCGTCAAGAAACCCCTTAGCGATTCCGTGTACGGGGCCCACGGCGAGTTCATGTTGGCGCTCAAGTACGCCACCCTCCTCATCTTCTTCCTCTTCTCCTTCGTCTGCCACACGCTCTCCATCCGCTTCACCTGCCAGGTCAACTTCCTCATCAACTGCCCGCCGGAGGCGCCGGAGACCTCCGCCTCCGTAGGCGGCGTCACCGC
The DNA here is from genome assembly GCA_026212405.1 of Petrea volubilis. Classification (NCBI taxonomy): domain Eukaryota; kingdom Viridiplantae; phylum Streptophyta; class Magnoliopsida; order Lamiales; family Verbenaceae; genus Petrea; species Petrea volubilis. The sequence continues at coordinate 13,736,525 of CM047879.1, forward strand.
GGAGTACGTGGCGGAGCTGCTGGAGAGGGGGTTCGCGCTGAACGCGGTGGGGAACAGGCTGTTCTACTGTGGGGTGCCGCTGCTGCTCTGGATATTCGGGCCGGTGCTCGTTTTTGTATGTTCGGTGATGATTGTGGCGGTGTTTTATAGTGTGGATTTTGTGCTTATTAAGCCTGAGTGAGGGAGATTGGGGAATTCGAATAAGGATGGTATGCATTGTTTGGCAGTGTGAGAGATTAATTTTACTTTTTTTTTTTTTCAATAAATAAAAACTTATTTGATGTGGAGATGTACCATTGTTATAAATAAGCAACATTTTCAATTATTTTGGATTTTCGTGCTTGTAAGTGCAGACGATTTATTTATTTATTTATTTATTTATTTTGTAATAAGTGCATATATATTATTTGTATATACACACTCTAAAGATTTGAACTCCGGCACTAAAATTCTCGTACTTTTTAAAATTGACCTACATTTACACTAATTTAGCTTGAAAAATAATCGTGATATTCGATGCATTATCAAGTGTTTAGAAATAAATCTATAGTTGGCGTCTTATAATATGACCCCAATTGATTGTATAACAGAAAAATATTTATAATGGAGGAATTAGTCGGCAAGTGTTACATTTACTAATTTAGAGAGGTAAATAATACATGACATATAATTAAAGGATGAGAGAGTGTTTGACTAAATTTATTTTAAAGAGCTTATAAGCTTATAAAGCTCATAAGATATTTTTGGAGTTTATAAACTCCTACATCTTATTTTGAAAATAAGTTCATAAAGTGTTTGGATAAAATAAAACCATATAACTTATAAGATATTTTTGGAGCCTATAAGTTGTAACGTTATTTGGTAAAATTTAGAGCTTATATGTTTTTATAAGTGTAGTGATATATGATCAAAAAAAATAGAATTAATTTCATATAAATAAATATATTTTGAGATAATAGAAATGTAATATTAAAAAATAAATAAATATATTTATGTTATTTTATCTTTTAATATTAAACAGCTTATAAACTGTTTATAAAAAAAATTGGGGGAGCTTATAAGTTCTTGATAGGTTATTTTTGGGACTTATAAGCTCCTTTACTAAAAAAATTACCAAACTACTTATAAAATATTTTTAGGAGCTTATAAACTCAACCAAACACTCTCTTAAGAGTGTGTAATCTTTACCTTAAAATGAGTGGACATCTTTAGGCAATTTTTTAATAGAAAAATAGAGGTAATGTCCTAGTAAGTCAATAAAATGAGTATACATCAACTGAGGCATCATGAGAAATTCTTATCCACAACAAGTTCGACTACATCAAAACTAATCATATGATTAGTGCTTTTCACTTATCATATGATTGGCGTACAGTTTAAGAAGAGTGATCAATAAAATAGCAGATGTATTAACACTTGTTGGATGATTGGTTTGGGCGCGACCAAACCGGATATGGACAAGCATTTCCGGATAGTAGTTGAAGAGAGTGAATTACCCTTTCTATGTCACGAATTCACGCTTAATACAAATATTTCAGGAGGTACAAAGTTCTAATCCAAGAAAGAAAAACAATTAAATATACATGTCCAATGAACAAACTATTTAAAAAAAAAACCCCGAAAAACACACAACAAATGCCATAAGAGACGCAGATCATAAGTCGACATTAAAACCTCCATCTTCACTTTGATGGTGGAGCAAGATGAGATTCCCAGGTCCACATCTCAGGCACAGGACTAACACCATTGGAGGAGCTGCTGTTGAAAGCCTCGGTGTTTTCGAGTCCAGTGATGGTCGTCAACTCTGATATCCCGGTGTATGGGGAACCATCCTCCGCACGAGGGGCCATTACTGGAGAGACGACATTGTGATCCATGCGGTTCATGTTGTGGCTCGTGGTGTAGTCTTGCGGTGTGTTTAGATAGTTCTGGAGAAGATGGCTCAAACTCGAGGTCAACGAGCCGCGCGCGACCATATCTTCGGCTAGTTTCACCTGAATACGTAGCACGTAGAAGTTTGATTGGAAACGGTTTGACCACACCATGTTTCGATCTCCTCTACTATCTGGAATTACGTAAACTTCCCTTTTCTTTGATTGACAAATTATGAATTACCGCCTTATGAACATCAAAATTGTCAAGAAACTTGGATACCATCTTCAGTGTATGTCACCCCAACAATGTTAATAAGAAGAACTAATCCTCGCAGTTTCAAAATTACCAATACACCCTATATATCGACCATCATAATCGGATCGAAATTGAGTATTAGGAAACTCGAAGCACAACATGTATTTATGCGAGGACATATTGAAAAGTTTACTAAAATTTGAATGTGTAGTAACTGACATGTGGGACTACCTGCAACGCAGAGGCAAACATACCTTCACTACAATTAAGAAATTAACGAGAGTGGTACCTTGGCTCTGAGAGCTTCGACGTCTGATCTAAGCACGCGATTATTGGTCGTAGAATCCTTGAAACGCTGAGTAGCGTCTGCAAGTTGTTTGAACAAGGAAGCATTCTCTAGTCGTAACTGTTCAACCTGCGTATAACACATAATAATCACTTGTCAATAACACACGAGACAATAAGCACGTGCACGCGCACATATGTGTGTGTGTGTGTCTGTACCTGTTGTTCAAGATCTGCTAATTGCGCTTGCTTTCGCCTTCTCGAGCGCCGAGCAGACTCCCTGTTGGAAACCATCCTGAAATCAAACTTTCAATGTCAGGCCTGTTATGATCAAGCTTAAAACATCCTCTCTGTCTCTCTCTCTCTCTCTCTCGCGTGAAATACACCTCTTGATGCGCTTCATATGAATAGGGTCCGTGCTTTGTTCACAAGGACCGGCATCTATCTCTAAGTCGTCTTCATCTGACGAACCACTGCTAGCTCCACCTCCTTGATTATTCCTTCCCTTCGGTTTATAGGCCGATGTCGGGCTATCAGCTGGAAAAAATGATAGGCAACTTCTAGTTATCAAATTGTAAACACTTATTTAAACTTCTTCGCTAGCATGCTAATTTTCAAAGTTCCCAAAAGTGTAAACGACGTTTTTTCTGAAAACTTGATGTGACATCACAAACCAGACCAAACGACACTCCCATACGAATCAAATGACATTTACTTACCACATATCGATGATTGGCAGTCGATTATTGTCGAACCATTAGAGTGGTTCGGGTAAAGATTGCGAGACCTAAACGGATTATCCGTCAACGAGTTCGAACCCGTAAATTCTCCACAACTTCCCTGGCGTTTCAGAACAAGCTATCATCATAAGCAAGTGCATATATTCAAAGGTAAAAAGCATTTATAAAAGACACACTAGATAAATACTATGTAACATTTTTATAAACAAAGATAAATGCTTTGAGAAAAACAATATTCGGAGCTTGTTAAGACAATCAAAGAGGTATTAGAACCTAAGCAGTAGAGATTAAGTTGCAAGATGACATAAACCAACTCTGTTTATCAATCCATAAAAAAAACCATGTACTTCAAGAAAATGAAATATTCAAATATGTATTAATTACCTTAAAGAGTTCTTTTTTTTTTTCTTTTTAGATTAATTTCAAGATTAGTGGTTTACAATTCTTGGTTGACTTGAGATTCAAACAAGATGACCAATATGAAAAACTAGCAGCCACATAGAATGCCAAATACAAAAGCAGCCATTGTTTTGCAAATTGCCAATTAAGGAAAAAGGAGCCGATGACATGTTCGCCCTCTCTCTCTCTCTCTCACACACACACATACACGCGCTCGCACACATCAAAATTGGCAAAAAAGTTGCCAATTTTGATGTGTGCGCGCGCGCGCGTGCGTGTGTGAGAGAGAGAGAGAGAGAGAATACAACTTTTTTTTGGTATAGCTTATGTGGAATTAGGATTAAAAATGACTTCTTTCCACGAGGCAAACTACAAGATTAACAGTGTTAAAGCATAAACCTTTCATAAAGCTAAGTTTGCTTTAACACTGTGACCAATAAAGAACCCAATTCCTTTTTTTCTTTTATATAATCATCTTTTAGCGCTATAGGAAAATGCAAAATAGTCTTTTTTTTTCCTTCTCCCAAATATGAAAAAGCAAATGAAATTACAAATGAACAAGACAATATTCATGTACTGCTACAGAGGCAATATCAAATTAAATTCTTGCTAGCAGAGTAGAGGGAGGAGGGGTTACCATTACATGTATTTTTATTAAAATTCAAAATTTCGCCCCTGTGCTCGGATAGAGTATGAGAACGAAAAGATCCATTAGATAATGAACTATTGGTTCTAAGCCATCTCCCACGATCAATCAACGATTCGAAGTGTTTTTCTTGTGTATTCTTGATAAACCAACTTTAAATAAAAGCTTTTAGTTCCCTCCCTGATCACACTGTATAAAGTTTATATTTCTACTAAAATTTGGAATTTCGCCCTCTTGAAAATAATAAAAATTAAAAAATTCGATCTTTATAAAGTTAAAATTAAAATTCAAGTCCCAATATAAAAAGAATTCTCAACTGTATCTCTATTATGAACATTTGTCAAATTTTAAGCCCAATTCTTTTATTCTTTATTCTTCACTCACTAAACTACAATAGTAATTTATTTCTACTGCTACATCAAAAATTACTATTAATAAAATAATAAATATCCCCTCTATGCTTACCAAATCATCACAAGACAACATCAAATTAAACTTCACCAATATACAACTAAAAACCAAAAAGTAAATTTAAAAATATAAAAAAATTACAATCTTTTAATTAATCTATCAATTTTTGAAGTGAGAAACTAACCGAGTTTTTCAAAGGGAAGAGCGTGTTATCACCATTCTCCAAGGCAAAGAAAGGGTGATAAGATTCAAGGCCTCCAAAGATCTCAGCTTTGTTATTAACAACTTTGTTCATCTCATCTTGAGAGGCAAAAAACTCCTCAAAAGCCAATTCAGAGAGGCTTCTCATCATATCACTGCAAACAAAATTTGAACTCATGTTCTTGAAATTTGTTTTCTTGTTATCCATTAATGATTCAAGATGGGTTTTTTTTTTTTTTTTTTTTTTTTTTTTGTTCTTCACTTCCTTAGCTCTGAAGAATGTGTTTTTCTTGTGTGTGTGTGTGTGAAAGAGAGAGAGTGAGAGAGAGAGGAGAGCGAAGGGGAGAAATGGGTAGAGGGATTTGTTATTATATAATAGGAAAAACAAAAACTAAGGCAGATAGATGCCAAAGGGGCTTTTTCAGATTAGAAAGAAAAAGCTAGGAATCATTGCATGAAAGTCACACTCAACATGTATTTGAGACTTGGTGATTTTACTTGAATGCCCTCAGGGAGCGAAGTAAATTACAACTTTGCAAGGCTAAACGTTGTGCCCTGTAAAGAACAGATACTCTTAAAACTAGAATCGTACAGGGTCGGATACTGTATCGTACACGACACTCATCTGGCACACGCTCGATGCATCACACGGTGTCTTCATAAATTAAATAAATATGACGCTTCTGATGACGTGTTGGACACACTATTCGTGTGTCCGACACTTTTTTGACACATGATAATTTTTTTCCACTTATTTTTGTAAGTATTTCAATGACAAAAAAATAAATTTAAAATAGAAATTATCTAAATATATTCAAAAAAAAAAAGATTGGTATCTCATCAAATAATTTATTTTTTTCATTATATTTTTAATAAAAATTCAAACTTTATTTTGTTTTTAAAATAAATAGTTATAGTCACCGATACGAACTTCTAGTTTTTGTACTTGTATCATTATGTATATATGAATGTGTATGTATTTGCATAGTATATCGTATTATCAATAAAATAATATAAAAATATTATATAAAAATTTTCGTATCGGAAACATATCTTGTCATATTTATCACCATATCCATATCGTATCGTGTCCATATCGTCGTATCTGTGTCCGTGCAATATAGGTTATATCACATTTTTCTTGAACCTTGAACTTTGAGTATATTGTACAATTACATTGGTAGAAGCTGTAAATATAACAAAGCACGGGGGTGTTCTTTTGTGAAGTGGGACTTAGAGATGAAGATTGATTTGGACCTGCACATTAATTAACTAAATTATTAGTACATTGGCACCATCAACTTTTTTATTCTGCGGGTGCAAGAGTCTCAACCCAACTTTCTTTTATTATAAAAAAATAAAAAAATAAAAAAAGACATGGTTTTGCCTTCTTTCGAATTCTATCTTTTGCCACATTTTATTATATATTTATCGATACACACAGTCTGTATTGATAACCTATAATACTTGAGAATGAGTGAATAACCAAATTGGATTTTAGGAATTAAGCATATATGAATTTTGGTATATATATATATATGGAATTAATTTATCGATCAAGCGGATGCACCCAACGTCTAGTTTTAATCACTTTATATTTATATATATATAAAATGCATGTAGAATGAGGTTGAATTTGGTATATGAATTAGATCAAAACACACGTCTAAGGAAAAAAAATTCGTATACATACACAAGCATAATTAAATGAAATTCTTTTATTTCAAAAAAATTCTATATGACTTCTCCAATTAAGTGAATATATCTAGTATTCACAAAAATATTTCTTATACCATAACTTGTTCGAAAGGGGGGCAATTACAGATGCACTTACAAGTTCGATTATTGTTGCCTTACCAATACCTTCTGAATTGAACTCTATCCTCGTCGGACCGAACATTACAATCAATCACTGTCAATCCATACTACTCCAAACAGATAGCAAGTTATATATCCTGGGAAAAGTTAAAAAACATGATGCCCACATTTACTTCGGATGGCATGGGTAACCAGCGGTTACCTTTTTTTGTGGATTATACTGGTTTATATTGTGGGCCCAAATATCCGGACTATAATTTACTTTGACATGTTTGTGCTTAAATTTTGTGGCCCAAATTGGGACCTTATTTACTTCCATGGATTAGTTGCCTTGTTTATCTGGTGGGTTGCCCATCCTACCCCTGTCCATCAGTTTTGTTTTTCATTCTGTTCCTGTGTCCCCTTTTCCAATAGACGTGTCTGTTTTCTTTAGCTCCTGCGCAAGAGTTCGCCGATCACGCCGTCGTTATCTGCCCATGTCCACATGGTAAGATCAAATTTCATCTTTTTTTTCCGTTAAATGAAATCAAGCCTTCGCTCGACCCTTTCGAAATGGTACAGAACTCATTCAACATAAACGGGGTGGGGGAAAATAATTTCCTGATTTCCTTTTGAACCAAAGAAACCAAAAATAAAAAACCATGGGCAGAAACCCAAACAAAGATGAACAATCCGTTTTCTGTTGTCCGAAGATTATACGAGGAGGTTAGTTTGCGGGGTTATCAGCGCCGGAGGAATTGCGACACGTTGGGAAAATGGATAACTGGTCGGGTGGACTCTGCTCACCTTCAATTTCCACCCTTGCTGCGGCTCAAGCACAGAGAAGAGGAAAGGGAAATTAATTTGTGAAATAGGGATGAAGACCGATACTCTAGGGCTTGTTGATGGCAACTAGTGGTAATTACTCACAACATTTGTCCTTAAATGTCATTTTACAACACCAGTTAACAAGTGGGGCAAATTTAACTCTCCCCCCCCCAAGAGTTAAATCTGACTCTCACAAATAGGTGTTATCTCGGGTCACGGAGGATAACCCGGGATAACAGACACGCGAAGTAAACGCAGGATATGGCCGGTCAGGTTTCCACAAACCTGAGTTATCCGGTGAAGTAAACGTGGCCGATAAGTATTGAAAATAGCAGTAAGTTTAACACTAGATCACCGTTTTTGTGATAATTAGAATGAAGTTTGATATCATAAGTGTGTGCAAATTCATATTAAATAGGATCACCTAATTAATTCTTTTCTCTTTTTCGGTTATAATGTAAAAGTGACCTTTCCATTTGTACGAAGAAACCATTGAAACAACGAAAACACAACTCATAATTATGTTCCTCCTCGATAAAATATAAATTTTATTAAGTTAATACATATCTCAGGAGATGTTTGTAGTTTTTAAAATAAGAGGTGTTAATTTATAATTATACCACATCTCAAAAAGTACCAGACGAAAATTGCCCTGTATTTTAAAGCACACTCCTTGCTAGAAATGGGATAAATATATCGGAAAAGAAACCAAAAACTTGATATCAAACAACAATATGTTGAAAGTTTATTCTCCTAGCTTACAATCTTTATTCATTACTATAACATAAAGAATACAAAAACAATGAAATGGGTATATGATATTTTCTTTAATTCGATATTTTATCACACCAAATAATTGGAATGAAATCCCCATTTTACTTATATGTCCTAATTATATTACAAAAATACATACAATTTCATAAAGATTAAGCCCTTTTCCATTGTTTCGTTCAGAACTCAAAGGCCCCTCTTTAAACTTCATTTTACCTGCAAAAAGGTTGTTTCAGCTCAACATGTTCTTCAGACAATTACAATTTTAACATTTATGTTATTTAAGGATTATATCCTATTTCTTAGTAAAACGATTCTTACGTTTCGATTCAAGTCTTCGAATGAATCGGGCTGTTTCACTTCTTCAACGAATTCCTTTGTCATCTTCAAGAAATCCTCCATGTGGGATGCTTTCCAATCCTAGTACGATCATGTCAAAACAAGAATGCGCTATGAGACGAGGTGACAACATAGGAAGTTTGCAAGAAACTTGATTCAATGAAATGATAAGCCACGCGCCTTTGTGGACTCGAATTTGTTTAAACTGCTATGGCATGCTCTGCTTGGGGGGAGAGAGAGAGAGGGAGGAGGAGGGGGAGAGAGATTCAAGATTATTCAAAATTAGTTGTGGGTTGGGGGTGGGGGGGGGGGGTGGGGGGAGGATTTAGAAAGAGTGAAAAATCATAGAGGGTATTTTTGATATCTACGGGGAACTTTTAGTGTTCTACAAAATATGAAAATCATACCTCGAAATCCCACTGGCCATATAAGTCCGGATCGTTCTTGTTCGCCCAAACATATATGTAAGCCTGCAGCTTCTCCAAACCATCCTGCGAATATAAACAAATTTGATTTTTATTTAAATCTTCTCAGAACACATAACATGCTAAGCCATGTTAAGTAATACCTTGGTTTTTCTAAAATATAACGAGAAAAAAATGGTTGGAACAACATGTCCTCGCATAAAAGTTTAGAGAAAATAGAAACACTCAATCCTCTGTTCCATTATACACACACTTGAGTGTAGATGTTTTACGGTTGGCATGCATCTTTGAAATGAAATAAGAGATGAAATAGAGAATCAAATAGAGGAACCAAAATGGCCTTTATAGCATTAAGTTTATAACATTTTCGACCAATAATTTTACATTAAGTTTTCATGAAACTTCTAAATTATTATGCCCATAAAAATGCTGATAACAACAGCTATATAGAGACGCAAACCGAATTGACATACCTTCAATAGGACATCGGCAGTCCTCCTCTCGTACTCCTCGTCCTCAAACATATCCAAAATATGAAGTTCGGGATGAGTGATGCCATGGAGCACCTGCATCAATTGCTCATAATATATATCAAATGGACAATCACAACCCGTACGTGTATACTGGACCTCAAATGGGACCACCACATAAATGGCTGCGATTGTATCGGGAATTCACGTGAACTCTTAGGCTTCATTCAGATTGAGGGATTTGTATTTGAATGAAGGATTTGAAATACATGACAATAACTCCAAAAGTAGGCTCGAAATGGGAGCTGAAGGATTTGAAATCCATTGCAATATGAATTTATCCAGACAAGTTCAATGGATTTGTTATTATGGATTTGAAATCCTTGACTTCAAATACATCAATCCAAACACAACCTTAAGGATAATCTCGGAACACGGAATAGTTAGGTCTAGCAATCCTAGAAAAAACATCTTGGATTGAAATCTCACGTTCTGCTCTCCTATTCCATCATGGTATTCCATTTCTTGGATTTACGACACATGTCTACCTTGTACTCTAATCTTGTACACACGTGACGCATCCAGATAGTGGAATACCCAAAATCGAACAGAAGATAGGACAGGGAGACATAAACCTAAAACGGAGTGTGTTCGTAGAAAAACGTCCTTGGACGGATTTGCGATTGTGCAAGAAGATGATATGTAACATGGTAATAATGAGTTTACATCAACTAATACGAACCCTCCCAATAACTTTCTTATCCTCGACTGGTAAAATCGCGGGGTAAACACGTCCCTTGATGCTAAACCTCTGACTACAAAACAAGAAATAAAAAGAAAAAACGAAAATCGTCAGCTTTTCAGCAAAATACATCAATTCACTTGCCAAAGCAATGTGATATTTTAAAAGCATAATGAACAAAACAACTTAATACGAATACTCAATAGTTTCATTCTAGTTTGATTTCTTTGACGTACAAAACAAGAACATGTGATTTTTTTTCATGAAAATCTCTCCAGATGGCTTATGCTTCACAATAATGTATATTCAAAACACGGACAAATAAAAATTCAATCTCAAGTCACATGTTTGATGGCATAAATTGATTCAACAAATGACACTAATATCAGCTTTAGTGTTTATGCTTCTTCACTTTAGTAGTTTCATGCTATTATGATCACATATATTACTCTTCTCTATTCACACAGGCAGCAGGACCAACTGTGCTTTGTCAAGTTGAACATCACGCATCAGAAGTGGAACCATCCCCAATTATCAACCTTCCTATTCACCTCCACACAAATGGGAAACAGCCCAGATCAAGAAATCCAAGAAAATTAAAAATTTAATAGCCAATAGTCATACATATCATCTTTATGTATACGCATATACACATATATATATATATATATATAGAGAGAGAGAGAGAGAGAGAGACTGACTGGTGGGGAAGGACGGCAGGGGAAGAAGAAGGGACACGATTCAAGAGGACGCGAACGACGTCGTCGGCAAGGAGGCTGCCATAGACGAAGACATTGAATATCGGCGCGGGAGATGAAGACCCCATTGATTGATGATTTAGTACAACTTCAAACCTTGTATCCTGGGATTTTTCCAATGTTTTTTCATTTATTTTTCTTCTTCGTAATATCGGTTGGCCATTATTTTAACTCAAGTATGCAGAATATTATCTAACCAACCTTTTTGTGTTTCTCCTTTTTAAAATGGTTAAAGTAATCTATGTAGTTGATCCTATTTTATACGGATATGGACACGACGATATATAGGTATAATACGATACATATATGGTAATACGAAAATTTTTAAAAATTTTACGGTATGATACATTTTTGATACAACATTATTTATGTAAATGTTTTTATATTATTTTAGTGATAATATAACATAGTGTGTGTATATTTACACATTTATTTGTGTAATTTAGTATATGATTTATATATACATATTGATACAACTACAAAAATATAGAAGTTTGTATCGGTCATTGTATCATAATTCTTTTTGCAAGATTTATAAATTATATCACAATTTTTTTTTTCGATTTATAAACTATGTATTTTAAAAACACGAAAGAAAGTTTAGTTATCTTTTTACAATTTGGATGCTCACAAAAAATATGTGGACCAAAACTCTGTGTATTCAAAAGTATTGAACATATTATTGATAGTGTGTTTGAAATGTTATTAAAAATATTTAATTTATTTAATTTATAAACATGTCGCATGATACGTGTCTAGAGAATATCGTCTGTAGCATTTTGTTTCGTATCAAACTTTATTTAATTTTCACAAACATGATGATCTAGTGTTACACTTACTACTATTTCAATACATTTGTAGCACGAGTCATTCTTGAACAAATTATGATGAAAGAAATATCTGCTGATAATTAAGTTCCATTAATTAAAGAAGTCAAATCGAATCTTTTGAATTGACCTTTAATTTTAGAAAATAAAATCTCACCTAATATTATATATATTTACATATATATTAATAATACCGTATACTCTACGTGTGTACAAAATATAAAAAATATAAATATATTATTAAATTTCTTTTATAAGAATACTTTTTTAAGAATTATTTTAAATAATTTATTAAATTATAATAATTTTAAAATAAAATAATTATATGAATAAAATTTCATGATAAAGAATAAACAAAAAAAAAAATGAAGTAACTGTAATAAGAGAAAGTGATTTGTGGGTTGAAAACATAGGTTGTTTAAATTAGATGTAAAATTACAATATTGATATTTTTATTTGCTTGTTTATTGTATGTGTTTATTAATTTAAAGGGTAAAATTGACACATCAAAATTTGGTATCTGAATTGAATCGATTTCATGTGAATTTTCAATTTTAGCCATAATTTTACATATCTCTATTTATTCAACATAAAATTGAAGGGTAAATTTTGTAAAATCAAATAAATAATCGACATTTGTAAGACAAAAATAACTTTTCTTTTATAATTATATATAGATAAGAGAATTATTTTTGACACTTTATTTTTACTTTTTATATTATGTAATTAACCAAAACGTCCATTTATTTTCAAATATAACTGGAACATTTTACTTGTTCAGCTAGATGTTATGACTCATCCATTCATTTAAATTATCAAATACAATAATTTCACCGCTCAATTAAAAAATTAGTCAAAATTGCCCATATATCACTCATTGGACTCATCTTGATATCTTTAACAAAATTCCTGATTTAATTTGAGCAGCTAACCATCTTTTTGTGGTTCACTTTCATCTTCAAATCCACCTCGCCTTCGGTGCGACAAAACCACCACCGCCCTCAAAACTTACAACCATCAATTCCAAATAAAACTAAATCAATGAGTGTGTACGTGTGAGTTGTGTGTGTTTGTGTGTGAATGTGTGATGTATGTGTAATTATATGAATGTGAGTAATTTATGTATATTTGTGCTCAAGGTTGTTTGGGGGGGGGGGGGGGGGTTAATCGGCTGCGGCAGTGGTTGTGGTGATAGTCACGGAGGCAAATAGTGACCGGAAGGAAGAAAACAAGACATGGTCGCAACAATCCGAAGGGGACAATTGGCGATGGTGGTGACCGGGGATTAGGTGCATTGGTGTGGCAGTGTGGGACAACTTTATTTTGCTAAAATTCTGTTACTTATCAATTATAAATATTTTTATATGTAATTGAATTATATCTATCATAATTTTCCACTAATAAAATAGGTGATTTCTTATCATATTTCTAGAGCACATCATACTACAATTAAATAATTTAATACACATAAAATAGTTTTTTTGCATTATTTCAAGACAAGCACTAGTATAATACATATAAAAGTGAAATTAAAATAAACCATACTTTTGCTTCCCAATAATTCTTTTATATTCATATGTCTCCATTTTGTATTTTGCACCCAATTTTTTTCAATCATAATTTGGATACCAAAATTTATGATATATTCATATATATCAAATGCTTGGAACATGTGTAACCAAAAAAAAAAAAAAAACTTAGAATATGTCACTAACGCGAGGTTGAACTTTGTGCAATGATTGTCGGACTTTGTGATTCTTACACTCGAGTGCATAAAAAGACACGTGCAGGCCAAGAAAACCGCACCTACCCTCACCAAACCAACATTAATATATTGAGATATTTAAAACCACAAAATACAATTAATTACAAAATGATATCTCCACTATTCAAGAAACTAGATGGCCACCCCTAATTGATGCGTCAAATGACTAAATTGCCACTTCCATATATGTAATAGTATATTTGTTGTTAAAAAGTATTGGGATGATTTATTTTATGAGTATGAAAGTTATATTTTCCATTTTTATTTCACATATAATATAGATAAATACAAACATCAATTTCTAGATGGCATGAATAATAATGGCATAATCATAAGATAAATTTAGCCAAGATGTGTAGGTTTTGTTTCATATAGTCGAATTTTATCACAACGCCCAACAATACTAGAAAAATTCTCCCTAGCTATTTTCTAGTATAAACCAAAAAATTGCAAACAATTACTTCTTGTTCTTCATACATCTAAAAATTATAGGTATATTTTGAAGACATCATAGTAACACTGTGAAAAAACATGTTAAAATTTAATTATTAATTTTTGTGAACTCTGTATGTTTATTGAATATCTCCGGCTTAAAGTAAAAAACGTTGTTCATCACAAATAATAATGATGGTGGCGCGCATTCAATCTGTGTACTTATATTTCAACATGTACAATATTAACAAAATATTTATTTGAAGTAATATATCATATTAATTATTTGAATTATTATAAGATAAAGTAACATGTCAAAAAAATGAACAGAATAAAATCGAGTAGTTGGTGAAAAAGTAGAAAAAAGATGAAAAGGGAAAATGTAAGAGAAGGAGATAAATGAAAAAGAACAATAAAAAATCTACATCGAAATTTAATTCTAAAATCGAGTTAATTTTCTCCATACATATTATATATTAATACACTAACAATCAAAATTTATACCAACAACTGTTCTTCTAATAGGCAAAAGTGCTAGATACTTTGAGCAATATTACATGAATCTAAATTAGTCGTTTAGTATCGAAAGTCGAATATTTGTTTAAAAAAAGCCGCCATCAACAACATTGTATTAGTATAGATTATTTCTGACCACATCGTTATGATCGAAATACTAGGCATACAAGGGCATTATTGTCTTTTCAGAAGCAAGTCCAACCAGACGAAAGGAATTTCAAATCTCTCTCATCTCGTGCCTAACTTGCCATCCTCGAGAAAACCCAGCACCAACTGCAAACTCCATTGAAGAAACTAGAAACTAGAAATAAAAAAAATAAAAAAAAAGAGAGAAGAAAATAAATTGCTCAGATTTTATAGCCGAAGCGCTGAGCCTGCGTTGGTTATGGCGGCGTTGAAGCTGATTGTATTGACCCTTTTTGTTTCCCTAGTCTTCACCGGCATCGGAGTTGACGCTGACGCCTCAATCTCAGACGTCGATGGTGAACCCAGATCGAATGGACCTGATTCCTCCGTGTTGGAGCAGTTGAACTCCAAGATCCAGAGTCTTGGTAAGTGGGCTGCGTGTTTTTCACTCTCTGGTGTTGTAAAGCTATGGTGAAGTGATGGGCAGTTGCTTTGTTTGAGTGTTGAGTATTGATGGATGTTTAATTGATTTCTTTAGTTAAAATTTAAGTTTGTTTTAGGGATAAAGAGTTCAAGGGAGTAGTTTATGTGAAGTAGGAAGTGCTAAATTGATGAAAGAGGTGAGGATATGCTTAGAGAGATGGATGTATTTTAATATTGGATAGTATAGGACTAAAGGCAAACATGTGATTGTGTTGAAAGTCTGAACTTGGAAGTTGGGCGTACTGGTAGAGTGCACGTGGAAGCTTCCTGGTGAAGCACAACAATGCAGGACTGTGAGGAATAATTGGTATGGTTGTTTGAATTTGTGGGGTTTGTGGGTCCTGCGTTGTTTCGTAATGTTAAGCTGTTTCTCCTTTTCGTATGGGCGTAGTTCCATTGGTTTAAAACTAATTGCAGCCCGGTTCAATGATTGGATTTCGATGCATTCTTGATGATTGTCACGAGAGGTGTCGAATTGGAGGGGTGGAATCAGTGCTTCTAGGGAGAAGCAAAGCCCATGTGAGGCGTGAAAGATTCCACTACTTATCTTGATTGGCTTGTCTACTCTTTAGTCTTTAGCGAATTGGTTCATTGAGGATAAATTTTGAATTTTTGTCTTGGGAAGAAGGGTGTATCTTCTTGCTGCAGTGACTAGGCAGAGTTACATAACTGTTGAATTTACTCCTACGGACACTATCTATTGCAAGTTACCTTTGTTCATCAATAGAGTTAGTATATAGCTTCTCACATAAGTGAAATATCATACAACAATTTAGAATCTTTTCATCCAAAAACAGTTTGTGACTATGTTCAATTCTATATTATGCTCCTCCTTGTGTTGTGATGTCACTTATGTTTTAACTGTATGACTGTTTTTTATGTCGTAGTAGTTTCTTTTCTTTCTCTGACACATGTCTTATATATGAAGAGCACCACATTGAGGAGAAAACTCAAGAAATTAAAGATAAGGATGCGGTTATTGCTGCCAAGGAGAATATAATCAAAGAAAAGTCAGACACCCTTGTATCATTGGAGAGTGACCTTGCTTCTCTACAAGTGAGTAATGAGATCCTTTAAATTAAAAATTCTGACGATGTAGATTTTCATGCTAGTGAAATGATTATGTGTAGTTATTTGGTTTAAAAAGTGTTTATTTTTTATGTGTAGAAAAAGGGAAAGCTAGATGCTGCGGAACAGGTGCATGAGGCCCATGCAAGAGCTGATGAGTTGGAAAAGCAGGTGGAGAACCTCAAAAAGGATCTTGAAGCAAAAAGCAAAGAAAACAAGCAATTGGACACCCGTATAGTTGAAGCTGAGAAAAGGGCAACTGAATTGAATCTTAATGTTGGTAATGTAAGTCCTGAAGTTTGCAATATGATACGAATGTTCGTGTTTTTTTTTTTTTTAAATTGTAATATGTGTGAGTGTGTGTGTGTATATATATTGTAATGTTGGAGATGTGTAATTTGAGGCTATAATATCACCAATCCATCATTTTGATTATGCATTTGTATATGCATGTTTTGGTACTCGCTGAACACCATGAGATGCATCTATATGATTTTCCGGATAGACTTGATTTTATGTACTTATTTTGTGCTGCTGCCGCTTTCTGTTTAACAGCTTCAGAAGGTTATTGATGAGCAGAAAACTAAGTTACATAAAACTGAACGGGCTCTTCGAATTGCTGAGGTATATCATTAGTACGTTTACTACTTATGAGATGACTTTGTTCTATGATTTGGATGATTGCTTACTGTATCTTCTCATATGAAATTCTTTGCAGGAAGAAATGATGCAGGCAAAGTTTGAGGCAACTGGCAAAACCAAGGAGTTGATGGAGGTGTGCTTTCATTGGTTATCTTCTGCTTCTGAAGCACTTACTCTCGGATAGTTCCAAAACCAATTAATTTCCAATCTCATTTGATTTTCTTGATTGCTCATATATATTCCATGTGAAGCTTGATTGCATTTTGTTGATTCTGGCTAAACCTTTTTGTTCTACCTTTAAGACAAACTAAAAGTGCATCTTCTTTCTGATATAGTTCTACCTCAGAGTCCTCAAATTTGTATTTGTCTGAGTCTTGTATGCAGCATTTGATTCAGCTGCTCGAGCCAAGCTTTTTTCTGGAGCCAGATATCATGATTATGAGCAAGTTACATGAATAATTTGCATTATGGTTACCCATAATTTTCATAATAGCTCTTCTAAGGGGTAGTTTCATTGGGTTATGTCAAGAAATTCAACTCATTCATTTTTGTTCTGTTTGATACCATGCTTAACTCAAATTTCTGCAATATATATTCAGGTGCATGGTGCTTGGCTGCCACCCTGGCTTGCAGTCCATGGCAGTCATTATCAGGTATTATTTAATTTTCATTGCACTTTTTCTTGAGCATTTTTTATACTTGATATCCTCGTATTTTCAGTCACTTTTGGATAAGAATTGGAAATTGCATGGGAAGCCTGCTCTGGAGCAGTTGATGCAGAAGGTGAGTGTTTAGTTGCACATATTTGTCCAATAGAATCCCCATGGTCGTTGTCATGGAGATATAGGGATTAACTTCCACCTTTTTGCTTGTTTTAGGCTATTGAGAAGATGGCCCAAGCTGAAGAGTGGGCTGCTCCATACGCGGAGACAGTGAAAACTGTAAGTGCTTCATATTAGATTGCCGAATACCTTTTTTTGTTACTGTGTGATTGCTCGAGAGTTGAGATGATATCATTGCAGGCTTCAATTATACACATTCACTTATTTTCCCATTCTACATAGTTGTTTAGTAGTTATCTGTTGTTTGTTTAATCATTGTGTTAAATGGGCAATTTCATCAATATCTGCTGGCCTAGACCCACACCCGCCCCTCTCTTGCTCGCTCTCTTCTTCTTCTTCTTCTTTTTTTTTTTTTCAAATTATATATCTTAATTCCATCGGCCTAATGTCAAATATGAAGTTCATCTAAATTGCTTTATTGCAAGCTGACAATAGTGTCCTATTTGACTACTTTTGTCTCTTAGCTGGTGAACTTTGATCATTTTGCTTCTCATGAAATCTGAAGTTTGATGTTTCTTTAAATCCTGTGTTGGATGAAGAAATGGGTACCGGCTGTAAAGGAACAATGGGTGGTGATCGCCAGCAATGTCGAACCACATGTGCAGACACTAACTACTAAAACTATTGAGATATATGAAGCGTTGAAGAATGCCGTTACGCCATACGTCATTAAAGTTGTGGAACTTGTTAATCCTTATTTTCAGGTGAGATATCTCCTTATATTGAATGCCAATCACATGGCAACTATAATCGATTCGCTTTGGTTCGACCAAACCCGGTTCATGCTGGAATTTCCCTATCATACTGTCTTGTTTGTGTACCTCTTGCTATTGTCTTTCCAATAAGTTAAATCTGACTGCCATGCAGGAGTTAAGGAAAGTGAGCAGACCATATATTGATCAGGCAGCCACTGCAGCAAGACCTCATGTCGACACATTACGGGCTACTTTGAGGCCCTATACACAGGAGGCAGTTCGCGCCTATGGAAAATTCCTTGAGTTGGCAACAAGATATCATCATCAGGTATGCATACGATATGTTGAATAAAAAAAGTATGTTGAATAATTAGTCATTATCCAATCGTGTTTAGTGAGATGGTTTAAGATATATAAATCCTAGTTGACATGATTGCTAGGTTTAGTAAGCTGAGCTATTTGAGGTGATTGTATGTATTTTTCCTATAAGAACCTGACATATAAAAAGGTCCAATGACCTCGATTAGATTGTTGACATTTTCACAATTTCATATCTGTCCGTATCCAAATCATGGCCTTCATCATTGTAAGGGAACATTTGATTAGCATTAGAAGTTCGATATAATAGTCTTATCCAAACGTATCATACGAAGTGAGCACGGCCTAGGTTGTTTAAAATTTTACTAATTGATGTTATTGCTAGCATGTGATTGAGTAAGACAAAAAAATGGATATTGTTTGTTGACCGAGGACAGGAGACCAGCTATCGGACATGAGGTTTGGCCTAATTACAATAAAGCTCCTCTTTTTCCAAAAATTACCATTACCCCTTGAAGATTTTGAGAAAGATGATTTTATTTCTCAATGATGATTTTTACACAATTTACAGAGGTATTTATACACAAAGATGGTGCTAAACTAGGAAGGAATAACATAAGGAAACAGGCTGTAAATTAGGATAGAAATCCCTCTAATCTTGGTCCTAAATAAGTCACAGAAATCCCTTTAATATTGGTCCTAAATAAGTCAACACCCCTAATGAGAATTGATTGCCTTAATGCATATTTAGCATAAGTAACCTGTTACTGTTCTATAAGGATTTATTTTTGTTAAATCTCTGATTAAGGTTCAAGACACAGTCGAAGAGAAACTGAAGAATCATGAGCTTACAAAACCTTTAGCGACAAAGGAGCTGGTTTGGTTTGCTGTAAGTTCTTGAAAACAATTTTACGGCATAGTCTACAATTTTTCTTTGAAAACATTTTGCAACAATTGTAACTTTACCGACTCGGTTACCTGTTCAGGCCTCTGCGTTGCTGGCTTTGCCCATCATTTTTCTTGTGAAAGTATTTTCGGCTGTTTTCTGGTCAGTTAAATTTCTTGACCTCACTCGCTTTGTCCCCATGGTTTTCTTTCTGTTGTGATGTATAAGTTCATTCTCCTTTGATATCATATTGCAGTAAAAAGACAACAAGGCCCGTCCAAAATGGCAACACTAACACCTCACGTCGGAAAGCAAAGCGTGCGCATTAAGACAAGTAAAAGCCCGGAGAAGTATCCCATTGTCACTTAAAAAAGGTTTGCTTCATACCCCAAAACAAAAAAAAAACTTGTTTAATGCGACGAATACATGCATGTGTCGAGTTTCGGTTCTTGCAACCATATGCATTACACGTGTAGGTAGACATACATACCCTTTTCTTACGAATTTAAACACGGGGCAAGCAGATAGCTCAGCGGTAAACTCTTGCACTTGTGAACAGATTGGTGATGGATTCGAGTTCCAAAGGGGTAGTTGAGCAATGGCGAAGATCCTCTTTAAAAATAGTACACAGACATACACTTTTCTTAAAGTTCACGGGTGCAGGGAGTCGGGTTTTTTTTGGGTGGGGTTGGGGGTTGGTGCTCGGGGGGCTATTTGATGCAGTGAGCTATCTAGCAATGGAACTCTAATAGCTCGTTAGCTTGAAGTCATGTTACGCACAATGAATTTTAACGGTTCATCTCCAAATTATCATGCTTCATGTCATTCTGGGCAGGCGAATATGGTCCCTTTCCCACGGGGCTCTGAGCTTCGGGAGCTGTATCAGTTCATGAAGAGTGCATTGTTGATCTTGAAGCTTTTAGACTTTTCTTTTTGTATGTGGGTTGTGAAGTGAAATATTTTACACGAAGTTTTTCGAATCCCAGTGTATAATGTTGTAGCTGTTGTCCGTGTCGGCCCGGTGTAATATTTTCTTCTGGTTTTCCGTGTATTTTTTTAGCCTTCTAAAATCTCCCAGACCACAGTCTCAAACGTTTGTCAACTCTGATAGATTGATTCTTGGTTTGTATGCCTGTTAAAATTTTACATTTGTTTATAATTCTTCATAATGTTCTCTGGGAAACTCTGTAATGCTTTTCTCCTCTCGTGTTTGACATTCCTGTGGCAGGAAAATTACATTATGAACAGACTTCTGCACCTCCATTTTAGTTGTTCCTTAGATTCTTCTCTCTCTCTCTCTCTCTCTAACTTGAGTATCCCTCTCTTAAGAGCCTGTTTGGATGGGCATGTTTGAGGGGGAAAAAAAGGCACCTATTGTTTCGAAAACAAGAAGCACTTCAGTGAAAAAATTGTGTTGGATTGGTTTTTTTTTTTATTTCAGAAAAAGTAGAATTTGGGGGGAAAAAAATCCGAAGGTGGCTTTTTTAGAACATATTTAGAGTAGTTTCAAACAAAAATTCATTTTAAAACATTTTTAATTATTGCATTGGTGAAAGTCATCAGTTCGAGCTTGATTATTCCTAAATTTAATAGATTTTTTCTATTTGAATTTGACCCCCGGCAGTGATTCAATGAGAATGAATAAGAGGCTCGTGGGATTGATATGAGGGGGTAGGGATGGCTATATTTCAAGTAGTGAAAGTCGGGTGAATATGAAGCGCATGGATACAAATTATGGATTTCAATGAAATACAATTCTGAATTTGTTTTGTTTATGAACAAGGAAGTTATAAGTAATGCAACAATATATTTCATAAAGAGTTCGATCCTGGTTTAGGATGAATGTTGGTGACATGTTTAATACATGCAAGTTAGATGCAAAGTTGTGTTTCCAGTGGCGGAACGTTGGCGGCAAGCTTAATACATGCAAGTCAAATGGGAAGTGGTGTTTCCAACGGTGGATTGGGGGAATAGTAGAACAAACACGCAATACCATTTAATTTAAAAACAAAAAAAACTCTGATATAAGAAGCATAGCTCCAAAATCACTTTTTTTCAAAGCCAAATCAAATTTGCCCTGAATCAACCTGCAGAATTTGAGAATATTTTTTTTTTATTACATTCATATATTACAATTTTTTTCTCCCATAAATTTCCCTACATCAAGTAAATACCATTCCATCAAACAGATGAAACTAGTCCAAAATTACTCCTACCTAAGCAAATCCCACCAAGTGTTCTTGTTTATTCATTTGTTTCAACTTAATATGCAGGCCAATAATTATCTAAATCACCACAGTTATCCATTCCCATGAACCTGCCACTCATACTATTTGCATTATTCATCTCTCCCCCAAACCCTACAACCTGATCATCTCCAACCATGGCCGAAGCGATTGCGTCCTGCTGATTCATCCCTAGCGGCCCCGGTCGTGGCACCGCCCTCATAAGTGGCTGAGTCGGGGCGGCGCTGCCATGGCCGGGGTTCAAATTTAAACCCGATATGGTGAAAGAGCCTCCAGAACCGCCACCGCCGCTGCTTATTCCGGCATAGTTGGGTGGTGGTGGTAGGGGGAAGTTGATGTTCATGCTAGGTGAGGTGGTGTAGCTTCTACCAGGGAAGTATAGATTGTCTGGTTGAATTATTTGTGGCTGATTATTGGGATTTTGGGATAAGTCCATGTTGTAGGCCATGTAGGGATTGAGTGCCCTTGATGAGTGGTTTGAGGGGTATTTTTTCACTCCAGCAGTCTTTTGGAAAACCCTGCACACCACCCATTCATCTTGCTGCATAATTTGAAAAATAAAAAATAAAAAATAAAAAAATATTAGTGTTTTATAACAATTTGAATCTGGATATAGGGATGAAATCAGGAACTTTTAATTCGACAATGGGCAAGATAGGACATTTCAAAAAATAAAAAGAATCACTTAATTTGTTCATCGTTAGGTGGATAAATTAAAGATTCTAATAAAAATATATATATACAGTTGATATAACTCTATACAACTTATGGGTTGGAGAACAATTCGAAAAGTCTACTAAAAAAAAGTCACGTTATAACATTGTTTAACTATGGGCAATGGTAGGGGATAACTGAAATGTTAATTAGTTACAACAAATGTACGTGTAATTTTAAAATTAAGAGGAGATACTGTATAAATATATATATATATATATATATATATGTATAATTTAATAAAACTTGAGATTATCCAGGTAAGTGCATATGTGAATAGTCTGATCTAATTATATTTTGTGATGGATGAAATTCAAATATTTTTTTATATAAATTTAAATAACTATATTTGTGATTTATGTATATCTAAACGAATCTGACAATTATTAAGTATTTAAAATAAGATGGATTAAGATTTATTCAAATAAAATAATAAAATAAATATTTTATTTTCAATATTTATCATTTACTTTGATAATACTAAAAAATTCTGATTCTACATAAAGTTTTAAAAACTTCATTGCCTCAACTATACCAAAATTAATATTGAGATCAAACATATTTCAATTAATGTACAATTTTTTTAATATATTTATTTAAATCGATTTATGTTATAAAAAAGCTAACTTATTTTTATCAGATTATTTTTTATAATAGAGATTTATGAACATATATACATAAAGATATCTATTTCCTGGCTAAATACTAGTTTTATACTTGTATATAATAAAAAGGAGAGAATGCTAAATTATTGTTAATACTTCAGAATATTGCATAAATATTAATGAGGACAAGAAAACTCCCCCACAAAATAAACCCCCTTTGGAAGTAAAAAGGAATTTAAGGCTAATTGCAGGATAAGATATAGATTATTAATAGCAGATAAGTTCCTTCTATTCAATCTTTTTGTTGCTGTTGATTGTATCACGTTATTTTCTTTTTTTTTGTTTTATTATTTAGATATTATTTTATCCCTTAATTTATTTTCTCTCTCTTAGTTAGTCGTTCAGATTTCTTTTTCTCTCTCCTAGATAGTTGTTGAGATTTTGTGAAATTCAATTTTACGTAAACTCTATAAATACCTAGCTAGCTGCTATTCCAATAAAGTCACAATTTGCCAACAATTCTTTTATATCGTTTTTCATTATAAGAAGTCTAATTCCTAAGTACAAGCTTTTAATTATCCATTATCTCTTTTGCTTTTTTGAAGCAATTCCTAATATCAAGCTCCAATTTTATATCTCACTACTCAACCTTTCTTCACGTTAATCTTGGTTAATTATATGCACTTTGGCGATAAAATTGCATCAAGTACGTATAAATAAATGTAGTTGTAGATAAAGGGTAATTAAAAATGATAAAGTGTAATATGAGTTATATATACGATTTTTTCACTATATGTAACACCATACTAGGTCTTAAATTACCACCAAATTACACATGCATGCATTATTAGAAACCATGATCCCTAATAGACTACTATCGAATGTGATGATGGTTCTGCGACACCTCCACTCGGGGCCATATCACAGATACTGTCCCGCCTGCGTGGTCTTATGCAACAGGGTTGCGTCCACGGGGGGTTTTTACAAAATGCGTCCATGCTATGAGAGTACGCCTGGACCTTTAAGACACTCAAGCGCCTCGTCTGCCACCGATGTGGGATACCATTTTTCAGCCACATCATAAGCCCCCCCAGACGAGGGGACTTGAGGCCCTTCGGGCCCCGCGGTGGGCGCCATATGATGATGGTCCTGCGACACCTCCACCCAGGGCCATAGCACAGATACTGTCCCGCCTGCGTGGTCTTATGCAACAGGGTTGCGTCCACGGGGGGTTTTTACAAAACGCGTCCATGCTATGAGAGTACGCCTGGACCTTTAAGGCACTCAAGCGCCTCGTCTGCCACCGATGTGGGATACCATTTTTCAGCCACATCAGAATGCTACCGAGAAAATTGCTACATATTGAGACACTATATCGTGTCACCACAAATGGATGTTGTGATCATATATATATATATATATATATATATATATATATATTGAGACACTAATTTAAATGCCATGCATTTTAGTGTGATAATATATAACTTATTTTGACATTTTATAGTACTATTGCTAATATAATGGCTTTATTGCATTTTTAGGATAGTTAAGATTCAAATTTTAGATTTGAGGATATTTTTTATTGGGGGTGGCAAATGTCAGACATGAACTTTTATTTTTTTGCAATGTTAAGACTCTTGCCAATTTTTCAGCCATCTTGGCTGGAAAATGACACATGGCACACATGTAATCATCGAAAATGACATGGCACACACATATGCATTTTTGGTGATGATGTATGCACCACGTGTCATTTTCCAGTCTAAATGGTCGGAAAATTGGTTAGAGTCCTAATATTGCAAAAATATAAAAAGTTCACGTCCTATATTTGCTACCCCCAATAAAAAATGTCCTCAAATCGAAAAGTGGTATTTTAACTGTCTTAAAAATGCAATAAAGCCCTAATATAATTTACTCGACAAAGTGTGCACAATTAATGTATAAAATTGAAATACTTTTTAAAAGTGCCGCTCTATATATACAAGTTAAGTCATCTATTTAGTAGTACTGTAATCATGCTTAACTTCGTTAACCAAAATAAAATGTGAAAGAAAGAATCTAATTAATTGAATGAAAAGAATTTCAAGATATCACACACACACACACACACTCATATTTACCTTGGTGGTTCTATAGGAAGATTTGGAATGCATACGATATTCATGCATGACCCAGTTGGTTTTTTCTCCTCTTGGAGCTCTTCCTTTGTAAAATACGAGAGTTTTCTTCATTCCGACGAGCTCCGAGGTGGTGCTGTTGTATATCTCCTTGTCTTTTCCGGTGGTTTTCCAGTATCCGGTGCTCGTTGCGCGATTAGTCCTCACCCCGGTAGGGTATTTTCGGTCTCGGAGGCTGAAGAAATACCACTCTTTCTCTCCCATTTTCGCCTTACCTAGTTAATTTTATTCATTCTCCAAGAAATTAATTGTACAAATATATATAATTAAGCGTGTGTGTGAATGTGTGTGTGTTTTCGAGGTCTGCGGAGAAAATTTCAAATTCTTGTTCATGTAAGTCATAATAAAAGATACTACAGGAATGAATCCTCTTCACTGGCAAACCAATTTATTTTAAATGTAGTTTTTATGATGGATTTTGCCTGTAACAAAATCCGTTATAGCAAATTCCTTGTCATTAATTGTAGTGAGAATAATACGACAAAATAATGAGCAAGCAAGTTGTATGGCATATATATATCTAAAGTTTGGTGAAGAAATTCATTGGAAATTGAAGCCTTTTGTTATCTTAATTTTCTCCCCTTTTTTTCTTTTTGAAAATTAATTGGAAAATTTAAGCATTTTATAGAATGTCTTCAAATATATTCTTGTTTTCTGCGGATAGGATCCTCTTTTGCAAAATGTTGTTTCATCTTCTATTGCATAATTCACATTCATGCCATGTGCATAAAATTACTTTCTTAATTATACACTAATTGGTCTGGGATCTTTACACTTGGCGTATATTCATGTATTGAAATAGAAGATGAAACACAGTTTACAATGGAAGATCTCACGTGTGTTTTTCTGCATCTTTTAGCTAGCTAGTTGTATGGAGTTGGTACATGTTTCCTAATCGAAAGAAAGAAAAAGAAAAATAAAGTAAATACAAACATACATGTATATATATATATGAGCTCGTGCGTGTATATATATATATATATTGATCAAGAACAAGCATCAACAACCATGTATATGCAAATTACTAGCTAGCTAGGAGTGTGTGTTCATATGTGTGTGTATATATATATATATATATTAATCATAAGAAAGAATCATGAGGAAATATTAGGGCAATATCACATAGAAAACCCTAGTTATTTCAAGTTTGAAATTTTCAATTTTCATGCTCAAACCCTAGCTACACATATTCTTACTCAAAACACAAATGCTTTGGCATATGATCTACAAAATGCAATTAGGTTTCACTACGTACCCGGAAGATCCCACGGTTCGCACTTGTTGAGATCAACATCTCCGATAGCTTTCCCGGTAAAATTTGCATCCGATATTTTATTTATTAGATAATATGTGATGAGCTCTTCATCGGATGGATGAAATCGAAATCCCGGTGGGAGTGTGTTCTCCTCCTTCACTTGTCCTCCTTTTTCCATAATTTCTAGCAAGCTAGCTAATTAATATTAGCTAGATCTCTTTCAATTTGATATTTTTTCCTAACTAACTATATGCTAGTTACTTCAAGAAATTATGCTTTGATATCTTCTATGAATAACAAATATATTAATAATTCAAAAAAAAATCCAAAATAAGAAAACCCCTTCGTCTAGATTTCTATACTCATTGCTTATACATGCCAAAAGAGCGAAAAAGGAATCGAAAACTTTGAAGAAAAAGGATAGATAAGGTTGGGGACGATTGTATGATTTAATTGTGGTACAAGAAATTGGATCAATTTTGATTACTTGTATGGATCAAAACGGCTTTTAGTTAATGCAAAATATATTTTTTTTTCGGGTTATATATCTATATGTATGAAAAAAAATGTGAGATTCTTTTGCAAATGGATGTAAAGAATTGTCTTGGTTGAGATGAGCAAGAAAATTCGGATATATATATATATATCTATATGTGTGTGTGTGTGTGAGAGAGAGAGAGAGAGAGAGAGAGAGAGAGAGATTAAAGGAGGTAGAGTATGATTTCTATACTCTTACCTACTATGGATCTTAAGGTACACGATACTTGACCGTATAGTTGGAAGATGATTTTGGCTATTAATCAAAAAGTCATTGAGCAAATAATTGTACTTACTGGTCAAATTACAATATTATTATAATTTTAAAAAGCTACATTTATACATATATTGTGCAAATAAATTGTGTTCAGGTGTTATTAATGTTGTTTTCGAGAAAAAGAAAGTTTAAAATAAGAAATTCAAATTAATTTTGATCATAATATTGATGTTTGATTGCGTCTTGAAGTTCTCGAGCATATTGGAAAGTAATTTATTGACCTCGTTTGTTATATTGTTTATTATTTATATAATACTGCAATCAATTAAGAGTAGTTATATTATTTTGAAATTAATTAATTATACAATTTCAAAAGATGAGGGTACGTAAATAATCATATGTGTATGTTATGTAATATGTAATACCCACTCTTAAGCAATATTTGAAGTTCGAATTTTTAAGTTGTGAATAAAGCAAATGAGTTGGGAGGGTCATCTCCCTGATAGACCTCTGTAATATCCAATTCAAATTAATAGGTCAGTAAATCAGAATTGGATAGCTTAAACTAATATATATATATATATATATGTATGTATATATATATATATATCTCAAAAAACTTTTCTCTAAAACTGCTCTTTCTCTTTCTGTAGAAATTATCCCTTCGGGGAGGATCTACAACGAGCGATTCCTACTGCACGTTGTTTGATTCTCTGTTAGAAATTTATTTTTAATTGTTTGATAATTAGCGGATGTTTATGATCATAGTTTTAGTTTTGTCAATTGACAAGTTTGGTTCTGTCTTGTTTTACTAGTTTTAATTTTAGTTTTTAGATTTGTTTCATTAGTTTTATGATGATTGAAGGTATATCTTCTGGACAAGTCGAAAGAGATGTGTATTCATATATCTTTAGATGCTGATATCGAAGATGGTCTTATTTTGGAGGATGTTTGGAGGGCCTACATATGGTTTCATATTTCCTTGGCTGTTCAAAGTGGCTCAAGTATCATCTTGGTTCTTGATTCATCAGAACATCTCTACACGGACTATGAATTGATTATTGAAGATTATCGTTTAATTAGCAAAGATTTGGATGACTTGCCTCTGCATTTTGTAAAATGGTCTGCGAATCACCCCGCTTATGTAATTGATGATAGACAACCTGGTTCTATGTCAAATCTCATGTATTGGAATTATTGTCCTACTTTTATGTTCTAATAATTAATAATAGTATTAGTTTTTATTTCAAAAAAAAAAAAAGAATATATATGTATATATATATAATGCGCATATAATGCGTACGTACGTGTGTGTATAGTACGTACATTTGTAAAGCAGAGTAAATGAGTTACAATTGAACTTAATTTCTTTTGTCTTGGTAACTACTCGAAAGTATAATATTTACGTAGGTGGAAGAAAAACTGTTTTTGAAATATTTGTTGATTTATATTATAGTATTATACATAATAAAAAAATTGATAAGCAAAACAATATGCTAGTTATACATAGCTCTTTTCGCTAAAATAATATACAACAAATTCCATTTGTTATTCCATAAAAATAATTAACATGACTTATTATTAACTTTCCTCTCCTACGCATTAATGTATAACTATATATTCTTTTCCTAGTGCTAATTTTATTCACAATCTCAATTCATTTATGCTGAAAAAAATGTCTAAAATTTGTATCCCAGTTAGATTTTCTACTTAATCTGAACTAAAATTCAGTAATAATCATCTGCCTCTGTAATAAAATAATGCTTCAGGTTGTGATGCAGACTATATATCTATATATGAATGTGTGTGTGTGTGTATGTGTGTGTGAGAGAGAGAGAGAGAGAGAGAGAGTCTTGCTACCGAAGGTCCATAGTTGTCTGAATAAAAAACCTTATACATAGGATGTTCGGTGAATTAGGGCCATTTGGAAGGGTTTAAAAAACAAGTGTTTATCGAATGATGCTTTCTATGGTAGAGCCTTTTTTTAAGACAAGTGGTTTTGTATTTGAATACAGCAGTTAAAATTGTTTTAAAAGGTACTTTTATTTGAAACTATTATGAGGATAGCTTCTAACTTCTGTTTTTTGTAAAAAGTTCATCCAAACCCAACATTTTTTGTCTGAATCTTTCAAAAAAAATAAGTGCTTTTTTTCTCTAAAAAAAGTCTATACAAACGGGTTCTAATTATTTTCTATTCACTTTTTCGGTGCTATTTTGATAGTGTCGAGGATATTTTGATGCATTTCATGTGGCACTTTGTATTCTTAGTCGTTCATAACAAATAATGGCGCATCGTTGCAATCTTGCAAACGACAAATTTACCATAAAATCCTCGATCCAAACGAGCTTCTTAATATAATCAGTCAACTAAAACAAGAGTAGCTATATATCTCTATCTTTCTCTTAACTTGTCAAACACTTCGAACTATCAGAACCTGCACACATGAAAATTTATTTGCATGATTTATATGTAATAATTTGCTGACAACAGGCCTTATTTTAACAAGATATATGCATTTTTGTTCTGTCTTTTTCTTGAAACTCAGATAAAATAATCATAAGTGAAATTAACAAAAAATGAAGAGATAATAATACTAAGATAAATCTCATAAAGTTTTTTGCTTGATAAACATGTGGTTTTTTTGCTATATACATGACTTGCAGATTAGTAGCCTACTTGTCATACACTTCACCATAATTTATTCAAAATTTTGTAATCTCCTTGTAAATACATTTGCTAATCACTAGTACAAAATTTGAACACAATAAAACTTTTGAAAAGTATTAGCACGAGCGAAAAAAGAACGAAAAACTCATCCATATATGACGAACAATGACAAAGAAATAATCACATATATTTATATATATATATATATATATATATATATGTATGCATATCTAATGTTGTCAACATAAGTTCAGTCCCATAAGAAACAATAATGCTGAATAAATCACACAGTGATCGATATATTAGAATAAAATCTTGCGTGATGGCTTGGATAAAGGGTCTAATTGAAAAGTATTGTTATCCCGGTAGCTTCACAAACACAAATGCAGGTAAATAACCTCCATGCTTTTAAAATTAGAATTTATTGTTTTGTTATTGCGTTTTATTGTTATTTAACAAAGGCTAAGTAGACTTGTAATTTTCCTAGCGAATCACGATGTTTTAGTTGGTATGGCTTTGTCAAGAAAACTGTGTAGAAGCATTCAAGAGCAAGATACACACACACACACACACATATATATATATATAGATATACATATTGATAATACCCAAATTCGTCGCCGAATATGGAGGCCCGACCCTGCGAGATATTGTCTCGCACCTTGAGACGGTGAGGTTTTATCCTTTGATGAAAAGGCGCCTCGCAAGGTGAGAGAGGGGATGAAGCTTATAAGCTTGCCAAGTCCCTAGACTCCTTCCGATGTGAGACAAGATATGGTATCATCACATATATATGTATATATATATACACTACATGCACATTGATTAGTCGTGCCTGTAGAGCAGACAACTTGTCAAACACTTCGAAAATCAACAAAAGAAAAATATTGTGATCAAGGGCTCTATCAGATCGTTGCGTATGTACATGTGTATGTGCGCGCGCGCACTCGATATATACTGCATGCATATTGAATATTCATACCTGCAAAGTAGACTACTAGTCAAACACCTCATAAGTCATGAAAAATATTGTCATCAAGGGCTTTATATATATATCAGATCGTTACGTGTGTGTATGCATGTGCGCACACAAGATATATATACTGCATGGATATATATTGATTAATATTCATGCCTGCAAAGTAGACTACTTGTTGAGCACTTCAAAAATAAAGAAAAATGTTGTTATCAAGGGCTTAATAAGATCGTTACATATGTGTATGTACGTATGTGCGGACGAGTGTGTGTGTAAAGGGACAATTCTGCAATTTTAGTTTCTTGTTGAAAGAACTTATTTCATGTTTGAAGGTGTTAGGTTGGAACAAGGTAGATGAGTTTAGCTTTTTCAAGAAGTATGTTATATGTGTGTGTGTTACATTTTCATCTTCTTGTTACTCTTATGTACCAATATTCCGACTTATTACATTATCGTATTCTCATTATTATTCGAAAAAGTATAATTGTCATCATTTGATTTTCGATTTTGCTAATTGCCTTGACTAGTATTGACAGAGCTAGCTCTTAGATATGTATATGAAATTTGAGAAGTGACAATTAATAAATTAAAAACATATTAATAGTAAATTCGCCTTATAAATTGTCACATTAAGTTAATGAATTATAACATATTAAATGTAACCAATACTTGTATATCATAGGTTAAATTTGCCTAATAAATTATCATATTAAGTTTGTGATTTAAAATAGGCACATGCACCAACATAAATGTTTGTAACCAAAAACTAGGCACAAAATTTTAATGTACTTGTAAAAATATAGCAAAAGCACAAATAAAATGAAAAATCTTCCTAAACTGGACCAATCGAATATCAATTTTTTTTAGGACAAATTAACACTGTACCCCTTAAATATGATATAATTATACATTAGTTCCTCCTATTTTAAAACTATAAATGCCCTATGAGGTATGTGTTAACTTAACAAAATTCATTCTTTATCAAATCAGGACATAATTGCGAGTTGTATTTTTATTGTATTCGGTGGGATTTGAGATGGTATTGACAAGTTCAAAAGTAGAAGTTATATATGAAGTCAATTTAAAAAATAAAGTCGCGGTGTAGAATTATAGATGGTGATGTCCTATGATATTGTGGTGATAAATTGAAATTATTTCATCAATTGAAGGATTTTGTCAATCCCGATAGAGGCATATTTTTTGGTGGCCGAATTGACAATTATAATTTCAATAAAATTATTTTTCGGACACCTTTATTTATATCTATAAAAAGATTCTAAATCTGAAGGGAGCATTTATAATTTTTTAAAATAAAAAAATTAATTTATAATTATACTTGACCAAGGGTGCAAATATAATTTGATTATAGCCCAAATATCTTAACAAATGACCCATTTTGCAAATTTTTAACAATCCCGGCCCATACGGAGCAAAGCGTATCAAAACAGAAACCCATAAGACCACAAACTCTCAGTTAATCAACCACTCACATTAATGGTGCCCTTTGCCTGTATCTCTTACTATATACTCCACACTTAGCATTAAATTCCAGAGAGTTCTGATTGAATTATTATCCATCAAATTATATCTGGGTATTGAGGTATAATTATTTATTCAAATTTTGTTTCACTTCGAATTCGATTATGCTGCTGCTCCGCTGATTGTGTGTGTGTGTGTGTGTGTGTGTTTTGATTTTTTTGTCGTGCTGAAAAATGTTATAGTTAACAGCAATGGCGTTTACGGTGAAGCAAATGTCTATGATAGTAGCAACTCTTGGGGTGGTGTCCTTTGTGCTTGGAGTTATTGCTGAAAACAAGAAGGTTTGTTTGTTTGAACAATTTTGGATTGTTTTTTGTAGTTCTTTATCTCAGCTAGGTTTGAAAGATAATTGGGTTAATTGAATTTGTAAGACATGGGTTTGTGATTAGAGTTTGATCTCGGTTTGGATTTTAGAGTTGTGCTTGCATGATGTTTGTTTATGTTAGCTTTTGATTGCTCATGTTAGATTGAAAAGAAAGAAGAGTAGCAGTATCAGGCACTAGATGCCTTAATCAATATTCACGATGTGAATTTTGGAGTTGTGAATGGAGTAATTATGTTGGGACACTAGATGCCTTAAGCAATATTCACGATTTGAATTTTGGAGTTGTGAAAGAAGCAACTGGGTTGGGGGTGTTATTCCCACAATGGGCCTCCGCAATACCCAAATTCGGATTAGTCAACTAGTGGGTTGGAATTAGATCTTTTAGAAAAAAAGAACAGAAATGAAAGCAGAGTGGATGAACTTTTTTCCCTTCTTTTTGGTTGAATTTTCAATTAGTAGTTAGAGCATCATCCAACTTGAGTTGTATAATTTTCATTTGATGTAATTCTCCATTTCTTGAAGTTTCAATGCTATGTTTGGTCTTTTGATTTCAATAAGGAAAATTTGTTTGTCTATTTGAATATGGGGAAATTATTGCTCGCACTCAGTTTGGTCACACCGAGACGTGGCGAGTAAGGAGAGGGACCAATCATATAACAAGTGTATTAACACTTGCTATATGATTTGTTAAAACACGTTTAGGGATTGGTAAGGTTCGGCCAAGCCGGTTCTGGGCTAGAATTTCCTATATGGGGGAATTCTTTGAATGATAGTATTTTGGGCTTTCCATTTTGATCCTTTTCATTTTTGTTCGACTTTTCCTTGTCAAAATCCCAAGGTCCCAAACACAACATCAGTGTCACATTGGAACTTGAAATTAATGAGTTTTACTTATGTTCATTGTGCACCAACAGCCCTCTATGTTCAGTGGGCTGTTGCATGGATTAGTGTTTTGTTATCAACTTGTTGGGCCAATTGAAGTTTTACACATGAACTAGCATAAGCTGATCAAATTAAGCTACTGTCTCCTTCAAATTCTATGTGGCGTGATTGATAATCCTCTTGATTAATGCAGAATCATGTATAGCCTCAGCTGGAAGGATATCAACACCAGACGCACATATATGTATGTGTGTGTGTGTAAACATCTATGAACCAATACACGCGTGTGTGCGTGTGCCACACATACAACCTTAACACATACGCGCATGCATATATGTGTGTGAATGAACATCTGTGAACCAATATGCGTGTGTGCGCTTGTGAACATCTGTGAACCAATATGCGTTATGCAGCTTTATGTTAATATCCTAATATCTGGCTCTTCTCTCTTATTTCTTGGATTGGATTTTGCAGCCTGCATCTGGCACTCCTATAACTGGGAAAGGTGTTGTAATTTGCAAGTATCCGTCTGATCCCACAGTGGTATTGGGATACTTGTCCGCTGCATTCCTTGCCGTCTCTGCCTTTGCTGGTTGTGTTTCTCTATTTTACCCTTACAAAGGAAAGTTGATTCCACAGGGGGCCTTGTTCCAAAACACTAGCTTCCTTATCTTCTTCAACGTCGCATTGTGAGTATACTTTTGTCCTTTCGCTTATATCTAGAAACCCTCTACTTGTCTCTTAGTTTGATTACGCTGTTGTTTTGTTATAGCTATAGCACTTCATCTCCTTTTTGGCCGTTCTAGTCGTACAGATGTGTCCATTATCACACCACCCAAGTAATTAAATTTATGTCTATGCTTACCAATTATGACATTGTGTACTGACATATTTTATTACTACAATGTTGGGACCGAGTCTGGGGGTGGTGGTCAGTTTCTGGCTTTGTCCCTCCTACCGCCCAATAGTTAACCATGGAACTCCTCTCTCTCTGTTGGTTGTTTAAGGGCCACGACCGGGTTAGCAGCAGCGGTGTTGTTATGGCCCACAATCACAGAGCAGCTCCACCACATACACAATGTTCATCACAATTTGGCGACCGACTGCCCTACATCCAAGACAGGCCTTCTAGGCGGAGGTGCCTTTCTCTCTCTTGATTCGTGCCTTTTCTGGTTGGTTGCATTGATGTTAGCTGACAATGCTCGTGAGGATTATTTCGAAGAATCCGATGATAAAACTGCAGCCGGTTATGGTGCTGATGGCCCTCTGAAAGGCGCCGCATAGTGGTCTGTTTTGCTTGTGAACTTTGGATGTGTGTGCTCTTAGCTTTGAGAATGAACAAAATCAACTCCATTGTAAATAATATGTCTATATCTCAGATTAGCTCATTTTTTTGCCTCTTTTGTAAATCTGATTCCATTGTTTAGATATGTAGAACAAGGTACTCATTGCTTTTATGAGAAATTTTATGCTTTCTTGAGTGGGTATCTGTTGGTGATAATACAAAGGTGGAATAAAGTGAACTGTAGGTATTATCATGCTATCATATAACGATTTATAACTCAAGTCAGAAGCAAAGCTACGTATAGTTCAGCTCAAGGGGCGAACGTGCATAATTTAATTTTAAAATTAGTCACTCAGCTCAAGGGGCGAACGTGCATAATTTAATTTTAAAATTAGTCACACACAGACATGCGCGCACACACAGATATATATATATATATATTTTGGTCTTGACACACACACACACATATATATCTATATATATATGACTACATTTGAATGATTAATTGTCCTCACACCTTAACTTTAAAATTAGTTACACACACACATATATATTTATATACTTAACTTTAAACTTAGTTACACACACATATATTTATATATATGACTAAATTTGAATGATTAATTGTTCTTTAATGCTCTCCCTATTCGGCTTTCGATACACCTTTGATTTTTAAAATTTAACTATTCTCATTATAGGTAGCTCGTAGCTAGTTAGGTGTATTTTTAACCCCTAAGTTCTAGCTCCGGCCACTAATTTAATAAATACCCACACAAATGGTATACTACAAGCCAATTGTCACATATTTTTTTGACTTTACACTACTAATAATATGTGAAATAAGATTTAAAATAATGATGCTACAATAATTTGGATTGTTTCATAATTTCCCTTTAGCAATATTCGACACTTATTGTGCTGTAAATTTAATAATCGTATTATTCTTAACCTGTTTACATAATACAATTAGACAATACGAAAATTATTGTCAATATTTGCCTCGTAAAAGATCATTTACTTTGGTGTTAAACAAGAATTAACAAAGAATTGTGCCGAACCAAATCACAATTTACTCATAAAAAGCAATATACAATGCTAACATGTATATATGTATATTAATAAGAAAAATAAATAAACTGTATTAAATGAGAAAATAATATGAAATCAAACAGAGGCCAGCTCAAAAACCCTAGCCACCATTCACCGCTCGCTTATATTTGAACTGTAAAACCCCTTTCTAAAACCTTTCTCTGCCAGACCACACTCAAAACCCCCCCCACTCTCTCTCTCTTTCTCTCTCTCCCTCCCTCCCTCCCCTAGAGAATTTAGAGAGAGAAAATGCCGCTCGGAGAGAGATACGGCGGAGACAAAAGCGAGTCGCGTTACTGCGGCGTCGAGACGGAGTTCGACGACGACATGCCGAACCTCCTCTCCTTCAACATCCATGGCGGCTTCGATTTCGTCCTCGCTACTCTGGTCATTTCTCTCGCTTTGTACTCCTTTTTCGTTACCTTACGTGATTTTGATTATATCCTCGTGTGTGTTGCACGTTCTGCATTTTTGGTTGCACGTTACTGTTGATCGGTCCGCGTGGTGTGCGCTTGATTCATCTTCTCTTTCGATTCGAGTGTGTTTGGGTTCTATATTGGAGTTTTGGTTCTTAGAAGTCAATTGACGGAAGTAATGTCTGTATGATGGGAGTTGTGGTCTTCTACGCATGTAAATTTTGATAACTTTCGAATTTTAACTTCTCCAAATTATAGGAGTCTATAGTTGCTTTGCTGCTAATATGAACAACACTTCCATTAATGGCTGCTAGGTGTTTGTTTCTGTTATGTGATCTGCACAGTGGTTAGTATTCTCATGCTACTTGTATAGTGACTGACATCTATGATTCAACTGAAGTTGCACCTACTAATTGCTATAAGCTCATGGGAGTTCATACATTGTGAAGTTAATTGTTATTAGAACTCACCAACATGCCTTTCCTATGCCCGTATACAATGGTGGGGGTAAGCTAATCGCACAAAATTCCTTCCATGTGTGCATGGTCGGGGGTCTGTGATCCTGCATTCATGATTTCATCAAATGATCCTGGGTAGCTCTTGAAACAGAAATCTCGATGTTTAGGCCAAAATAAGTACATTGAACCTTGGAGTTGGGAGTTGTACTCAACTGGCATGTTAAGGATTAGACCTTTGATTAGGTTTTTACTGAAATAATAGAATAATCTACCTCCATGCATGTTGTTGCCTGGCTGATGGTTAGTTCACTTTCTGAAAGTAACGGGTAACCGGAAAGATTTTAATAAAAATGAGCTTAAGAACATATATGATATTATCATTTGATGTTCTATCACTAAGCAGTTTGTCAACCTTACACAGAAAAGGGTCAAAGAAATGCTAACAGCATGTTTGTTTGCTGACAAAATTAAATTCTGGACAGTAACATGAAAATGACAAACTGAATCAAATGACCATTCTTTTGAGGAAACTGAATATTTGATTTTTCATCTCACTTGGACTTAATGGTTGTCTATTTGCTTAAGCAAAGAGAGTTTTGTTTTTTCCTGTGCCTTCGAAATATTTTTGCCTATGGTGGCCAATTAGCCAGTCATACATCAGCTGAATGGCTGTCAATCTGTGTGAATGGTCAGTAGGCTCACCTAGATCATTATGTTGATGGCCTCCTATTTGAGAGACTGTAAGTTTCTTAGCGAGGTTATTAACTACATTTAACTTGTAGGGACCACTGAAGAGATCTTTTTCTGTCCTATTTGTACATAGAAAACCTTCGTTGTTATTAAGTTATGTACTTTTTAAAAATACTATTGATACAGCTGATATGGTTATGGTCAATATCCTCATCATCAGCATTTATTATGAGTTTGGACGCTGAGAAAGTTTTTAGAAAACCTTCATATTATCTGTCATTAAATAATGAATTACTCTCAAGATATATACTGTAATATTATCGATGTGACTAGTATCTTTGCTATCATTATCCTCATTATCAATATTTATTATAACTTTTGACATTATGAAAAAAAGTTGCAGAAAAGGAACAGGATGAGATGTAAGCAAACTGTGTCCATGGGAAAATGCACACGCAATCTATTTAAAATTCTCTGCTAATTGGTTGTGGTGGTTGTTTGCATTTTACCATGGCGCTAGCCTGATGTGAATGGGAAGAATGGAACTTCAACAATTTCCATTTCAAGCAACTTGCATTCATTTATATATTTCATAATGCAGATGGATCCTTCATATAGACCTAGTCTGTTTGATGATGGCGCCAGCATATCCCGTGCTCTGCCATTTGCTGGCTCAGACTTGGTTCTAACCCCTTCACAGTGGAGCAGTCATGTTGTTGGTATCTCTTCTGACTGTTATTATTCTTCATCCTTTTCTGGATCCTACTTAGTAGGAATTTTTATAGTTGCAAAAGCCTACTTAGTAGTACTTACTTTTGTTGTCAAATCTCTTGATTGGTTTTCAATCTGTAATGTCAACCCATTTTTTGGGCATAATTTGTTGGCTATTCGTGCTTTTCTAGTCACTAATTAATTTGTTACATAAACTCCATTGACTAACTTCCCTTGCTATCAGGCAAAATTAGCTCTTGGATCGACTTGGATTCCGAAGATGAGACACTTCGCAAAGATTCTGAAATTGTGTTGAAACAAGAAATTGCTTGGGCTTCTCATCTATCTTTGCAGGTGATTTCCATATTCAATTCGCATTTGTTTCTTTTGTCAACATAGTTGCCATCCTTATAATCGAGAATATTACATTATTTGTAGTGTTCCATTCACATTCCCTTCTTTCTTTTCATACTTGTAATCAGTCCCTGCTGTCTCAGTTGCTGAAGATGCTCAGTTTTCGTTTGCAGGCTTGCCTTCTGCCTACACCTAAGGGAACTTCATGTGCTAATTATGCAAAATGTTTGAATCAGATTTTACAGAACTTGGGCAACATGCAGGTACCCTTTGGGCAATTTCCAACATATCCATGCCAATCTTCTTCATTAATTTGTTCTTTTGGTATATAATTGAATGTGTTTTGCCACGCTGTTCTTATTATTTACTTCCATATTAAAGTTGTGGCTTAGGATTCCGTTGGAGAAATCTGAGGGGGGTGACACAGGAGCAAAGAACCGAGAGTATATGGTGAGTACTGCTGCCTTCTCGCTCAGTTTTCTATTCAGTTAATCTCTTCATAATTTAACTTCTGGAGATCTTTCATTTTGGTGTAGGGTAGGCAATTAATTGAGTTGTGATATTTGTTGTTTGAAAAAAGTTGAATATTCTGCACAGTGGTTGAAAATCTCTGCATTTAGTGATTTATTTCTCTTGTACTCTGGCTATTTTTGCTTATTTTGCTTCTTGGATTGTTTATCATTTGCCACAATCTATCTATTAATCTCATATCCCCCCCCCCCCCCCTGCAGGGTGACGGCCTGGTTGATTCATGGGAATTGTGGAATTCGATGCGGCTCCTATGCGAACATCATAGCCAGCTCTCAGTTGCACTGGATATTTTGTGAGCTTACAGATCTTATGGGCGCCAATAGTTTTTCAATTTATTATATTCTTGCCTAACAATATCTTGTTTTTTATGTTGATTAGGTACGGAATACCCACGGCTTCTTCAGTTGGACGATGGTTTGGAGAGCCTGTTAGGGCAGCCATAATAAATACAGATGTAAATATAACTTGGAATTCCATAATACATTTATAGCGGGTTTTCTTTACATGATGGATGTCACAGATGGTATTACTGCCCCTTTTAGTTCTATGACATCTCATAAAGTGAGAGACGTCTAAAAGAATCTAGTTTATGAATAGAAAAATGAAGAGGGACCTCAGCTGTTTTGTCACATAAGTCGTGTCTGTGAAAGGGCTCATGTCTGTGAAAGAGCCCGAAATGTCTATGGGATATCCATTAAATTGTTGTCTAACTTCTTCAGAGGCTGAGAGTCAAAGATTCTATGGTACTACAGCAATTCTGGTCCATGGAGGGGATTGTCTGTTATTTGGTTATCAACTGAATTTCTTTTGTCCTCAAGCAAACATTAAAAAATACTGAACAGAAGATCTCCATAAACCAGTGCTTTAATTTTCATCCACAACTTGGAGACACCTTGTGATATAAAGCCTTCAAGACTATTTCCGTAGCTTCAACTGTGATCATGGTAAATATGAGTGAGGTGGCTGAAACTGGAAATTTGACTTGGTTAGAGGAGTATTTATCATCAGTGTGCATAGCTGCTGTCTGTTGTTTTCTGGATATTGTGTTATTCCTCATTTTTATGAATCTCAGAGACCTTTTGTGTCCTATAAATGATCTCTGAGAACCTTGTACAGTTTACAGATTCTACTATAGTTATAGAGATCCAATATGTTTGCTTCTAAGCATAAGTTCTTCCTCAATTTTCCCATTGATCTGAATTGTGGTTTTTCCAGTCTTTTCTAACTAATGCGCGGGGCCATCCCTGTCTGTCAAAGCGCCATCAGAGCTTAACTACTGCTTTTTTCAATCACTCAGTTCAGGTAGCGTTATGAAACATTCTCTTGGATCCTAATTCTATGTACTATATGTTGACTTGCTCTAGTAGCTATTCAGCTACGGGAGTTTTTGTTATAGATGTGTGTTCTTTGTTTCGATATAGCAAAATGCTGTAAAATGAAGTTACAATTCTGTAAAATCTTTATTAATGAATTTTATAATTGGCAGTTTATTTGTTGCACTTTTTCTTCCTTAGCCTAGGATACTATGAATTTTCTTAATGACGCAGTCCTCAGGAGCAAATGAATTATAGAAAGATAGGTTCACCTTGTAGATGTGGAGTATAATAAGATTTTTAGCTAGAACTTTGAATTTGTTTTTCTGTGGTATTGTACAGATAGTGATTTCTGGCCAACCAGTGCACAATATACCTGTGGCTGCTCCAGGACCAAAGGCTGATAATCAGGTTGAGGGTAAGCCTTTGTGAGCAAAGTTAAATTGTCCTGCTTTTGTTGAGTATCAGGGCCTTTGCATTGGTTATCTTTTAACATGATGCCATCAGTCTACACATTTTGTTATTGAGATGTTCTCTACTAGTGAACTTCTTACATTTCTTGTTTAAATATGTTTACAATGATTTTCTTTTTTCAGGTGGTTGGAGACATCCCTTGAAACCATACTTGGATTATCTTGCTTACCTGTATCAAAAGATGGATCCCCTTACTGAACAGGAGCGCTTTGAGGTAGACGATCCCCCAACACCATTAAAAAACCCCAATGCACTCTCATATAATGTTACCTCTTAATTTTTTCTTCCTTTATTAATTTTTAACTCCCTCATTGTGAGCTACCAGCTTGGGTATAGAGATTATCTACAATCACCCTTGCAGGTGAGTTTCCATGTTAAGATTGTCATTTTTGTCACCTCTATTCTTTCCGCCTTCAAAGTTTTTGTTTATGATTCTTATAGTGCTTTTCCTCCAACTCACCCATAATCCTCTTGTTGCTTTGCAGCCTCTCATGGATAATTTGGAGGCCCAAACTTATGAAACATTCGAAAAGGACACAGTTAAATATACCCAGGTATGATGATGATGTTGGATAACATTTTGGTGGACGTGGTATTTATCTTATTACTAGAGGTCAGTATACCAGAATGTGTGTGAATTGTCAAAATGCAAAAAATTGTCCTCTCTTCAAGGGACATCCATTCTGGCAAGGTATATATGCCGTCATCTTTTCACAGACTTGCCACATTGGATTTAGCATCATCTCCTATTTATCCAACAATTGTCTCTTTTTTGTTTCTGGTGGTAACATGGTTAACATCTACTTGTTGTTTTGCACCCTTAGATAGTCAATTTTCTGTAGTTTAAGTGGAAGAAAACTGCAAAGGAGGATTGCCCATGCATTTCTCTAACTTGGTGCCCCTTGATGTTTATTCGTTTTACAATTTTGTACTGACATCTGAGTCATATCATGACAGTACCGAAGGGCAGTTGCTAAGGCGATGGTTGACAGGGTTCCAGATGAAAAGGCTTCTACAGTGACAACTGTAAGTGGTCCCATGCCGGTGTTTAAGTATTTATATTCCCCACTCAGATAAATGCTAATGCGGTGTGAGTTGGACTACGCTGTGGACTGTGGTATAATATGCCTTTTCCCTGTTCTAGATATTAATGGTTGTAGGTGCTGGACGAGGGCCTCTTGTCAGAGCATCACTGCAGGTCTTTTTCTGACCCTCTGCCAATGGAAACCAGAAAAAAGAACTTTTGTTTGGAGTGTGCTAAAATCTTTACATGGTTGTGTTTTTCTTTTCGTTATTGTTCAACAGGCTGCTGAAGAAACCCAACGCAAGTTAAAAATTTATGCTGTAGAAAAAAATCCAAATGCAGTGGTGACACTCCATGTAAGTTGCAGAATTGCACTATGCTTTATTTTTGCTGAATCTCGTCCCACTGCAGTTAAAATGTGTTCTGCCGTCTATTAGAATTCAGATGAAATATTGGCTCTGCAGATATTGTACACCAGAAACCCTATATAATTGTTTGTTGCGAATTTGGCAAGAATATTTTCATCTTAGAATATGCCCTTAGCATTCCTATTTCATTTCTACCATGATCGTTTAGTGTATGATACTTGATCATTTGAGGATTTCAACTGTGTTATTATGATTAACTTTATTACAGTTTGAATATGAAGCTTATAGTCTGTACGGTAATTAATATGTAGCTCATTATATTATTTACTGCATGAAAGGCAACTGGTAAATGGTTCATAATTAGCAAAGGTTTTGCTGGCTAATTGTAATGTTCTTCCAAACCGTTGATTAGTTAATCATTTGATGGCAACTGGAAAATGTGAAAAGAATTACATACCAGCAAACTCTTTAGTTATCTAGAAGGTGATATGAGATGATTGCAAATGCTAGTCAAATGATATGTAAAATTTTATCTTGGTTCTTTTGCTTTTGTAAGAAACATGTTAAGTACTCAGGTTCATATTTTCCCAAGAAATTAATGTTTTCTAATTATCTACTGGGTTGCAATTTAAAATTTTTTGCTGTTGTAAGATTTGTACATTAAGTATGCTGGATTAAACAATAATGTTTATATATTTCTGCCGTGCAGAACTAATGCAAGTTATGTTTACATGTTAATGCAGAGTTTGGTTAAGCTGGAGGGTTGGGAAGAAATTGTTACTATTATTTCCAGTGACATGCGTACTTGGGATGCTCCAGAGAAAGCTGACATATTGGTATCGTTCTTATTGTGCTGTCCATTCTGAAGAGGAAGCCTATGAGAAGTTAAATTCTTCTGGGATTACTTCTACTAAGATTCTTGTATCTTTAACTTAATGTAGGTTAGTGAGTTGCTGGGATCTTTCGGTGACAATGAGCTCTCACCTGAATGTCTTGATGGAGCCCAAAGGTTCTTGAAGGAAGATGGAATCTCAATCCCATCATCGTAAGTATGATTAGATTTTTCCCCCTTCTTCCTTTTAGTGGAGCAAAAAGGTTTGCTGTGGCGAGGCCCTATTTGATGTTCAGTTCATGATAAAGTAGACTAGTCTCCATTGGCATACCGTGACTATAGTTGACCTGTTGGTCTAGCATTAATGCTTGTCTTTGTTGCTTTTTTATTTCCAGTTTCCTTTCTAAAAATTCATTTGATTGTAATTTGCTTATGCATCTTATTCAAAGTTGGAGCTGCGAAGGTCATCAATTTTTTGATTAAGGGTGACCTATTGAGTGTTGTGTCCAACTTGAATCAATATTATATCTCTCTGGTATACACTTAAAGAAATGGTCCGTCCAATAGGTAAATTCTTTCTCATAAAACTTTTGCAGAATGCTTTTGCATAGTTTACTGTATTTAATTATGACTGCATTGAACACGCTGGCCATTCCTTGCCTGAGCACCACCGCACAAACTGCAGGGATTTTCAGTAAAACATGCTTAATTGTCGGCATTGCTTGCTGTTTCTGTATTTTCGTAATTTGACCTTATCGTTAGCGGGAAAACTAACCTGAAATTATTTTCTAGGTTCTATATTTATTATACCAAACTCGTCTTTGCTGTGGCCTTGGCAGGTACACAAGTTTCATTCAGCCTGTGACTGCCTGCAAACTCTACAATGATGTAAAATCCCTGGCATCTGATTCTCCATGTTCAGTTCTTTGTTTAGCTTT
Organism: Petrea volubilis; assembly: GCA_026212405.1. NCBI lineage: Eukaryota > Viridiplantae > Streptophyta > Magnoliopsida > Lamiales > Verbenaceae > Petrea > Petrea volubilis. Next base: position 13,780,694 of record CM047879.1, read on the forward strand.
TACCTAGATTTTTCTGTTTACTTATTTTGCTGTGTTCGTTTGAGAATTGGGCAGATCAAATCACATAAGGATCTTGTGCACTTTGAAACTGCTTATGTTGTCAAGCTCCATCGTGTGGCAAGACTTGCAAATACTCAACCAGTTAGTTGCTATGCATTTAGTGGGAATTTCTTTATATGGCCTCATTGAGTGGTTCTAGCATTTCACTTACTTCATTTGCTTAAATAGGTCTTCACATTTGCCCATCCAGAGCACTCAACCAAGAGAAGCAATGAGTGCTATAAAAAGCTCACTTTCAATATTCCAAGTGACACTGGCTCAGCCCTGATTCATGGTAGGTGATTCTGAAGCCTTGCTTCCTTTACATTGCTCAAGATGCTGAATACACTTGCAAGGCAACGATAATTCAAGATTGTTGCCCGCATTGTGCTTTGGCCCTTTTGAATGTGTATAAGTCTAATGTTAGTTTGACTTCTCTTTGCTACATTACAGGATTCGCAGGTTATTTTGATGCAGTGCTTTACAAAGATGTACATCTTGGTATTGAGCCGTCAACAGCTACCCCAACCATGTTTAGCTGGTACGTCTTTACCAAGATCTTCCTTTATGCTGGCATTTGTAGCGTTCGTAAAACTATTCTCAAAATGGAATCAGCCAATTGATATGTGTACATTCCAATCAGTTACAAATATCATTGTACCTAGAGCATACATAATAATCAGTACCCTTATACCCCCCTTTAAAAAGTTGGAAAATGGAAAGGAAAGAATCCTAATAGATAGAAAATGCTTCTTTAAATATAGATATGATTCCTCTATTCTTATGAAATATAAACAGGTTCCCTATATTCTTCCCGTTGAGGACACCAGTATCTGTTCACCCAAGTACTCCTTTAGAAGTTCACTTTTGGCGCTGTCGTGGTTCTACCAAGGTATCGTACCCTGCTCATTCTGTGCCTCCTATAACATTATCTTGATTCTGGATGCAGTGACTATGCTCGGTTACACATTTTACCTGAAACGCCTTATCGAATAAGATGATATCTATTAGTGGTGGCAAAATGGGCTCAAACCCATGGGTTCAACCCAACCCAATTGGTTTTGGGTTGGGTTGGATTTAAAAAATTTATAATGGGTTGGGTTCCAATTGGGTTGAGATGGTTTTGGATTTATATTGGGTTTAAAATGGGTTCAAATGGGTTTGGAATGTGTGGATTTATAATTTGTAATTACTTTCATTATCATCACACACACACACACACACTGCACACACATTTTCACACACACACACACTGCGCACACACAGTGTGTGAAACACACAGTTTCACACAGACACACGCACTGCACGCACACAGTGTGTGAAACTGTGTGTGCTGTGCATGTGTGTGTGTGTGAAACTGTGTGTTTCACACACTGTGTGCAGTGTGTGTGTGTGAAACTGTGTGTGTGTGCGCAGTGTGTGTGTGTGAAACTGTGTGTGTGTGCGCAGTGTGTGCGTGTGTGTGTGCGAAACTGTGTGTTTCACACACTCTGTGTGCAGTGTGTGTGTGTGTGTGTGTGCAGTGTGTGTTGTGTGTGAAACTGTGTGTGTGTGTGTCTGTGTGCAGTGTGTGTCTGTGTGCAGTGTGTGAAACTGTGTGTGTCTGTGTGCAGTGTGTGTGAAACTGTGTGTGTCTGTGTGCAGTGTGTGTGAAACTGTGTGTGTGTCTGTGTGCAGTGTGTGTGAAACTGTGTGTGTGTCTGTGTGCAGTGTGTGTGAAACTGTGTGTCTGTGTGCAGTGTGTGTGAAACTGTGTGTGCAGTGTGTGTGAAACTGTGTGTGCAGTGCGTGTGTGTGTGAAACTGTGTGTGTGCAGTGTGTGTCTGTGTGAAACTCTGTGTGTGTGCAGCGTGTGCAGTGTGTGTGAGACTGTGTGTGTGTGCAGTGTGTGTGAAACTGTGTGTGTGTGCAGTGTGTGTGAAACTGTGTGTGTGTGTGCAGTGTGTGTGAAACTGTGTGTGTCTGTGTGCAGTGTGTGTGAAACTGTGTGTGCAGTGCGTGTGTGTGTGAAACTCTGTGTGTGCAGTGTGTGTGTGTGTGAAACTCTGTGTGTGTGTGCAGCGTGTGCAGTGTGTGTGAGACTGTGTGTGTGTGTGTGTGTGCAGTGTGTGTGAAACTGTGTGTGTGCAGTGTGTGTGAAACTGTGTGTGTGTGTGAAACTTTTTGGTTTTTTATCTTACCAAATAATGAAATAAAAATTTGAATTGATGATAGGAATCGATTTAAATTGGTAGCTAAAATTTTTTACATTTTTCAAAGTAGTAGCAATAATAATAATAATAATAATAAAGTAAATAATGATAGATACAATCTTCCAACTATAATAAATACATATTTTTTCGTTTTGAAATTTGGATCTACTTGGGTTCAACCCAACCCAACCCAAACCCAAACCCAACCCATCTTGAACCCATATACTTAAACCCATTTTGTACCCAACCCATTTCAAATCCAATCCATATGAACCCAACCCAAACCCAATCCAACCCGCCCATTTGCCACCCCTAATATCTATCATGCTTATATAGCTATCATGTTCACAAATTGTTAATCAAAAACTTGTAGCAAAATTAGATAATTATACAACATTAGAACTCGAAATGTGTAAGTATCTGTACTTAGGTATGCTACTTGTATAGTCTAATGAATATATTATGAAACAGGTTTGGTATGAGTGGTGTGTGAGCTCTCCATCTGCGTCGCCCATGCACAACACCAATGGTCGGTCATATTGGGTCGGGCTATAGCTTCGTTTCAAAGTTTTTGCTTGAGCTTCAATTTGAACGAAGTATTAGGCCCAAGGGCAGTGTTGTATACTACTTCAGATCTGAGTAGATTAGTTCTTCTGTGCAAAATGTTTTGTGGAACTGTGCAAGATACTGATATCGGTACCCATCTTCTTCTGAAAACGGCCACCAGTTTTGTATATCTTGTTACAAGATAGATATCTTTTTGGTACCACCATTTGTAACGTGCGTCGGCTTGTAAGTTCAATTTCTTGGTATGACATATAAATAACCATGTAACCTATTTAAACCAACTTAAATAGGCCAATCTTTTATGAAGTAACCTAAAAACTTTGCGTTCTGAATTTTCGTATATTTGAGAATAAATTTCTGAAAGCAGGTAGATGTAGGAATTCAAAAGTGAATTGTTCCGAAATTAAATAAAATTTGGAAATTCATGCTACACGTCTCCGAAATGGGATTGCATTAGCTGTGCACATAATCAAACAAGTATTTGATTTGATTTTTGGTGGTTTTTAAATAAGTATTTTGGAAGAATATATTTTGATGGTGGATTGAAAAAATAAATAAAAATAGAGTTGATTAGATTTTGAACGAGATAAATCTTACTGAATTCGTGTATTTTTTGTTTAATTAATGGCGTCATATGAAAGTTTTATATGGTATAACTGTAGGAGTATAATAATTTAAAAATATATACCTTTGTAATAAAAAAACAATGCACATAAATATCAGTTCGGATCTTTTGTTATAAAATGGTGCTACATCTCTTTCTACATTTATCAATACACATCACGTGTATTAATGAACAGTTGAGATAAGTAAAGAGAATCTTCAAAAATTTTTCTCTTTATTTCAACCGCTTATCAATATACGTGGTGTGTTTTGATGAGTTTAGGAGGAGATGTCGTTTTATAGCAGAGGATCCAAACTGCATAAATATATTCATATTTCCGACTATTTGACAAGATAAAGGGTAGTGTTTGGTTTCATTTTGGGAAAATATTTTCGACTTTGGAAATAAATACCAAACATTCATCCCAAATTCATACCAATTTTTTCTAACTATTATTAAAAAATTATAATCATTTCAAACCATCAAATCAATCAAAAATTAATGTTTGTATTTTTTTTTAATTATTATTGTAATATAAATATATATTTTTTAATCATTATACCATTATAATTATAACATATAATTATACCATTATGATATCATTAACCAAATAAAAGGTTACATGAAAAGATATTTATAGTAAAAAATTATTTTTTAAAATAAAATCAAATATACTTTTATCTTTTACATATTTTTCCAACTCACTATCAAAATATATTCCCAAAATACTTCTCTGAAAATAACACCAAACATAACCAAATTTTCTGATAGTACTTTGGGAACAAATTATGAAAGTTGACTGTTGACCCACAAGATATTTTTAGAAAGAATACTAATATCTTATTCATCATCACTTACTGGGCCACCAAGCCCGGCCCAAAAAGTGATTATTTCTATATATATCTATATCTATATATATATATATATATGTATATATATACACGACTAGTCAGATCCATTTATCATGATTCATCTCTAACCCTAACGCGTGGCCCCTTTTATCACCAATTCCTCATATCGTAAAGTTCAATCTATAAAACAATATATGTTAGATTCACCAATTCATTTAGCTGAGAATCAACGCTAGGGTTTGTGATTTCTCTCAATTGAGACGAGATCAGGATCGAAAATTTCGAATTTGCGTGAGAATTTGAAGCCCTAATCAACATCATGTACAACGGGATAGGATTACAGACGCCTCGTGGCTCCGGCACCAACGGCTACATACAGTCGAACAAGTTCTTCGTGAAGCCGAAGACGAACAAGGTCGTCACCGACTCGAGCAAGGGTTTCGAATTGGACCAGGGGACCGCGGGCGTGACCCGGAAGCCCAATAAGGAGATCTTGGAGCATGATCGGAAGCGTCAGATTCAGCTCAAGCTTCTTGTGTTGGAGGAGAAGCTGATTGATCAGGGTTATACTGATGTCGAGATTGCGGAGAAGCTCGATGAGGCGAGGAAGTCGCTTGAGGCGAAGGTGAACGGGGATGGGGGGAATAATGGTGGTGTTGTATCAGAAAAGTAAGTAATTTTTTTGAAATTTATTGTTTTGTGGAGGTGAGATTGGAAGTGTTGCTTTTATTTGGCTTTATGGCCGAGTTGTGTGTTTCAGCCCAGCAGAGAAAAATTGAATCTGTTAGTATATTTCGTGATATTTATTGATGCGAGTCTGTGTTAGTTGATTTGGTTGGCCTCTTCAAATTGACTTTACTCAATTTATTTGAAATGCCTAGTCTCTCTAGTCATTTCCCACAGTACTTTCTGGCTGCCAAAAAATGAAAGCTTGTTTTATTGTTTAATTGAAATGCTTATTGTTTACCCTATGGTACTTTAACTGACCTAAAGCAAAACCAAGATTTGATGCCTGTCTTTTTTCCCCTAGTATCTGCAATTGCAGCAACTTGTTTGAGTGGTTATAGGATATGTTCAATTGCTAATCATTCGGTTGTAATTGATGGAATTTGATGCTTGAATGGATTCAGTGCTTGTATACGATTGATATTTTTCTTCGAATGGATTCTCGAGCAACTGTGACTGAATATCTTTTGTGGGTGGACCAGGGTGTCAGAGACACAGACCCATCAGATTGCTGCATTGAAGGAAAGGCAGATGGAAACACTAAAAGCTGCTCTTGGAATAGAATCTGAAGCTGAAAGAGAAAAGAAGCTCCGGGATGCTGAGGCCCAAGATCTTGAAGACATTCTTGAAGAGGGTGAGCTAAGAAACATCCCCAAAAAGGATGCTGCCGACGGTCATAAGCTACATGGGAAAGATGCTAGGGATCAGAAGGATGATCTGCGAAAGGTTGTAAAGATAGATGAATCAGGTAAAGATGAAAGAAAGCGCCGTAATAAGGAAAAAATCAAAAGGAGACATGAAGATTCCTCGGATTCGGATAGTGACGATTCTGATATTGATGTTAGGAAGAGAAGCAAAGAGGCATCTAAGAAGCTGAAGAAAGCTGTAAGACATGATATTAGTTCCTCTGATTCAGAATCTGGCTCTGGCTCTGATTCTGATTCAGGTTCAGAATCTGATTATGACAAGAACCATGAGAGAGCTCGTAAGCAGTATGATTCTGATTCTGATGATTCTGATGGAAGCCCCAAAAGTAGGAAGCATAAGCTAATAAAGCCCTCAAAAAGCAAGCGACGTGATTCTTCTGAAAGTTCTGATGAAGGGCATGTGCATAAGAATAGAAAGTCAAAGAGCAGACAGCAGGAGGACGACCCTAAACATCATCCGAAGGGAAAGCAGAGTCGTAAGAGTGGGCACTCCTACTCTGATGATGACTACGATTCTGATGAAGGCCCAAAAAGTAAGGCTCGAAGGGAAAAAGAGCCTTCCAAGGGCAGGCGATATGATTCTGATGATGAATCAGATTCTGATGGAGGTCCCAAAAATAGGACTCGAAGTGTGAAAGAGCGTTCTAGGAGCAGGCGATATGATTCTGATGATGATTCGGATTCCGATATTGGCCCCAAAAATAAGACTCAAAGGGGGAAAGAGGCTTCCAAGAGCAAGCGGTATGATTCTGATGAAGATTCCAAAAGTAAGGCTCAGAGGGGTAAAGAGCCGTCCAAGAGCAGGCGGTATGATTCTGATGATGAATCTGATTCTGATGGAGACCTCAGAAATAAGGCTCGGAGCAAGAAAGAGCCTTCCAAGAGCAGGCGACATGATTATGATGATGAGTTCTCTGCTGATAGATTAGAAAAAGATGAAAGAAGCCGATCTAAGAAAACAAACCAACAGCAAACTCAAAGACCAGGTGACTCCTCTCAGGATGATAGGAGGAAAATTGAAAGAGATAGGCGAGACAAAGTTGGTGCAAGGTATGGTCAGGGAAGTGACTCTGACTCTGATGAAGCAACCAGAAAGAAAACAATGCGACGTGACAGGGATGAATATGATACTGGCCATGGTAGACGAGAGAGACGTGATAGAACAGAGAGAAGAAGTCATGGTGATGATTCAGATGCTAGAGGGGGAGAGAAGGATTATACAAACGAAATTGATGACGAGGATAAACGACAGAACAAGGTTGATGGATTGGACACATTCAAGAAATTGGAGCAACTTTATAAATCAAAGGGAGATGGATCTGGAGATAAACGTGAAGAGATAAGGGGTAAGAGGAAAATTGATGATGGAAGTTGGGACGAACAGCCTGAGGGGAAGTCAAGAAGGCTGGATTCAGCAAAAGAAGCTGGGTATGAAGTGTCTAAGGTTTCATCTGAGAGAAAAAGTAAATCATATAACAGAGAATCAAAACCACCGAGACCACCTGGTGGCCGCAACGTTGATAGTGGTGACCAGCGGGATCCAATTCGTAGTAGGGATGTATCTCAATACAAGAGTCGGAGGGAAAATCGGGACAATGAAGGTCATGAATGGAGCAGAAGCGAAAGAGGGGATGAGGAAGAGCGCCGTGGAAGAAAGCATGAAAGGGATGGAGATGAAGAGTCATACAAGAGAGACCACGAGCATCAGAGAGTAGGACGTGGAAGAGAGGGAGAAGATGAGAGAGGTAGAGAATTCAATTCGAAGAGGGCTAGAAATGATGAAGTACCTTCTAGTAGAAGCAGATATGATGATGCCAGGAATGACAATAGGCCTTCTGGTAGAAGGAGATATGATGATGACAGGAACGATGATAGGCGGTCTAGGCATCGTTAACCAACGTGTTGATGTGCTGCAGTTGGAACCAAGAATGGTAAATTTGCCTACATTCATTTGAATATATAATTATGTTTTGAATTAAGCCTCTACATTGCGTGATTTTTTTTTTTACCCTCTGGGCAAATACTGTGGTGATATAAGCTTCTGTGCTTGGTTGTTAATCCCTTTAGTTAATTATGGTAACTTGTATACATGTCTAGATGTGTTTTATGTTAGCTACTTGGGTTCATTGAGAATATTATTCATCTCTTATATCAACGCTAATATTCTCGTCTGACAGGTTGATTTACTGTTGCAGTGGAATTTGTGTTGCTAGAGATGGCCACTATCGGGCAACCATTCTCGCTCTTACTGGTAGTGTTGATGGCTGCTATCGTTGGACTCTTGTATCAGAAATAGCTTCTGAGTGACCTTTTACTTATCGTGAGACACGATGTGATATGTATGGTTTTGCCATGGAGAATTTGTTTTAGCTTCAGATGTGAAAGCTCTTTTCTTTGGCTTTTATGTTGTAATGCATGGTCAGTTCCTTAATATTGGTTCAAATTTTGACACCATCGGCAAACCTCTCTCTCTCTCTCTCTCTCTCTCTCTCCAAACGCCCTTCAACACATGGTGTGTGTATATTTACGTGTGGAAGATTAACTTGAGAAGAGTGTACTGTAATTGAAGGCGCTTGAGCTCTCAACGAACCCAATCATCATCATCTTGCAGCAGGTATCCAAGCAATGGTACCAGCTAATTCGGATTCAGGTATTGCATAGGCATAATATGGGAGCGTTGTATTATCAGGAGCATTACTTTCAATTCTTTGGTTCCACTCCGAGTGTTAAGCATTATTTTCAACTCTCTGGTTCCACTCTTGAGTGTTAGAAGGTCGCCGCTGGCCAATTAATTTGTATTTAGGTATTGTAGAGACCAATATGGGGCTGATCTTGCAATCAATTGTTTCATTCACAACTCGAGACATGTTGCTCCTAAAATGTGCAATGAAATCAGGAAGCAGCAAAGCCAAAAAAAGGGTACCTAAAGATTGTCTAGTGCTGTCATTTGTAATGGCATGAAAAAATCGTTTTGGGGATTAATCTGTCATTTGTAATGGCATGAAAAGATCGTTTTGGGGATTAATATCAACGTGAAAAATCGTTTTGGGGATTAATATCAACGTGAACATTTTGTCTGGCAGTTGTTTAGTTTCCTCATGTTAATACATGCTGCAAAATCTCAGAATAATGGGTTCTGTTATATCTTGCTTAAATTCAATATCAATTTCGAGTAATTAGCTACATTTGGCCATATTTTCACGTCACTTTCTAATCTACAATTATATCCACTTTTGATATGCTCCGACATTTACCCCCCAAGTTAGAATTTTTTTTTTTTTTTAAATAATAAGCACACACACCGTCAGGGTTCCAATCCCCTAACAATACTCCTAACGACACAAAACGGAGAATGTCCGAATGTCAAATTGAACTCTTTAGTTTGATTCAGTAACTATTGAATCTTTTGCCTTCCAATTTAGTATATAACCTTTTCCGGTGCCGCCGAGGATTACATAAATAAAGAAAAATAACACTAGTTGATCATTTGATTTTAGCAAAGAAAAAAACAAAAAAATGAAAATCGGAAAATTTTCCGATATTTCTAGTGATGCTTCCTCCCACCACCCTTTCGCTTCCCATGACCCTTTTTACCGCCTTTCTTCTTCTTCCCTTTACCGACAGCACGTCCGCTGTTCCCGTCAGCAACTCGAGGGGCAGAGGGTTGCAATAGATGTTTGACGTCGAGGACCCCATTTCTAAAATCGCCTTCAGTGGACCTCAGAACTCTGTCCTCTGGCCGGCGCCTATCTGGTACCTTTTTACCACCGCTGCTACTACCATACGCACCAAATCTCCCGAGTATTGCGCTCTGAAATGACCATTTATAAGTAATTGTGTACGTATATACCCCTATGTATTGTAAACCATTCGATGAGAATACGATAATGTCATTAAGTGCAATATTGGGATCACTATGTATGATCTAATGATCCATGATTCAGTTGGGTATACATTGTCTCAAGTGGCATGACATGAGCCAGTTTTTGGGAAACAATGATAAAGAGAAGAATGTTAGTTAACCTCTTGAAGCATTTTTTCTTCTCTTTCCTTTTGCTTCTTCATTCTGACTCGTGCAACGCTGAGAGGTAGCCTCTGCTGCTTTGGGGGCTGTCAAAGATAGATACATACACAGTTTACATACAGAACTATGGGGCTTAGCATCACCAGTAATAACAAAGGGAAGTTAACTCACTTTTCCACCGAGCGAAACTACTTTTTTGTTCTCCAAGTCCTTTCTCTGTTTCCATGTCATATGTGAAGATCCTGAATTTAAATAAAAAAGTAAAACAAATTCTCCAAGATATAGTAGGTGAATGTTCCAACAACCAATATGCATTTGAGACGAGCAAAAAGAAACTCATGTTACCCAAAAACTCGATATCTTTCAGGATGGACTTGATGTCCATTTTCGGTTCCTCCTCATCTGCAGGACGGCTGGAGGATCCTCCTTTGGCTTCTTGCCTCTTCATAGGCATTTTTACGCTTTCTTGCTTAGCTAAAAAGGAAACCAAAAGCAACATTTTTCAAAAAAACATATGAGATAATATGAACTACAGTAGCGTAACAAATTTCACCAAAATGAATACAGTTTCTCACAACACACTATGGAGATCAGCTGTCTGTTTCCATGCAAAATATAAGGTCCTATGTAAGTGTTGCTTTTAGACGAAAAAAAAAAAAAAAAGAAAGAAAAACAAAAAATACGGCTGGTAAAAGAACAAGAAAGCACATCCGTAAGAAACTTCATATATATCTATATATATATAAATATTTCTGCACCATCACACAGCGCAAATAAGAAAAAAGAAACAAAAGTGCAGATCATGTAACGCCTCTCGAATTTTCGGCAGTGATATCAGACTTCACAAATCAATCTGCTAATAACAAATCAATCTGTTGTAAGGCTAACTTAATCCTCTTTTCCACAGATCTCATATACAATGTCCTGAGAGTCGTCCACTCCAACTAATGTATGTACATCATATACAAAATAAAACCACAACAGCCTTCCTATTTGCCAGCATCCATCTCCGGGATGCATCCCGTCCTTAAAAAACAAAAAAAAACACACAGACACCCACACACGAGGAAAGGAAAAGGAAAGGAACTCAAGCACAAGGATCCATCCGAAATTTCGATAATCAAAGTGATATTCTCAGACAAAGAGCTAAACAAACCCTTGTTCAACAATCAAATTGGTCTAGCGAGCTCCACTGTTTACGATTATCGCTCAACAAACACTTTTCCTGCTACAACACTCCAAAATCCATTCTTGAAATCATTATATCTTCCGTCTTTGAAATCAATTAACCGCATATTAGTTCATCTCATATGACAATCATAAGAATCAAACATCCCAAATATCAAGGATTGTAAAAATCAACCCACTTATTATCTTTCAGGAGAACAAAAAAAAAAAAAAAAACATTTATTCAACTCAGAATCTTAGCTTCCACATACAAAAAGTTCCAGTAATAAACAACAAAAAACACAACTTTTTCCGAAGACAAAGCAGAAATCATATACCCATCAGTAAAGAGATCCAATCGTAATAGGGTTTGGTATGAAATTCTCAATTATATATCAAGAACCACACAAGATTTAGGATAAATATTATCGAAAAACTAAATCTAACAAAATTAGCTAGATTTCTGAAAAATCTGCGAATTAAACAAGTACCTGGACTGCAAATTAACTCGAGCAGGTTCCAAGATTCAAGAAATTCTGTTCAAAATTTTTTAGGGTTTTATTGGGAGTGATAATCAGGTGAATTGGTGCCGTCGCGGCTCGTTTGGGTTTAGGCGGTAGGGTTTAGATTGTGGCTTACGTTAGAGTCGTTTGGATGGAATTTTTGTAGAGAAAAATTACTTATTTTTTTGGAGAAAAAAATACTTTAAATAAAAAAGACTGTATTTAATAGTTTTTTTTTTTAGAAAAAAAAAATTAGAAAAAAAATGGAAAAAAGGTTTTTTTTTTAAGGTGGCCGAAAATAGCTTTAAATAAAAATATCTTTTAAAGTATTTTTAACTTCTGTATCCAAATACAAACTATTTGATTTAAAAAAAGCTTTACCACCAAAAACATCATTCTAAAAGTATTTGTTTTTAAGTCTATTCAAATGGGCTCTTAATTTATCTAGTTAGATTAGGTTTTATTTATTTATTTATTTTTCTTATTATTATTTGGCCATCGACAATTTAATGTTCGATACAAACAAGCACCGACTAAATTTGATTTTGAACCGAATTGGATCATTAAGGTGTGAAGCTCTTCCTATCAAAATAATTACATGAATTCAATTTGTGTTTGGATAGATGTACTTGAACATAAGAATAAAAGATTCATATATAATAACGAATTTCTAAAGCTTGTACACATGAATTTAGAGTTAATTGCATAAAACCTCCTGTGTTATATAGACTATAATAAATAACAATACATATCATTGACTCACTTTTATTACACTTAAACACATCAAAATAGACAAACTCAGCATATGTAAGCATAGCAAACTAATAAGCACAAATACATTAAAGGCGCTATAAACAGAACTTAAGAAACAAACTTGCATGTTACAAACTTGCATGTTATAACTAGCCGATCAGCTTGTGGCCTAAACTAGTTCTCCCCATCCTCTTCAACATGTGCTTCCCCAACTTCTTCATCATTGCTCTCGATATTTATTATAGTACTGTCTTTGTGCATATTTGCAGCGGTGATATATATGTTCAAACCTGGAATCGTGGGAAAAATAGCTCGAAACGACAAAAGGAAACTCCTAAATAACACCCGGATACAGGACATATGCGTCCATAACAAAATCATAAGATACAAGTACCAGAACAGAACTTGCGGGGCGAAGAGCGAAGCCAAGAAGGAAATCGTCATAGAAATGGAGAAGTCTTGGAATCTCAGATGAATGCGTGACAAACTAAATGAAGGGTTTAATGGAATTTCAATTGAAACGAAAGAGAATATAAAGGTGAAGAAAAAAATAAGGCAAAAGTTTATCCAATTAGGACTAATAAGCAAATGAAATGGATCCCAGTCCCATATGTTGCCTGAAATTAATTGTGAAACTTTCATAATGTTGGTGAGAAAGAGCATAACGTACCTCAAATCCATTGTTGTTTGAGAAAAATTGAGACTTGTGATGAATGATTTACTAATATTTGTGTGTTTAAATGTGGTATGTTTGTTGGTGAAAGAAAGAAACAAAATGTACTATATATAGAGAAACATCCACGGACTGATTGGCATTTGAAAACCAGTGGATTTGGTAGTCACTATTAGTCAAAAAATTAAACTTCGAGAGTGACTTCGAATCACTATTCGAAGTTTAATTATTAAACTTATTAAACTTTGAATAGTGATTCGAAGTCACTCTCAAAATTTAATTTTAATTTTTGCAAAAATTAAACTTCGAGAGTGACTTCGAATCACTATTCGAAGTTTAATTTTTGCCTCTTCAAGTTACCGATAATGCTACCCAAAGTCCCAAAAAGTATCACTATTCCAAAAAAGTCCGCTTCCTGGATGGACTTTGCAATACAAGACTGATAATGACTGCTTCTCTCAATATTTATCCGGTTTCATAACAGTTTTGTATTGTTATAAAATTGAGTGGAAACAAGTTACAAGACTAATAATGACTGCTTCTCTCAATTTATAAACTATCCAGTTTATAACAATACAAAACCGGAACTATCCGGTTTCTCATACTCACTATCCCAAAAAAGTCCGCTTCCTGGACACTTAAAAACAAGTTTTTCGGATGTCTACACACCATGTCACACGGGACAAAAAATTTCATGGTTTTTGGATTAATTCAAATTTATCTACATGTTATATTATATTTTTTTATAAAATATATATAATAAGTATTTGAATCTGAATTATTAAGTATATAAGTGGAATCTAAATACTCGATTTATGAAAGAATTTTTCACATTGAGCCATTCATGGATTGTGATAAACAAAGCTACAACTTAGGGGATGTTCGTGAATAATTAAATATGTTTTATTTTGCTATTTTTAACAAACAAATAAATTAAAATAATTTGAAAGTTAGCAACAACTTTCATGTTGTTTGTTTCAGTTTCTAATTATTTTTTAAAATTCAATTACTATTTTTCATTTGTTTTTTCAAACACTATCCATTTTTACTATTTAATATTTTTCGACTATTTCTGCAATTTCGATTTTTTCAGAAGTGAAATATTTACAAACACCCCCTCAATCATTGTCCCATATGAATTTTATCAAAATTCAGGTGCTCAAAAAATTGGAAAAAGGAAAAAAGAAAAACTAAAAACAAAGCAAAACACGAAGGTTCCGAGAAAGAGCCAACCTCAAGCAGCTCCTTTTTGGCTTTTCAGACAATAAGAGTCGTCACACGGTGGAAGAGAAATCACAGTCAATGGATATAAATATCTACACACACACATGTGTATATGTGTGCGTTTCTTAATTGGTTTTTGTCCTTCACCAAAACTCTGCCACCATTGGACATTACATTTAATAAGCTAATGAATCTAATTAAAAGATTCTAAATTTAATTATTAAGATTTAGATATTATAACACCTACGTTGTAAATTAGATTTCAAAATTTTCAATAGAGCAGAATAGAATAAATTTTCAATCGATGATTTTTTTTTTCCCTTCTGTTTTAAGAAAAATGATTTATGACATCCAAATGCCAATGGACATGAATTTGGAAATTTAGACTAAAGTGTTAATCTTTGGTTTTACATTTCTTCTCTCCATATTTCCTTCTAGTTTTCACTTTATTTTGAGATAATATAAGCTCCAAATATAAGTTACTAGTAACTTATAAGCTGGAAAAAAAAAAAAGAAAAAGTTCCCCTAACTTTTTTTTGAAACAGTTTATAACTTATCTAACGCCAAAAAATAAAATAATATAAATATCTTTATTTTTCTCGCTATATCATTCATACTATCTCCAAAAAATATTTATTTACATAAAATTAATTTTACATTATTATTTTTTATCATCATTATACTTCAAATAATTTATAAACTCTCATTTTTACCAAATAGAATCACAATTTATAAGTTCAAAAAACATCTTATAAGTTACACCATTTTAGTTTATTCAAACATTTTGACAACTTAATAAATATAATTCAGAATTTAGTGATTATCTTTTTGCTTTGTATAGAAATTTTTTTTTACTCAATGTGTAATTTTATCGGTACTTTAGGGGAATATCTTAGCATTTTTTGTTATTGAACAATATCCCAAAAGTTTGACCCTAGTAAATGTGATTTTATATCTTTTCAGACACAATATATTATATTAATAGAAACTATTAAAACTTAATGATGTGTGTTAAATTTATTTATTAATCGACTTAATTTATATTGTCACAAATTTATCCCAACTTTTATCTAACTTAAGCTCCATCACCACCATGTTTCTCTCCAAAACCGCCTCCCATAGTGATTTTTCCGTTCACTCCACTTTTGACTCCTAATATGTTCGAGTTTCATTTTCGATAACGCGCACACTACTGGAATTTGAATCACTTATGATAAACTCTTCATACTTCTGAACAAGAAAAACATGTTTATAAAGCCTTTCAGGCGAGTTCTACTTTCCAATTAAAAGCCATTTGGATGGATTTTTTTAGAGGATAAGTACTTATTTTTTGATGGGAAAAAAAAAAGAACACTTTAGAGAAAAAAAAAATTGAATTTTGATGGGCTTTAAAAAAAATCAAGAAAAAAAAGGCAAAAAGTAGCTTTTTTTAGAAGCTACTAGAGTAGCTTTAAATAAAAATACCTTTAAAAATACTTTTATTTACCGCATCCAAAGACAAAATTACTTGGTTTTTTAAAAAAAATTTATAATAAAAAGTACGACCCAATAAGCATTTTTTTTAAATCCATCCAAACGGGTCCTAAACCTCATTGTGTCAATCAATTTTTAGTTTCTCTTTCTTTTTTATTTTTATATGGGGGATGCTGGATTTTTAACGAAATATAAAAAAATACTTTGTTATTTTGAAGGTCAAAATTTTGAATTTCTTTCTAAAAAACTATATATAAGATATAACTTCTAGAGATTATTAATTTAATTATTGGAAGTTCCTTTTGTAGTCAAAATTATTAGTTTTGTTATCGGAAGGTCTTTTAGTGATCAAATCATCGTTTTAATGATCGCAGTAGTGGATCTATAAGCTTAAAATTTTCTATTCATGTAATTTAATGATTAGGCTCTTAGATAACTTAAAGTGAATACGTGTGTGAGTACGTAGTTGTACGAGCAAATGCGTGAGAGCGTAAAAATCTAAAATAATTTAGTTCGAAGCACCTTAATGCATTTAGTTAATATATATACATATATATATATATATATGTGCATTTTACGTGTGATACAAAATCATATATATTCAATACAAAGCACAATCCAATAATAAACATAACCAAAATAATTTATCAAATTCTACATTTACATTATGATACTTATAAGTTACAAGGACTGACTGAATTTTGTCAATTTTTCTTGCTTCCTACAACAATTTCCCTAATATATGAACAATTTATAAATATAAAAAAAGTTTGCCCTCGCATGTATTTACTTATTGTCTAGTGCTTAAAATCATTAGATATTAATTACATTAGTAAGAACTTAATCATACAATATATACATATTTAGTAGTTAGGACTCACATTCATTTTCTTAAAGAGGCTAAAGCCAAAAAAACAATTTTAAAAGTTTATTTATCAAGTAACTATCAAATTCTTAGCCTTTTTTATAATATTCTCTCTTACAAAATACATGAAAACACGAAGAATTTAACATTATGTTTGGTTCTAGAATCTTATGAGGGAAAAGAAAAGAAATTAGGAAGAAAATATATTTTTTAATGTTTGGTTATTAGGGAAAAAAAAAAAGAAAATGGCAAGGAAAGAAAAAATAAAAAGAAACATAAAATAAATTGAGAAAAAAATATTTTCCTGCCAATTAAGTGTGGAAAATGAAGGAGAACAATTACTCTCACTTTTCAAGCTCTCACCTCATTTTTGAGGCTCAAACTAATTGATTGTTTGGATATATTTCATGAGGATTTTTTATTTTATTTTACGCAGTTAATAGATTGTTTGAATTTTTTTGAGTGTGTTTTTATATTTTTCTTTAATTTATAATAATAATCAAACCAAATGGAAGACAATTTCTAAACAAATCATTTTTCTTGTTTTCTATAACAACCAAATAAGATGAAGAATTACAAAATTCTTATAGTTTCCTTTTCTTTCCCTTAACAATTTTGTTTTCCTCCTAAAATCTTAGAACCAAACAAAACCCAGTATTTTAATAAAGTGTGACCCTTTAAACAATAATATTTGAAAAATATGATTGTGATTTGTGAACCATAAATATTAAATCACGAATTATAAAACTTAAATGAATGAATTAACAAAACTTAATTCAATAATTTGTAAACCTTAGTGTGCGAATTAAGAAATTATAAATTGACTTAATTCGCTCTCCCCAACTAAATTCGATAGTTTCATGATTTGAAAGTTAGAACGATTGGAGATGTGAGCTAATTATAGACCTAAAGTATGATAAAGCACAGCTCATTAAACAATAATTCATAACTTCGTGAAAACAAAATCGCGAACTATAAAATTTAAAATCGCAAATCATAAAATATAAGCATGGGATTTAATAAAACTTAATGAGCGAATTAAGAAATTTTAAGTCGCCTTAAAACGAGCTCCAAGTACTCAATTCACTAGTAACTACTACAAATATGATTGATTGACATACTAAAAGCAACCAAGACAATGATTTAGTACATTTATTTGATTGACATATAAATAGCATCACTTGACTCATGGTAGTAATGGTCTTAACTCATTCTCCAAAATGACATTTGTATACAAACATAATGGCACTCAAGATCAAGAGAAGAACAAAAATGGCAAAAAAATTACTATCTTCTCTTTGAGCTTTCTACCCTGTCATGAGTTGAGATCTTAGATAAATGGGCATGTGTATAAAGAGAAGAAAATGTTACACAACTACGTTTTTCGCCGGAGGCGTCTTAATTGATCTCCCGACTAGAGTTAAATATTACTAGGAAGCGTACGGGTTCAGCTGAAGATATTGGGAAGCGGTCGAACAGCCATGAACAAGTCAACCATCTGCAGTAATAAGAAGGGATGGTCGAGTCGAGTTAATAATCCGAATGTAATGTTTATAATACTCGATATAAATCATAAGTCGAACATGAATCTGAGATGGGCATCTAAGGCAGAGGAAATGATAGCTTTACCTCATCAGTCACAGCAGCTCTCGCCCTACGGTGCCTTTCAACCAGCTCGGTTAGAACTTCGATAAGCTTCCTTTTCACTTCACCGGTTAGCATACGGCCAGAGCTGTATTCATGTTGAATCACTAAAAACGGGCATTTGAGTGATTGTTGAGAAGCGGATATAAATTAATTGGGTGGGGGGGAATTGTGTGGACTACCCTACAAGAACATGGAGTAAACAATGATACTTACAGTTCTGATGTGTTCGAGTTCAGCATCGTCCTCCAAGAAGAAGCCAAGATACTTGATCGGTATATCTACCTGAATGATTTCAAAGGGGGGAAGTGCAGGCTTGTGAAATCAGTCTAAATCTATGAAAACAAAGCAAACAATGAAGTTGACTTTTATTTTGTTGTTTTTAATGTCGTGTGCGTGTGTCCAAATCTATTACTGAAAGCAATTTGCAACGTAGAAAGATAAGTTTTGAAATACCTCGAGGTCTGCTCCGTACTTCCTATAATTCTCAATTGAATCTTGCCCACCAGAGAATGCGTATCTGTTTCTCTGCACGAAACAAATATGCATTCAGAAGAAATAACTAAATAAACAAATGGATGAAGTCGTCGTTCTAAGGAGTACTCATCAACAAGACCATTTTAATTCGGAGATCATGAGGAGGACAATATAAAAGAGTTCGGGAGAAGGTTTTGAAGTTGTTCCCACCTTGTTCTTTATGTCCTTAGCAGAGTCCGTCACATATATAGCAGAATTAGGATCGCTGGCGGACATTTTCGTCCATCTCTCCCTGCAGATATGATTTCATAAAAGTATTGATTTACATAAAACAAATAGTCAAGTAACCGTGGCATGAAATTGAATAGAATATTCTTTCCTATGAATCGAGATAGTTGATATGAGTGAATTTTTGAAGCAACAATCAGTACAATCTCTCGTTTAGCATTGATTTTAGGTGCTAATATTGAATGAATAAAAAACTTCAAATTTATTGTCAATTTATCAGATTGTCGTCCATAAGAGGAACCAACCAAAAAAAATGGAAGAAGAGAACCTGAAGAGCAGGAAAGAATGATGGTTCGATCAAAGCAGCCTTGTGATAACCTATTCGTGGAGCAACATCTCGTGTCATTCAGAAGCAAGGATCCTGACATAAACCACAGAGTTAAACTCAACAACGAAAAATAGATAGGAAAGAGTTACAATATCAAGTATATGAGAAGACGTGTTGTTTCAGATGAACGAGAATTTTTAACGACGACAAGCCGAGAGTTTTTAGTATTTTCCAAGCAAGGGCAATACAAGTTTCCAAGAATAATATAGCAAAAGAAAAAGAAAGGCTAGGCCAAAGGCCAGGCAACTTTATCTTATAAAATATTTTTCCATAGAGACAAAACTAGGCCAATCTTGTACGACATACTCCAATAACTAGAGTCGATTTTTCTTAGTGTAGTGAAAATACCATAATAAACCGGATAACATTCAACCATATAACAGGGAACTACTCCATGGATCCATGTTGTTTTACAGTTTACTTTGACAAATATGCAATACTAACTTTCAACCACTTTTGTATAAATACAAGCAAATGATGTGATGAACAGGAATGAGAATAAACCTGGTCAATTGCGCATGGAATCAAGCAACGGAGATTATCTTTCCCCACAAACAGATGCGGGAAAGAACTCAGGAAGGACAGAGCTTCCTAAAGACGCGAAAATAACCGATTGTCAGTACCACGCAGAAAGAAAAGAATGAATACCAATTTTGACCACAGATATCACAAATATGCAAATAAATAAAAGGATATCAAGAAAGAATGTCAACAGCCAATTTGATCATGATCCCGAAAGATCTACTGAGCATATTCTCTAACCAGGTTGGAACGACTTGAACAGAAACCCTATAAGTTTCATCTAAACAATACAATGATAGAAATTTTTCTAGACAATTATCTTTCTTTGTTCTTCTTTTGGCCCGAGGCTCATCTTAAGAGAGCTATTTTTATCTCTAGATTAAAGAATTATCCGTGTTACGAGCAAAAAAGAAACTCGTGTTACCCAAAAACTCAACATCTCTCAGGATGGACTTGATGTCCATTTTCGGTTCCTCCTTATCCGCATGATGGCTGGAGGATCCTCCTTAAGCTTCTTGCCCCTTCATCAGATTTTTATGCTTCATCCTTACATAGAAACCAAAGGCAACATTTTTCAACACAATATATGAGATAATACATACTACACTATACGCGCATGGAAGTTCACCAAATGAATGGAATTTCTCATAAACTACTTCAGAGATCAGTTATCAGCGCAAAATATATGGTCCAACATAAGTGCTTACTTTTAGATGGAAAAAAAAAAAGAAGAACGGCTGGTAAAAGAACAACAAAGCACGTCGGTGAGAAAATTCAATACACACACACACACACACACATTTCTGCATCGTCACACAGCGCAAACAAGAAATAAGAAACAAAAGGGCAGATAATGTAAGGCCTCTCAACTTTTCGGAAGTGATATCAGACTTCACAAATAGTCAAATCAATCCGCTAATAACAAATCAATCTATTGTAAGGCTAACTTAATCCTCTTTTCCACAGATCTCAGATACACTGTCCTGAGAGTCGTCCACTCCAACTAATGTATGTATAACATATGCAAAATAAAACTACAACAGCCTTCCTATTCTCCAGCATCCATCTCGGTTGTGCATCCCCTCCCATAAAACACACACAGACACACACACTAGGAAAGGAAAAGGAAAAGAACTTGAGCACGAGGTCAAAGTGATATTCTCAGACAAAGAGCTAAACAAACCAGTGTTCGAAAATCAAATCGGTCTAGTGAGCTCCATTGTTTACGATTATTGCTCAACAAACACTTTTCCTGCTACAACACTCCAAAATCCATTCGTGAAACCATTATATCTTCCATTTTTGAAATCAATTAACCGCATATTATTTCATCTCATATTACAATCATAAGAATCAAACATCGCAAAGCTCAAGGATTGTAAAAATCAATCCACTTATTATCTTTCAGGGAAAAACAAAAGACATTTATTCTAATCAGAATCTTAGATTCCACATAGAAAATTTTCCAGTAATAAACAACAAAAAGCCCACCTTTTTCCGAAGACAAAGCAGAAATCATATACCCATCAGTAAACAGATTCAATCGTAATAGGGTTTGCTATGAAATTCTAAATTATATATCAAGAACCACACAAGATTTAGCACAAATATTATCCACAAACTGAATCTAACTAAATTAGCCAAATTTCTGAAAAATCTGGCGAATTAAACAAGTACCTGGATTGTAAATTAACTCCAGCAGGTTCCAAGAATCAAGAAATTAGGTTAACTTCGGACAAAAAAAAAAATAGGTTTGGAAAAAAATAAAAGAATAAAAAAAAACTTTATTTAAAATTTAAACGGAGATTAATTTCAAATAAAAATATTTTTAAAATACTTTTAACTAATTTATCCAAATACAAAATTACTTGATTTGAAAAAAAAAATTTGCTACAAAAAATATTATTCAAGAAGCATTTTTTTTAAACTCTTCAAAAAAAACCCTTAATTTACCCGATTAGATTAGGTTATATTTATTTATTTATTTTTATTATTGTTGTTTGATCATTGACCACTCAATGTCCGATACAAACAGGCACAGGCTAAATTCGAATTCAACCCAAATGGGATCGTTAGAGTGTAAAGCTCTTCTTATCAAAGATAATATGCATTCTGTTTGAATACAATAGCTTTAATTAAATTAGTATACATTGAACTGTTAAATTACATCTCTTAATCGTTTTACTTATTTATTTATCTATTTGTGATACTTCTTTTTTTTTTTGAAATATTAATATTTATGTTATCTATATTATTTTATAAAATGAGAATTTCTAAGGGGACAAAGAAATTATAACAGAGACGGAGAAATTATCAAAGTACGACATCGTTTGACAAAATTGAGCGCTTAATTTATGTTATAGTTTAGTAATAAATTAAATGCTGGGGTGTTCAATTTTGTCCATCTTGACTAGACCAAAATACACCACAGTCAACGGACCCTTTTTTGGTCCATAATTTGACTGTAATATAAATTGTTTGTCGACATTTGAATAAAATATAATGGTAGCACGTAGTTGTGCTGCAAAAGTAAAATTGTGGGCCCCTACTTAATTTCAATTTAAAATTATAAAACTAAATCTATCCATTAGAATGGGACCACACAAAAAAAAGACGTGCACAATTTCGTGACATTTTCAGAAAATAGACAGCGACTTTTACTTTTTTGCCCTAAAGTTTAGTTAATTTACGAAAAATTTTCTATTTTTTTAAAAATTACTAAAAAATTCTCTGAGGTTATACCAATATTATAAACTTATTTTAATTTTTAAAAATATCCCTTCTCTTATTTTGGGTGATTTACACTGACCATCCTTGAGGTTAGACTAATTTACGAGAAATCCCTTATAATTTCAAAAATTACCAAAACCCCCTAAAATTATAGAAATATTACAACTAGCATCTACTTAGATTGACTTATCAACAATATTAATTCTTTTTGTTTCCATCTGTAGAATTGTTATCATAAAATTTTCATATAGTAGGTTTGAAAAAAAACATATGATTATTTATTCAAATAAATATTTCGAATTTAGGGTTATGAATTTATACTAAATTAGTCTAACCTCAGAGGTGGTCAGTGTAATTTTTTCTACGTAATATGTGCTAAATTTATATTTGAAAAAAATATATTTAATTATATGCTCCATATATATCCATAATATGAAATGAAAAATGTAAACATTGATTAAAATAAAAAAATTAAAATTAAATAATGCACTTAAAAACTTTATTTAGCTTGAGGACTCTAACTCATTTCTCTTAAAATTTACTCCGTATTAGCGATAATATGTCATACTTGATGTGTTGGTAGATATTTTTAATGCATTAAATTCAGAATGTTTATTTGAACAAATAATCACATTTTTTTTCAAATCTATTACTTGAAAATTTTATAATAAAAATATTACAGAGGAAAAAAAAAAGAATTAATATTGTTGATAAGTCAGCCTAAATAGTTGCTAGTTGTAATATCGGTATAACCTCAGGGAATTTTTGGTAATTTTTGAAACTATAGGTGGTTTCTCGTAAATTAATCTAACCTCAGGGGTGGTCAATGTAAATCACCCAAAAAAAAGAAAGGGGTATTTTCAAAAATTGAAATAAGTTTGTAATATAGGTATAACCTCAGGGAAGTTTTGATAATTTTTGAAAAAGTAGAAAATTTTTTGTAAATTAGTCAAACTTTAGGAGTTGTAAGTGTAATTCGCTCTACGTTTTTTAAGTTAATAGGAATACTCCATGTTAGCATAACTCATGTAAAGATGTTAAGGGCGAATAACAATCAATTTAATAATTTATATTTCAAAATAGTATTTCATAATTTATATTTATGTTATGCGTATAAAATTATTTATTTAATCATATATTCGATTTGAGATATTTACACTTGACATATATCTATATATTAAAATAGGAAATAAAATATAATTTAAAATAGAAGATTTCACTTAACAATAAACACCTTTTAAATTTGACGAAATTACAAAAAAAAATCTCCTCAGCCTATATAAAATCATCAAAAAAGTTAACGGTGCACCAAAAAGAGTAAGAATAAAATATAATGATCTGATGTCTGATGGTCATTTGAAATAAATTATAAGTGCCGGGACACGAGACTCGATTAATTATAAATTTATAACCATCATTTAAAATATTAAAATATAAAGCCCAGTGTTGGCTGATTATAATTGTAGCAACTAGCAAAATTTTGATCCCATTTGATTTGATAGGTTTATTTTTATAATTTTGAGTTGAGAGCTGGGGCCACAATTGATAGAAATAATATGACAAACACGGGATTTTAGCAAAGCTTACGTGATAGAGTTTGCTTGCTTAACGGACTATACATAGGCCAGCGCACGGGTGTATTAAAATAGACCTTGTTCGGGTGATGGCCGACCAATGACATTTGACTTCGTTTAATTATTGATTAACACGCTTCAATTCTTATATTTCTGATGGACTTCACTTAAATCCCATGACTTCAATAATTTTAAATATGAAAGAGTCAATTATGTTCCAAGCCTCTTCATCTCCTTCATTCCCCAATTTGCTTATTGGTAGTATTGTCGATCTCACTTTGACATTCTTTTCTAGACCTCCACACACACACAAACACACAGATATATATATATATATATATATATATATACATATATATTCTATTGCCATTTCTTCGACATTTCGAAATTTAATTTACAGTGTAGGTTTCATAAAGTATCTCTAAACATTTATAATCATATTTAGTCTCAATCACCTGGGATAATAATTTTTGAATCCCACCTAGGATAATAATTTTTTAGTCTTAGAGAAGTGATTCTGGGTCAACAAAAAATTAGTCTCAACTATAATGACTATTAGTATTTACAGTAAAATTCTAAATCTTATGAGGGTATTTATAAATTTTAAAATAAGAGAGATTAAATTGTAATTATACAATACTTCAAGGAGTGTAAATTTTATTTTTATGAATTTATCTACTCTTTTTTGTTATATATATTTTTTTATCTCATACTTAAAATAACGCCCAAACGGCAATTGAGCAATATGTTTTTTAAATAAGATTTTTAATTTTAAACGCAATAAAAATTTATGATATATAACAAGATTAGCTGGAGGTATAAATGACAGATGCGGTAGCTGGAGGATCCTCCTTTGGCTTCTTGCCTCTTCATAGGCATTTTTACGCTTTCTTGCTTAGCTAAAAAAGAAACCAAAAGCAACATTTTTCATAAAAAACATACGAGATAATATGAACTGCAGACGCGTAACAAATTTCACCAAAATGAATACAGTTTCTCACAACATACTATAGAGATCAGCTGTCAGTTTCCATGCAAAATAGAGTTAATTTCACAAATTAAAGCCCCCTGTGTTACGGACAATAATAAATAACAATACATATCATTGACTCAATTTTATTACACTTAAACACATCAAAATAGACAAACTTAGCATATGTAAGCATAGCAAACTAATAAGCATAAATACATTAAAGGCGCTAGAAATAGAACTTAGGAAACAAACTTGCGTGTTACAAAGCAAACTAGCTGATCAGCATGTGGCCTAAACTAGTTCTCACTATCCTCTTCAACATGCGATTCCCCAAATTCTTGATCATTGCTCTCGATATTTATTACAATACTATCTTCGCGTGTGTTTGCAACTGTAATATATAAATTTAAATCCGGAATAGTGGGAAAAACAGCTCGAAATGCCAAAAGAAAACTCCTGAAGAAAACATGAGCACGGAACAGATGCGCCCTTAACAAAATTACAAAATACATGTACCAGAATAGAACTTGCGGTGCCAAGAGCGAAGCCAAGAAAGAAATCGTCATAGAAATGGAGAAGTCTTGGAATTTCATACGAATGTGTGACAAGCTAAATGAAGGGTTAATGGGATTTTAATTGAAACAAAGGAGAATATGATGGTAAGAAAAAAAAAAAAAGGATAAAGTCTACCTAATTGGGATTGGTAAACGAATGAAATGGATCCCAATCCCACATTTTGCCTGAAATTAGTTGTGACACTTTCAGAATGTTGATAAGAAAGAGCATAACGTACCTCAAATCCATTGTTGTTTGAGAAAAATTGAGACTTGTGATAAATGATTTACAAATATTTGTATGTTTACATGTGGTATATTCATAGATGAAAGAAAGAAATAAAATGTAATATATATATATATATATAGGTCTATAGCTCGGAATCTGAGAAGCGGGGTAAATGTTGTGGGTCCCATATCTTCCCAGGATTGACAATTCAATCCTTGGTTGTCAACCAAGGTTTTTGTTACTATAGGTCTATAGTTAACTATAGTTAGTTAAAATAGACCTATAGCTGATTAAACCTCTAGGTCAGTTGATTAAACCTAAAGGTCTATAGGTTTAAGGTTTTTAAACCTATAGTTGATTATTAAATAGTGTTGGTTTTTAAACTTATAGTTGATTAAACCTATAGTGACACAAGGTTTAAGGTTTTTAAACCTATAGTTGCTATAGGCTTAACTTATGTGGTTACAACCAAGGATTGAATTTGCAGTCCTGGGAAGTCGGATTGGACACTTAAAAACAAGTTATTTGGATGCTTACATACCATGCCACACGGAAAAAAATCCTTCATGGATTTGGTGTATGCAATTTGCATTGATCCAAATTTATCTACGTATTATATTATAATTTTTATAAAATATATGTAATACATATTTGAATCTGAATAATTAAGTACATAGGTGGGATTTAAATGCCTGATCTATGTAAGAATTTTCCCACATTGGGCCATCCATGTATTGTGATAAGCAGAGCTACAACTTAGTGGATGTTTGTGAATAATTAAATATGTTTTATTTTGCTATTTTTACCAAACAAATAAATTAAAATAAATTGAAAGTTAGCAACAACTTTCATGTTATCTATTTTTTTAAAAAATTCAATTATTATTTTTTTTTTAAATACTATTCATTTTTACTATTTAATTTTTTTCGACTATTTCTGCAATTTCAATTTTTTCAAAAGTGGAATGTTTTCTAGCACCCCCTCAATCATCGTGCTATATGAATTGTATCAAAATTCAAGTGCTCAAAAAATTGTGAAAAAAAGAAAAAGAAAACCTAAAAACAAAAAACGGATCAAAACAGGAAGGTTTCCGAGCAAGAGCCTCCTCAAGTATGTTGTATAGCCAGCAAATTCTTTTTGACTTTTCAGACATGTAGTGCCGTGACACAGTGGATTAGAAATCATGATCAATTGATTTTTGTTAATCTCTCTCTCTCTCTCTCTCTCTCTATATATATATATATATATATATATATTTAGCTACTCGATTTCGATTTATTAATTAATTAATTCATATTCAAATATTACAAAGACTCAATATGAGAGTAGCTCTTCGAACTCAATTGCTCCATTCACAATTTCAAAATTCGAACCTTAGATGTTACTACCAAGTTTCTGCTCAAAATATTTTTCCATTATTTTCTAAAGGCAAAAATATTTTAGTCAAACACATTTACTTTGAAAACACATCACATCAATTTTTTGAAAAAATTCATCCAAACATTTATTTTTCATTTTTATCATATTCTCTATTACATATCAAAAAATGCATTTTTTTCAAAACATGAAACACGAAATACCACAAAATAACAGCACACATACATGTAAAATTAAAATAGAGAAAGTAGACAAAAAATATTATAATATTAGGAGAACAATATATTTTATTTTATTAAATAAAATACCTGGAAACGTAAAATTAGTCTATAATGAATTATAATAACACTTAAACAAAACAAAACAAAACAAAACAAAACTTAACAGGAGCTCTTTGATCTGCCTATCGCAAATGAAAATGCCACGACAGGATGAGGGACGTTTAGAATATGTTAATAGGAATATTGCATTTCAGTATAACTCACGTAAAGAAAGACTTTAAATAGTTTATGTTAAAGGTGAATTACAATCAATCGGACACGATCTTCTATTTCAAAATGATATTTCATCTTTTGTTTCATAACTTATATCCATATCATATATATATATATATATATATATATATTTGTATAATTATTTATTTAATTATACAATCAATCTGAGATATTTATGTTTAACGTATATCCATGTATTGACATAGCAAATAAAACACAATTTAGAATAGAAGATCTCATGTAACATTAATCAACCCCTTTTAGGTATGTCGAAATTACAAAAAATCTCCCTAGCTATATAAAATCATCAAAAAGCTAATGGTGCACAAAAAATCCCGATATTACTTTTAATATTTGATTTATAAACACCTCCCTTGAAGTTTGCTGAAATTACACAAAAATCGCTTAGGCATTGAAATTTATAATCACACCCTCGGCAGTGATGGCGGCAACGGTCGAAAATTCGTAAAACATATATCTTTAAAATAGCCCCACTCTCGGCTTCACAATGATTTACATTTATGATGACTTTCACCAAAATCCTATGACTTCGACACCATTGGAACCATCTCACTTCAAGAATTTCGAATGCATAAGAGTCAATCATGTTTCAAGCCTCATCGTTGTTGATAAAAAGAGTTTTGTTCTCCCTCCTCTATTCATCGATTTGCTCGTCAATAGTATTGATAGATGTTTACTTGATTGTTTTAGTTAATTTTTAAGTTTGTTTTAGGGATAAAGAGTTCAAGGGAGTAGGTTATGTGAAGTAGGGAGTGCTAAATTGATGAAAGCGGTTGAGGGCATGCTTAGAGAGTTAAGAGGAATGGATGTATTTGCTACTGGATGGTGTAGGACTACAAGCAAACATGCGAATATTTACACGTATCTTTGTTTGCGTTTTATGGGTCCTGCGTTGTTTCGTATCATCAAATTGTTTATCCTCTCGGTTTGAAAAAAAGTGCATGAACCCACCTAACTTTTTATTTTCATCGTAGAACCCACGGTATAATAAATAATAACATTCATTCCAATTAAATTTGATTGACTTGACATAAAAAAAAAAGTTTACTATCATATTTGAATATTATTTTTAATGTAACAATGGAACATTTAAATATTTATTTCAAACTAATGACTCATTTTATACTTTACATCCAATTATATTTTTATCTACACACAAAAATATATATTAATTTAATTCCAATATCTTGGCAGCGGCTAACTAGTTATTTATATTTTAGCAGCTATATTAGGAAAAACTACCAACATCTTTGATTGGTATCTTGAGCATAAAATCATGCACGAGGCTATCTTGTTTCTTTAGCTGGTGTTGTCTAGACACACACACACACACACACACACATATATATATGTTGACTTTTATAACAAAAAAAAAAATTAAAAATAAATAAACACATAAATGAATGAAAAACATTAAATTGTGTTCTTCACATAAATTTATGTCACACCGGCTTCAAGAACTATAATAAATAACAATACATGTCAGTGAGACTCACTGTTATTAGTAATTACACACAAACACATCAAAATAAACATAGTAATTACTAATAAGCATAAACACATTTAACGGCGCCATATAAACTCAACTTGAGAAACAAACTTGCATGTTACAAAGCAAACTAGCTCATCAGCAAGTGGCCTAAACTAGTTCTCTATTGCTTCCCCAAATTCTTGATTGCTCTCTAAATCTATTTCAATAATGTCCTCGTGCATGTTTGCAGTGGTGATATATATGTTCAAACCCGAAATCGTGGGAAAAATAGCTCGAAACGACAAAAGGAAACTCCTAAATAACACATGGGTACAGGACAGATGTGTCCATAACAAAATCACGAGATACAGGTACCAAAACAGAACCTGCGGAACGAAGAGCGAAGCCAGGAAAGAAATCATTATAGAAATGGAGAAGTCTCGAAATCTTAGATGAATGTGCGACAAACTAAATGAAGCGTTTAATGGAATTTCAATTGAAACGATGGAGAATATGATGGTGAAAAACGAAATAAGGACAAAGTCTACCAAATTAGGATTGGTAAACAAATGAAATGGATCCCAATCCCATATCTTGCCTGAAATTAATTGTGAAACTTTCATAATGTTGATGAGAAAGAGCATAACGTACCTCAAATCCATTTTTGTTTGAGAAAAATTGAGACTGGTGATAAATGATTTCCTAATATTTGTATGTTTAGATGTGGTATATTTATAGATGAAAGAGAGAAAAAAAAAAAAGGTACTATATATATGGAAATGTATCCACGAACTGGTCACACTAATAGTTTGGAAATTGAGAAGCAGTGTTAGTGTGAGGGTCCCATATCTAACGGGTATTGGCCAAGGAAAAGGACATCAATCGAAATGGAGCATCACTCAATCGAAAAGTATCGAAAAGTAAAACTCTTTAAGAATTAAAGTGGTTTTTTCGACTCTTATTATACTCATTATCGTATAAATTTTATAAAAATGTTCAAAATAAGTTCTAAATGGGTATAATAAGAGTACACTTTAAGAATTAAAGTGGGCTTTTTCGACTCTTATTAGGACTTATTTTGAACATTTTTATAAAATTTATACGATAATGGTATAATAAGAGTCGAAAAAAATCACTTTAATTCTTAAAGTGATACTTTTCGATACTTTTCGATTGAGTGATGCTCCATTTCGATTGATGTCCTTTTCCTTGGTTGTGCCAAGGACTGAATTTGCAATCCCCGGATATAGGATTGGGGTACAGGTTTTGTTTGGTTCTAAAAATTTAAGAGGAAATGAAAATGTTAAGAAAAGGAAAAGAAATTGTAAGAATTTTAAAATTTTCTATTTTGTTTTGTTGTTAAAGAAAATAAGAAGGAAAATGATTTTTCTAGAGAATTAGCTTTCATTTTGTTTGGTTATTATTGTAAATTAAAGGAAAAATGTAAAAACACACTTTTAAAAAATCCAAACAATCAATTAATTGTATAAATAAAAAATAAAAAAGATTGGCATGAAATATATCCAAACAATCAATTAGTTTAAGCAACAAAAATGAGATGAGAGTTTGAAAAGTGAAAGAGTGTTGGAGAGAGTACTATAAGATTAGAAAACAAGCTTTTCCTTCATTTTCCTCACCTAATTGGAAGGAAAATATTTTTTTCTCAATTTATGTTATATTTTCTTTCTATTTTCCTTTCTTTACCATTTTCTTTATGTTTCCCTAGTAACCAAACATTGAAAAATACTTTTCCTTCCCATTTTCATTTCCTTTCCCTCCTAAAATCCTATAACCAAACATAATGTTAAAAAAAAAGTTTTTCGGATGTCTACACACCATGTCACATGGGAAAATTTTTTTCATGGATTCGGTATATGCAATTTGAATTGATCAAAACTTTACCTACATGCTATATAATATTTTTTTTATAAAATATATATAATACGTATTTGAATCTCAATCATTAAATATATAGGTGGAGTCCAAATACTCAATATATATAAGAATTTTCCCACACTGGACCATCCATGGGTTGAGATAAGCATAGCTACAACTTAGGGGGATGTTTGCGAATAATTAAATATGTTTTATTTTGCTATTTTTACCTAACAAATAAATTAAAATAAATTAAAAGTTAGCAACAACTTTCATGTTGCTTTTTGCAGCTTCCAATTATTTTTTAAAATTCAATTACTATTTTTCATTTTTTTCCTTTTCAAATACTATTTAATTTTTTCAACTATTTCTGCAATTTCGTTTTTTTCAGAAGTGAAATATTTACAAACACCCCCTCAATCATTGTGCCATATGAATTGTATCAAAATTCAAGTGCTCAAAAAATTGTGAAAAAAAGAAAAAGAAAAACGACAAGCAAAGCAAAACAGGAAGGTTCCGAGAAAGAGCCACCTCACGTATGTTGTATAACGTAGCAGATCCTTTTTGGCTTTTCAGACATTCAGAGTCGTCACACGGTGGAAGAGAAATTATAATCAATTGATTTTTGTTAATCTCCCTCTCTCTCTCTCTCTCTCTCTCTCTCTCTCTCTCTCTATATATATATATATATATATATATGTTTTTAACTACTCGATTTTGACTTATTGACCAATTAATCCAGAGTCAAATATTGCAAAGGCTCAATATGGGAATAACTCTTCTAACTCAATTGCTTTATTCACAATTTCAAGATTCAAACTTTAGACATTGTTTATAAGATATATTATCTTATCTGACTAGACCAACTGAATATAAATATACATATATACACACACACATGTGTATATGTGTGTGTTTCTTAATTGGTTTTTGTTCTTCACCAAAACTCTGCAAACATCGGACGTTATATTTTATAAGCTAATGAATCTAATTAAAAGATTCTAAATTTGATTGTTAATATTTAGATATTATAACACCTACGTTGCAAATTAGATTTCAAAATTTTCAATAGATCACAATAGAATAAATTTTCAATAGATGAAATTTTTCCCTTCTTTTTTAAGAAAAATGATTTATGACATCCAAATGCCAATGGACATGAATTTGGAAATTTAGACTAAAGTGTTAATCTTTGGTTTTACATTTCTTCTCTCCATATTTCCTTCCAATTTTTAATTTATTTTGAGATAATATAAGCTCCAAAAATAAATTGTTAGTAACTTATAAGCTAAAAATAAAAAAAATAAAAAGTTCCCCAACTTTTTTGAAACAGTTTATAACTTGTGTAACACCATAAAAAATAAAATGACATAAATATCTTCATTTTTCTCACTAAAAAATTCATACTATCTCCAAAATATATTTATTTACATAAAATTAATTTTAGATTATTATTTTTTATCATCATTATACTTCAAATAATTTATAAGCTCTCATTTTACCAAATAGAATCACAATTTATAAGTTCAAAAAATATCTTATAAGTTACACCATTTTAGTTTATTCAATCATTTTGACAACTTAATAAATATAGTTCAGAATTTAGTGATTATCTTTTTGCTTTGTATAGAAAAAAAAAATTACTCAATGTGTAATTTTATCAGTACTTTAGGGGAATATCTTAGCATTTTTTGTTATTGAACAATATCCCAAAAGTTTGACCCTAGTAAATGTGATTTTATATCTTTTCAGACACAATATATTATATTAATACAAACTATTAAAAATTAATGAGGTGTGTTAAATTTATTTATTAATCGACTAAATTTATATTGTCACAAATTTATCCCAACTTTTATCTAACTTAAGCTCCATCACCACCATGTCTCTCTCCAAAACCGCCTCCCATTGTTATTTTTCCATTCACTCTACTTTTGACTCCTAATATGTTCGAGTTTCGTTTTCGAAAACGCACACACTACTGGAATTTGAATCACTTATGATAAACTCTTCATACTTCTGAAGAAGAAAAACATGTTTATAAAGCCTTTCAGGCGAGTTCCGCTTCCCAATTAAAAGCCATTTGGATGGATTTTTTAGAAGATAAGCACTTATTTTTTGAAAAAAAAAAAAAAAGAACACTTTGGAGAAAAAAAAAATTGAGTTTTGATAGGCTTTAAAAAAACCAAGGAAAAAAAGGCAAAAATGTAGCTTTTCTAAGAAGTTACCTAGAGTAGCTTCAAATAAAAGTACCTTTTAAAAATTTTCAATTATTACATCCAAAGACAAAATTACTTGGTTTTTTTAAAAAAAAACTCTATAATAAAAAGTACGACTCAATAAGCATTTTTTTTTAAATCCATCCAAACGGGTTCTAAACCTCATTGTGTCAATCAATTTTTAGTTTCTCTTTCTTTTTTATTTTTATATGGGGGATGCTGAATTTTTAACGAAATATAAAAAAATACTTTGTTATTTTGAAGGTCAAAATTTCGAATTTCTTTCTAAAAAGCTATATATAAGATATAACTTCTAGAGATTATTAATTTAATTATTGGAAGTCCCTTTTGTAGTCAAAATTACTAGTTTTGTTACTGGAAGTTCTTTTTGTGGTCAAATCACCGTTGTAATTATCGCAGTAGTGGATCTATAAGCTTAAAATTTTGTATTCGTGTAATTTATTGATTAAGCTCTTAGATAACTTAAAGTGAATACGTGTGTGACTATGCAGTTGTACGAGCAGATGCGTGAGAGCGTAAAAATCTAAAATAATTTAGTTCGAAGCACCTTAATGCATTTAGTTAATATATATATATATATATATATATGTGTGTGTGTGTGTGCATTTTACGTATGATACAAAATCGTATATATTCAATACAAAGAACAATCAAATGATAAACATAACCAAAATAATTTATCAAATTCTATATTTACATTATGATATTTATAAGTTACAATGACTGACTGAATTTTGTCAATTTTTCTTGCTTCCTACAACAATTTCCCTAATATATGAACAATTTATAAATATAAAAAAAGTTTGCCCTCGCATGTATTTACTTATTGTCTATTGTTTAAAATCATTAGATATTAATTACATTAGTAAGAACTTAATTATACAATATATACATATTTAATAGTTAGGACTCACATTCATTTTCTTAAAGAGGCTAAAGCCAAAAAAACAATTTTAAAAGTTTATTTATCGAGTAAATATCAAATTCTTAATTTTTTATAATATTCTCTCTTAGTAATACAGGAAAACACGAAGAATTGAACATTATGTTTGGTTCTAGGATTTTAGGAGGGAAAAAAAAAGAAAATAGGCTGAAAATGTATTTTTAAATGTTTGGTTACTAAGAAAAAAGAAAGGAAATGGCAAGGAAAGAAAAAATAAAAAGAAATATAACATAAATTAAGAAAAAATATTTTTCTTTCAATTAGGTGAAGAAAATAAAGAAAAATAATTACTTTCACTTTTCAAGTTCTCATCTCATTTTTATTGCTCAAACTAATTGATTATTTGGATATATTTCATAAGGATTTTTTTTTTATTTTACGCAATTAATAAATTGTTTGGATTTTTTTGAATGTGTTTTTATATAAAAAAAAAATCATTTTCCTTGTTTTCTATAACAATCAAACAAAATGAAAAATTATAAAATTCTTGTAGTTTCTTTTTCTTTCCTTAACATTTTCTTTCCTCCTAAAATCTTCGAACCAAACAAAGCTTAACTGTTTTAATAAAGTGTGACCCTTTAAACAATAATATTTGAAAAATATGATTGTGATTTGTTAACCATAAATATTAAATCACGAATTATAAAACTTAAATGCATGAATTACCAAAACTTAATACAATAACTTGTAAAACTTAAGAAATTATAAATCGACTTAATTCGTTCTCCCCAACTAAATTCGATAGTGTCATGATTGGAGATGTGAGCTAATTATAGACCTAAAGTGTGATAAAGCACAGCTCATTAAACAATAATTCATAACTTCGTGAAAACAAAATCGCGAACTATAAAAATTAAAATCGCAAATTCATAAAGTGACTCATGGTACTAATGGTCTTAACTCATTCACCAAACTGGCATTTGTACAAACATAAGGAGCACTCAAGATTACGAGAACAACAAAAATGGCACCAAAATTAGTCTTTTCTTTGAGCTTTCTACATTGAGATCTTAGATAAATGGGCACGTGTGTAAAGAGAAGAAAATGTTACACAACGGCGTTTTTCGCCGGAGGCGTCTCAATCGATCTCCCGACTAGAGTTAAATATTACTAGGAAGCGTACCGGTTCAGCTGAACATATTGGGAAGCGGTCGAACAGCCATGAACGCGTCCACCATCTACAGTAATACAAAGGAATGGTCGAGTCGAGTTAATAATCCGAATGTAATGTTTCTAATACTCAATATAAATCATAAGTCGAACATGAATCTGAGACGAGCATCTAAGGCGAAGGAAATGATAGCTTTACCTCATCGGTCACAGCAACTCTGGCCCTACGGTGTCTTTCAACCAGCTCGGTTAGAACTTCAATGAGCTTCTTTTTTACTTCGCCAGTTAGCATACGGCCTGCGCCGTATTCCTGTTGAATCATTAAAAAACGTGCATTCGAGCGATTGTTGAGAAACGGATATAAATAGTTGTGTGTGTGTGTGGGGGGGGGGGGGGGGGGAGGTAAGAAATCATGCCCACTACCCTACAAGAAGATGCAGTAAACAATGGCACTTACTGTTCTGATGTGTTCGAGTTCAGCATCATCCTCCAAGAAGAAGCCAAGATATTTGATCGGTATATCTACCTGAATGGTTTCAAAGGGAGGAAGTGAGGGCTGGTGAAATCAGCTCAAAACCATGAAAACAGCGCACACAATGAAGTGGACTTTTATTTTGTCGTTGTTGTTGTGTGTGTTTTTTTGTGCGTGTGATGGGGGTGTTTTGCTTTTGGTTTTGTGGGGGTGGGGTGGGGTATCTGATCCAAACTAGCACTGCCAAATCTATAACCGAAACAAATTTGGATTGTAGAATTAGAAAGGTAGAAAGATAAGTTTTCAAATACCTCGAGGTTTGCACCATACTTCCTATGATTCTCGATTGAATCTTGCCCACCAGAGAATGCGTATCTGTTTATCTGCATGAAACGAATATGCATTCATAAGAAATAACTAAATAAACAAATGGGTGAATTCGTCGTTTTAAAAACTATTCATCAAGAAGACCACTTTATTTCGGAGATCATGAGGAGGACAATAAAAAAGAGTTCAGGAGAAGGTTTTGAAGTTGTTCCAACCTTGTTCTTTATGTCCTTAGCAGAATCAGTAACATATATAGCAGAATTAGGATCACTGGCGGACATT
Organism: Petrea volubilis; assembly: GCA_026212405.1. Lineage (NCBI taxonomy): Eukaryota > Viridiplantae > Streptophyta > Magnoliopsida > Lamiales > Verbenaceae > Petrea > Petrea volubilis. The sequence goes on from CM047879.1 coordinate 13,816,993, forward strand.
TTCCCCGTCTCTCCCTGCCGATATGGTTTCATAAAAGTATTACTCACAAAATACATAGTCACGTAATCCGTGGCATGAAATTGCAATAGCGCATTCTTTCAGATGAATCGAGATAGTTGATATGAGTGAATTTTTTAAGCAACAATCAGAACAACCTCTCGTTTAGCGTTGATTATAGGTGCTAATATTGAACGAATAAAAAAACTTCAAATTTATTGTCAATTTATCAGATTGTCGTCCATAAGAGGAACCAAAAAAAAATGAAGGGGAAAAAGAGAACCTGAAGAGCAGGGAAGAATGATGATTCGATCAAAGCAGGCTTGTGATAACCTATTCGTGGAGCAACATCTCGTGTCATTCGGAAGTAAGGATCCTGGAATAAACCAACAGAGTTAAACTCAACAAAGAAAAACCAATAGGAGAGAGTTACAATATCAAATATATGAGAAGATGTGTTGTTTCAGATGCACAAGAATTTTTAACAACAAGAAGCAAAGAGTTTTTAGTATTTGCCGAGGAAGTGCAGTAGAAGTGTCCTAGAATACTGTAGCAAAAGAAAAGGCTCGCCAAAGGCCTCACAACTTTGTCCAAAAAAACATTATTTCTTAGAGACAAGACTACACGGCACTTGTACAAAATACACCAATAACTAGGGTTGATTTTTGTTAGTATATAGTGAAAATACCATAATAAACCAGATAACACTCAACCATATAATGTGAGAAATACCATTACATTCACCAAAAGAACTTAACAGGGAACTACTCCATGGAACCAGGTTGTTTTACGTTGTCTAGTTTGACAAATATTCAATACTAACTTTCAACTACTTTTGTACAAATACAAGCAAATGTTGTGATGAACAGGAATGAGAATAAACCTGGTCAATTGCGCAAGGAATCAAGCAACGGATATTATCTTCCCCCGCGAACAGGTGAGGGAAAGAACTCGGGAAGGACGGAGCTGCCTAAAGATGTGAAAATTACCAATTGTCAGTACCATGTAAAAAGAAAAGAAAGAACACCAATTTGACCATAGATATTACAAATATACAAATAAATAAAAGGATATCAAGAAAGAATGTCAACAGCCAATTTGATCATGATCCCGAAAGATCTACTGAGCATATTCTCTAACCAGGTTGGAACGACTTGAACGGAAACCATATAAGTAACAATCCACTGACAGAAGTTTTTCTTGACAATTATCTTTCTTTGTTCTTCTTTTGGCCCGAGGCTCATCTTAAGAGAGTTATTTTTCATCTCTAGATTAAAGCATCAAATATGCAAATAGATATATATAGCAACGACTATAATATCATAGTGAGGATGATCAAAACTAGCTTCCTGTACACTGTTATAAGGAAATTGGATATCAGATCCTCGAATAATGTGGCTTATCAAGTAAGAGGTAAGATTGACACCTGAATGGGTGGAAAGCTAACTTTTCCAATGTGATCTTCTCCGCTGAAACCAAAAATCCCAACAACCTGTAATATGACTAAACCATTACTTCAGGCCTTGATATGTGTAAGTAGTTAGTGGAGGAAGAAAAATTGATTATCAAATCAATCCTCATATTAGCAATTACCTTATTGTAGGTGACACACTTAGCAATCTTGACCATGTTCTTGTAGAAGGAACTGCACAATAAGATTCTTAGTAAAAGTACTGCTAACACAAGTTTGACAAGAATCATGAGATTTCTCCACCAAAAGAACCATGCAAAACCAAAAAGCAAAAGGATCCATATCAAGTTTGAAGACTGCATGCATCTAAAATATTTCTGAAAAGTGCATGGAAGCATCAACCAAGAGCCTTTGTTAATGCCTTCACACTGTTGTATGTTAATGCATAAAAATAAATCATAAATCTCCCTCTCTTGCCTCTCTTTCTAACAAAAACAATAGAGTACAAACATTCAGCCAATCATTTCTCTTCTAAATAATTCGTCATCCCTCATGGATTACCACACAACGTAGCTCTGCTAATGTGTTCAAAAACCATCCAAATAGCAAATGATACTGCACACATTCAGTCAACGAGATCACAATAGTTACAGCATCAACATATGAATCAGAAAAATAGATATTCCAAACTCTGAACTAACCTTGCAAACAAATGAGCAAACAAAAGAGAACTACTCACCCTCCGACATAATCAAAGTCAGAGAAAATAAATGTCCTCGAAATGTCAAATCCACAAGCAATTATATCTTTAGCATTCTCACGAGCAAGCCTCTGACTTTCCTCCACACTCAAATTCTTCCACATGCACTTCTCATCATCTGTCAATTGTATCACAAGTGGCACCTTGAATGCATCTTGCAGATATCTAAAACCAAAGAATTTTTTACAATTACATAAGACTACAAAACAGAGAATGGAAAGTATATACTTGTCAGTCCAATTACAACAATGAAACGATTAACTATTCTCAAGAACAAACATAATTAATAAGGAATTTATCTTTAAAGAGAGGTTTGGAACAAAAAAGTAATGCTTTTATAGAGGGTCCTAAAAAGGGGTAGCTCTAATTTGCTTTTTCACGATAGGCTAGCAAGATCAACCAAAATCATAACACTTATACAGCATCACACATCAAGCACCGTAAATCAATACCTCCATTTGTTTCCAATCAAACCAACGATGAAACAAAAGAAAACGAAAAACTGGATTGAATACTAAACTCAACTAAAGCTCAAACAAACTGCAATTACGCAGAGACCCATCAGCACCCACAACTCCCCCACATCTCCTATCCACACAAACACCCAAAAAACCAACCCGGCATCAAAGAAAACCACAATATATATATATTGAAAATGCCCATTACATAATGGTGAACATAAACGGCACCAGATTGCGCATAGACCCATCAGTACCCACATCTCCCATTCACTCAAACACCCAAAAAACCAATTGAATCTCGGAAATGCCCATTACTTGGTGAACATGAACGGCACAAGATGGCCCAAATGCAAGGCCTCGGACGAGGGCCCGCGGCCCGTGTAGAGAAAAAACCTCTCCCCCCTCTCGTACGCATCGAGGAGGTCACTGAGGTCCCGGTGGGCGAAGAAGACGCCACGGCGGAGGAAAACGTGAGGGGGGCGGCCGGTGAGGCGTGCGACGCGGTCGACGAGGGATTGATCGAGGCGCTGGCAGCCGAACTTGTCGATGAGCTTGTCGTAGTCGATTTTTCCGCCCTTTTCAGCTGTGACCTCCCATGGAGTCACGATTTGTTCCTCCTCTTCTTGATTTTTGTTCTCCATTGACGTAGGACTGTGGAGACTGAAACCGAGACGGTAGAGAAGAGGCTGAGTTGTTTGACGGGAGTGTGTAGGGTTTTTTTTTTTGGGGGGGGGGGGGGGGGGGGGTTCCAGAAATTTATGGGGTGTTTTGCGGTTTTGTGATGTAATATTTTGTTTTATCTATATATTTTGTCATGTAAAAAATATTTGAATTTTATATATGACAAAATAAAATTAAAGTATCAAGTAAGCGTATATGTGTGGATTAAATATTTTGCCATATATGCAATTGAAATATTTTTTATATGTATTTAATTTAAATAATTATATTTATTATTCATGTTTATCTAAAAAACTTCAATAATTATCAAGAATTTTAAACTATATAGATTAAATTCTCATATTCGAATAAAATAACAAAATTAATATTTTATTTACTGTATTTATCTTTACTTAAATAATAAGTTAAAAAAATTGATTTTACATAAATTTATTAAAAACATCCGTGTCTTAACTATACCAAAATTAATACTGAGATCAAATGTATTCTATTATTCTATAATTTTTTTTTAATATATTTATTGTCTATTTATGTTACAAAAGAGCTAATTTATTTTATTAAATTATTTCTTATAATAGAAATTTATGAAATACAAACCTAAAAATATTTATTTTATGTACCTTGACATGGGACTAAATACTAGTTAACAATTTAATTCTGAACCTAAAAATTCAAGTCGGATAAATAATAATTAAAAATCATTTATCAAAAGAGAAACAAATGACCTTGTCAATTTTATTGACTTTAACCACATGAAAAATCATAAAAGGCATTATGCCCTATAATTTCTACCATGCAAAAATCCTATGTCTCATTGCCAGTGACTGAAAAACCATGTCAAATGCATTCCTGTTTAAGCCCAATTAAACTAACCAGACAGGCACCATTGCGCATGCAGCGCCATAGTAGAGGTTGGAACGACCCCGACACCTTTTTTTTTTTTTTTTTTTGGTGTGGACTCGACACTAAGTGTTGGGTTCGAATGCTATTCTCCTCTCCCTTCCCCTTGGGCGAGTGTAAATCTGTGCACGCACGTCTCTTTCTCATTAATATCTATAAGATGTCTCGAATGAATGTATTAAAAATAAATAAATAAATAAATAACCAGACAGCTAAATAGCGAAGAAGACATCATGGTTTTGTGTGAAATTTACAATTTTATGTAAACATGTACTGACCCCAACAAGAAGAAGATGAAACACAACAATATCCAGGGACCAGCATCTAACAACATCCTAGAATTACAACCAAGCAGATGTCAAAACTGGCAAATATTGAATACGCCAAATTTTATCAGCATCTAACAAATAAAACTCACTCACTCACTCCAAATTACACCGAAGAAGTTCAAATTTGGGATATAGTACAATAACCCCGTCGGGTCAAAACCGAACCGTGCTGAAAACTAACACCAGCGTCACTCTAATAGTTTCTCACGAATCAGTCTTGAATCTTCAATCGCCATAACATAAAGCGCGGGCATTTACTTGGTGTGAAAGTTTGACAGTTGTGTCAGCCCGGGTATCAAGAGTTAAATTAAGTCCGCCACATTCATTGGCATTTCATCAATCTGTGTACTGTAATATTGCTCAATATCTCTTAGGATTTTGATGTCGTCACTTTTAACAAAATTTATGGCAACACCCTGCACACCATCATGAAACCAACATTAGTTAATGAACTAAAAGAGAAAAAAGGATGTAAAGATTTCTATGTATCAGAACCTCAAAATCTTAATTTAGGGGACCTTATGTGAGATTGTGAGGTCTGTTTGTGGATGATCGATTTTGCAGGGACCAACCGGGGTTCTGTGATCCCCCCAGTCATGCAATTCACCCTTTTCAACTTCTTTTGAAGAATAAGGCGACAGAGAACATGAAATGTCTTAAAGCATGTGAGAATACCTTTCTCCCAAAACGACCAGAACGTCCAATGCGATGAATGTAAAGCTCTCGGTTGTTGGGAAGGTCATAATTAATCACCAGTGAAACCTATGGAAACTCGATACAAGGCCAAAGATCAGTGATCGTGTAAAGTATCCAATTTCTTGACGTGTCAAATTCCTTTTACAGCATTTCCTGCCCTCTCTTCCATTTTTTTCTGAATCCAAGATTAAAGTAAAACATGCAGTGTGAAAGTAAGAAACGAAAGAAGCTAGAGATACCTGTTGAACATCTAGTCCCCTAGCCCAAACATCTGTTGTGATGAGAACTCGGGTCTGGCCAGACCGAAACTCTCCCATAATTGCATCACGTTCCTTTTGTGGCATGTCTCCGTGCATAGATGAGACTGTGAAGTTATTCTCACGCATTTTGGCAGTTAGCCAGTCGACCTGTCATATACAAAGGAAAAGCACAAAAGTGTAGGGGCATTAGTGGCAATACAACGAATTAGTCAGTACCAAATTCCCAGTTCTACTACATCTTAATAGTATTTGTTATTATCATAGGTTGGTTTCTTTCTACCCCTTAACCATTTGATGTATGTTTTGCACTTTCCTCTAGCAGATTCCTGTCATTACCAGGGTTATGATTGTTCTTAAATATGAAACTTCTTTTATGGTCCAGGACACTTTTCCTAGTAATTCTAAATGAATTACCAACCATCCTTTCCTTTTCTTATGATAGTACACTGCAACACCTCAAAGTAAACTTCACAATTAATTTACAGATAGTAAAACCAAATGCATGAATATCCAATGCACAAATGACTAGAAGTGAGATTTAGTGTAACTCATAAATTTTGAAAGTCTATGAAGACAAATATGGAGTATTTGTATCATAAATAAAGACACCTGCAGATTAACAAGATTGACTGTCATAGAAATTAATAAAATAAATGATGCACAAACATAAAACAATTGGAGATTTCTCATAGCACATTCTTCGAAAAAAATTATCTGCAGCGAATACTCAATGCGAACCAAATAATAATAGCCAACAAGTATGTGGGTCTGTAAAATAAGGTACAGTAAAGGAGAAGGGGGTTGATAAAATTTTACTTAATAACCACAAAAAGCATAGCGATAGTGACATTAACATAGTGAAAACCGTGAACCTAAGTACAGGGGAACAAAATTACCTTCCGCTTTGTGTTACAGAAGATAACAGCCTGGGTGATGGTAAGGGTATCATATAAATCACATAGAGTATCGAACTTCCATTCTTCTCTTTCTACTGCAACAAAGAATTGTTTAATGCCCTGTCATCAGAATATGAAAATTCAGAAACAGATGTTATCTCATGGTAAATGTCAAGGGCTGGGCTGAGAGGCTACTAAATTGTATATAGGTACCCGGCCTCTGAGACCATATTCCCCTTCCTCTGAAGCAGATTGGAAGAAAGTTGCTAATAAGAAACAAAACAGAATAACAAAAAGCCTACCTCCAGTGTCAATTCATCACGCTTTACAAGGATCCGAACTGGATCGGTCATGAATTTACTTGTCATCTCCAGTATTTCATTTGGAAGGGTGGCAGAGATTAGGACAACCTACAGTGGCACAGCAAGTAGTAAATAATCTGCAGGGGGTCGGTCATAAACAAGTTCTGAAGTCACACATTTTAAGACTCTTTATTTTCTCTGGTGCCTGTCTGGCTTTGTGTGAAATCCTTTTGTTGGCATATTTTAAAAGATCAATACAACTCCTTTCTCATACATAAGTAAATAACAATAAATTGAGCATTCATATACATAATGTTTTAAGAAAAAAAGTCCTTGAATCCCAAGTCCTTGATTTTTGAGCACTACTCTACTTCTTTATAAATAAGTAATCCTTATGCTCAAACATTAGGTTCTCAATGTGTTTGTATCTTCAAATAACAATTCGTCAACATCTATATTTTTCAGGTAAGATTGACAAGCATACTTGTCAACATCTATAACATACAATACTTGCACACCTGTCTCAAGCATCTTATATTAAACGGTTATCATTTTCCATTAGATAATTGAAATGGAAGAAAGCTGCACAATCTACTCTTACAACCCCAGGTCCATATATCCAAAATTCAGAAGTTTCATAAACTTAACGATGGGAGAGGTGCCCCTGCTAGGCATTCGAGGGTGATTTCTATTCCACTGACATTGCAAGTCCACACAAACATGAAACATAAAGAGGGAAGGAAGAGGAAACCTGCAGCTCGGGTGGAAGATATCTGTAAACATCATATATCTGATCCTTAAACCCTCTGCTCAACATTTCATCTGATTCGTCCTAAAAAAAAATCCAATAAACAATATGGATCACCAAAACCATATAGTATGCTGGAGAATTATTATAGTCTTCTAACATATCAAAAAGCACCACAATTGTCATGAACACACTATATCAGGCACATCAAATAAGACAAGAAAGCAGAACTCACCAGAATTAATAATTTGATCGATCTAGTTCTTAAAGTTCTCCTCTTGATCATGTCACAAACTCTACCAGGAGTGCCAGACACCACCTGAACTCCATGTTCAAGTTTTCTTATATCTTCACCCACACTTTTGCCACCAATGCAAGCATGAGCCTGTACATTTATATAGTCACCAATTGCCAATATTACTTTCTCTGTTTGGCCAGCCAACTCCCTTGTAGGCGACAAAATCAATGCTTGGACCCTAATTTTAAGGAAGAAGTCAATGAAATTAATTTCACTTGAATAATATAAAAGTTAGGGCACAAAGCTTAGAGGAAATCATTACATCCCACCATAAAAACCACGAATTATACCATTCCTTAAACCTCAAGTAATAAGAAACCATAAAAAAGCATGAACCTAGGTTACGTCAAACAATGAACCGAATTCCCAATAAACTCCATACAATCCAGAAACCATTTGTATAACAACTCCATTACGTTGCAAGTAAATAAACTCCATCAAAAAGCATAATTATAGTGTCCTAACCTGAAAACCAAAACCCCAATTTCTCAGAAAACACAACTCAAAACTTAATCAATGACACACACACACACACACACACAGAAACAACAATGAGGTCCACTACCAGAGTCACAATTAGCTGCGTGAAAGGAAAAAAGAAAAGCATAAAATTCATACTCGGAAGACTTGGTGTCGACAATTTGGCAAACAGCGAGCGCAATCATGGAAGTCTTGCCCGTACCGGATTGCGCCTGAGCAATGACGTCCCTGCCTGAGATAATTGGAAGAACCGCACGCTGCTGAATGGCAGAAGGCTTCTCGAAGCCGTAGCTGTAGATTCCTCTGAGGAGATCTTCCTTCATGCCCATCTCGTCGAAGCTCATTATCGGCTCCACGCCTTTCGACGTCTCGAATACGAGCTTATCATCCTCCTGCGCCATCACTCTCCGACCGCCGCTCCCCCTCCCGGTCGCCGTCGCCGCCGCCGCCATATCGCTTTATTTAGAGGCGTCGGAGGGAGTAGAAAAGCAAGCTTATAATGCCGCCCTAGACCGCGATCTTTTTTAGTTTTGTCTCCAAATTTAATTTTAACTGTTGCTGGTGTATTCCCGTTGTAAAGTCGTGCTCGTAGTGGGTGCGACGCATTAAGAAACGCATTTTTTTTTTGGATAAATAAATTAATGGGTTGTTTGATTATTTCTTGTCCAATTTTTGGGTTTATTTTTTAAAATAATAATATTAATATTAAAAGAATTATGTGAAATAATTTTAAAGATTTTGAATGAATTTGAGAAAATAAATTGATAAATTTTAGTGAAGGTTTTTTTTTAAGCTAAGTAATCTTGTGTTTGGTTGAATTAATTAGAAGTGCTTTAAAAAGTATTTTTATTTGAAACTACTATAAATAGCTTCTAAAAAAAGCCACATTTTGATTCTTTCCTAACTTCTATTTTTTTGAAAAATCCATCCAAACATAATTTTTTTTATTAAGGTGCTTTTTTTAAAACAATATATATATATATATAAGTATTTTTCTTCTAAAAAAAAAAGGTTATTCAAATGGACACTAAATAACATGAGTTTACAAAATTTGGCAAGCATAATATAGGTTCAAACTTGAATCACTAAAAGCGTTTTCATCCTAAAGCTTTCAAATTTTTGTCAAAAATAATGTGCTAATTCGAAAATAAGGGAATTAACAAGTATATGAGGATTAAAAGGCCACTTAACTCGTAGTTTTCTCAAAAAGACAAAAAGAAGAAGCAATAATTTCAACAAGTTTATGATGAAAAAATGTACATTTGGGAAAATTCGAGCCATAGTTCAAACCAAATTTGATTGTACTCTACATTAACGAGCGTTATTTTAATTCAAATCCGACTTGATTGAATCATGTATAATGGTGTAAGCTTTTTCCACGTGACTAGTCCTATCTATTACAGATGTTGAATTCGTCCAACAACCCTTGAGAATATAAAGGGTGGTTGTATGAAACTGGTGAGTGGAAAAATATGATTGTCGAAGTTGCTGCGAACAAAGGAAATACAATTTATTCATAATTTGTTAGGATACGGTGAAAAGACTTTATTTTGGTGGTCCAGAGTTCATCATCTTTAGTTACTCAAGTCGTCTCCTTTTCAAAGCAGGCCTTCCTCCATAATTAGGTCGTCTTCTTAGGCCCAAAGATGTCATTGGATCTCCTTTCTCCTTAAATGAACTTACGTGGGAAAACAAAAAGTTGTTAATCGCATGGCCAATGTCTATGGTATCATTATATACAATCGATGTTTCGACTACAGGTATTCCAATTCTATCCGAAAGCTAGCCATTAAATTATTTACATTATATAAATAATGGATTAATCACATCTACTATCTCTCTGAAGTTACGAAACTATAGTTGGTCCTCACAAAAATTTTAATATTACCAACTCATATCTTGAGAAAATTCAAAATTACAAATACCCCCTAGTCAGCTGATTTCTAGTCTTATTTTTTTTTTGAACTTTCGATTTTACCCCTATATTTTCTAATTTATTAAAAGTTTTGGATCGGGAACAACAAGGGTATTTTTAAAATTTCATAAAAAAATTTCATGATGTCAACAGATTATGATCAGAAATCCACTGATCGAGAGGTATTTGTAATTTTGAAATTATCAGGGTATGAGTTGGTAATATTAAAAAATTTTAAGAGACCAACTGTAATTTTATTATTTAGAGGGATATTAGATATAATTAATTCTATAAATAATAAAAAAATACATATCAAATAATAATAAAAACAAAAAGTAAATAAATAATTATATCCTACCCTAAACAACAAAGCAAGGTCCACAAGACAACATTGCCAACGAACTGAAATGATGCGTATCGGTAATGGTCCTATGAATCATGAATGCGAGTGAGGATAACACATTAACACTACTTGGCCTCTCTCTCTCTCTCTCTCTCTCTCTCTCTCTCTCTATATATATATATATATATATATATAATCAATGCACAAAGACATAAAGAGAACTTTGCTTAGCAGGCGGGCATTATTTATGGGGCTTGCCTTTTGGGTGTCAACCTCATGGCAATCGCACATGATGTTTCTAATAATTTCATAAAGTTTATAGTTGTCCTCACCTCACTCCATTTTTTGCCATTTGTATAAGTCATAAAATGAAAAAAAATAATATTAAAATTCAGTATGCCATCTCTTATTTCACGCAAATAGAATACAGGAATCTGCTCAACCTATAAACAATTTTTCCTCTCACAAAGAACAAAATTCTATTGCCTTAAGTGTTGGACGAAATCTTATATAATCTAACATTCAATTTGACAACGAATTTGATCATCATCGAAAAAATAAAGCAAAATAATATTAACTTTATTTGATGGGTGCATAACATAATTTGTTATGTGATCCTTTCCAATTCAACTGAATCAATATTAATTTATATTTGTGTGGGATTGATGTATAATTTATGAAAAATAACCAATCACTTTACAAGTATGATATAATTTGTCATATAATCTGTTCGCTTTAACCAAATGAGGTTTGAGTAAGAATTTTTCATTTCTTAAAGCTTGTTTGTATATTAAGTAACTTCGTGGACAAATTGGTGAGTTTGAACTCAATCTCCGTACAAATTCTATTTAAAAACACTCTTATTTTATTTATTTTTTGTATGCATATTTATCCAAAAAAATGTTTTGTATTTAAATAAAAAAAATATGTTGAGTCAAATAATATTTAGAACAAGTCTTCGTTAAAGGCATGCTAAGAGGGGTGCTTCAAAATATTAAATTTAAATTCTTACGATTATTTTTAATGTTCATGTGTTTGAAATTATTGTTATTAATCGTTCCTTCATTTTTTTAAAGCTATATATATATATAGGAAAATTACATTTAAACCCTTCGAGGTTTGGTTAAATTACAACTAGACCCCATTAGTTACGAAAATTATACATACCTCACTTGAGGTTTGGGTTTAACAAACAGGTAGCGTATTCCGATCACTAATACATCGTGATTTGCTTATATAAACAAAAAAATTTAATGAAACTCAAATTTTATCCTTTTTTCAAAAATCCAAATTTTTTTACAAACAATAATACTTTTATTGGAATTGATAATTGTCATCAATATTGATAAATTTATCATTTTATATTTAACCAAAATTTTGGAATTTTTTTCTTATTTTTTCTTAACATTCCGACAATGATAACAAAGTCATTTCATTAACTTTTATTTGAATGTTAGTCAAACCCAAATTTTATGGATTTATATATAATTTTTTATATTTAAGAGAGTCTAACTATAATCTGACCAAATCTCATATGATTTAGGTGTAATTTTTTCATATATATATATATATAGTTAGTAATTATTTATAGTTAAATAACAAAAAATAAAATAAAAATGTCAAATAATCCAACGGTTGAAAAGATGGATGATGGGGGGCGACACGTGAATCCTCAGGGCCAGCGGCGGAGCGAATCCCCAAACACCACACAAGCAGACAAAAATTACTTTTTCAGCTTTTTGTCACGCCTTACAGACGTGGAGCTCTATTATTGGTTACATGGGCCCTACGTATTTAGATTGGTTAGCTTAGACATAGCATCACCGCTGTCCTTTTTTAATGTTTTTAGTTATTTAAAAATTGAAATGATAAAAAAAAACAAAAAGTCCTAGCAAATTCTTGACCCAGTCCCGGCATCCAAGTTTTTCTTTTTTTTAGGGAAATTGGTATTCAATATTTCTATCGAATCAAAATGGAATATATATATACACACACACACGTGTAAGGATGACCTCCATCACCAAAATATCATTGAAATGTTGTTATTAATATTATTTCTAAGCATTATAAATCATAATCATAATCAAATATAATATTAATAACACTAAAATTCATAATGTGTTGATTACGGTACTTGTACATTAATGTTGAAAGAAGGACCGGATTTGCAATATTTATCTTTTCAAATAATGAGATTGCGACATTGTTCATAATGGTAATGTAAATATTTTCATAAATTAATAAATTAAGCGGCATGAAAATTACTTTGTCATACCATAATTTTCACAAAACTTAATTGATAGTTGAAATTGTGTTCGAAATGTCATCACAAACAACTTATAATAACTTCTTTCTAGCGACATGTTAGTAGTCAAAGATAATTCAATCACAATCATAATGACATTTTTTTTCATTTGTCCGCCAATTGTTATTCCTTGTTATAACTAAAAACTTAGTCTTTGTTGCTCCGATAATATATCGTGACAAAATAAAGTTGTTATATCCAATATGTGTCATTAATGATAAAATAGAAGATATCGTAACTTGACATAGTATTGGAGGTAGTTTTTTACATTATATAATGTGAGTGTAATACAATATGACGAGATTTTTTCAGACATCGGGTTTGGATTCCATGCGTGCGCCAATAATTCAGATTTCGCAACTTCATTAATTCACTTAAAAAACAGAAAAAAATATATGAAGATAACACAATTTTAATTATTTGATGTATTTATGGAATCCAAATATCGGATTCATAAAAAAAATTCTATTTCAATATTAGATTTTTTTTTATAAAATAAAACGAAAAAAAAAGGTGGAGCGAGTGGACTGGCGATGACTTATTAATTATTGTCGTTACCAAAAAACCACTTTTGCTGACCAAATAATATAAAGAGTACATCATAACATTCTACTTCTTTTTTTTCTTTTTGACTTTATCCAAAAGCGACTGCACAACAACAAATAGCACGCGCTAACACGCTTCTTCCCTATAGTTTTCTAGCCATCGCCTTCTTGTTTTTTCGGTGGAAAAAAATTGATCAACTACTTTACGTATTAATACAATGCCTCTCAATTTCTTGTTTTCATTAATTAATAAATAAATAAATCAATAATACCAATTAGTTATCCACAAAAAAAATAAAATAAAAATTCAATAAATTAATTATCAATTGGTTTAATGGGATGATGCATTAGATACATTAAAGAACATTCAAAATTTGAATCATGACGTTGTGAATGGAGTAATTGAAGTTGGGAGGATTGCTCCAATATTAGGTCTCTGTAGTACCCGATCCGAATTAGCCGGTCAATAAATTAAAATTGAGAGGCTAAAATGAAGAATAAATAAATAAATATATTGTACGCAAATATTTGGTTTGGACAATCAAATATAGAACTTTCTTGGTGCAAAAGGATCATTTTGGAAACGAATTGGATTTTTTTTTTCATTTTGTTTGTTTCGATATGACATATCCTTTCAACAAGGTTGTATATTTTATAAAGGTAAAAGGTTAAATTTAAATCAAATATTGTTAATTATACAATGAATGAATTATACTTATTATATAATTAACGTACATTTTATGAAGAAGGATAATTATATAACAAGGATAATAGCACGTGTTATGTAAAACAATTGACAAACTTACTCTTTGTTGTCCTAAAGTGAACAACGTGAAATTTTGCAAAAACAAGAAACAACTTGTGGGGTATACTCCCTTGTTTTTTTCTTTTTTATTTGTCAGTTTAACAAAACAAAACAAAAAAAGAGTTTCAAAATATTTGTCATTCTCACATTTTTGGCACGTATTTATTATTATTATTTCAATATATCCTTTCTATTTAATAAATATTATATGTAAATTTCTAAAAAACTCCTAGCAACTCATTAATTATAATAATTAATTAAAAATATGTTAGTCTTATTAATCTAAAATTATAAATATTAATTGTCATCTTTAATCTTTGTGATAGAATTTTAAACGACTTACAAAAGGAAAGATATGGAGTGATAATATTGGCATAAAAATAAATGAGCTCGTGAGATACTACCTATTTTGGTGACACGCAACTACAAATTTTAATTATTAAATTAAATATAATTATGTCATAATTTATTTTTTTAATACTTTTCGACATCATTATATTAAAAATAACCACACATGTCATAGACAATTCTTTTTAATTTTCAAGAGTTCATAGTTGTTGGAATTTATTATGGACGGTCCCCAATTTCATAGCCATTAATTTTGAACAGGGAAATGTCAGCCCTTTTCTTGTGGACTTTAATTGCTATACCTTTCTTTATTATTATTATTATTATTATTATTATTATTATTATTATTATTATTAATCGCCCACACTTGAAATTAAAACTTTCAACATCAGTGGCATAGTGGCACTCTTAGTCATCTCAACGTACAATTTGAGGGAACTAGTTGTAGGCTTTTAATGTTTTCGGAGCAATAAATAGGAAAGTTAACAAGAGATGACCGGTCGGATCTCATTAGTTAACATGCACAATATAAAAGTCACCAGTATTAAATAAGTGCAGAATCAGAATTAAAGGCGCCGTTTAAAATAAATATCTAGATTCACGTCCCCGAGCTATTTAGTTTATGGAGAAATTCTAGCTCAGATTCGGTTCGATCGAATCAGTATTAATCACATGACGAGTGCTTTACACTTACTCTATGAATGATCGATAATTTAGGGAGAGTGACCAATCAATTGGTAAGTGCAATACACTTATAATATAATTTGTTGGGTTCGATCAAATCAGATTCGAATTAGAATTTTTCTTAGTTTATGAATACACACGAACTTTAATCAAGATTAGTATCTTATCAGATTTATGGAAACAAAAAAATAGAATGACTTTCATCCAATTGTCAATTAAATTAGTTTATCCTTCTTCTGAAGGTTAATGCCTAACTCCACAACTAAATTTGCCACCATCACATACTTTTAAGCCTTCATCGTCAATGACTTAAACCTTAATTAATTTACGATCACATCCATGTTTGTAGTGGATTGATACGTGCTAGCATGAGGATTACAAAAAGGCAAGACAGGGACAAGTTTGTAAATTCAAGTGTGACATTTGAGGAAACGGCTGTAGTTGGACTTTAGCAATTAATCGATGTGGGACAAAAGGAACGGACAAATGGGCATATATGTATGTATATATATATATATATATATATATAGAGAGAGAGAGAGAGAGAGGGCATTTTGATATAAATGTGAAAAGCTGTGGGGGAAGAAATTAGAAAAGTTGAGGTCCTCTGTGAGGTCCTCTGAGTTAAATACGAGTGGTTCACAAAAGTGGCCTTTTTGGGAACACCCACAACTTGCAAAAACCTGAAAAGGTCATTCTCATACATATTAGTCTAGCCTCTCTTTGTGCCCTCTTTTCCCATCTTTTTCATGGTTTGAAATTGATTTAGTTTAACTTAAAATTTATTCTGAGATAAACACTGCAAAAGAAAAAGGGGAAATGTAATATTAATGGAAAAAAGGAAATTATACTATAAAAATATAACGTTCATAAGATATTGTAAGTGATCATAAACATGGCAATCATGTGGTTAAGTTCAATTAAATCCATTTTGAATACTTAAGTTTGAATCTCACTAAAGGCATATAACTTGCTAATTCTACTGGCTACCGATGGTCGAATTATAATGTCTGGTTCAATGAGGAGTATAACTTAATTATTAGTATGTTGGTGGGGTTGTGATGATCAAGTTGCGTTCAATCCCAACGAGCTTCAGCGAAAGGAATATTCTGTGACAGATGGGTTTATTTAATTGAAAAAGTCACATCAAATCTCCCGACATGATCTTTTATTCACAAAAAAGAGTATTTTAAGCGATAGTATCTTTTATTATTTGTGAAAATTATTTTTGTGACAATATATTCTTTTCTTTTTCTTTTTCTTTTTCTTTTTGGCAGTTTAATGCATGCATAAAATTAGTGACAATGTTTAGATTTATTTTATTTTTATCTCTAATAATTTGAGTTATCTCTAATACTATACAATATTGTACATTTTCATGTGATGTCTGCATACCTTCATTTATTTGCAATGTTATTCACTATTTGTTGCAATTTGCTATTAATTGAAAACCAATTTTGATTGCTTATTCTTAAAAACATTAAATTAGTTCATGGTCTCACAACTAATTGCCTCAATTTGAAATTGGGTTGGTATTAAATGAGTTTAATTATTTAAAGCCTCACAAAATTTTCCCCATTTTGCCCCTACCACGGAGCTTCCATGCCTTACCTAGGTTTGTCACACACTACTTGCACAACTTTTAGTTTTTAAATGAAAAAGTAGCATGGGGACAAGGAAATGTGTACAATATTTATTTTTTTCCTTTATACTTCGACCTTTTTAAAGATTTAACTATAAGATAAAAATTAAAAGTCGACATTAAGGATGATTTTTGTACTTATGAAAATTTCAGGAGGATCTAATTATAAGACAAAAGTCAACGATAGGAATGATTTCGATAATTATAAGAACATCGAAATGTCTAAGTATATTTTTACCAAATACCAAGGGATTTAAACATAATTATCCCTATTTTTCAAAGTAATGATGTGCCAATAAATAATCTTTTTCATGCTTTCATTAAGAATATAACATGTTTTAAATTATACCTACCTTATATTTTCGGAATATAAAAGGATTATTACAAGTTGCAATGGAAAAAAGAGAATTTTAAGTCCAAATTTAGCTCAATCAAACTAATATTAATTACGTAATGAAAGTTCTATACTTATTTTATGATCGATATACAATTTAAAAAGAATTATCAATAACTTAACAACTATAATATATTTACCATATAAGTTAATAGTTTTGAACAGATCGAATTAGGATAAGAATGTTCACAAGGACAACCGCATAAGTTGGGTCTATTGTGTATGGTACTTTTACTTGGCCTAATAGCTAGACAATGGCATAATTATAAATCCACCAAGAAAGTAGGGGTAAATAAGTAATCTAAAAACACAAATAGAAGCTACTATCCAACTTTTGCCTTTTGTTCTTGATCTGCAATCTTCATTCTCCACTTGTTCACTTCTAATTAATTCAAATATCATATCACTTCTCAAAAAATAAATAAATAAAATAAAAAATATAAAAATCACATATTATATTAAAACAATATCAAAATATTTATGTATATAAAACACACACACACACACACACTTCTCTTTCCCCTTTAAAACAACTCCAACCTCCAATTTCAGAAACCCAGGCCACCCCCCCCATGAGCAATTCCATTTCAACCACAACTCTTGAAATTGCAACCAGCACCTCCTCCGCCACCACCACCGCCAAGAGGCAAAAGTTGCACCACCACAGCCACCAAGAGGCGGAGGAGTGCCGCCGCCTCCACGAGGACCACCACCAGTCCTTACTCCCCGGAATACCCAACCACATAGCCCAGCTATGCCTCTCTCTCGTCCCTCCCAATATCCTCTACTCCGTCTGCCATTCATGGCGCCGCCTCATCTACTCCCCATCTTACCCGCCGTTTCTCTCTCTATACGCTCTTCTATCTCCTGTTGAAACTCGAGCCCACCTCTCCAACTCCATAGAACTCTCCTGCTTCGACCCGATCTCACGCCGGTGGCACCCCATCCCTCCGCCTTCCGCAGCGGACCCGCCTCTCCGCTTCCTCCTCCGCCACCCCTCCTTCATCTCCCGGAAGCTCCCGATCCAGTCTGTTGCCGTCGCCGGAAACCTCGTCCTCCTTGCCGCCACCAACGATCAGTTCCTCCCGGCCTTATCCCAACCACTGGTTTTCAAACCATCGTCCGAGAAATGGACCCACGGGCCCCCCCTCTCCGCCCCGCGGCGGTGGTGCGCCGCCGGAGCGTCGCGAAGGGCTGTCTACGTCGCGAGCGGGATCGGGTCTCACTACAACACCGACGTGGCGAGATCGGTGGAGAAGTGGGACCTTAATACTCCTCCGCCGCCGCACCAGCAACCAGATCGGTGGAGATGGGAGAAGATGGGGGGTCTCAGGGACGGGAAATTCAGCCGCGACGCCATCGACGCCGTGGGGTGGAGGGGGAAGCTTTGTATGGTGAACGTGAAGGGGAACGCGGCGAAGGAGGGTATAATATACGACGTGGAGAGGGACGCGTGGGAGGAGATGCCGGAGGGGATGCTGGCCGGGTGGCGGGGTCCGGCGGCGGCGATGGAGGAGGAGACGATCTACGTGGTGGACGAGTCGAAGGGGTTGTTGAAGAGGTACGATCAGTCGAAGGACGTGTGGGCGGAGGTGGTGGAGAGCGAGATGCTGAAAGGGGCGCAGCAGGCGCAGGCGGCCGGCGGGAAGGTGTGTGTGCTGTGTGCGGACGGTGGGAGCATCACGGTGGTGGATGTGGCGACGGCGAGGCTGTGGGTGGTGGATGCTCCGCCGCGGTTACAGGTTGTGGCTATCCACATTTTGCCCAGACTGAGCCGTGATTTTAATCCCAAGTAAGGAAAAAAAAATTGATTCTTTGAAATTTCTCAATATAATTTGAAATATAAGATTCGAAGGGTGAAATTCGAAAAGCAAGCTAGTTTTATTTATCCTTTTAAGATGGGACATTTTTTAAATTTTTATTTAGTGTTTTACTATACAGATAAATGAAGTATATATAAATTATCTATTTTAATTGGGTACATAATTTATATATTTCCCCTATATGAAAACCTTTTCTTGAAAGAGTTGGTAAGGAAAAGAGAAACTTGTTTACAATCTCGTATTGATTTCATTAATTAATCTAATTTATAACTCAATAATTATTCATATTCACATAATTTGTGCATATTTTTGTTTATGTATGAATGGCCTACCTCTATTTCCGGAAAAATATCTCTTTCTCTTTCTGTGGTGAATATAAACATATATATATACACACAAATATATAATGTGAGAGAGATGGAGAGAGCGAGAGAGAGAGAGAGAGAGATTTGGGGTGCACATGGAGGAGTAATGAGAAGACTCGATCATCATAATCTCTTGCCAAAGAAGAAAACAAAAGCAGTTGGCTGATTCAGCTAAAAGACAAAACACTACTTTTTCTGACAAGCTCTCTTATCTTCTATATATATATATATATATCTGTGTGTGTGTTGTAGATCTTTTTCGATAATTCCGATTTTCTATTGTAAAATGGTGTTATATTTTTTTCTACTACTCATTAATATACGTTATGTATATTGATGAACGATTGAGATAAAAAAGAGAATTTTCAAAAAAAATTCTATTTATTTCAACTGTTCATCAATACATATAGCGTGTTTTGATAAATATAAGAGTATATATAGTAATGTTTTATAGTAGAGGATCTAGACTGTCTTATCCGGTGGCTCTTAGGGATAGTGCACAATTAGTATTTTGAATTGTTGGATTGAATACAATATTTGATAATTTTATTTTTAAATATTTCTTGATATTATTGTATTTAAATTCAATGATTAAAAATATTAGTTGGATACTGTCTAATTGGATAGTATGAAAATTTTTTTTGATTACAAATAAAATTATTATATCATCATATTTAATTCAACGATTGAAAATACAAATTAAGCACTACTCAGTTGAATAATATGAACAATTTCCTGATTAAGATTAAATTATTGATAACAAAAAGTTGAAAAAATAAAGCAAAATTTCAAGCTTCAAACTAGTTTTGAACCAATGGCTGCAAGCCAACTAATTTTGGATCGATGTATTTTAAACTATTATAAATGAATTGAAGCAAGTCGAACTCATAAAGTTGTTAATTGGTTGCAACTAAAAGAAGTATTATAATTTGATAATAATTCACAAACTTGAGAAAAGAATAACAAAGTTGCTTATGCAACTTAAAATATATTAGATAACAAATAAATAATTAAAAAATTATACATTACACAAAACACACACACACACACACACACATATATATATATATTGCTATAAGCTTGGAATTTTTGTGCAGGATGTAAGAATTTATAAAATATTTAATTATAAAAACAGGATAAAACCATCTCACCAAACTCTTGGATCTTATATTTCCTAACAATATATGCATAAAATAAAACTTAAAGAACCCAAGGACATATTGATAAATCGGAAATATGTCACTATTTTAAGATATACATTAAGTGCATATTACCAATAAAAAAAAAGGTACACGAGAAATTCAATTGTTAAATATGAAATATATCAATGTCTTTTCTAACACACTTATTGATAGCAAGTGAAGTTGAAAATCAGAAATATGTCACACTCTTAATTTCCCATCACATCTAATGAAAATTGAGTTGTTGTACAATAATGCAACCTACTACGTACATTGCAGGGCGCGGCTCTTAAATAGGAGTTCAAACAAGAATAAATAAATTATTGTATTTTGTGAGATAAAAAATTATGCTTGAATCTTAATGATTGGTGGCAAAGATCAATTATCAATTAGTTTAGTAGGACGATGTCTTATATTCATTAAACAATAATTAGGATTTGAATCATAATATTGTGAATGAAACAAATGTGTTGGGACAAATCTGAATTAATCTGTCAATAAATCGAAATCAAGTAGTTAAAATTCAAAACCGAGTAGCTAAGACACCCCCACTCCAAAAAAATGTGGTGGAGCAACGTATAAGTTTGGAGTGCACATGAACTCCTCGACTTTAAAATAATCTCATGTGTGTGTATATATATAGATAATTATTTTTTTTAGTTTAAATATTTGTATTATTGTAACTTGTGATTAGTAACTGTATTTTCTAACTTTAGGGTTCTGATTTCGCTACTATTGAAAATATCTGGTCTTTCTTTTTTAAAAGCAATATTGTGGTTATTAAATAATCAATAATTGTATTAATTATAGGGCTATGTATACTTCGTGATTTCTAAAAACATCATCATAGATTTGCCGGCCTAAATGTGTTTAATTTGAATTGACTATATATCAAAACATACATATTTATAATTGTCTTTTGAATATGTCACGCGCAATGACTTTCTTTTTTACTATATATAATTAAACAATTTCGTTTACATTAATCAATGTTGAGGGTGTTATTTTTGATAGGTAGAGGAGTTGACAAGTAAAACCTATGATAAGCCTACAACGATTGAAGGTCACAATCCTTAAGTAAGTTAACTATTTCTTTAAAAATCATTTTTTTTAACGAATACATAATGGAAGTTCAATTTATTTTATTTTATATCTTTCTGTATATACCATGTTACGTTTTTATCATTAGTAGAAATTTTAACATTCATCAAGAAAAAAATTTCCACAATTTAGGTTAAATGTAAAATTAAAAGTTTGTGCATTTTTTAAATCACAATTACCAATTCCAATAAGAACATTATTGTCTACAAAAAAAGTTTGAATTTTTGGGAAAGGATAAAATTGAAATTCCGCTATAATTTTTTACTTACATAAGCAAATCATGGTTTATTAATGATCGAAACACGCTACCTGTTAGTCGGATCCCAACCTCAAGGGAGGTATGTGTAAAATTCCATATCTAATGGGATCTAACTGTAATTTGACTGAACTTCAATGGGTCTAAATGTAATTTTTCCTATTGTGTAATAGTTTGATTATTTGTATTATGTTTTTGTTATATGCCTTTAATAGGGGTGATCGCGGTTTGATTTCAGTTTTTTTTTATAATTAATATAAAACCCAATTGCCATATGCGGCTTTTTAAGATATTTATTTTAAATTTCAGTTTCAGAAAATAAAATCGAATATGTGGTTTGAAGCGGTTCGATTCAATTGCCGATTTGAATAACTAACAAAATAATAAAGTGAAAGCAAAAAGAATTATTATTTTTAAATACTTTTAGACATTCAAATCGACATTAAAATAAAAAAAAAAGTATGCATAACAATAAAGTTTTGAAAATAAAAAAGTGGTAGAACTGAATTCTTAAAAAAAGTACCAAACCTTCACAATTGAATTTGCTTGATTTCTCCTTGAGTACAGTAAAATCGATCTTTTGAGTTTGAGATGTAGGTACTATATTATATTCTTTGTGTCAAAGAGTAAAAATCTTGTGTGAATAGAAACCTACTTCCTTAAGGATTGCAATGTGGATGAACTGATGAACCTTTGAATGCTATATTATATTTAATATTTCTAGCCATCTTAAACTTCTTATGAAATTTGGACACTTAACATAGCTAAATTTATTTTTCTTTTAAGTTTTTTTTATTATTTTGTGATGGAAATATACTTTGCTACATGCGTATTGCGTAAATTAAAATTGGTTATGGAATTGAGTTTTAAAATAATAAATTAACAACCAATGAAACTTTTTAGAGTTTAAACAAAATAAAATAATAAATACAAATATATATATATATATATATATATATATATATTATGTGGGCGATTCGGTTTGGTGAGGTTGATTATCAAAATTATAATCGAACCGATTATGCTGTGCGGTTTTGACTTGAATAATTGAATTGCAGTTCTTTGAATAAATTGACGGAGAAGGTTCGATTCGATTCAGTGCTGTTTGGGCATTTTTGTTTTAATGCTCAGCCCTAGCTTTTAATGGGATTATGAATGATATGATATGAGAATTGTATCTAATTAAATTATCAATATACTTGTTTGATATATACTCGACTGACCTCTATCAAATACATATATGTGTATGTGTGTGTGTGTGTGTGACATTTTGACCAATTAATCCACAAATATTTTCATTTCTACAAAACATATCAATTCGTTTCAGCCAAAAACCTTGATGATGCGAACTGTATTAACAAACATACCCTAATAAGTTTTTTAAATTTTTTTTTTTTGAATGAGAATGCAATTTTATTTATTTATATTTTTAAAATTTGATTGGGACGAACTATTTATTTTTATTCACTAGTTGGATTACAGAAACTTGCAAATAAATTTGATCTTGATATATTTGCAACTATATAATAATATATTTCAAAGTAACATCACAAATTATACTTAGATTAATTCTAAAATCGAAGCAATCAAGGACAAGTGAGCCGCCCAATAAATTGGGCTTGTGTTTAGGCCTTGGCTCAATTACTAATTAGTGAGCGGGCAAGTTCGGCCCAATCGTAGAGTTCTAAACTTGGTTGAGAGGTCCAAACAAGCAAAATTGGTTTGTGGGCCGAGTTCGAACTTAAATATAATTTTAATATTTTTTGTATATAGTATTAATAATACATTACATTATACTTCTAATTTTAAAACGAAAAAAAAATTGTCCTTTTTTTATAATTATATATGAAATTAAAAATGTAGGTTGAAGTTTGAGTTGGAAGTAGTGAAACTCATTTGAATTTGGAGTTTAATCGAGGCGAGTTGAATTCATGTTTTGGCTGAATTCAACTCGAGCTCAAAAAACCAAACTTGTCGCTTTGAGTTTTTGTATATTTGTTTCGAGCTCAATGTCATTGGCTCATTCCTATACTGTATAATTGAATTTTTTATATTATACACTAATTATATGATGAATATGATGTATTTTGTATGCGATTTATACTTGTACGATGAACCTAATTTGAACTATAATGTAAAACTGTAATTTGTAATGTATATAGATAAATTAATAAAAAGAATTATTCACTTTCACCCGTACCGTGTAATATAAAAATAAGATTACGTTTGAATATTGAATTCAAGTGAATAAAAAGAGAAAAGAAAAATCATAATCTAACCTCATTTCTTTATTTATATTTATATAATTTTGTTTCTCTCACGTATATCTATTTCTTTGTTTTTGTACCTTGATGATTGTTGTAATTTGATTACTTTTCTTCTTATCAAGACAAGAGTTATTAGTTTTCCCCATTTTTATCCCTTACCAATACCCTTTTCTTTCGACGGATTTTTTGGTTTAATGGGTATATATATGTATACTATTTTTAAAAAAACTCGAGGATTTTGTATCAAGGTTTTAATTTTGATAATAAGCATTCGTGAATACAAAATACACTATTTTATTCGTAAACCTTTGTCCCAATAATTATGTACCTCATTTTTTTAAAGTAAAGAACCTATAGTTCGAAATTTGATTGCATACTTAAGTTCGTATTATGTCAATGTGCGTGCATGAATACCAAATACCTCTATTCCTCCGTGCGCCTTTGGTTTAATTGATACATATCCCCTTTTTAGAGGTGAATTATACTAATACATTTGGTCTAATTCAATGTTCTAAAAATCGGACCGGACACAAAATCAGTGGCCTTACTGGTTACCGGTTCAACCGGTGTGACGCCATAAATATGCAATAATTATTAAATTAATTTTTTATATAAAAAAATCATAAATACATAAAAAATTAGAGAAAATCCAGTAATAATAATAATAATAATAATAATAATAATAATAATAATAATAATAATAAATTTACCTTACTATTTAATAAAAATCCAACTCATCATTCAAACCAAAGCTAACAAATAATAATTAACAAGATAATTCGAAAAACACATTTTGTATTTACTATATTCTCTAAAAAAATAAAATTATATTGAGCACAAAAAATGGGTTTAATCCAATTTTCACTCTTTGATATTTTTAAATTTTCCAATGAATTTTTAAAGCATAAGTATACTTTTAAAAAATTGACAAATACAAGCCTATTTTGTCAACATTATCTTTATCATGGATTTTTTTTTACCCTCCCTAGCATATATAGTCACTGTAGGATACTCAAATTAAAGACTAATATAAAAATTGTGATTTGAACTAAACTAAAAGAATTAGGCCAAAATAAATCAAAATCAAACTCAAAAATCAGATTTAGCCCAAGTTTTACCTTCAGATTTACTAAACTAAAAGAATTAGTCCAAGTCTTGCCTTTAGAAGCAAAAAAAAACAACAGATGGCAACACCGTAGCAGCAAGTAAAAATAGCAGGAAAATGAAAAAAACAGAAAAAGAAAAGAAAGCCAAATGCCCCAAGACCAAATCAGGAAAATGAAAAAAACAGAAAAAGAAAAGAAAACCAAATGGCCCAAGCCCAAATCAGGAAAAAAAAAAATTAAAAATACATGACCCGCTGAACCAGTCCGTGAACCGGGATCGGTTCGATCGATTTTTCACCGATTTTGACCTGTTCTCGACGGGTCAAATCAGTCTCGATTTTTGAGGATAGTTCGGATTGGACCAGGCTCCGGTCACTGGTCGAACCGATCGGACCGGCCGGTCCGGTCCGATTTTGAAAACATTGGTCTAATTGATATATACCCCACATTTGGAGGCGAATTATAATTAGAGATTCGAATTCTGGCAAAGTATGTGTATGAATAGCATGTGTGTATACCTTTTGTTCGTGAAGCTTTTTCTAACGGATATGTACCTTATTTTTAGAAGTGAAAAAATTATAACCAACTGTTCAAATTTTGATAGTGTGCGTGAGTTTGTATCCTGTCAATGTGAGTGTATAAATATGAAATACTAGTTTTCATCTGTAAACCTTTGGTGTAATTGATGTATACCCTATTTTTAGAGGCAAATTCTATTAAGGGGTTCGAATTTTGACATTTCATATGTTAGTGAGGTGTATGTATTATAAAAAACAAAACTGATCCCTTTTTCATCGGTGAAAACCCCACAAATATTCTTTCCTCTTTCCAGCATCAGAAAAGCATAAAAAGAGATAAAAAGATAGAAAACGCACATACTGAGTGTGAAAACACACACAATGAGTGTTCCACAACCTGAAGTTGACCCAAAATCACCCGAGCCCACATTAAACAAATGGAGTCCTAGATTTTGTTGAGTGCTACAAAACCTTAAAAACCCCAAAATCAGACCCTCAAGATATGATGTTCAACAGTCCCGGAAATGTCAGCAGCCACCTCCCCAGCAGCAGCACCACCACAGTCGCCGGCGCCGCCGCTGCCTCCCCAAGAAACCCCACCATTCCCTACCCCTTCCTCCACCACCAGCAGGTTCACCACCCCATGATGATGCCTCTCCCTCCACCTTTCACCGCCTCCGCCTCTGCCTCCGGTGGCGGTGGTGATGATGGTGATGAGTTTCCAAGGAGGGATGAGAGGTTCCCTCAATGGAGCAACCAAGAAACGAGGGATTTCATTGAAATTAGGGCTCAGCTTGAATGGGACTTCACAACAGCAAAGAGGAACAAGAACTTGTGGGAAATGGTGACTAACAGAATGAGGGAGAAGGGATATAGGAGGACCTCTGATCAGTGCAAAGCCAAATGGAAAAATCTTGTGAATAGATATAAGGTATTGATGATTTTCATATGTTTGATGGAGGATATAAGCATGAATGTGATCTTTGAATGATAAAAATTGATATGCTTGTTGGTTAAAGAAATCAAATTTATGATCCTTTTTTGGTATGTGTTTTGATAAATTGGATATATGAAGTTTTTAATTGAATTGCATGATTTGTCTTTGTATCTTACTTTGTTTGTGTTAGTTAATGATTCTCTTAGTTTGTACAATGGTTTTAGCACATTTATTGTGTTGGCACAACTCAACTTGTTGTCATACTTTTGTAAAATGTGTCGATCGTTTTCTTGGCAAATTGTCCGCAGCTTTGGGAAAATGCTGTTGAGTTAGTGATATTCAGTTGCATTTATTGATTTCAAATGCTGCCTTTTTCGACACGATAGATTGTGCCCCGCTGTGCGAAATCGTGCAAAAGTTTAGTTTTTCGGCAAAACTATGTGAGATGTAGTTCAGTTTGTTGGCAAAATCGTGCAAAAGTTTCGTTTGTCGGAAAATCAAGTTCGCTCTTGGTTTAATGTAAGGGTGCTGGTTTCTTGGCTATAACTATATGGTGAGATAGAATATAGTTGATTTGATGAAGTTAGAATGCCGTGTCACGTCCGTGGTGAGTTAGCTTTCTGAGAAGGATACCGAAAATTAGTTTGAACTGTTAATGTGCCAAAAATGCAGTTTGATTTTGGTTCAGTTTTGATCTTGAGTGAGCTACAATGAAGTTGGATACGAATAAGCAACCGCCCTGCCCCCTCCCGACCCCCATGGAGCGCGGGCATTTGTTTCCTTTCCTCAACAACGTGCTTGTTAACGAAAATGATTTCTTCGATACTAGTACATCGAGAAAACTAATGAATGTGCTGTATTGGGTTAAAGCTATGTCCAAATTTGGACTGTAGTTTAATTCTTTCTTGCTCTTTGAAAATACAGGGGCAAGAAGCATCTGATGGGGACAGTAGTCGACAATGTCCGTTTTTCGATGAGCTGCATGCAGTGTTCACAGCAAGGGCCAACAGAACACAGCCAGCCCAGCTTGACTCCGAGACTGGTCTGATAAAAGGAAGAAAGAGGCCTAGCAATGTGTCTGCAGATCAATCCCATGAAGAACTCTCAGAAGAACACGAGGGTGAAGAAGAGATTGAAGTAAAAGGTCCCAAAAGAAAATCCACTAGGGAAAAGCAACAAAAAGTGGGAGAACATGAAAGATATTCGATCAATGCAAACAAGAATGATAACGTCCTCAACAGTTTGCATGAGATCATGAGGAACTTTATTCTGCAGCAACAGAAAATTGATATGCAGTGGAGGGAGTTGTTGGAGAAGCGCGCTGAAGAACGGGACCTGTTTGAGCAGGAATGGAGGCAAAAAATGGAGAAGCTTGAACGGGAGAGGCTGATGATGGAGCAAGCCTGGAGGGAAAGGGAAGAGCAGAGGAGACTGAGAGATGAGAGCCGGGCCGAGAAACGGGATGCCCTCTTGACGACGCTCCTAGACAAACTCATCCGCGATGTGAGTCCTTGAAAAGCCGATTCGCTGATATTGCGATATCGCATTTGCTTAGGCTGTGGGAAAGAAGAATACATGACTAACTATACGTAAATTTTGGCTTTCAGCAGATCAAAGTGACTTCTTTTTTCCATTTTTTTTTTCTCTTCATCTGGTGACTTTATAGACCTTTTAAGGTGAGATAGCTCCTGGTTTTTAGAACATCAGCTCTTAGGAAATGGAAGTAATTCCAGTTTTCAGAATTATATTGAAGGCGTTTGGGGTTGCTTTTATTTTTTGAGAAGTTGGAGTTGTTGAAAAAGTTCAAAAAAAGTTGAGTAGTAAAATTTAGTAATATTTGAAAATAAAAGTTAAAAGTTGATAGTAAAAGTGTGGAGTATTTGGAAATAAAAGTGAAAAACAGTTAAAAGTTGGTAGAAAATAGTTCAAAAAGTTTAATTTATTTGTGAAAATATCAAGAAGCACCTTTAAGATGCTAAACACAACTTCCTCCCAACTTTTCAGTTTATGCTTTTTTTCAATTTAATTTAAGCAGAAGTTACAAAATCAGACATTTAAAATAGCTTGTTTGAAATTAAAAGCAGCAAAGTGCTTTTTAAAATTTTTTCGAAACACCCCCATTATCTTATAATTTGCAAAGTCCGTGTTGATTACTTCAATTTATTAAGTGCATACAAAATTTTAAACTTTGATGCAGCATCTTAAATTTATTGACAAGAGAAGGGCGAAGTGGAAAACAAAGTGTATTTTTGTAGTTTGAGGACGACATGGTGGTTGTTTTGAGAGTTAGAAGGGAACAAAGTGATATAATACTAGATTTTGAGGGGTAGAAATATATTTCTAAAAAATACTGCATTGACTTTTTGTAGAATCATATTTATTTTTTTAAATAGCCGCATAATTAGGTCACTTTGACCCCTCCAATGATGAAGCTCCCCTTCGCTAATGTCATGGGATAGTTCTATGGGATTTTTTGGAGATTTTTTTAGCCGGATTGACTTTATTTAAAAGACAAACACTTATTTTAAAAAATAAAAAACAAAAATACTTCAAGGAAAAAATGTTTGGTTGGATTTTTTTTAAAAAAAAAAGAACAAAGGACAGAAAAAAAATTCAAAATATATATTTTTTTATAATTATTACATCAAAATGCCAAACTATTTGACTTAAAAAAAAATTACTATAAAAAGCATGACTCAACAAATTCGTTTATTTTAAACCTTTAGACCTTCCTCTTTTAAATATTTTGTAGCTACTTACATGTATTGGTACAGTTCTTTTCCTAACAAAAAAAAAATATTTTTCCCCTTAATTTGGGAAAAGAATATAACTTAGTATTTGAAAAGTAAGAACAAAAATAATTTACTAATGAAATAAGTACAATTTCATATACTAAATTAAGCGTAGAAATCAACTAATACCTTGATTTTAATATTTCTAAATGTACTAAAAAATGGTTTTATTTTCATAGATAATTTTTCACAACATATTAAAAGTATGGTTATACAAACAATAATAAGCAAAACATGCGGGCAATATAGCACTAACTATATAGTTGAGGGGTCAAACTGAAATTCACAACTGGCGTCGGTAACACGTGCGGGATATCGGACGGCACGTGCCACGCCACTCCCCTCTCATTGGCTTCTACTCCTTCCCCATTTAATTCCCAGCCTCTCTCTCTCTCTCTCTCTAAACCTCTCCACTTTCTGCTATGCCAACATTTATACATACACGCATACATACGTATAATTTTAGAGAGAGAAAGTTGAAGAAGAGGGATTGATTCTTGTTGCGATGATTGCATAACTTACAGCTCAAAATTCAATTTCATTGTATTCATCTCTCTTGGCTTTGCTGAAATTTGCAGCGATCAAATCTGCTACTTCTACTGCCTGCTCTAGGGTTTTATGCAATTTTTATTCATTGTAAGTGAAAAATTGGATTCAAATTACGAATGTTAATCAATTATAGTCTGAAATTCAGTTAGGAAGCTGTAAGTTGCTTGTACTTTGTGCTTCTGAAGGTTGCACTCTGATTTTAGCTTATGATTATGCAGTTTCTTGGTTAAATTTGGGAAAAATATTGGCAAATATTTGTGCTTTATGGGAGAATCAAGCAATGTGTGGCTGCACTGTGCATGAATGTTGTTTATCGGACTATTATGAGAATTGGTTTTTGATCCTATGTTCTATAAACAAGCAACAATTCAAGTTTTAATTAATGTGTTTTGCGGCACAATGGTGGTTAAAAATCATAGTTTCAGTATGAATTGCCCATGCACTTATTTTCTTGTTGCGTTACATTGATTAACTAAGTCACATGATTTAACCAGTTACTTCAACTAGGCTTTGCAATGCCAGGGCAAATTTGATGAGGGGCCTCTTTTTGCTTGGCGTGGCATGCATTTTACTTTATAGTTAATTTGGTACAATTTTAAGTTTTTCGAATGATTGAGTACCTTGGCATCTCTTTCCTTTCTTTTTAGTTACTAACGTAGAATTTCATTTACCTTACTGATTGCATTTATAGGGATGACACTTTTCATATCATGTGTATGGACAATTTAGAAGTGGGACGATTTTTGTACAAGTCATCATGTGAAAACATACCAAGCCAGGGATTTTCTATGGGTATCCATTCCGTTTGCCAAATTGTGGTTTAGCTGGTTTTTAGAATCTCGGATTTAGGGGTTGGCGATTTAGGTTCCAACAAGTTGTGTGCCCGCTGTAAATCAACGCTGTGTTTCTGGGTTTTCAAATAATTACGACCAAAAGTTTTGGTGAATTATTTAAAAGAGAGTTAATTTTTGTTAACAATAATTACAATGGTGCTTGAGTTTTACCTTCCATTTGATGATTATGTTATACACCATTGGAAACTATTTTGTATTTGAGTCATTTACATTTAGCAGTCCTTGCTTCACATACAAATAGTTTGTGATCCGAGTTGGCTACACCACATATTTATCCAATGCATCAATATGGCAGATAATGTCTTGCTTTTTGCTGAGTTCTGATCTTATTGGTAATGAGGAGGAATGAGTATTTTCCTGCATTGTCCATTTTCAACCATTTAATTGGCCTTGTGTTATCTGATGTACCAACTTTTCGTTTTTCTCATTATATGTATAGACGAAGGATATCAATTTCCTTTTTCTTTCTTCAGGAGACATTTTCTAGTAATCTCGAGCTGCTGTTGGAATTATCAACATAATTACTGTATGTCTGTGGAATTATTTCTGTTCCACACATCTGGTGATATGTACTTATCATAATATGCCTGACCAGTACCACGATGAGCAGTTTCCCTGTGAATTTCCAGCAGTTGCTTTTATTGATATTCCTATTGCTGCACAGTCTGGCAAAAGAAACTGAAGCTCTCAGTCCCGATGGTATGTTGATTTGTTTATGAAACATTTATAGTCACATTAATCTAGTGACTTGAGAGACTAGATCTGCTAAGGAGAGAGAGCTTTGAGTATAAATATTGCAACTATAGAAAACAAACAAAATGGTGAACATTTTCAGACTTAGTCTGCTTTGAGGTAAACTTTTTGTGTCATATTACATAGCCTGGGAACTTCTCAATTTTTATTATCGTTTATTGAATTTCTTAGCATTAAGGTGTTGAAGGTCTTAGCATCATGCTCACACTATCACCACCTGTAAAAAATTGCTATAAAAAAGGAAGTGTGCACCTACCAATGGATAGTGTATTCTGGAAAGATTTTCTTTGAAGTAATAATTGTTACTCTTTGCCTTTTGTTCCAGGTCATGCTCTTGTCAACTTTAGGACAGCTATAATTAGTTCAGATGGTATACTGCTGCAGTGGAGACCGGAGGATGATGATCCATGTGGGTGGAAAGGAGTAAAATGTGACCTCAAGTCAAAGAGAGTAACAGCCTTGTAAGTTCCTTGATACATCAGGATGTCTTAAAAAGTGTCATTAAATTTCATGTGTCAGTCTTTATTGCATTATGTTGAACTATGTTAAAAGAATTATCTTTTTCCTTATCTCTTTCTAGGTCATCCTTAGCTTTCCATGTCCATTATTTTTGGTTCTTTTGAAACATCAAATTATATTGCATTCCAAAGTTGAGATTTCTTTAATCTTCCATTGAAGATTATCTTCAACATGTTAATTTGCTTAGTCCATGCATTCAAAGTGGAAATAGTTGGCAGGTGAACATAGGGCTACATGCATCACTTTATGCACATTTGGTGATCCAATCAGGGAACTACAGCTGATGCTCCTCTTAATCAACTACACATATTTTGTGCTGAAATTAAACTCTTAACGACTTTGTTCAGTCTGTTATTCTTTTCCTGATATTTATACCCCTCAAACATGTAAACTCCTGTGGTACTTATTTTGAAGTCCTTATGTCATGTAGCAAAGTAAAGTTGATTTCATCCTTTCTTATCAAATTGCTTGTATTTTCTTGGTTAATGTTACAGACTGTTTCATAACATGAACTACGAATTAAGGTGGTGTAGTTGGAAACTCAAATTTCAATGATACATATATGACATGGTTGCCAAACACAAACAACGATTGCTTTCAATAGGCGTTGATTCTAATTTTAATTAACAATATTCACTTCTCATTATCAAGTTTCTAAGATTATTTCTCTTAAAATTGGAAATTCTTATCGACTCCTTTTTTCTTGTGTTGTGTATAAGAAAATGTGTTCAATTTCTCTTTCCTTTTTCGCACTATTAAGTTATCAATAGTTGTTTATCAAAATTTTTATTATTTTTGCTGATATTTTATTTTTAAGCGAGCTTTACCTTTTCTTGACTTTATGGATTTATAAATGTTTAACAGGAAAGTTGAATCTGTGCATAAATTTACTCCTGAATTTGAGTGATATATTTGATGGTGTAGGAGTCTCCCTAACCACAAGTTGAGTGGACCTATATCACCTGATATTGGGAAGCTGGAAAGACTGCAATATCTGTATGAATCTTTTATTTCTTCTTCTTTTTACATCTGAACTAAGCCTCCTGCTGATGCTGATGTGACCCACTTGTTTGTAGAGCTCTTGATGACAACAACTTGTATGGGGCAATCCCTCCAGAACTGGGGAACTGTACTCAGTTGCTATCAATGTAAATTTTCCCTTTCTGAAGTTTTACACTGTGAGAAGAGAAAAGAAAAAAGGAGAAAGATTTCTGTGTGTTATTCAGAAAAACATTACCCCTATATATACAAGAAAAAAAAGATCCTATTGATTTGCACTAATCAAGCCTATAATCAAGCCTATAATTATGCTCACTAATCAAGCCTATAATCAAGCCTATAATTATGCTCACTAATCAAGCCTATAATTATGCTAACACCCTAGAATATTCTAACACTCCCCCTCAAGCTGGAGCATATATATCAAACATGCCCAGCTTGTTACAAAAGGTTTTAAATTTATTTCCCCCCAAGGCTTTAGTAAATACATCAGCAATTTGTTCTGACGACGGAGTGAACGGAGTACTGATGATGTGGCTCATTACGGCATTTCGAATGAAATGGCAGTCGACCTCAATATGCTTCGTTCTTTCATGAAAGACTGGGTTATTGGCAATGTGAATGGCTGCCTGATTGTCACAATGCATGGGTAAAGGTTCATCGTAATTGAATCCCAATTCTCCTAGCAAGCTTTTAAGCCACAACATTTCACTCGTGGTATGTGCCATAGCCCGATATTCAGCTTCTGCACTAGACCGAGCCACTGTTGTCTGCTTCTTACTACGCCAAGTCACCAGATTTCCTCCAACATACGTGCAGTAACCAGAAGTAGATCTTCTATCTCCCTTAGACCCAGCATAATCTGCATCTGAATAGGCCTTGATCTTCAAATGTCCATGTTTCTTGAATAGTAAACCCTTACCAGGAGAGGATTTTATGTACTTTAAAATCCTCATGGCAGCATCTAAATGAATAGGTCGGGGTTTGTCCATAAATTGGCTAATCACTCCAACTGCAAAGGATATGTCTGGTCTAGTTACAGTCAGATAGATCAGCTTTCCCACTAGTCTTCTGTACTTTGTTTTGTCTCCTAAGCATGTATCATCATCATCCCATAAATCTGGATTTAAGTCTATAGGAGTGTCAACTGGTTTGGTTCCAAGCAGGCCAGTTTCCTGTAGTAAGTCAAGCGCATACTTCCTCTGAGACAATGAAATTCCATGCCTACTACGAGCGATCTCAATTCCTAGAAAGTACCGAGGAGGACCCAAGTCTTTAGTAACAAATTGTTGTTTTAAATATTCCTTAGTGACCTCTATTCCTTCGACATCGCTGCCAGACACTAGGATATCATCAACATACACAATTAGAATGACAACCCCGGCTGGTCTGCATCTCACAAATACAGAGTGATCTGCCTGACACCTGTGGAATCCAAAATCACTTATAACTCGGCTGAACTTGTCAAACCAGGCACGAGGACTCTGTTTCAGTCCATAAATTGCCTTCTTTAGCCGGCACACCATAGCTTTCCTCTCCCCCTGAGCAACATACCCTGGAGGTTGCTCCATAAAGACCGTTTCTTGCAAGTCACCATAGAGAAAGGCATTTTTGATGTCCATCTGAAACATAGGCCAATCTTGATTAACAGCCAATGAAAACAGCACCCGAATGGAGTTAAGACGAGCAACGGGGGAAAACGTCTCAAGGTAGTCCACGCCATAAGTCTGGGTGAAGCCTTTAGCAACCAAGCGGGCCTTGTATCGGTCAATAGTGCCATTAGCATGGTACTTGAGGGTGAATACCCATCGACAACCAACCACATCAGCATCAGGGGGAGGAGCGACAAGTTCCCACGTCCCCCGATCAATAAGAGCAGACATCTCCTCGTCCATTGCCTGTTTCCATTTAGGATGTTGAAGTGCCTCATGGTGAGTAGAAGGGATTGGTTCTGTAGAAAGAGAGAGAGCAAAACTACGATACGAGGGACCAAGGTTATCAAAAGACATAAAGTTAGTAAGAGGGTGAGCAGTACAAGAACGTTTACCTTTGCGTAGGGCGATAGGTAAGTCGGAGTCTGAAGAAACAGGTACGGATGAGGTGTGATCTACAGTAGAAGAAGGCGGATCAATAGTAGCCGGAGGCGTAGGGGTCCGCAATGGGCGTCGCCGGGAGTACACCTGCAGTGGAGGAGGAGTAGGAGACAAAGGAGAAGGAATAGGCAAAGGGACCGAGGGAGATGAGGTACCCCCAGTAGAGTAATAAGGTGTTGACTCGAAGAATGTGACATCAGCAGAGACATAAGACCGACGAGAGAGGGGATCATAACAACGATACCCTTTTTGTGTACGAGAATACCCTAGGAAAAGACACTTAACTGAACGGGGTGAAAGTTTGTCAAGACCCGATGAAGAGATGTGGACAAAGCAAACGCATCCAAAAACCCGGGGAGTGACATGAAACAAAGGACGATCAGGATAGAGTGTCGAATGTGGGATACTCCCATGAAGAACACTTGAGGGTAACCGATTGATAAGATAGCAGGCTGTAAGGACAGCATCCCCCCAAAAGGTTTTAGGAACATTCATCTGAGTCAAAATGGTACGCGCAACATCCAAGAGGTGTCGATGTTTTCGTTCTGCTACACCATTTTGCTGAGACGTATGGGGACAAGTAGTTTGATGAATAATTCCATGTTGGTTACAAAACAGAGACACTTGTTTTTGAACATACTCCAAAGCATTATCAGTACGAAGTATCCGAATAGGACTAGAAAATTGAGTCTTTATTTCATTATAAAAGGATTGAATTACAATAGGGACTTCGGACCGATCTTTTAACAAGTAGACCCAAGTCATTCTAGAGTAATCATCAACAAAACATATAAAATACCGAAACCCCCCAATAGACTCGACTCGACAAGGACCCCAAACATCAGAATGAACTAGTTCAAAAGGAAAGGAACGACGCTTTTCGACACGGGGTGGAAAGGAAGCACGGTGATGCTTTCCTAACTCACACGACTCACAATTTAAACTAACATACTCCATCGGTAACAAGCGTTTTAAGGTAGACAAAGGGGGGTGACCTAACCGACAATGCCATTGAAAGGGTGTAATGGAAGCAGAGAGAGCTTGGGCATCCACAGGTGTATCCACCGTATGTAAGTAGTAAAGACCACTACGCTCACGACCGCCACCAATCGTCTTCCCCGTGTGTAGATCCTGAAAAACACAATGGGATGGAAAAAATGTGACTGAGCATTGGTGAGACTTAGTAAGTTGGCTAATAGATAATAGGCTAATAGGAAAACTTGGAGCAAACAAGACATTTTTTAGAGTAATAGCAGTAGTGGGTGTAACAATACCCGAACCTGATACTGGAGAGTAGGAGCCATCGGCTAAGCGAACAGGATTTAGAGATGGTGATAAAGATAATGAGGAGAAATGAGACTTAGTACCAGTGATATGGGTGGAGGCACCCGAATCTAAGAGCCAGGACTCACCCTGAGACGCCATGAAGGCACCTGTAGAATGGGAAACTGGAGAGGCAGTGGAGGGAGAAGTCTGCATAAGCTTTTCATATTCTTCACGGCTTATGAGGACCTGATCTGAGGTAGGCTGTGAGGGATGAGTTTCGTGAGGAACAGCATTGGCCCACTCCGGCTTACCGAACTTCTGCCAACAGTGATCAGATGCATGATTTGTACGGCCACAATGAGTACAAGGAGGAAATTTTGCCACGACCACCACGACCGCGTCCATTATTAGATGTGTTACCCCTGGGATTGCCTCGACCACGGCCACGAACAGCCGAGGCAGAGGCCTCAACAGTCGGAGTGTGGGATCCTGAGACGCCCGTAGATACACGCAAAACTCGGGAGAATGTAGTGGGCAATGTCGGAACGGTATCACTCGCTAAAATTTGATCACGAGCTGGTTGAAGAGAGCTGTCTAATCCAGACAGAAATTTGGTCACCCAAAATTCTTCCCATTGAGATTTGCGGGTTTCGAGATCACAGTTCAACGGGTGGTATAGAAGAATCTCATCATGAACACCTTTGATAAGAGAATAGTATTCGGCCACATTTCTACCATCCTGTTTCATGGAAAACACTTTCTCATACAGCTCAAAGACTCGAGATATATTTTTCTCGTTGGCATACATGGCATGGACGGTATCCCACATTTCCTTGGCGGAGGCCAAAAACATCAAATTAGAAGCGACGGATTCTTCCATACTATTCAATAACCAGGCCATGACAGCATATTCATCCTTTTTCCATTCTTTAAATTTAGCGTCCTTGGAATCTGGAGGATCCGAAAGAATGTGGTCTAATTTCTCATTCGACCCAAGAAATAGTTTAAAGGATTGGGCCCAAAGAAGATAATTGCGGCCGTTCAATTTAATAGAGGTACCCATGGAAGGTTTGGGTTCCGAAGAGGTTGCCATGAGAAGTGTGAGGTAAATGGCAAGAGCAGAGAAACGCAGAGAAGAGAGCGCAGCTGGGCAGCGCACGAGGAACACGGCAAGAGAGCACAGCTGGGCGGCGCAATGAACAAGAGAGATCGCGGCTGGACGGCGCGCGATGGAAGAGGGTGCGGCTGGATAGCGCGTGATGAAAGAGAGCGCGGCGGAGCAGCGCACGATGAAAGTTAAACGAGGGCGCTGCTGAGCGGCGCGCGAGGAAGGAGAAAAGTGGGCGCGGCTGGGCGGCAATTTTTTTTTTTTTCTTTTTTTTTTTTTTTTTTTTTTTTTTTTAGAGTAATCGAACCCGCTCTGATACCATGTGAGAAGAGAAAAGAAAAAAGGAGAAAGATTTCTGTGTGTTATTCAGAAAAACATTACCCCTATATATACAAGAAAAAAAAGATCCTATTGATTTGCACTAATCAAGCCTATAATCAAGCCTATAATTATGCTCACTAATCAAGCCTATAATCAAGCCTATAATTATGCTCACTAATCAAGCCTATAATTATGCTAACACCCTAGAATATTCTAACATACACAATTCTCAAATTTGGTGAAATTAAAGAGTGCTTCATATTTGCCTAAGTATGCCTGGCACCCTGCATAAAACTCTTATCGATCTCACTGTTATCTGCTCTGTAGTTTCATTTGCATAGTACAAATAAGGAAAGTCGATCATATTTCTCATACACGTATGTCATTTGAGTTCTAAGGGAAGAGATGTTGCTGCAGCTGTCTCTTCTATGATTTCCTCGAACATAATAACGCCTTAGGTTGTTGAAAACTTCTGAACCTTGGTAGCATGACCACCTTAGTTCTCTTGCTTCTTTACAAATCGGCGACTGATAGTCTGATATCCGGGCAAAAAGATAGAGTACTCGCGTTGGCGTTTCTTTCCGTTTCAGATTTTTGTTGTTGTTTTGCTTGGATCAAGTTCGGCACTCTTGATTGCCTTTCTCTTCAGATTTTTGCAGGGTAACTACTTAAGTGGATTGATTCCTAGTGAAATTGGAAACCTCTCGCAGCTTGAGAATCTGCAAGTAACTATACAAAGATGCTGACTTATCTGTTGTCTTTGTTTTGTATGCTTAAATGTTTTGCTTTCACACCTATACTGTTGGGCTTATGGGACAAATGTTTCTTTTCTTCAAAGATAGCATGGATCTCTCTCA
Source organism: Petrea volubilis (assembly GCA_026212405.1). Classification (NCBI taxonomy): domain Eukaryota; kingdom Viridiplantae; phylum Streptophyta; class Magnoliopsida; order Lamiales; family Verbenaceae; genus Petrea; species Petrea volubilis. Next base: position 13,855,858 of record CM047879.1, read on the forward strand.
AGTAATTTTCTCGCTGAGTGTTGTAATTTCTTTACTTTGGCCATCCTCTGATAACACGATATCATTAGTCCATTATCTACCAAATGAGCTTGAAAGCTCAGCAGCTAAATTCTCTATTAGAAAAATCTCATTCCAATTTATATGAACTGGCCACTGGCAATGATCTTCTTGAATTGTATCTGCCAGAGTGCTGTATCACACCCTAAGATATGCGTAGATTTATGACTCCTCGATAGTTTACATTTCATTTGTATGCTGCTTTTTCCAGGGATCTCTCAAGCAACTCTCTCAGTGGTAGCATTCCTCCTTCACTTGGGAAGTTAAGCAATCTTTCAAGTTTGTGAGTGAACTATTAACTTCCAAGTAATATTAGTCTTATATTGTTTTTTTCGGACTAATGCTTTATCTCTTATGTTTGAAGCAATGTATCAACAAATTTTCTGGTAGGACCTATACCTTCTGATGGCATTCTCACAAACTTCCAAAATAATTCGTAAGTGATAAACTTGTTTGTGTGTGTTACATTGCATTTACAGTTACTTCTTACCACTCCAGTTTGCTATAAATAATTTGTCTTTCCTTCCCTTCCTGTTGCCTGTTCTGTTTTCTTGCTGTGAATTGTTGCTTTTCTTTTTGACTGACTGAACTACTAGTTTACTTTGTTTACAGTGTGAACAACAAAAGACCACAAGAAAAAAAATAGAACACTGCTCTTCTATCTCCTGTTTCATCTTATAGAAACAGAGAAGACAGAGGAGAATTGATTATTTTACTTCTAATGCCAATTCCTCGACTTCAAATACAAGCCAGGAGGGAATCCAATCTTCTCTGACCACCCACTTAATCCTTGTTTTCTGTTAGGTTCATTTCTGTTCCTCCCGCAAGAAACCAATCATTAGATTTCTTGGCGTTCTTAATAATGAACACAGTTGAAGTGATAGAAGTGCATCAAGCCTAGTTGGAAGAAAAGCTGATTTCAATAAGTAGTTGTTATTATGATTGACTGCAGATAATAACTGTTTTTGACATCTTTTGCACTTACTAGGTCTCATCTTCTTCACATAGTAACTCTTTTGCTTTTCAGGGTGGTCCTATTGAGTTCTTTTATGTTCTTCCCCTTCGTTTTCCTTCTTTGTTGTTCTTTATTTCTTCTTTGCATTTCTAATTTGATGTTTCTTCTGAAGCTTTGTTGGAAATCGTGGGTTGTGTGGCAAGCAAGTTCAAATATGCAAGACTGATGGTGATGGTTCTTCGCCATTTTCGCAGCCTACGGATTCAGGTATAATGCTCTGCATGGGGAAGTGGAACTGTATATTTACTTTCTTTTCTTTTTATTCAGTGTCTTGAGTTATTAATCAACGTTATATCTCGAGTTAATTGCTACAATTGGCCCTCCTGAGTGAGCAAAGGAGGATGAATTTCATCTTCAATTAAGAAATGTGGAATGTTTGTAGAGATAGTTTTTGAGATTATTAAATCTCTATGACCGAAATTTGTGGTTTGACCGTTTTTATTGCATCTTTTTCATTTTGTACGTTTCAAAGTAGCATGTCCTTGGTTTTCTCTGGTGTTTTCAGCCCAATTCCAAACCAAGAAGAATTCAGGGAGGCTTCTTATAAGTGCTCTGGCCACTGTGGGTGCTTTGCTTCTGGTAGCACTTATGTGTTTCTGGGGCTGTTTCCTGTATAAAAAGTTTGGTAAAAACAATGACAAAGGTCTCGCTGTGGATGTCAGTGGAGGTACAAATTTCATATGCATGCATGAAATCCGTAGCTGCAAGTTTTCCCAATCTGAGAGTATCTCTGGGCCTTTTAATTTTATAATTGATCCAAGTTTTTCGGTTTTGATTTTGCTTCAGGAGCCTCAATTGTAATGTTTCATGGAGACCTGCCCTACTCTTCAAAGGATATCATTAAAAAGTTGGAGAATTTAAATGAAGAGCATGTAACTGGTGCAGGCGGCTTCGGCACTGTTTACAAGCTTGCAATGGATGATGGCAATTTATTCGCTTTAAAAAGGATAGTGAAGGTCAATGAGGGCTTTGCTCGTTCTTTTGAGAGAGAGCTTGAAATTCTTGGAAGCATCAAACACAGATACCTTGTGAACCTTCGAGGATACTGCAATTCCCCAACATCAAATTTGTTGATATATGATTTCCTATCAGGAGGCAGCCTTGATGAAGCTCTTCATGGTTAGAACTCTACTTATTTTCATAACTTAGAGTCAGTCACTATGGGTATTCTGTAAACTGGCTATACTTCAAACATGCCTCGTGCATTTCATAAAAATGCATCACATTTGGAAAATTATCACGGATTTTGGCACATTAAAAAGCATAATCTGGCAGTAAGAATTAATGGAGAGATTTTGACCCCACTCTCGAGGTTTTGGAGTTCCGTATCAATATACTCAATATTCAATGTCACTAGACACTAAATAACCTTTCGAAAAGTATCAAGTGATTTCCATTTGAGTCTAGGTCCATATTAAGGTTCTGTAGATGTGGTTCTTTATAGCGAGATATGAAGATAATAACATTGTTTATTATTTTCTGACTCCTATCTACTCAATCATATATGTTTCTCCATAGTAACTAATATGTTTCTGCTACTACAAAATTTGGTTAGCTCATTTTAATCCTAAGATGTCTGGTAGTAGTTGGCCAGCCTCAAATATCATCATGCTTGAGAATTATTGCATGGTTTTTCATCATTATTGAAAAGCATGCCACTCATAATCTTCAGCTTCTTGTCTATCATATTTTGGAACTTGTAGAAGCTTTGGCATGGATGACATAAATCTCGGTGCCTATTTTAAGTGCTGAAGAAACTTGAGCTGTAATCAGGAAAAAGACCATCTCCTCACAGAATATAAACATTTCCACTTCATAATAATCTTTGAGTAGCGGTAAGACACTGTGCATCTTAGAGGTGTTTGGGTGAGCTTATAAGCACTTCACAACATCTTAGAAGGTGTTTGAGAGATTTTAAGATGTCATCAAGCGCTTGGTAAGTTTTTTAAGGAAGGAGCTTATAAGCTCCTAAAATACGATGTGTTAGTAGCATATAAGTTTTTTTTTTAACAAAGGAGTTGCGAACTTATTTTCAAGATCTAATGGACTTCTTTAGTTTGGACCATTTAATTAAGAAATTGCTCTTACGAGCATCTTATAAGTCTCCAAATCTTATTCTTTTCCAAACAATTTGAGAGCTTATTTTTAGAAGAAGATCTGGGAACTAATAAGCTCAAAAAACATCTGGTTACGTTATATAACCTACTTTACATGCGTGTTTTGATAAGTTATGCTATCTGTCTTTGATGCAGCGCGAGCTGAGCAACTAGATTGGGAGAACCGTGTAAATATTATCGTGGGAGCTGCAAAAGGCCTAGCCTATCTGCATCATGATTGTTCTCCTCGAATCATCCACAGAGACATCAAGTCGAGCAATATTTTGCTTGATGGAAATTTCGATGCTAGAGTGTCCGACTTTGGACTTGCTAAGTTATTGGAGGATGAGGAATCCCACATCACTACCATTGTTGCTGGGACATTTGGATATCTGGCTCCTGGTAGGGAAATCAACTTACTACATCTTGGTTCTTGGCTTTTCATTTTGCATTTTTTAGCTAGAGAAATGCAAGTATATTGAGAATGATTTTCAAAGTTGGCCAGAAGTGGGGTTGTCTGCATTTCTGGTTCATATGCATGCAAAAACTTGGTGAACTTTGTTGTTGCATTAATGTAAGTTTGATTCGGACTGGTCGGTGCAATGGAGTTGAAATTAAATTGCTGTCGTGTGGTGTAGATGCTTGTTCCATTGAGCTCCACAACAATTTCTTGTGATATGTGGGTTTTTTCATAACTGAGCCTGAGAAGGCTTGGCTTATCTGAAGTCTCTTGTCTAAATTGATCTTTTATGCCATCCATTTATAGGATCCGGTGAACGAATGAAAATACAGAGTAGCTATACTTCCTCAGTTGTGTTCTCTTCATGCTTTTTGTATTTTCTCTCTCTTTTCTCTTGTTAATAATGAGAGAAATAATCTTTTGACCCTGAATTCTTTGGTAATATGTTATTGGGCAGAGTATATGCAGAGTGGTAGAGCAACAGAAAAGACTGATGTTTATAGTTTTGGTGTTCTGGTGCTTGAAATCGTGAGTGGAAAGCGGCCTACTGATGCATCATTCATCGAAAAGGGACTTAATGTTGTGGGATGGGTACGGTTCCCTTCTTTTCATGTTTACACTTGATAAACTCTAATGTAATGCTTGCTTTATCCTGCTATATATAAATTTCATTAGAAAGTGAAATATTGCCCAGATAGTGTTTTTATATGTCATCCGGTTCCCAATCTAAAACCTCATAACTTAAGTTTTACTTGAGTATGATTCCATTTCTCAAAAGATTGCGTCTCATTTGTTAAGGTTTTTATACATATATTTTCCATTGTTGCAGTTCAATTATTTAATATCAGAAAACAGACAACGAGAAATAGTCGATCCACACTGTGAACGAGTGCAGGCCGAAAGCCTTGATGCCATACTCGCAATTGCTAGCCAATGTGTTTCTTCAGGGCCGGAAGATCGTCCCTCCATGCACAGGGTAGTTCAAATACTCGAATCCGAGGTCTTGACCCCATGCCCTAGTGACTTCTATGACTCAAGCTCAGATTGAGGTCATTTATCCAGAACCAAGAGAGGCCCACCAATTTCATCCGCTGCAATTTTGCAGCGAAAGCGAGCACAGAAGGGTTCTAGAGTCTGTTTTTAATTCTCTCGAATGTAATTATTCATCCTTTTCGAAGATTATAATCGAATATGTTCTTGATGCCCTGTCGCGACCCGGTTCCAGGTTTGCTTGTCCTGCCCTCCTATTTTGTGGTGCCCTCAATTGGTTCTGCTGAATCAGGTTATTTCTCTGTCCGTGTAAATGAATTTTTTTTTATTGCATAAGGACATATATTGGCGTTTGCACTTGAGATTTGCCTTTGTTTCTCTTCTTGTAATTCCTATGGATCAATTGTATATTTAGTGTATAAATCGATTCATTGTCTCCACAGATTGCAGGGTTTTTCTAATTAGTTAGAGATTCTTACCTCGATTATACATACTTACGGATCTTGTTCTTAATTTTTCAGTTATTAACTAGTGAATGATTGTCTGGATTCATAATCGAGTTGGAACGATGGCCCCCAAATTAGATCTCCGTAGAAATCAAATCTGAATTAGTGGATGAGTGAATCATATTATCACAAATCGGGTGGTTTTATATAAAAGGGAAAGTTTGTCAATAGGCATTTGTTGCCGCAAGAGGCATTATAAAGATGGGGATATGAGATGTTATGTATTTGGATATATATCCAATTGGTGTATATATTGTTGTATTGAACATCATGATATTGCAATTACATCTTTTGGCATCATCATATTTAGATCCAACGATTAATATATCACTTAGATATATACTCAAGTAAATGACATCTCATGTCCCATAAAGATGATAGTATAAAGTGAAATTACCTTATCGCTAATTCATGTTATACAAGATGGTCAAGAAACAATGAAATAATGACGCCAATAAGGTTTTCTTACAACGAGTTCACACTAGGCCATCCAAAGCCTTGAAATAAACATCAACATGTAAAAAGAAGTACGAAATTTTACAGAGGTGATACAGCTTTAAGCCTTCATTTTCGACGAAAATGTTCGAACCAGAGAAGATGCCGAAAGCCTGTCGAAGAACCTGTTACTAGGTTTCTGCAAACTATTTATCAGCCACTGATAATCAGATAATGCATCTTCTGATAATGGCTCTAGGTGCTCGCACCGCGACAGAATTTCGGCAGGCGGTACATTAGTGACGAGGTTCGTCTCCAGCTTCGGCCTACCTTTTTTATGCTCTTGTGGCACTTGAATCGAGGCTTCTAGCGAAAATGGTGATGCGCCGGGTATGATCTCTTCCTTGAACGGCAATGCTCTTTCTGTTTGCAGACAGAACTCCACCCACTGCTGCACCAGTGGCGATGGCCCTCTAACTCGTCCTCCGATTTGGTCAGTCATGAATCTCGAGGCATTTGGAACTGCCTGTACCATGAATAAAGACAACAAATTTTACAGACATGACAAACTGCTCTCTCTCTCTCTCTCTCTCTCTCTTCAAGATTTAGCACAGAAAAGTCTCAAATGGTAGGACAGATGATTCAAGACGTACCCAAAAATCTGCCCATAAGCTAGCGCCGGACTTGGGAACTATTACCGAAACATTTGAGGTCGTTTTGGCGACAGGAAGGACATCGCTGCTCCATCCAACAGCCACCCATACATCTCCTGCTCTGAAGGCTTTGAGATAGTGCTGACTATCAAATAGTTGAACCTGTTGAACAAGCGATTCCAGCTGCTGCAGCACAGCATATTTCCCGCCAGCGACCTGGGAGTCTATATTAGTAGTATTATAAGATGCTCCCATAGACTTCAACACTGCTCCAACTATCTCCCGGGGCGAATCTACCATTGAAATCTTTCCAGCAAGCTCGGGGCGCCATAAATCCAACCAGTCCTACATGTGTATTTCCATCTTAGCTTCTAAAGTAAGATCTCCAGATCATACAAGGTAAGCGCAAGCTAAGGTAATATGAAAAAAGTAAGGACTGACGGAACAATCACCTTTATCGGAGCCAATTTATGCTTTTGAAATTCCTTTCTGTTATAAGCTATGACCATGCTGCCCCAACGATACGGCACAGCCCATATTCTGCCTTGAGAATCTAAATTCCCCTCAGCGCTCCTGCGTAAATATACCTGAGATTATTCCAAAAGTAAAACAATTCTGATCTTCCATAAATGTCAAAATGGCACCAAAAGAATGAGGAAGGAACTGTAATATAGCAAGGATTTGTTTGAAAATATCATGACAAGTGCGTGCTGTGTTGAGTAGACTACTAGACTGGGAGTGTCTGAGTTCTCTTTTCCTCATTTTACGTGCTGTCGAATTTGTTGTGATGCAGAGCATATGAAGATGACGGGAATAGTCTTTGATCCAGAACATCGACTCACAAAAGCCAAAGTAATGAAAACCAAAAGTAGTCTGTGTCCTCACCTTCCATTTCTCACTTAAATCTCGAAACCAATCTTGGTCTTCTGCTCCTTCCATGGGCTCAATTAAACCCTTGCCAATGGCAAAATTTAGCCAAGAATCACCAAGAGTAACAAGATCAGCTGCCGCAGCAGGATTGATTTTCCCTTTGGTGAATGGATTGGAAAGTTCGTGAAATATGTCTCTTAGGGTTCGGCGGAACACTGGACGGAACTGCACTCTCTTTCCTTGTGATCGCAAGAATTCCTGCAAGTTTGGTAGTAGACATCACATGCATCTATATGACCACCAAAATTTAATGATAATCACAATTTGGCACAACAAATTATGAACCTGAAGCCCTCATGATATGACCATCAAAGTCCTATGTTAATGCAAGGCAAGAGAAGAAGAATGACCACCCCAGAAAAATCGAACAAATGAACACATGATAAAACAAACAAAACTGGAAATCAAGACATGTAGGACGCACCCGAACCCACACAGGAGGTACTGAACCTTCCAGAGCAACTACTTTCAGGGGCACTGTCAAGGCATATGATTTAGATTTCCAGCGCTCAAATGCTGCTGTCATATCCTCAGCTTCAACATTCTCCAAATCTTCGTTTTGCCCCACATTATCAGTATCTGTAAACGAAAAAGTAGATCATAGATTGAGCACAACAGAAAATGGCCTCTTCTTAAACTTCCTATATCACACAGTTCAAATTCATTACCATCATAGACAACCCATATAGCTCTCTCAACGACTGAAAGGGTAAAAGGAATTCGCTCAATATCTTTTCACTCAAAAGGGGTAAACTTTCACTTTATATCAGTAGATTGACCTCAGTTCTATCAATTTGCAAGGACAGAATCCTCTATTCTACAATGATGTCTTATCTCTGGTCTCATAACAGACATTCATGCCATGTACATAAAATTATATCTTTAATTATACACTTGGTTTGACATCTTTATAGTTTATACTTGGCGTATATTTATGCATTAGACTAGGAGATGAGTCACCGTTTCAAATAGAGGATCTCGAGTGCAATTCGCATTCTCAGAAAACCATATATGCAAGAAAGGAATAGACAAGTGTATTTCAAGATTAAATATTTATTTGCGTTCGTATCTGTATACATTGCTGCACCATTTGCAAAAGAGAAAAACAATAACGCAATGTCCCAAGTTTGTATATTCATATAAACTGACGATGTATACACACATTCACACACCCTTGACAGAATTTTCAATTTCTCCGTACAAAATGCTTATCTAAATAGATAGCAGAAAAGGTTAAATCTTGCAGACAGGAACGTACAACTGAGAAAGCAGAAAGTCCAATTGCCTGAAGCAAGTAAAGCAAAGCCATTTATACCTTGAGTTTCCTGGAGGTAAGCAATGGAGGATGGAGATGCCGGAGAAATGCGGGCCAAAGCTGGTCGAGAGAAAGCCCATAGGCTGCTTAGTCCCAGGCCCGTAATAAGAACCGACGAAACAGTGAGCTGCGGAGAAAGTCCCCCGCCGGGGGCCATGGATTATTGTTCGACGCGGCGGCGAGTTCGATTGAGAGCTTCCGGCGTGGGTTGTGATAACTCCGGCGGATCCTGACACCGGTAGGGTTCGGATGGGAGCACGTGAGGGTGAGGCCGGGTAGAGATGGGAGAGACACCACTGGCATTTTGAGAGAGAGAGAGAGAGAGAGAGAGAGTTTTTTGAGGATTAATTTATAATAATTAAGGGAAAATGTCATTTCAGTCCCTAAATTTTACAATTTTCACAAATTACCCCCAAAAGGTAATTTAAAACCACTTTACTACCTCAATTTATGAGATTTTTCAATCAAATCAACCAAATACATAATTTATTTTCTTCTGAAATAAACTCATTTTTTTTTCCTTATTATCAAATTTTTACTAAACATAAGAGTAAACTTTAAATATGAAAAAAACAAAATCGACTCGATAAATATAGAAAATATGGGAAAAAATATTTACTACCTCTATTAATACTATCGGACCAAAAGTATGGTAGAACTCTAAAATTTGTTAAGATTTGGTTGAGTATTCACAAATTTTATTATTTTCTAAATTTCATATTCCACTGTCAAATCTTAATATTGCGATTAAGTTTCACTATAACCAATTTAATTTTAATAAGAAAAAAAGATAATACTTAGAAAATAATCTGTAGACTGTAGTAAATACTGATCTTGAGGTCAGTTTTAGCCTATGGCCTGGATTGTGTTCATTCTATTGGCTATCTTTTGAACCTAATTTTTATACAAGTTCATATTGTTAATGGGATCGCATCAAATCTTTGCATTACTTTTACAACAGCATGATAGTTAAAATATGCAAGTACTTAATGTTCTTTGATATATATATTTGAAACTTAGAAGAGAGAGAGAGAGAGAGAGAGAGAGAGAGAGAGTACTTTGGAGATAATCAAGTCTGACAAATGCCCAACTAACATAGCAAAGAGATTTACATTGTATTCAATAGGCAATGAAGCACAAAGAACACATTAACCACCACTAGATAACGTAGTAATTAGAGTAGTTAAAAGAGCTTATTAGAGTGAAGAGATATCGTCACATATTCTCTCACTGAGCCTTGGAGCAATCAGTCGGCTGGAAGTTAAGCTGCTGGTTCACAATATCATATCCTATGTGATAGTTCATTTGGTGTAAATTACCAAAAATAGCCAAATCTTGTGAGGGCACAATAGTCAAACAAGCAATCCCCTTCTCCACCTCGACGAATGTGCTCCCCTGTGGCAACACCACGTCTGCCCCTGAGAAATGTGCCACTATAGGTGGTGTGATGAACTCACCCTCACTTGGCAATGCATAGCACAAGTTGAACACCCCTTGTGAGTCCTTGGCGGGCTTGGCCTTGATAGCTCGTCTCAAACTCGACTCGAGTCCCTCGTACAAGTCCGACGGGAGGAAGGTGAGCGTCGTCCCCGAGTCGATGATGATGTTGCCATTGTTCGACGAGGGCGAATCTCGTTGGGGGTTGGACACGTAGTTCAGCCTCTCTGTCCCAATGCTGACGCCCTCGAGGGTGAGATAGTAGAATGTGGCGGGGGATTTCTTGATCAAGGGGGTGGATACGACGTTAGCCCCCGCGACGACCGCGTCACTGCCGAAACTTATCGTGCTGGAAGCATTGGTGCCGATGAATGTCAGGCAGTAGGAGAACTTGCCGCCGATGGCCTTATCTAATTGGTTGATTATGGATATGTCGCCCCCGCCGAGACCGATGATCCCCGACCCGGTCCCACTAAAAGTCCCGGCGTTTTCATGCCCGCATCCGAATGCAACCTTAGGGAACGACACGGATTCTTGAGTAGTTGACTCGAGCGTAAGAGTTTCCACGGCGAGGTCACCGATGCTATAGGACCTATCCCCATAAGTGACTTGGTACTGGCAAACATTATTGCTGTCGCAACCCGAACTTCCAACCGCAAGGCATAAGCTGGATTCACACGAAAGTCCTCTGTAAGTTCTGGTTTTGCTCGGATCGAAGAGCGGGGCTGTTTGCTTGAAGCACTGGGAGCACGGCAGGCACTGCGTCCATGTCAAATCGCTGCCCGTGTCGGCAATGCCCAGTATCTCCACCGGTGGGGTCCCGATGCCGACCTTCATCAGGTACTCCCCACCGTTAGAGGTGATCGTGGACTCGACGTCTCGTGGAGACATCGAGGCCGACTGTAGAGAAGTCAGTTTCAGAGAAGATTTACGTAAAAAAGAACGATCAAACGCTTTCCTCAGACGGTCGAAGCGCGTGGTGGAGGGGTCGTAATCGGGCGAGCGGGGCGAATCCCGATGGATTAAATCGAGGGTGATGCCATTGCCA